>CM031611.1:11640693-11654551 GCA_018398815.1 Conus ventricosus | reverse complement strand
CTATCCCGCCTGACCCAACTATGAACGATTAAGCATTTTGCGAATAAGTATCGGCTGAAATGCCAAGCCTATATTTAACTATCTTGGAAGCAATGCCAAGCCTAGTATTTAACATCTTGGGAACATACAGTAAACAACCCCTTTCTTAGATAAAAATACTTGAATCCCACCCACTTCCTCTCTGAGAGCTGAACAATTATAATAAATGGCCAAATATCCGGGAAATCGCCAATAAATTGCCCAACCCCCGGTGATGTCGATGAGGAAGGACTACCGCACACCCAAACAAAACTCACAGCTTGCTTACGATCTCATTCATATATCATGCATTCGTCACATCAAACCACTAGTAAAGTCTAAAACTTTACTACACAGGGGTCATAGAACGAAACATCAATGCAAAAGGAATCAAACAAAATAAAACATTCTCTCTTTCCTGAACTCACAAAATAAATTTATCAAAAACCCATCATTAACTAACCCGGGTATAAATAGATTTCCCTTTATTTTACCTGGCCAGTGATCTTAACTATTCACGAATCACTGTCTTTCTTTTCTTTTCTTTTTCTTTTCCCCGTCCACTTTCGCAAGCACACACAACTGCTGCACGGGTTTTGGTCTCTGGCGCCTGTCAGGTGAGACTGTTGGGCACTGGCGTTGGTCAGGTTGGACTGCCGATGAAAGGGGCGCGGGCCCCAAGTAGGGGTCAAACCCCCGTTCAGATAGAACAGTGACTATCAACATCGATCTGTTCTCCTTTCTTTCTTCCTGCATTAACCATTGCACTCTCTCTCTCTCTCTCTCTTCTAGTCTGCTCTTATCAAAGGGACATGGTGTTTCTTTTCTTTTTTTTTTTTTTTTTTTTCTTTCCTTTTTTTCCTCTTCATTAGTTAGCAACTCTCTCTTTCCACATCTCTCTTTAAAGTCCTCCTCTGCAGACTACTCATCTAATCTCTCAACTTTGGTTCTTTTCTCTCCTCCCCTCATCTCTCTGCTTTTCTCTCCTCAAGATTACACCCCAGACCCTCTCTCCTCTCTCTGTCTCTCTCGTTCTCCCCCTCGTTCCCCCTCCTCCACTCACGCATTACTTTATGCCCTCACTCCCCTGTCCAAGGGGCCCGTACCATTGGTCCCGTATTTTACCGCCTGATACCCGAAGTTACTCCCTCTAATTCCATTGATTTCAAAATTCAGACCAGTCACGCCTACACGCCTTACTCTCTGTGGTGGGCAATTGGGCATTTAATTGATTAGCTAGATTTCACCCCCCACCACGCACAACCTTCCCCCCCTTCCCTACTTAACTGGCGCCGTGTGGCTTAAGTCGTGGGCACTGGTCACTCTAAATTGGCTAATGAGTCTGGCCCAGGCACTGAATCGGCCCGGCAGACATCGAGGCGTCGGGCCCAAAAGGGTTGTCTGTCTGGGTGGATCGGGCCGTTCTCCGTGAAAGCCTCTCCACTAAGCTTTAAATTTGGGTGGACCCGACCCATGGGCCCGTCTATCTGGCGCCTAGAATGTTTTAGTTGAAGCTTATGTCCGAACAAATTGGCTGGCGACTCCACGAGTTGGTTGTTTCATTTTTGTCCGTGACACACTGCACTGCAGCCATTCCATTTACGGTGCAGGCATGTTCTGGAAAGGACAATGTGGCGGCAGACTTCTTGATCGCTTGCCTAGAGAGAGAAGATAGAAGATGAAGTGAGTTTAAAGAGGAAGTTCCATTTACCTTGTCAAGAGGGTTGACATTGTCCGAAGATATTCAAGTAGTCAATTTCAATGGAGGAGAATGACGTAGCAAGTGTTTATTGGGGTGTGGTATTTTGTAAGCACTGTTGTTGCATAGGCGGTCGTGCCAAGGTCAGAGCACCCTCAGTTATGAAATTTATATTTATAGTCGTAGTGTAACGGCTGCCTGTAATAGTGCCTGCGTTAAGGTCTGTGCGGCTGAGTTAGACCAGGTTGACTAATTATTCTCGGTTAATGATGTATTTTAAAAGTGATGTTGTTGGAATTATGATGGGGCACCAAAAGTAACCAGCAGGGCATAGTGAGAGGTTTGGAGTTGGATTGTTTATAGGTAGGGTGTTGATAAAACGTGCCATCGAGTGAGGAATTTTTTGTTGGTTTTAAAACCTGTAAGTTAAAACTTAGGCAGGGTGTGTGTCCACCGTCGTCGTGTAATCAGCCGTCCATGTGTTTTTGGAGTAATGGTAGTTCAGGATAGAGATCGTGTGGCGCGTGTGCATATGTATATATGTTGTGTGTGCGAGTGCTGTTGAAGATTGGGGTTTTTGGTTAAGGTGGAAGGATAGGCCTAGGTAGGGGGCTGGGCAAATTAAGGACCTAACAATATTCTTGGATTCCAATCTTCACTTTGATTGAAGGGGATGGAAGCGATGGTTGGTTTACGTATCCCCGATTGTTACCCTTTAGTGTACAATGGTTCTTTACACCAGAGAAGCGGGGCGGGAATACGGCAGTGTTTGTTGTTTGTCAAGTCTGTGAGTTTTGTGGAAAATGTCGTGTTTGTTGCACGCAACAAGTTAGTCCGTGTGAGGGTCCGCCGTGTCAGCTCTGCGGAGGGACACGCCTCTACCTACCAATCGCTGTGTTTGTGTTTTGAGTAGTGTTCGCTTGATTCCGACCATGACGGAATGCTTTGGGGTACTTCCACTTCGGATCCCTGTGTGTTTCGTCGGCGTGGCCGTGCCTTGTATTTGCGGGCGGGAGCGCCTTTTAGTTGACCTGGAACATTGACTTCGAGTCAATAAGGGCCAGGTCCACCGTCTGGTCTTGTGTGCCCCTTGGCCTGTCCGGTTTTCTGTGTCTCCGGATTTCTGTGTCTCCTCCTGTTGGCGCCAATGTGTTGCCAGTTGTTAGAACTGGTGTGGGTTGATCGTCTGTCAGTCCAGGTGTGATTTTCTTATGTTTCTGGTTTTTGGGTTCGTCTGGTTTGTTCCCTTGTATTATGGCGAGCTGTACTGTAGTTTGTCTCATGTTATGTTTAGGTTTGTATTATGTTTGTTGCATATACTGGTTGTCTGGGTAAGTCCCGTCCCTTGGTTCTGTTATTGAAACTACTTGTCAGCCGGTTTTGTGTTTTTTACCGTCTTTTCTGTATATTCTGTAAGTATGTACATAGTGGAGTCCTGTAGTTTTCGATTGTCATGTGACAGTTTGGCTAGGAACAATGTGGACGCTGTGCGTTCGATACAATAACCCGTTTATTGGACGGTGATTGTAGATATTGTTGTGAATTAGTTTCACGTTAATTTCAGGGGGGTCAGTAAGAAGGTAATCCGAGGTTGCATTTTGGTTTGAGATCATAGTGTGAGGCCAGGTGCAGATGTGGCCCCTGGCGTGAATCGAAAGGGAATTGTGTACAATTTTCATTTTGTAAATAGTATAGGTTTCGTTGAAATTGATTAACGATTTCGAGTTTGAAACCTGCACAAGCATTAGAATCGTTAAACTGTGCAGTAAGGGCCAAGGCTAATTGAAGTCTGGAGTCGAGTTGGTTTATACTGGAGTAACGGTCGTGACCATCAACTTATATTGGTGTCTTTATATTTTGGTGTCTTTTTCACTTTCATTTAGCGAGTCTTGGTTCTTCTACGCGGGTGTCCGTGGCGCGTGCGGACTGTATTCTGTGACGTACGAATTTGGTACAGGACAGTGAAATCCAATGGTTTGAGACGTGTTTAGATTGTTATTGTTTATTTTTTCTTTAAAAGTAAATGACGTTGACACACAAGCATGGACGTATGTATTTGGTGACAGAATAGGTTGGAGAAAGATAACCTTATGGTTTGTAGAAAGCCAGTCCCCATTATGAATTTTTTTGTAGTCGGAAAAAGAAGGGTAAGGTAACAGTGTTAAGGCGGGTAGCTCGCAGTTGATAGGATAAAAACCGGAGGATGTGCACTAAGAAATATTGTATTAAGTATGGGGGTTGGCAAAACAAAAAAAGGATTAAAAACCACTGGGATATCTGACACGAGATGACATGATGTGGGTGCGGGATGGAAATTATAGGCGAACAAATCGTGTTTTTTACATATTAGGAATTATAATTACATTGCAGAGAGGTTTAAGAATGTGAAGGAAATTGTGGCTGCCGACCGATTCGTCCTTGTATGAATTATGCTAGAACTGTGAATGGAATTACAAATTGATAAGGTTTTTTTTTTTTTTGTGTATTGTTGTTTTGCTTTTTATGAGAGATGTTTTGTAATACCTACTGATTTACTATGGTGGAAACATTTCCTGTGAGATTGCCCATTTTCCTAGTTTAATTTTGTTAATTCCAAGGGGCCCCATGGAGTCCGTTGTTGGATTTCTTAGATAGGATTTTATTTCTCCGAGAAATTGAATATGATTTATAAATCTCATATGTAAATAGCGTAGCTTGGCTCAAGAGAATATTGTTGTACTGCACAGTTGTAGTTGACAGACTGGATCTGAAACCCCAAAGCGATTAACGGGCTGGGGGGGTATTCAAAATCCAAAGGGTCACTCTCAATGCCCCCAGTGTGAATAGGCAAGGAAGTTGGAGGATTAAGTTTTACCAATAGCCTATTGAGCCTAGAAGACTCGGGTATACAACATTAACAGTAGTGGCCTACAGTTTGTGTCACAGGTAATCCCTGCTTCCTTGCCGAGGCACCCCCCTGGGGCCAGATCAACCGCAGGTCCGTACGCCCGCCGTGCGCAGTTGAGCAGTGGGTCAGGTGGCAGTCCCCGGCGTCCCTTACTGCCGTTTTTTTGTTTTTTTTTACCGGAGAGGGAGACCAACGCCAGGCCTTCTGCCGTCTGTCGTCACTCGCCCTCTCCTGCAGCTGGTGCCTCTTCCGGAGTATTGTCCGGCTACCTGTTCCCTCTTCCCTTAGCAGGCGTCCTGTGAGGGGGTTGCTGCCCACCAGGCCTTCCCTCACTCCTCAGATGTCCGCGGGACATTCAAGAGTAGGAAGGCGTCGAGCTCCGGATCCGACGAAAGGCGCCGGGGTGCAGGAGCTTTTCGGGGAGGTGTCGGCCTGTTGATGGGCCACGTACAATGCTGAGGAGTGGAGCTTTCCGTGGAGATGTGGTGACAGGTTTTTGTGTTAGAAGTGGGGTGCAGAGTTTAGGCAATAGGGTTAGGGGTGTTAGCTACTGCCTCCTTTTGGACGAGTGGTCACATCGCCTGTAGGGTACCTTTTGTTGCCTCCCTCTAGGGACGCAGTGACCAGTACGGTAGTGGACCCCCCGGGTCAAAAGAAAGGGTGGGTCCTGGGGAGAGGTGTGAGTGGAAGTAGTTTAGAGATTAGAAGTCCCTTGGTTTGCCCATGTTGCCCTAGAAGTTAGCCACCACTGTGCGCCTATCTTTGTCCCTAAAGGTCGCAGTGGATATACCGCAACTGGTGCTGTAGCATAGTTTAAAAGGTTCGCAGGGTCATAGAAGGGTAGTGTGGGTCAGTGAAGAGTGGGAATACCGTGTGTGGTTGTGGATGGACGTGGAGTGGTGGCGCCATAGTGTGTGTTGTGGAAATAAGAAGTGCGCATGATTTAAAGCTGTGTTATGTGCTGTTTGCTGCACTAGTGTGTGATAGGCGTGGGTAGGGTGGTAGGGCCGTCCGGCTTAAGCGACCTTGACGAGAGATAGAGAGAGAAGAGAGAGAAGAGGAGAGAAGTGAAGAGAGAGAAGAGAGAGAGAGAGAGAGAGAGAGGAGAATTGACAATTTGACAAATGGTTTTTTAATTGTGTATAAGCCTGTGACCCGTTTTTTACAATACCAAGAAAACAAACCAGTGAAAATATAATGTTATCAATAATAGCCCCATCTATACATACATTGTCCAATCGAACCCTGCTCTCATACTGTTATAAAACGAAAATAGTTTATCCATTTGCATCGAATTTTCCCTTCCGCATTAAAGCTAGAACAGAAAATTTAGACATTTTGAAGTTGGCTAATCCAAATAACCATTAAGAATTCCTGCACAGTGCACAAATTTTTTGACAAATAACTTCTTGGACCTATTGGATGGAATATTTAATTCTAAGGACCTTATAATTATTCCATCAAAATAGGACGTGAATTCGTCTTCACATCAGCGTAACATAGGGACAACCAGGATGTTCGGTCGGCAAGAAGCGAGACAGTGACATTGAATAGTTGAACTCCCAACCTTGAAACGTACTAAGGCAGTTTTAAAAATCTATTGTTATGAAATCAACACTATTTTTCACGTTCAAAAATATTCTTGAAAGAAATAATAAAGACCAACGATTCTTCCAGACAAATATGTGAGTAACCACCGCGACAAAAGCAACTAATAAGGGAATCCTTATAGACCCTTAGAACAAGTTTCCTTGTTCCCTACTTTTCCCACCATACAGTCCAAACATCAGCCAACACCATTTGAAAACACCAGATGATAGCCCCTTTTACATGTGATACCCAGTTTTGAAACCCTTAGATTTCCTTTCCAGTAACCTATGAAACATTTTGTATGCTATTCTAGAGTATCTCTAGGAGGCTGAATTTAAGGAGAACGAAACCAAAAGTGATGCACCTGGCTGCAGAAGTTGATATATAATGTAACTGACCCCCAATTTCGCCGTAAACCCCACATGTCCATAAGTCCGTGAAAGTTGGTAACATTGCGTAAAAATTTGCAGCTTGTAGGATGGAGCCTTTTTCAATAATTGGTACGAGCTTATATCCCCAAAATTCTGAACCGTACAGAAGTGAAGGAACAACTTTGAGCATCAAATATTTAAAGAAAAGTTTTGGGAGAAAGAGCAATCCTATTTTTCCTTAGGTGTTTTAAAATCATCGAAAGGTGGCTCTCCTGGCTCTAGCGAACATGATCAATAAACTACAACAAATCAAAACTACGTTAGTTAGAAAGTAACTCCCAGATATTTATATGCATTGACAACATTTAGTTTATCACTGCCAAAAAACCCTTGTTTCATTAACACCTAGAAACCCCGCCTATTACAAATACCCATAATCTTAATTACTTTTATCTAGATTGACCTTCAAACTTAAATCAGTCACGACCTGTAAGAGAATACTGATTTGATTTAGTAACCCGCTATCGAAGATGACAAATAAGGCTATATCATCCGCGAAAAGCATGATAAAAAGTTCTACTATCGTTAGGAGAAAACTGAACACCATTTTTTAGCCTTTATAAAATATGGTCAATGGGCAAGTTCATTGAATGAAAATGAAAACAGAGTAGGGCTTAAATGGAGCAACCCGGGAACCCTTTTTTGAGACCTTCGTACAGCACTGGGAACTAGTCAGTATAAGTAGTTACCATATCTGACACATGATTTCATTGAGGAATACATGCCTCCCTCAAAATGTTCAAGAGCATATATACCTTGGGACACCATGTTCTAAACAGTATAAGTTAACCAATAATCCCATGCTGACCAGTGTCACCTGCCTTACTGAAAATCAATGTAGGCAACGTAGAATTTTTGGTTATTGTGACAGAGTTCTCAATACACGCATAGAGCGAGAAAATAAGGTCGATGGTGGAAAACGAATTTTCCTAAAACCCTGCTTACACTGAAATAACTGAGCTTTGATTCTAACCAAGTAACCAGACGCTTAAATTAAATATAGTGAAAAGTTACATAATTATGATAAATATAATTCCTCGATAATTATTAGTGATTTATTTTATATCCCCATTCCTTATGTTAAGAGTGGCCAAAATAATAATTTTAAATCCAATCTCCGTAAAAACGACCATCTCTGAATCATTTATTATTGAGAAAAATGACAAAAAAGGGAACAACCTGGCATCTTCTGCCGCTTTATAACTTCACTAATGAGACCAATTGACCAGCTATCTGCCTAACCCACGCACTTGAGACGTTTAAGTTTTGCTTTTTTCTAAACCGGCCTCCAGTATAATAACACCGTCTAAGATTGGGTCAGAAACTGCTCTGGAACCTCAGATGTCCAACATTCCTCATTAAGCAACGACTCCAGTATTTAGTTAGGTTATCGAAGTGTTTAAACCATTCGACCTGTGAAATAGCATTTACCCACAACGGCGACCGTTTTACGGTATTGAAGATCTCTGACCAGAAGGTTTGGGGAAATCGTTTAGCAGCCTTTAACAGATGAATAGGCTCAACTCTGAAATGTGTGGCTTTTTACAATATTTTAATTGGCCATAATCCCGTTCTAATTGAAAATAAATTATCCTATCCTGTGGCTGTCCAAATTTATTACTGGCAGCTATGCTTTTTCCTAACTTGACTTTGGTATCCCTGACATTCCATGTCAAACCAAAAGTCCTGTATCTACCCAGGCTTTCAAGGATTTAGTTTTGACGCAAACAGGCACTAGCATTCATCAAGCCCTGTGTAAATTCCAGACAAAGTTTGTTAATAATATATCAATCAAACTGGTGGCATATTTCCCCAACGTTACTCGAGAACCAAGTGATGGCCTTGTTAGCCACAAAAGCAATCAATTTTTGTCTCTATTCCAGACAGTGATCCATCATTAAGTGTTAGTGGGTGAATGGTGGGGACTGTCTTCCTGAAAGTTCTAACTTAATACATGTGCGCCCAATTCAATTCAACAACCCACAGCGGAAACTTTTTGACGTTCGGTAATACTTCGTACGAAATGAGAAAAAGTCTATTACCACTAGAACCATGGACGATTATAATTATGTCAAGACTCCACTTAACAACCGTGGTTGGATCCAATTTACAATACACAAATCAAAACAAGCACACAGGTTTTAAGAGGTGTACACCAAAACATTGAGTATTGGATCATTGTTGAACGTATTTCTTGAAAGGATTAAGGGGAGAACTGGATCACAAATAAATCGGGTCAATCAGAAAAGCTATTTGGAGGTCTGCTGTTCTAGCATTAAATATCACCACTACATACTAGTTGAGCCCGTGGGCAACGATTGTTTAAGATCCATGATGCAATTTTTCTAAAGCTTCAATTTGACAAACACAGCATTTGGATGAACTTGGTAAAACACAGAGCCCTGTTGGTGGAATAAACAAAAATGGAACAAAATATCTCATGTCAACTTTTAGCATATCATAGACACTTTTTTACCACCCAAATGGACATGATCGAATAGAAACTTCGCTATAAATTTAATTAAATTTATTAAATGTTTTGCTGATTAGTACGAAAAGTCCACCAGATCTGCGACCCATAATTGAATGCTTAAGTTGCTTTAGTTTCTAAATTTTGTCCCAAAATTCTTCAATGAAGTCATAAATCAAGGACTCCAATGAAGAAAGTTTCAATAAGGCATAGACGTCACGAACTTGAACGAATTATTAAGAGTCCCGAGTCAGCAAGTTTTGCAGCTTAACCATCAATTGTTCCCAAGAAAACAATATGACAGCTCTCTTACCACTCTAATAGATGGACCATTGACTGTAACGGGCCGGCAACATTCCTATTTGCCACGTTTGTAGACTGGAGTTTGACTGGGTTCAATCACAGTGAATTTCTCTATGTCAGTCCCTTGTCTGTGTTTGCTTTTTTTTCATTGAGTCTAGTTAGTTATTGTTTTTGTCTTGCGTCCTGCGTGTAATTGGAGCTTTTACGGTATGGATTTCGTGGTTTTCATTGACATGGGTTTACACTAGTGGTCCTTCACTTTGGGATATGGAATGTCCGAACAGAAAAACACCAGCATCGATGTCAGACATTGCCTGTAATCCGGCGATTTTTCCCTCACAGCCTGGATAAACAGGACTGCCGAGGCTTGGGATTCTATGTGACTTCTACTGAGGGATCGGCGAGAACACGGTGTTACCTGGTGTCTGCATTCCACGACCACTGGGTAGGGCAGGGTGGACAGGGACCGCCCCATCTCATCGTTTAGGCACTTGATAAGACCAAGAATGGTTTTTTCTTGGGACGCTGCATTGTAGCAGGTCGTGGGTAGGATGGCCTGGAGTCGAAAGACAGGAAAGGACTTAGCGTATGGGGATTGCTGGTGAGTGTGGAAAACAAGTAATGTTAAACCCCATGTTTGTGTTTGTTAGAAGGAGCTGCTGCATTGCCTGAAGGAAGCACTTCTACTGCCTTGGGAATTGTGGATCCTGGGCAATCAGTTCTTTGTCAGAATCTGCAAGATCAAATTCTTTCATCCTGATACTGACACAGTCACTCCCCAATTGTCAATTCCACTGTCCTTAATACGTGGTTGACGTTGGGGGTTGTGGCAGTTCAGAATTGTGTTTGTAAGGGGGAAAAGAGTTACCTCCCTGAGATATTGTTTGTGCTCATCACTAAGCTGGAACTCCCTAGGCTTAGGGTCCTTGAATGCTCGAACGTGGTCCCCTTCTTACCCAGATTCGGCCAGTTGTTTTGGGCTACCTTGTTTTGTGGTTGGTTTTTGAAGGCCCGGGGAAAAGATCTCATATCTGCTGTCCAGGGGAGACTACCCTGGGTGTGGCCTAGGAGGTTGCCTTATCTGGGTGCGTTGAAAGTTGGAGCACTGGGACTGGCGGCTAGAAATCACGACGATTTCGAATGGCTCACAGTAACCTTCGAACGTGGGACTGGCTGGCCACAAATCATTGTGTCCCAAACTATTTGTGTTTGGTGCTCTGTTGAGCTCCCTGTGGTCCATAGTTCCTCAATCTCTGTTCTTAGCACTATTGGCAGATGTCTTTTCTGTTTTGTAAACAAGGCGTCCTTTCTGTACATAGACATGTCCTTCCCGCAATTCTCTCATCCCTCACAATCTGACTTGACGGTCTGTAAGGACCGAGTGATACGGAATTCCTCACAGCCTCGCCAAATCACTTCTTACATTCTTCTGGCCCTCGGATGGTCAGCTTATTTCGCCAGCTGATAGATTCCGGACAAGAGAGAGAGAGAGAGAAGAGAAGAGATAGAGAGAGAGAGGAAGAGAGAGAGAGAGAGAGAGAGAGAGAGAGAGAGAGAGAGAGAAGAGATGCGCACGCCGGCGCAGGCGGGCGTTTTCCACGGGCATTTTATGAGCACATCCCCTCAAAACTTCAAACTGCCATATACGTTGTCCTGACGTTCACAGTCATTACAGTGGAACTGTAACCTTCACACACACACACACACACACACACACACACACACACACACACACACACAGAGAGAGAGAGAGAGAGAGAGAGAGAGAGGAGAGAGAGAGAGAGAGAGAGAGAGAGAGAGAGAGAGAGAAAGAGAGAGAGAGAGAGAGAGAGAGAGAGAGAGAGAGAGAGAGAGAGAGAGAGAGAGAGAGAATGTGAATGCGAATGATTGCGAATGCGAATGCGAATTGCTGACGACATTATTTTACTGTCTACAACTGTTGTTGGTCTGCAAAGGCAACTGAACAGCTTGCATACAGCTGCTACTAATTTAGAATTAAAAGTAAATATGAATAAGACCAATATCATTGTGTTTCGTAAAGGTGGATATTTGGCACGTAATGAAAAATGGACCTACGGGGTGAATTCATGGTGTAGTCAACGCATACAAATATCTTGGATTTTATTTTACTACCAGATTAAGTTTCACTTTTGGGTGTCAGATCTAGCAAATAGGGCAAGGAGAGCAGTCACAGTTATTCTTCATATTTTATATAAATTGAATAGTAGCGCATTTTCTGTTTTTTTCGAAATTATTCGATTCGCAGGTGCAGCCAATCTTACAATATGGGGCTGAAATTTGGGCTCTCGAGAAAAATGTCGAAATGGAGAATGTTCATTTGTATGCAATGAAAAGATTTTTGAATGTAGACAATCGAACACCAAATTATTTAGTTTATGGTGAGCTCGGAAGGTATCCAATTTATATCAATTCTGTTTTTAAATGTATTAAGTATTGGCTGAAAATAACCAAAATGGAGGAAAGTAAGATACCATTCAAAGCTTATAAGACATTGCGACAGTTGGATGGTAATGGCAAGAAGACATGGGCTACCAATGTTCGTCAGTGCTTAAATTCTTATGGCTTTGCTTATGTTTGGGACAACCAGGGCGTTGAAAGTATATCGGGATTTTTGAAATGTTTTAAACAAAGAATGATCGACTGCAGATGGCAAGACTGGCATGACCATATCTATAGCAGTGACAGATTTGCACAATACAGACTCTTTAAAAACAGCAATGGGGTTGAACCATACATTGAAATGAATATAAATAGATATGTTAGGAGTGCATTGAGTAAGTTTAGATTTGGTGTCTCTGACATTGCTTGCCATCGGTTTTAGATACAGTGTTCTGAAAGATAAGGAATTGATGTGTCGCTTGTGTAATCAGGCAAAGGAGATGAAATACATTTTTTACTTTGCTGTCCTGCATCAGTGACCTTAGAGTTAAATTTGTTAAGGCTAAGTATTATTGTGACCCCTGTAGTTTTAGAGTCAACTTGTTGTTGCAACAAGAAATGAAAATGACCTTTTCGATCTTGCTATGTACATATATGAAGCTCAAAAGCGAATACGAACAGTCTATTCATAATAATGTCGTAGTGCATATACGTGTAACAGCTTTTTCTTTCCATTTTCTTACTGAGAATTGTTTTTTGTGTTTGTATTACGGGTGTCACCCCTTCAGTGTGGCCTTTATCTGAATAAATCATTCGCATCATTCGAGAGAGAGAGAGAGAGAGAGAGATGTTCATAAAGGGAACAGGATACGAAGTGACCAACCGGAGTCAGAGGAGATGTAATGAGAGTTGGGTGAAAACAGTGGAAGAGGAGAGGGGGGGAGGGGGGGGGGGGGGGGAGCAGAAGCGGCACGCAGTGAGAACAGGAAACTGTTAAACAGGAGGAGAGGAGGCGCGGCGGTCAGGGGCTGAAGGGGGGGGGGGGGGGGGGGGGGGGGGGGGGGGGGGGGGGGGGGGGGGGAGGAGAGGGGCGTTTCTAAGAGAAAGACAGTGGGTGGAGGAAAGGGTGAAAGCCTGGGAAGAAAGGGATGATGACAGGACGGACGAGGACAAGTAGAAGGGAACTGTCATTCACTCCCAAGAGACTGAAAGTACCCTGCCCCCTGGACGTTGTTCAAACAGAATTGATATAAACTTTAAAACTACAACTGTTGTTTTCGTGGTCAGTTTGGGGAGACAATTTTTGCATTGTCAGAACTGTATAGGTGAGCTAACGACTTGTCTGTCTTCAAAGTAAAAAAAAAAGTGTCATGTTATTCACCTTTTTCAAAGTATACTGTAAAGTTAGCATTCATAATGACAGCAGAATGTCCAAAGCCCGACTGTTCTGAGAAGGAATATCAACACGAAATTCAAACCGGGAAGGTTGATGTGCGAGTTATCTTGTAGGAAATTGAAGCAATTAAAAAAGAGCAAACGTACCATGTTTGGTTTTTATTTGGCACAATGATAAATAGTAAATACAGTAATGAAGACCCAAAAACGAGAACAAGATGGGAATAAAAAACCACAACATAAAGATTGGTCCTCTCTTATTCTGTACCCTGTTGTCTGCTGGGGGATTTTTGTTACTAGATACCGGGCATTTTTGTTACATAGACGGCGGGGGGCATTTTTGTTACATAGACTCTGAATGTCTGACAAAAGATCACATTTACTCGTCTGTCGTCTGTCTGTCTGTCTCTCCTCACTCACAAAACACACACACACACACACACACACACATTCACACACACACACACAACACACCACACACACCAACAGACAGACAGACAGAGTAAGACACACACACACAAACAACACACACACACACACACACCACACACACACACACACACACACACACACACACTGATTTCAACAGACAGACCACAGAGTAAGAGACAGACAGAGACAGAAGTGGTGTGTGTGTGTGTGTGTGTGCGTTGTGTGAGTGTGTG
>CM031611.1:11633193-11635693 GCA_018398815.1 Conus ventricosus | reverse complement strand
GAATAACTGCTAGAAACAGTATCTCTATATCAATGGGTGGAAATCAAAGAACTTGACAACCTATAAACCCATTCAGCAGCCACCAAACGTTGTTTTTGAAAGCAGCGGACTCAATTGCCAGATTGGCCCAAATGTTTCAAGCAATTCCAGCGGTTGGTCTTTTTTTTCTAATCCCATGTCTAACAAGTAGCATTATTTTTTTTTTCACGGCATATGCGAAGAAGCTTTCTGTCCATCTAGAGACTGGTAGAATCTGACTACCTCCCACAACAATAAATGCTCCGGGGATGAAAGAAAAACTCAAACGGTAGTGCCAGAGATTCTGTAATGCTCTTTTCTACAAATCTCAGATCGGCGTTTGCCTCTCCCCACATATCTCTATTCTTCTTCCACGTTTTTATTTGTTTTTGCTTCGTCAAAATGTACAGAAACGGTTGGCTGCGTATTATGGATATTTCGTCTCCGTATAATATTACTAATCTTATATAAAAAGCAACAGAGAGTACATCAGACAGGCAGACATTACTATGAGACATTTCAGTTGTTGGCCTGCACTTGTTTTTCCCCCACTATTAGATTGTTAGTCTATGTATTTGTCTGACTTTATTCAAATTTAAAAAGGCTGTGCCAGTCTGAATAAAAGTTACTCTGTGGTAGGTTTTCTATTGGAGCAAACTTTACCCGACTTGTTTTACTGTTAATATTGTTTACTGTTCCCTGTGCCTTCATTTCATTTCATTTCCGATTTTTTTTTTATTAAATTGAGGTTACTTGATTTGTTTCTGTCCGTCTGGGTGTTTGCTTTTGATCTCCCTTTGCAGCTTTTTGTGGATACTCAAGCGTAGGCTCAAAGATTGTCCCCTAAATTTCATGGGGGGATATTGCATAATGACATTAGTTTTTCAGCCAACATTTTTTCCTCCCCACAAATTTTCGTTTTGGTTTTATTTACTACCTTCACATGCTGTCTTATGGGGGTGCTATTGGATTCCTTTTTGGGCCTCTTGGATGGTGAAGAACACCACAGTATTATGAACTGTGTGTGTCTCTATTTGAACGCCAGGAGCCAGACACAACCAGCTCGTGTCTCCCTGATGAGTTCCGACCCATGCCGGACGAAAGGCCTCGGAGCAGGCAATACAAATATATCTGCCTTCAAAAGGGATTGTGATGGTTCCCTTATGCAGCTAGTGAAGAGTTTTCATATCTGTAATATATTTTCTTAATTTTATGTTCCCAGTTTTCTCCATCTTCACCCCCCCCCCCCTCTCCTCCTTAAGTCCAAATCTTTGCCAAGTCATTACTATGAAGACAGTTCAGTTGTTGGCCTGCGCTTGTTTTTCCCCCCACTATTAGATTGTTAGTCTATGAATTTGTCTTGACTTATTCAAGTTTAAAAAGGCTGTGCCAGTCTTGAATAAAAGTTACTCTGTGTTAGGTTTTCTTATGGGAGCAAACGTTACCCCACTTGTTTACTGTTCCCTGCCTCATTTCGTTTTCATTTCCGAACAGAAGATGGTTTGATACAAATCTTTCCGTTATGTATCTTTTATATTCAAACGGTTGTAGAAGATGAAGGCCGTTTCCTGTTTGACTGTAGGGAATAAAAATTTTACATTTGACGTCAATAGTTTTTCATCAGTACAATATGAAAAAGACATAACTTAGTTCAAATAATTTCATTCAGCAAATGGAAATACTCTCAAATCGCTTGCAAATTTTATCACTGAAGCATATGAACAGAGGAAGAAAATTCTTTCCTCTTAAATCAGCTTCTATATTACGAATAAGAACCTGTGAACTATTCTAAGTCTTGCAAATTGTTACTATTTCAATCTATCTGACGATTTTGTTATTACCGTCGGATGGTCGTAGATTACCTTTTAATTTGATTTGGTACTGACGTATGTTTAGTCTGTAATGCATTACGTTAGAGTATTTTGACTGCAGATAGAATGCGGTAGTGCCAATTTCCTTTTTGACCCCTTTCTTTCTTTCTTACGTTAGTTAGTTCTTCTATTTACGTCTGTTCACATTAAGTGATATTAGACAGCGTATGTATGTATGTGTGTGTTATTTTTGTTATGTGCCTTTTGCATGAACACTGTTAACTGCCCCCCCCCCCCCCCCCCCCCCCCCCCCCCCCCCCCCCCCCCCCCCCCCCCCCCCCCCCCCCTTGGCATGAAGGCCAGTTAGGCTATTGTTAATAAAACTGTTAATTGTCAACATTCTCTCTCTCTTCTCTCTCTCTCTCTCTCCTCTCTCTCTTCTCTTCTCTCTCTCACATCATCCCCCCCCCCCCCCGACCCCCTCCTTACCTGTCCATTTAGCCTATTCCCTTGCCATTTCTTCCCTCGTGTTTCTCTCCTTTCATCCGTCTCAGAAAGATCCATACGATTTGTTCCCACTGTGAAAGGAGCTTAAAATCGAGATGTACTATTTAAAAAAAAGCTTTTGAGCCCATGGTTCTTTCTCTTCTGCGAGGAAAAAAATCAACTAC
>CM031611.1:11603632-11625391 GCA_018398815.1 Conus ventricosus | reverse complement strand
AGGTGGTGGAATGGGGGTGGGGGAAATAGGGGTCTTATCTCATTGGCTTCCAAGACCTGAGTCCATACTTGTCATAAAGAACAAGAAGAAAAGACGAGTGAACAGGCTACTACACACACCAAATCCAAACACACACACACACACACACACACACAACACACACACAGAGTGACACCGACACAACACACACTCTTTTAACAATTTTGTCATAGAAATGTTTTTTTGTACTCACAAATGACCAATCAAAATCTTATGGTAAAAATCAAAACAGAACGCAATAAAACTGTGAGTATTTTTCGTTGTACTCACAAAAAACCAAACGAAATCTTAGGGTAAACAATCAAACGAGAACTCAATGAGAAATCTGAAAATGCTATTGCCGTACCGACGAAAAAATATAATGGTATTCAAACGTAATCAAGACTCCCCCACAATGTAATGAGTTTACCTTAAGCTACATTCCAACCTTTTTTGGTTCTAGTGTTTGTGTGTTTACCATGCCAACAGAAACAGAAAGTAAACCGACAAAACGCGTGCAAAACCCCGTTTCCAGAAAATCGGACAGAGTGATTCAGTCACTAAAACCTTGATGCCTTGGGAACATTTCATTAATGAACCTTTTTCTAAAACAAAAAAAAACGAAAAACAAAAGAAAAAAAAACAACCTTTTTTCCCCAGTTCTGTAAAACGGTACACACAATAACCATCAATCAGTTAGAGAGAGAACGGATGGTGATGTGGTGGTGGTGAACGAAAGAGTCAGCTGACAGGCTGGCATCCAGGGTCACTCAAAGGGATCCAGGGTCCACTCACTAGGGCCTCCAGAGGCACTCTAAGGCATCCAGAGGCACACCTAGGTCATCAGAGCAACTGAAATGTGTATCCAGAATCACGATGGGACTTCCATTCATCAATTAAAGGTACCTGAAGCCTTTGGCACATTTCAGGTTGTAGCAACACGAACATGAAGTCATAGAAAAAACGATGTCCTGAAAACCCAAGAAGAAAACAACAATAAACAAGGAATTTACTTCGAGGGAGAAAAGGAGTTGAGCGCGTAGAGAGGGTAAACTAAGACGAAGGATGTATGTGTAACATGTGTTGTTGGGATGGAGGTGATGTTGGAGCTGGGGAAAGTGTTAACACTACAGCCGTCGATAGACCCATCCATGCAAAATGAACCACAGAATAGGGTTTGGAAAAGAGAACAGAGAATGTAAGGAAGCGTGGAAGGAGGGGTTGTATGAAAGGAGAGACAACGCGACGAGCAACCAGTGAGTCTAAACTAAGTGAGTAAGGTCAAGAGGTAGGAGATGGTATGGGAGAAGGTGGTGGGGCAGACACAATCACCGACTACACAACACAAGTCAGCAAGTAACAAATACATAAATAAGTAAGCAGATGAACGGATAAGTATATAAAAGTAAAGTATAAACAGAGACCATGGAAACTGGATGGAATCCGCTTGCATATCTTTTGAGACTGCACACACTCCGTTCCATTTCAGTCAAACCAAAGTGCATCCATCAATTGACCAACAAAGAACGATAACTATAGGGATTGAGTGTACAGAGAACAGAGAGATAAGAAGGAGGCCTGAGGAGCGGCAAAGGCAGAGAGGGAGCATCAGTCAATCCAGTGACTTGAAACGAAGTTGATCTAGAGAAAAAGAAGGTGCTAAAGAGATGAGGGTGGTTAGGAGTTACATGTCGGGCAGACCTGACTGTCCAAAATGCAACAGTCACTCTCACTCTCTCGCTCTCTTCTCTCTCTCTCACATGGTCTCTCTCTCTCACTCGTCTCTCGGGGTCATCACTTCTCTCGTCTCTCACCGGTTAACAAATTTAAAATGAATTTCACAAGATTTCGTCCCTTGCACAAACGACCGAATATGTATACAAATTCAAAGAAAATTCAAGCATGTCCGTTTTTTGTAGCCAACTGAGAACGAACTCCACGTTCTATTGAGACGCAATGCTATAAGCCATTTCAGAGAAAAATACAAGCTGAAGCACAGACTATAATTATTTTCAGAACGTGAACTCTATTAAACTAAAACAATTACTTTCAAACGAAAATGGCATATTACAAGACAAATTGAGCTATTATATTTATTGCCATTGCAAAAAAGAGAAGAACTCGTATACCACACAGTATGAATACCCTCTTAAATTAGCTTATTAGTACAATTCGAATAAAAATATATACTTGTGTTCTCATACTGTCTTTTTCTCTTATGCGTGCACTGCTCCACACACTGTAAAGGCCGAGGCCCAAACATTAAAATTGGTGTGCAATCTTTCTCCTCTGTCGTCTGTCTGTCTGTCTTTGTCTGTCTGTCTGTCTGTCCCTTCTGGTCGCTCTCTCACTCTCTCTCTCTCTCTCTCTCTCTCTCTCTCGCTCTCTCTCTCCGCTTTCCTCTCACGACGAGTACATAACTGATGGAATCCAGTTGCATTCTTCTTCAAACACCCATTCACTTCAATCCACTCCTTCAAGCCCATCCTGTATCTCTAAAATATTGCCCTCCGCCACATCCTTCTCCTCACATTAACCTTACCCAGCCTCTCTCCTGCTGCTGTCCCTTTCTCTTTCCCCTTCTCACTCACCTTCAATTCCGTTTCACATTAGGATGTTATAGAGCTGGACTTCGTAGACTGCACCAAACACATTGACATAAAAGTAAACATCGTTCGTTATATTATCGGGTGTTAAGCTTTTGTGCTTTTACAGTAATTTCTTGATTTGTCAATTCATCCAGTGAGTTGAGTACCTTGTTTTTGGATCCTTTTGACAGAGCTAGGAAAGCAATGGGGTGGGAAAGGGAAAGAAGGGGGGGGGGGGGGGGGGGGGGGGGGTAAAAGCGTTCGTGGATATTTCTTTCGCTCGCACACCACATACGGGACATTCCTGTCGCACGATATGTCATTTCCAATCCACGTTTATAATTTCCTTTCTTTCTCCATGAAAGGCACGATTTTTGATCCGAATCCTGTTCTCCAGGTAACCAGTAACTGTGTCTTGATAGTATTGGTTGCACCTCATGTCCATTGTCCTCAATAATAGACATACAAACCATCGGGTCGTGTTCTTGGAGTGGTGCGCCAATAGAAAAAATACTGCCCTTGTGAGTTTCCACGTTTGTTCTGAGAACGCATTCACATGTTCGTTCTTTTCGTTAGATCCAGGAATAGTAGGCGTCCCCCCATTGACTGGCACAGGTCATTGCTTTGAAAATAATTTGTTTTCGTCCCACATGTAGAAACAGACACATGTTGTGTGGGCGCACGAAATGGTACACAGCTGATGGGGCCATCCAGGTCACTGATTTCAATGGTACCTAAAACCCTTTTTGTTAAAAGCTCGCGCTCTCAAGTTGCAGGGGTCACGACACAGTGTTGTAAAAAGACAGGGTGCTGAAAACGTAAGAGAAAAGACAAAAAATAGAGAAAAAAAGTCTGCATTCCATGACAATGGCACTTAATGATATACATCGCACAGAATGACAATGAGAAGGGTGAAAACAGGTTTCTAGGTGTGGCACGATTGTGTGTGTGTAGTTGTGAGTGTGTGGTGTGTTGTGTGTGTTGTGTGTGTGTGTGAGTGTGTGTTTTGTGTGTGTGTGTGCGCGTTGCGAGTGTGTGTGGTGTAATGTAGTGTGTGTGTGTGTGTGTGTGGTGCGTGCGCGCGCGCGCGCGCACTGTGGTGTGTGTGTGTGTGTGTATGTGGGTGTCTATGTGTTTGCACGTGTGGTGTGTGTGTGTGTGTGTGTTGTGGTGTGTGTGTGTGTTGTGTGTGTGTGTGTGTTTTTGCACGTGTGTGTGTGTGTCGTTGTGTGTGTGTGTTGTGTGTGTGTGTGTGTGTGTCCTGTGATGTGTGTGTGTGTGTGTGTGTGTGTGTGTGGATGTTGTGTGTCTGTATGTGTGTGTGGTGAGTGTGTGTGTGGTGTGGTGTGTGTGTGTGCGTGTGTTGTGTCTGTCCGTCCCTGTCTGTGCGTTCGTGCGTGCGTGCGTGCATGCTGCGTGCGTGGGTGATGCGTCGTGCGTGCGTGCGTGAGTGCGAGCGTGCGTGCGTCGGCGTGCGTGCGTGCGTGCGTGCTGTGTGTGTGTGTGTGTGTGTATGTGTGTGCGCGCGTGTGTGTGTGTGCGGTGGTGTGTGTATATGTGCGTGTGCATGTGTGGGGGAGAGGGTTGGACGACGTAAAGCATACACTGCAATCAACAGCTGACGCGCAAGGGCATAACAACCAAAGATTATTTGAAAGAGAATGGCCGATGTTCAGGAAGAGGTGGACGGTGACAAAGACGGAGGGGAAGGCAAGAGAAGAAAAGGCGGCGATTAATCATCAGACCAGCAGCAATGGTGTTTTGAGAAGAGGGAGTCAAAAAATTGAGATGGGACAGACGATGGGTGCGGTCCAGACATCCATTAACACAAATAAGCAACAATACAGTAAGTACTAAAAATATAAATAAATAAGTAAATGGACATATAAGCAGATGTAGAACAGTAGAAAAAAAAGAAACCATGATAACCTGACAGAATTCAGCTGCACTCTTCTTATAAATGCAATACTCCCAGGGATGTGTAACCCTTTAGATTGAATCCAGCCCCCTCCAATTCTTTTCATATCCCTCGTAAAACAGTGTTCCTCTCTCTCTCTCTCTCTCTCTCTCTCTTCTCTCTTTTTCTCTCTCTTTCTCTCTCTCTCTTCTCTCTTGTTTGTGTTTCCTTTTACAAATGTTGTTTTGCGGGTTCCACCTCATAATGTGGCTCACACTAAATTCTGTGAGTTCAGAGGTGCCAGTGCGTATTATAAACCTCTTCTTCTTTTTGTTTTAAGATCCACATATTTGCTCAGAAATTTACACACAAAAACTAGTCAAACATACCGTTTTGCAATGATCAAAAATAAAGTTTTTCCTTTTAGTCCAGATTCGCTCCGAAATTTGACGTTTTGTCATAAGGTATATTCATTTTTCTTTTTAAAAAAAAACAACAAAAAAAACAACAAACGTTTATGTCAATCTTTTGAGTTATTTGTGGGGTACCTTGCTGACAGATATACAATGAAATCAAGAGACGTGGGTGCAACCCTAACTCGTTGGCAGAAAGAATGACAGATTTGATTGTAGTTGTTCCCCACACTCGATGCCTCAGGTAGTTTATATTTGTCCTTTCTTTTCTATTCGAGAATATTTTTTTTTTTTTTTCTGCCCCAACCTCTGCGCCACTCAGAGGCAGTGAAACCCACCCCGCTCTTTCCAACAGCCCGTCACAGCCACAGCCGGGCGCCCCGCCGCACCCCCGGTACCGGCAATCCACAGGGAGGTCAGTGTCAAGTGTTGAGAGGCAACCCACCGGAGGAGACACTGCACTGCTCCCAAGTCACTTCGGTGGTGTTCGTGGCCCCTGTTTGATCTAACATACGCAGGACACCACCTACTAAGCCCCTACGGGACGACAAAAAATTGCTTAGTCGCGGAGCCGGCGTGAGTGAGCTCTCCCTCCGGAGGGCGCCACCACGTTCGTCCAACGACAGCCCCATGGACTCGCCCATACGGGACCCCGACGGAACCAACCAAGGCCACAGACGTGGACAAGACATCGAAATTGAGGTCACCATCAGAGCAGGGCATGAAGGGCCACAGAGCTTGAGACATTTTTTTAATTTTTTTTTTTAATTTTTTTTTATACTGATCGTTGAGATCAGGATGATTAAGATGATGCTACGGTTTTCATTTCGGTCTGAGACTACAGGGACAGGGCTGTACTCTACGCTTTCTTTCATGATATATCTCGGCGTAAACCCAGGCCGAGAGATACAGACATCTGCAGTGTTGGTCAGCAAATTTGAGCAACACTCTCAGAAACGCATCCATTAAGTGGATGAAACTCGACTGTGTGTCCCAGTTTTCCCCAAATGAGTCCGCAGCAAACTCAACTCTGGTAGGAGCCGGTCGGGGCAGAAAAAAACCCCCATGACTCTGATGGGATTCGAACCCACGACCTTCCAGTCGGGAGTCCGCGACGCTAACCCTTCGCCACGGCGGCTGGTAATATCTTATTTTAATTCCCGTCAGGCCAACCATCAACAAATAAGGGAGAGGACAAAGATGGTTATGGCTGGGGGAAAGCGGTTTTGGGGTTGGGGATGGCGTGAAGCGAGCAGTACAAGGGGTCACCTGTGATACTACCATGAACTAATCCGTGTATATACGCATAAAAAATGGGGGGAAGGGGAAGGGGAACAGGGTTGGGCGGACGGAGGAACTCTAAATTCCAAGATCTTTATGAACATAAGAAAAAGGAGAACGTAACAAACCTCAGCCTTAGAGTCAAAACGATCTTGATCAAAAAAAATGCAATATCATATCTGGGTATATCTTGGTTTCAAAAGCGTTTGTTTTCGGTAGCTCTCGATTGGTAGTTGAAATTTTTTTCCTCTGCAAGAAGAGAAAGAATCATGGCTTTTTTTAATTTGTACATCTCGATTGTAAGCTACTTTCACGTGGGAACAAATCGTATGGATCTTTCTGAGACGGAATGAAAGGAGAGAAACACCGAGGGAAGAAATGGCAAGGGAATAGGCTAAATCGGACAGTTTAAAGGGGGGGGTCTGGGGGGGGGTATGGGGAGAGGAGAGAGAGAGAGAGGAGGAGAGAGAGAGAGAGAGAGAGAAAAGGGGGAGAGAGAGAATGTTGACAATTAGGCCTAACAGTTATATTTAAAAATAGCCTAACTGGGCCTTCATGCCAAGGGGGGAGTTGACAATTAACAGTTTATTAACAATAGCCTAATGGCCTTCATGCCAAAGGGGGGCAGTTAACAGTGTTTTTGCAAAAGGCACATAACAAGAATAACACACACATAATACATACGCTTGTCTAAAATCACTTAAAGTGAACAGACTTTAAATTTAAGAATAATTACTAAAGTAAGAAAAAGAAAGGGGTCAAAAAGGAAATTGCACTACATCATTCTATTACAGTCATAATACTCTAACTTAATGCATTACAGACTAAACATACGTCGTACAAATCAAATTAAAAGGTAATCTACGACCATCCGACCAGTAAACACGAAATCATCAGATACGTTGAAATAGTAACATTTGCAAGACTTAGAATTTTTCACAGGTTTCTTATCGTAATATAGAAGCTGATTTAAGAGGAAAGATTTTCTTCCTCTGTTCATATGTTCAGGCTAAACTTTGCAAAGCGATTATTTGAGAGTATTTCCATTTGCTGATGAAAATAATTTGAACTACGTTCTGTCTTTTCCTATTGTACTGCTGAAAAAATATTGATGTCAATGTAAAATTATCATTCCCTACAGTCAAACAGGAAACGGCCTTCATCGTCTACACCGTTTGAATTATAAAAGACACATATCGGAAAGTTTTGTTTCAAATCTATCTTCTGTTCGGAAATGGAAATGAAATGAGGCAGGGAACAGTAAACAATAAAACAGGAAAATAAGTGGCCGGTAACGTTTGCTCCCATAAGAAAAACCTAACACAGAGTAACTTATATTCAAGGATGGCACAGCCTTTTAAACTTGAATAAAGTCAGACAATAAATAGACGAACATCTCAATAGTGGGGGAAAAAACAATCGCAGGCCAAACAACCTGAACTGTCTTTCATAGTAATGTCTGCTGTCTGTGTATCTCTGTCTGCTTCTTTATCTACGTATTAGTATATTTAACGGAGACCGGAAATAGCCATATACGCAGCCAACGACCGTTTCTGTCCCATTTTGACGAAGCTAAACAAATAAAAAGTGGAAAAGAAGAATAGAGATGGGGGGAGAGGGAACGGAATCAGAAGTTTTGTAGAAGAGGAAAAGCGCATGACAGGAATCTCTGGCTACCGTTTTTGCGTTTTCTTTCATCCCCGGAGCTTTATTGTGAGGGCAGGTAGACAGATCAAACCGTTTCTAGATGGACAGAAAGCTTCTTCGCATATGCCGTGGAAAACAAATACTGCTTACCTGTTACTGGGAATTAGAGGAAAAAAAACAGAACAACAGCTGGAATTGTCTTGAACATTCCTGGGCCAATTGGCACACTGAAGTCCGCTGCTTTTCAAACAACCCTGGGATTGCTGCAGATTGGGTTTATAGTTGCCAGAGTTCCATGCTTTCCACCCATTTGATAGCACAGATACTGTTTAGCCCGTATCATGATTATGATTACTTGGAATATAAACAGTCGACACACCATTATTTTCGTGATTGATCGGCAGCTGTTTTGCTTGAATGGTGAACGTGCAGTTTAATTTGAACAGACGCAATGTACCGAACATTTTACGTCAGATTCTGTGAACACATTTTATCCTGTTCGTCATGGAGCAAGCTCGTGCCTATGGAAATACTGCCTGTTAGGCAAAACAAGCAAGTTTCCATAAAATCTACTTTCGAGGGAAGGGAGAAAAAGCATTTTTGTGTTTTAATTGAATTCTCACAACAGTGGTCATAGTTTTTCTGTTTTTATTTTCTGGATTATATCAGGGACAGAGACGAATTTGTTTGTCCATCAGGGTTTTTTCGATAGCTTCTTCATTTTGTTTTATATTCAATTTTTATGGACGGTACTTTTCTCTGCCTAAAATTCTACAAAAAGGCTTGTTCTAAATGTTTTGCCAAAAGCGAGTATTGTGTACATACTGTTTTTGCCACATTATTTTGGGATCAAATTGTTTGTTAAATATTTTACAAAAAAAGGTTAATTTATGCAAGTTGTTATTTTGACATGCGCATTATATGCTGGTCACTTTTCCGAGTCAGTAAGTGTAGTTACAGTGACACCGGGGTAATCCAAAGGGAACTTGGTATTACGTAAGGCCTTTAATTATCTATCTAAAATACATCATCGCGTGTTCTATCATTTCAGTTTTCTGCCTTATCTGAAACGCATCTCCAAATCACATAAAAAAAGTGAAAATTAACTGTGGAAACCAAGGAGGGGTCCACCCCCAAGGCATTTCAATTAATCGGGTGATAATGTAGAGATAGACTTTTCTAGGAATGAAAAGGGTGAGACAGAGAGAGAGAGCGAGAGAAGGAGAGAAGGGAGGGAGTAGAGAGAGAAGAGGAGAGAGGAGAGAGAGAAAGAGAGAGATGAAAGAGAGAGACAGTGAACAGAGACAGTACAGAGAGAGAGACACGAGAAGAGTCAAACAGAGAGAGAGAGAAAGGGATAGGTGAAAAAGGGACAGAGAGAGGAAAAGGAGGGAAGGGAAGAGAGGGAGGAGGAGGGAAGGAGTAAAGAGAGAGAGAGAGGAGAGGGAGAGAGAGGAGAGGGAGAGAGAGGTGGAGAGGACGCGGAGGAGAGAGAGAAAAAGATGCAAACAGAGACAGTTTGAAAGAACGAGGAGGGGAGGAACTGGTTTAAAGTAAAGTAAGAGGAAGTAATAGTTTTTTTTGTTTTTTTCGTTGCATTTTTTTTTTTTTATAAATACGTTCATTTGGTCTTCGCAAAACACACAATCAACTTCTAACTCAGTCACGCCATCCCCCCCCCACCCCCCCCCCCCACACACACCACACACAAAACATGCACGCACGCACGCGCCACACACACACACACAACACACACCACACACCCACACGCACTCCACACACCACAGGCGCGCACGCACATTACACACACTTTAGAAAATATACGGGGCCGATTATCCTTTTCATTGCTATTGATGGTGCGAAAATATTCGTTTATAAGGCTTAATTCCCTGGCCTCATAAATCGCAAATATTTCCTGATTTTGATGAATTTAACCAGCGTTACAATACGTCGATCCTAAAAAATCTATTTTACCCAAATGACCTCACGATTCTTTGTGGCCGCAGCGGCGATCAGCCCAGCGCGGACTTATCTATTCATTTTGTGGGAGGCGTCACAATTTTATGGACACATCCACTGACACATGCTACACACTCACGCATCCATAGGCTTGGCACTGAATGCCCCTTTCTGGCTAGATGATTACCGGAGTGAAGAAACAAACTGAAAAATTAGATCAAAGCCAAAACTTGATCAAGCAGCCAAATGACTGGCCCATTATATTTTCAAGCATTTGCACGGCCAAGACGACAAGTTACACCACAAACAACGCATTCAACATTATCAACATTACTATAAACACTCTCAACATCACTATATTACAAGTATTAAACCAGAACTTACTCTGATGTGTCTGAATCACCCATGGTTACTCGCCGCACGACTCCCCAACAATCAAAGTAACAAGTATTCTGATTGGTTTGCAACTAGATCCTTTTCTCCTCACTGGCTAAAGGACATGCTCTCTTTTGCCATCAAATTGTGATCGACGAAGCATGTAGAGGGTATTTATAGTAACATCAAGGGAATCTGGAGTTGTAGGACTTACTTCATTCTGTCAAAACATTCTGGTACTTAAAGGAATTTAACATGGACATACCTCACTGCGAGTGTGGCATAGCAGTCAACACCAGGGGAGAGGTGGCAGCTCTCCCTTGAAGGATGCTGGGTGAGAGGTCAGCGTCATTGGGCGGCGCAGACAGCCTTCCAGCCATGTGGGTGACGACGGGTCTAGCCTGTGTCGCCGGGGACGGCTCCTGGAGGTGGGGGGCGATTGACGAAGGAGCGCTGCCTGACTGCGACTAACCGTGGCCTGGAATACCGTGCTGTTTGTGGGGAGCAGACATGGGGGCACTCCTTACGGGGTTGGGCTGAAAATTGCCCTCTCGGCCGCAGTCAGCGAGTGCCCGCCAAGTTTTAGGGACTCGTGCAGCGCTCCAGCGACTTTCGTCCTGCATCTCTCCTTGAGGCGGCCTCACGCGGCACAGGACCATCGCCACCCGAGCATGAAGAAGGCCGCCCGGTGGTCCTGAAGACAGCCTGTTTGGGGGACAGCAGGCAACATACACCGACGCCTACCGTCGGTCGACCAAGATCCTGAAACTGAACCAACGTTCAAGACCAACTCCACCAGACTTGAACCAACTTTCAAGAAGATAATGACCAGAATTGAGCCAATGTTCAAGAGGAACGCGAGCTCTGCGAGACAAATGCGACGACCCTCACTGAAACTACCCACCACTGCCAGGCGACAACAGTTGCCACAAATATGCAGACCTTTGTCTGCATGAACCTTGTCCTTAAGGGCCTCAGGCCAATAGGACGTTAATCTCACCACCCAAAGTGGACAAAATTTTGTTTTAAATCTCGAAAAACTAAAGGCCGGGCACCCAAAAAAAATTTAACACAGAAGAGCGCCCCTAAATGGTGACTTGGGATTCCAAAAACCTCTTTTTTGGACAAAAAGGGGACTTACTTGACTTTCCCTTAAAACGGGGGCCAAAATTAGTAAAATCTTTCCCGGCCTTACCGCACAAACAAATGCAAGGGTTCGACTTAGCGGGACAATTATTCCCGGGGAAATCCGGGGAGGTGGCGCGGGGTTTTAAGGTTAACGCTAAAATTTCCGGGGGGTTTTTGAGCTGACCCATTGAAAACAAACCCCCACTTTTTTCCCTTTTTTTGGGTTCATTTTTCCCTGGGTTTTAAACGACGAAACCCAATGCCCAGGGGTTTTTGCTTTTGGGGGGGGATGTGCTTGGGAAAAAGGGGCCAAACATTTCCAAAAGATAAAAAACCCCGCCCAGCATGGACGTTTCCGCTGTACGGAGAGCCCAAAGGGAAAACCCAAAACGATCGGCCATCTTTTCCCCCCAAGCATTTTTTTTCCCCTCAGGACCACCTTTAGCAGTTGTTCAAAAGGTAATTTATTTTTTTTTCCCCCTTTGTTTTTCATGCCTTAAAAACCATGGTCACTCTCCCCCCTCTCTCGCTCTCTCCCCTCTCTTTTCTCTCCCCAAAGGCTCTTCTCTTTCCCCTTGCAGACTAGTGTGAACTTGATCTACGACTAGAAAAGGGTGTAGGTTTTTTTAAGGGAATTTAAAAAAATTTCTACACCGATAAATAAAAAATTCCAGTTGTTAACTGTTTTCTTTTTATTCTTCTGTTTGGATCCAAGTTTACCCAATATTTTTTACCTGAAACATGTCATCTCCACCCCCATCCCCAAATTTTCCAAAATTCTCCCCCAACGTTTAAAAGGTGCCCATTTTTCCAAAACTCAGTATGCATAGTATTGAGCTCTTTTCTTTTGGCGAAAACTAGATCGGGTAAACGGTTTTAAAAATTTAACTTTTAACTTTTGAAGTTTGAGGAAAGGGAAAGTTTTTAGAATGAGCTACTTTCATTGGGGGAAAGATTAAATTTCAAAATGCATACAAAAAGGGTTTCCCCAAAAACTTACCAAAGCAACATCCCCAAAAAGTACTTTTTCACTTAAATGTCGGTAAATTGATTCAGAAAAAGAAAAATACGGGTCTCAACTTCGGGAAAGGGAAGGGTTTTAATTTATAAAGAAACCTAAGTAATCCCCATGAAATTTGATCATGCTTTATAAATATGCCAAAAAAGAACATGATTTTATTCTCTAAAATTTCTTGGAAATTTAGGATTGGGGGGTTTTTTTTTAAAAATTAACAATTTTTTTTGTACAAACCGTTTATAATTTGATCAGTTGTTAATACTGTTCACTGTGGTATTGTGCATTTGCATACAAAATTTGTGTTTTACGTGGTGGGGTGTGGTGGGGTTTTGGTGTGTGTAAAAAAACATTTTTCTTGTGTTTTTTCCTTTCATACAAATGTACATATTTTCAGTTTTTTCCCCACAAAAAAACCCAAAACCAATCTGTTATAGAAAAAAAAACCAGTAGAAAATTTGCTGGTGTTTGTAATTTTTTCTCTGTGTGCTTTTGGGTTAATAATGATGTTGGCTTTGAGTGATTTTTTATTTCCCAAAGGTAAAAATTTACTATTCTTTTGGGACATGGGCCCCCACACATTAAAAAAATTACAATGAAACCCTTTAAGAAGGGTGGACGAAATTAAAAAGACCTCTTTTTAAATTTTTGGGAACTAAAAAAGGGATAAATTTTTTTTTTCAGGTCCCTTTGGGCCGGGGGGGGAACAAACGGAAAAGGGATGCGCCCCTTTGTGTTTTTCCATGGACGGGGCCCCCAAACCAGTGTTCAGGTGGGAAAAGGGGAAGAAGAGGAAGCAAAAACGAAAATAAAAGCGGGTAAACTCAAATGCTGAAGAACAAAAGCAGCCGCAGCAAAAAAACGAAGCCGACACTGTTTTCAATAGTGTTTTTTGTATAGCCTCAAAAAAGTTTTTTTTGTTAAATTTAGTTTTGTGCTGTGAAAAAGGGTTGATAGTACCCTTTTGCACCCCCTTGAAGGTAAAACCTTAAGAACGGGAAGAACTATTAAAAGAGAGTAGTGGTGTTTGGTTTAGGTTTGACAATCAAACCCCAAAAACTGTGCAACAAGCCCTATCTTATATTCACTAAATTTAAAGGGTCAAAATAAACTTTTTGCTTTTTACACTGGACAGAAATTTTTCAATTTAAAGGGCTGCATTCGGGTTTTTTTTTGGGTGAAAATGTAAAATCATTTTAGATACATTATTCTGAAAACTGCTCATGTTGCCCCCGGGAAAATCATTTTCCCTTTGAATTTGATGTAGGGAACCCTTTGAATGGGCCCATGTTTGGGGTTTTTGATTTTTTTGTGCAAAACACTTTGGCATGGATTAACTTCGGGTCATTTAAAAAGGTTTTTAAAATTTAAATTTGGGGGCCTCGGGAAAACTTGTTCGATAAAAAATTTCCCCACGTTTTTTAAAAAAAAATTTTCCAAGCACCAGGGAAATTTCTAGAGGAAACTGAATCAAATCAAGCACCCATCAAGTTTTTCTAACCCTCCGCCCCCCCAAAAGGCAAGTTTTTTAAAACCCTACAAACAGGGGAAATTTACCATAAAAGTTCTTGTGGGTGTCACACCAGGGGGCCCGGGACCTATATTTTTGGGTGATCCCCTATGCGGGGGCCCTACAATCCCCAAAAATTTTGTTGAAAGAAGTGCCCTTGCCCCCCTCTGTGAAAAAAAGGGGATTCTTTTAATGGCTGAAAAGGGGGTTTAATTGAGGAATTTTTTTGCCCCCAAAGATGGGAAATTTTTTAAATTCCTGCTTTCTTCAAAAAGAAAAAACAGACTCTCCCCCAAAAACTCAAACAAAGGGCAGAAAGTTTGCCGGGAAGAGAGTCCATGTGGAGAGGATCTTTGGGGAAGGGCCCAAAAGTTACACTATTTGCCAGCACCGCCCTAACCCAATCCTAGAAAAAAAACTTGCAAGGGCCCAATCTTTTTCCTGGGGTGTGTTTTTTCTGTGAAATTTTCGGAGGACGTTTTTTTTTCAAAATTTTGGGCTTAAACTTTTTTCGGGTAGGTTTTGTTGCTCTACAAAATATGTAATCAAGACCCCTCCTGTTTGTGGTTTTCCCCATGGGGCAATCAATTTTCCCCGTTTCACACTAGATTTCCCCCTTTTCTTTGTTTAAAGAAAAAAAAAACAACTCTATCCAGATTTTTATATCTGTTTGGGGGCAGTCATGTGAACCTTTGCTGAATTTTCGGTCGGGGCCCCCGGATGGGGGGGTAAGTGGCAGTTGTTTTGGGGGTTTGGGGGGCGGGGGGGGACAAAAAAATTGTTTTTTCCAAAATTTTAATTGATAGGTAGAACGTGGTAATCCCTTAATGGAACATTTTCAAGGGGCCAGGTGGGGTTGGGAAATTTTAGTCGCCTGTATTGCTCAATACTAAATTGTTTTAACCCAAGGGCCCCCCTCCTGTTTGTGAATCTCTTTAGCTATCAATTTTTCCTGTTTCACAAAAGGTTCCCTTTTCTGCGGCTTAAAGAAAAAAACCTTTATCCGGGTTTTAGTTTTTGGAAGGGGGGGGGGGGGTCCCCAGTCAAGTCAACCTTTGCGGGAATTTTCCTTAAAGGCCCCCAGATAGGGAGTAAGTGGCAGTTGTTTTGGGGGGGGGGGGGGGGGGGGGGGGACAAAAAAGGGATGTTCTTTCCAAATTTAGATTGATAGGTAAAGGGGGTAATGGTTACTTTGGGAACATTTTCAAGGGGCCCAGGTTTTTTGGGTTTTGGGTCTCTTTTATTCTAAATACGAATGTTAATAAAACCCCCCTGTTTTGTGGAATCTCTAATCTCAGGCTATCAAGTTTCCTATTTCACACAAAGGGGTTCCCTCCCCCTGCCCGGGGTTTAAAAAAAAACTCAACCCCTTTTTTTATAAGGTCGGGGAGGGTGAAACTTGGAAACCCTTTGCGGGAATTTTCTGTCCCCCCCTGATGAGGGGGGAAATTGGGTTTGTGTTTGGGTGGGGGGGGGGGGGGGGGGGCCACAAAAATGTTTTTTCCAAATTTAGTTTGGTTTGGGTTTTAAACTGTGGTAAGGTTACTTTGAAATTAATTGGGCATTATTATTTTATAAAATATATTTAATAACAAAAATCAAAAAAGACTGTTTTAAAAAATAAAAGAAATTTTTTGGGGTTTTTGGCCAAATTAAACCCCTGGCAAAAAAAATAGATAATAAGTTTGTAATCCATTTAAATTTTAGGGAAAAAGTTTACTCCTTAAAAAAGGCCCCAGGGGTTTACATCACTATCAAGCTGAGGGGGTTTGGGCGAAAAGTGGGGCAGATTTTTTCCCAATCTTTATGTTGTTTCCCAGGGGGACCAAGGGCCTTTACCTATCTTAAAAGCACTCGCCCCTTTTTTCTCATTTATGCAAAATATCTTGCTTTTAAAAATTTTTTTTAAAAAAATCTTTTTTTTTTTCTTTTAATTTTTTTTTTTGAATTTTTTTGGGTTTGCATGAAGATTTTTTTTTTCTTTTTTGTAGCAAACTTTCATTTGGGTAAATTTGTACGGGGTTATGGCTTTGACTTTGAGCAAAACACCCAAAGGGTTTTACTGTTTGTTTTCAAAAAGAGATGTGTTTGGCATGAATACTCATTATTTTTTTGTTCTCATTCACACACAAACAAGGTAAAAAGACCAAGGGGAAATTAAAATTAATAACCATTTTTTAAAATGGCATTTTTTTTTGGTTTTTTAATTGGTTTTTATTCCAATACCAAAAATGTATATCATTTCATTTGGAAATAATCTAGGACATAAATTTTTGATCAGTAGTTTTCTTGATAAAAAGTCATGACAAGATTGTGTTTTCCCCATTGTACCTGAAATAAAAAATTTTTTGTCCATAACCATAGCGGGTTTAAATTGGTGTTTCGCGGAAATTCCCCCTCTTTTTTTTCCATCCGAAACGCACAAAACACCCCAAAACCACACACAACAACACCACGAAACATACACAATTTGCTTTTTTTAACTTATTTTTTCATTAATCATAGTATTTTCCCCCAGATTACACAGAGAACTGTTTTAAAGGGGCAAAAAATAAATGAAATATGTAAAAAAAAATATACAGAAACTTTCCTATTTTTTTTTACCATAATAAAAAACTACTCAACAATTTTTTAAAATATTCAGTTTTCCCCCGGGTGTTTGCAACCCCCTACCCCAAACATTTCCCCTTCTCCCCTTTTTTTTTGTTTTGGGTTTTTTTTTTTTTTTTTTTGGTTTTAACACCAACATTTTAAAATTATCTTGTTATAAAAAACTTTATTAATTTTTAAAAGGCTGGCCAGTCTTGAAAAAAAAGTTATTTGTGTTATTTTTTCTTAGGGAAGCAAAAAATCCCCCACTTGTTTACTTTTTTATTCTTTTTACTGTCAAATGTAATGATTCTAGCTTGCCTGTGGAATAAACTTTCATTATCAAGATTTTCTTTTTCAAACCCTTTCCCTTTTGACACTTAGATTCAGAATACAGGAAAAACCCAACTCAGATGTACATTTCGGTCTGCTTACTCCCCTACTAATGTCATTTTTAATTTAAAACCCCAAATCTTTTTTTTTAAAAATTTATTTAAAAAAAAAAAATTTTTATGTAATTTGTATGTGGGGGTAGGAGGGGGGGGGGGGGGTTTCTCCCCTGCTCCCAAGCACCCTCCCTCCACATTTCCCTTTCCCCCTCCCCCCCTTTTTTTTGGGGCCCTTTTTTTTTATAAAACCCCAAACATTGAAAAATTTCTTGTTTGAAATAATGTTTAGACTACAAAATATTAAAGGGAAAAGAGTGGGTTTCAACATTGTCATCCTTTCATTCCCCACTGATTTGCACCCCAGTAAAAACCATAGGGTGCATGGGGTTAACAAGGGGGCAACATTGTCTTTCCCAGTTTTTAAACCTGCCTGAAAGAAACCGTAAGCTTTAAACAGCAGGGTTTTTGGTTAAATGCAAACATCCCATTTTTTCAAAAACAATGAAAAAAAAAAAAAAAAAAAAAAAAACGTACAAACAGATGCAATGATAAAATTTTAAAATTCTAATAATGGGGTTTAAAAAAAAATGATTTGGGCCTAATGGCGTTATCTTTTTTTTTGGGAAAAAAAGAAAAATTGCTTATCATGCAACAGTATACATTAAATTTAAAATTTCCCTAAAATTTTGCTGCCAGTTGTCTTTTTTTGCATCCTTTTCTTTGTGGGGGAAAAGATTTTCCCCCACGGGCGAGTCCTGTTCCTTTCTGAAAGAAGGCTTCCTCCAGTGTGTGCGCCTGTGCCCAGTGTCTTCTCGGGGTTGTGTGTGTGGGGGGGGGGGGGGGGGGGTAATAATGATTTTTCCTTTTTTAACCTTTACTTGATGAAGTTTCTGCCCACACAAAAAAAGATCGTGGGGGGTCGCCCAAGGGCCACATATTTTGCTATTGCTTATTCCCCATTCAATTTAATGGGTTTGTTTGACCCCCACCTGATAAAAGCGGGGTCAGCAGCTTTTTCCCACCCCGATTTTTCATGGGGCCCTTGGGGGGGCCCCTTTATAATGTAAGGTCCTGGGAAAAAGGCGATAATTACTCTTTTTATTTTGGGCCCTACATGAAATTTTTTTGTGACCCAAAGGGATTAAATCGTTGGGCAAATTTCCCAAGATTTTTTTGAGCATAGCTCTGTCTGTTTTTAAAAAATGTTTTTATCGGTCATTGAAAACCCATAAAAAAATGGTTTAAAGGGTTTTGGGTTTGGGGGCATCTTTGGGAAAATTTCACAATTTTTCCTTTCCACAGAAAAGAACTTTTCTATGTTCCCGCAATGAGGAGCATTAAGTTAGGAGCTGAAAGTAAAACCAACTCATTTGACTTTAAAAGCTAAGCAAACTTGGCCCCGAAGTGGAGAGTACTATAAAATGTGGTTGGTTTTGGGTTTAGAAAACCCAAACTGACAGTAAATTTAAAGAAATTTTAAGCAAGGGTAATTTGACCTTTCACATTTCCTTAGTTTTTTAAAAACCCAAAATTAAATCAAATTCTCCCTTAAAAGTAATTTAAAATTTTTTAAAAAAAATTTTTTTCTTTATTTTTTGGGAGTACTCCACCTACCCCACTAAAAAGGCGTACAACTAAAACCTGGCCCCCCCCCCCCCCCCCCAAAACCCCCCATACACACCCTTAGGGGAATTTTTCAAAAATCCAAGCCTGCTTATGTGAAAGGAAAACGAAATATATGCCTCATCGTCCTGTCAAATATTGGGAAACCCTTTAACCCCATTTTCCTATCAGGGAAATTAAACGCTTTTAAAAATTTTTTCCACATCAGGGGTGACACGTAAGCAAAGGCTGTTCCCTTTATCTGAGAAAAGGGCTGTCCCAAAAAGGAAAATTCTAAGAGAGCACTCTTGAATGACTTTTAAAGAAAACTCGGACATTTTTGGGCGGGCTTGAATGAAGACATCATCTTTCTGAACGGTCAAACCTTACAGTCCACAAAATATTATATTTCAATGAATCACATGTCTTTTATTTTTTGCACCGCAATCTGTCCCTGTTTTCTGATAATAATTTTTCATGCCCTCTTTTTAGTTTTAAAAATGACCCTCAACATTTTTTTAAAATTTGGCACTGGAAGGGAAAATTTTCTGAACTCTTTCGGGGGGTAAGGGGATTTTAAACCCCTACCAAATAACTGACCCCTTTTTCCCCCTGCACCACTGCTCATGAAAAGGCTAGGAATGGAAAAATTCCCTTTTCAGGCAATAATGCCCAAACCCGCAGCAACACTTTTTCCTGTTTTGGGGACTGAAAATTGGGTCAAGGAAAGGGCTCAGTTCTTACCATGCATAATCTGGGGGTTTTTTGTGTTGGCCCTCACTGGTCGACTGAAGGGAAACTTCTTTTTACCTTTTTTTTTTTTGTTTATTTTAAAATTCCGCCCAAAAATTTAGGAGTGCAGTCCTTAGTTCTTTTCCCCGGGCCCCTGTTTATTGGGATGACTGGCCAAAGAGTTCTTTTCTTGTAGTTCCACTCTCCCCGGGTTTGTGATTGCAATTTATCTGATGAAACCTTTAGCATTTACTTCAAGAAAAAATGATTTCAATAACCTCCTGATTTAAGGGGGAAAAGGCATACAGTTTTTCCCCCCTTTAAAAAAAGGGTGTGACACGGGGGGGATCAGTTTACCTTTGGAATTGCCTTCCCAAATGTTGAAAAAAAATGGCTTGGGTTGTGGGCCCTTTTTCCTTCGCTCCTGGGGCCCGGGGGCATATACAACTCCCCTTTCCCCAAAGGGAGTTTCTTTGGGGCTTTTTTCTTTGGGCCCCCATTGGGGGTCGTTTTTCCCAGCGTGGGAAAAGCTTTTAATGTTTTTTGTGCACGGTTTTTGGTCTTGAAGCCCCCCCTCCCTTTTTACCCCAGATAGACCTGCAGCACAAAGGGGACCCTGTTTACAATTAGCGATGGGCCCCATGCCACAGCCCCCTCACACTGACACTTAAAAAAAAACTATCATGGTCTATTTCAATATCAACGTGTAAAATAATGCTGTTTTTCATTTTTTGCCCCGAAAATTTGCATGTATGAAAAAATGTTTTTTGTGGAAAGATTTGCAGGGCCCTTTGGCCCGGGAAAAATAACCTGTCTTATACAGACTTATAGTTTTTTTCGAAAAAATTTGGCCCTCATTGTAAAATTTTTTATGTAAAAAAAACATTTACCCTCTGAAAAAAGGCCCAAGGAAAAGAATCCCCAAATTTATGTCAACGGGTTTCGTGTCAAAAGTTGGAGTTTCTTGGGAAGGGTTGGGCCCTTTTTTCCAATGGCGGGATCCCCAAAAATTTGCAATTTCGTTTTTTAAAAGCTTCCAACCTGGGGAAAAAAAAACAAAAAAAAAATACTTTTTTTTTATTGCTACAGCCGAGATGGTCACAAAAGCCTTTTCAGATTTATTAAAACCCAAAGGGGGGGGAAAAACCTTTCTAAAGAAGGAAACAAATTAAAAAAGGGAGAATGTTTTATTTTTAAAAATTTAAAGTCCATGGTCTACCATGTTTGTAAAACTATGAATATTTTTTTATTCTTTTAAGGGAAAAAAATGAAAAATTGTGGGTTTTTGAAAGTTCAGCTCTCCCGTTGATTTTAAACTGAAACACTAACAGCCACATACACTAAAAATACCCCAATACTGCCCTAAAGTAACAGAAAAAATCCAAATTTCTTTTCTTTGGGGAGGGTTAAAAAAAAAAGTATTGTTTGTAGGGGTTTAATATAAATTGTTTACCCAAAAAAAAAAAAGAGGCAAAAGAATTTCTTTAAAAGGGAAAAAGAAACTCAGGTCCCCCCGGAAAAAAATGCAAAAAAATAACAGTACAGATATATAAAGTGTGTGGGGGAGGGCCCTGAGGAGAGGAGAGTGTGTGTGGGTTTGTAACAGGGAAAAAAAAACAAATTAAAAACAAAATTTAAACCCCATTTTCAGTCGATTTTTGTCATTAACACCTTTGTCATTTTTTGGGGCCCTTTGGGCAAAAACCCCCTTTGGGGCCCCAAAGAGAAAACTGCCTTTTTAAAAAGGGGTTAATCACACCCATTTCTTAAATTTTCCCCCCCCAAGGGCGGTTTAACCCCAAAACTGTGTGTGTGGGGGTGTGTTTTTTGTTGTGTGTGACACTAACAAATCAAATAAAATGTTTTTGAAATGGCTTCCCAAAATCAGTAGGTCCCAAAGTGGGTTTTTCTATCGAGCCCAAACCCACTTTTGAAAGTCAGGGACTGACCGGTCATGCTTACAGGGGGTTCCCCACAGAATTTTGACCAAACAAAAATTTCCCAACCCTTTTTTCCCGGCCCTTTTTTATAATTTTTTTCCTTTAAACCCCAAAAAAGTGTTTTGTGTTGGGGCACCCCCCGTATGTGATTACCATGCTAAACACACCCCGAAAAAACTGCCTTTTTAAAGATAGCGGGGGATTTTATTTTTTTTCCAAAAAATTTAGTGTGTGTTGTGTGTGTGCGCGGGGCGCGCCCCGTGGGAAAAAAAACAAGACACGGAACAGAGACAGTGTAGAGAGGGCCCCGTGTATTTTTCTTTTTAGGGGAAGAGAGAAAGACTGGTTTAAATGTGAGTTTTTGAGCGCCGCCCGCATGTGTGGGGGGTAGGGGTGGAAAAGGGGCAGACAGTGTGTGTTTGTTGGAGTGTGTGTTTTTAGAGAGAGGATATGGTATGGTCAGGTCCCGGTTTGGTAATTGGGGCACAAGGGCCCCGCGGGGTCTCAAATGTCCTTTTATTTTAAAATTTTGGGTGTTAACATGGCCCGAGTACTTAAAAGCCAAAGTGCCTCTATTCAAAACCCCTATTTAAATTTTGACATTTTTGGATAAGAAGAGAGGGAGGCGGGGGGGGGCGGGGTTTTGAGACAGCGGTGGTTTTGGGGGTGTGTGTGT
>CM031611.1:11596132-11598632 GCA_018398815.1 Conus ventricosus | reverse complement strand
AACAGAAAATCTAAACGGCAATCCTTGTTAAAAGAATCTTTTTGAATTTCTAAAAGAAACGGGGGGGTTTCCAAATGAAATTTTGTGGTTTTTAAAATTTCCCAAGAACTGGCCTACTTAACCTGAGAAATTTTGCGACCCCCTTTTGATGACGTAAAAGAATATTTTAAAAAATTTATATGTCAATTTTGGGATGCGCCCCAAAAAGTGGGGAAACCCTTTCCGAGAATCCCCAAGGGATACAAAGGTAAACCCTTTTGGTCGATTTTTTTGTTAAATTTATGTCATAAATTTGATCTGTGTTTTCCCTTAAAGGTCTGAAAGCATTGAAATTTCAGGTGACTTTCTTATGAAACTGATAGGGGTTTTCTAGCGTAATTGTTTAATGTTGCCTAATTCCTTACTTCCCCCCTTTTGCATTTGCCTTAATTTTAAGACCGTTAATAGAAACTAAGCATGCAAATTGTTGTTTTTTTTTTCCCTCACTGTCTGAAGTGCGACTGTTTACCTTTTTTGGAGAATGATGCTCACCAATTTGTTTCGTTAGTAAGTACAATGGGGTAAAAAAAAAAAGGTTCGCTATTTTTAAATAAACGTATGAACTCTGACCATGTCTCATCATAGTTAGTGAACTGCGACCTTTTTTGGGTGAAAAACATTAATAAGCCTTGTCCGGGGTTCAATAATGTTTTGTGTACTGGGGAAATTTCATTTTGAAAACTATTAGTTTTTGGCATGGTAAAGAAAATTTTGGTTCAAACCTTAATTAAACAAAGCAAAAAAAAAAATTTATTAGAAACAACCGATAAACAATTTCCCATAAAAAAAACAATACGATAATGATAACTTCCTAGGGCCCCAAAAAAAGGGAGAGAGTAAAAGGGAATTGTTAAGACAAAAAGGAAGCTACATAAGGGAGAAAATTATTGCATCGTTAAAAAGAAATTTATAAATGCCTCAAAAAAAATTCTGGGAAATTGTTCGTTCAGTTAGACCAAAAACTCAAGGTCGGGGGTTGTTTTCCCAGTGAAAGGGTAAAATCATTTTAAAAGGGTTTTTTAATGACTTAAACCCGTTGAATTAAACCCAGTTAAATTTTGATGAATATTATGAAGGGAACCCGTACATAATGATTGCGCCCTTTTTTAATCAAACCTATTTTTGTTACCGAAATTGAAGCTGCAATTTGAGCAATAAAGAGTAATAAGGCACTGGCCCAGAAAGCTTAATGGAGAGTTTTATTTAAATACAGTAACCCAAATCATTATGCCTTTTCCCTTTTCAAAATTTTTTTTTAATACAATTTTTGATGAGGGGTTTTTTTTTCCAAGATTGGGCAGGGCCCCCTATCCTTTCAAAACCCCTATTTAAGAAGGGGAAAGGGAAATTTTCCAGATAACTACCGTGGGGAAACTCTTTGTTTAACATTTGTAGTAAAATTATACTTTGGTTTTCAAAAGAAGGTTAACCAAATGGGTTTTAAAAGAACCAAAATTCTTGGGGGGAGCAAACTGGTTTTCCCTGACAAAAGAGGGACAACAGGGTTACATTTCACTTTACCGGCAATGATTCCCCCAAACAGTTTTTAAACCCAGGAAGCTCTATTTTGCTTTATGACTTTTGGAAAAATTTTGACCTCGTAAGTAGGGATAAAATTTTGGGAAAATTTTCCCCCTGTTAATGGTCTTAATGGAAAAAATTTTTAAAGCATTTCAAAGTTGGATAATGTTTTTGAAGACTTGGGTTCGAACTAGTGGGACCTTACTGACACTTTTTTAGCCCCCGGGGACTAAAACAAGGTTGAGGTGAGTTCACCCCTTTGGGTTTTTTCACTAATTTATCAAAAATTTAAATAAAATTTAACACTTTTGGTAACATGGTATTCACTTTCCCAGACCTCCCTTGAACTTTTGATTCCCGTTATTTCGATGATGTTGCAATTTTTTTCCGAACTGTCATTGGTTTTCAAACCCCAAATGAAAAGGGCTTTTTTAATACTTCAAAACGTTTAGATTTTACTTTTTGAATCTGGAAAAGTCAAATAAATTTTTGTATTTCCCGGAAAGGGGGTTTTCCTTGCTTTTGAATGAAAATTTTTGGGCTTTTGGTGGTGCTCAGCTTTCCGCGTTAACATGATAAGTATCTTGGTAAACCCATGACTACAAGATTATCTTTCCAAGCAACTATGTGTGACCAAACAAACAGAGCAAAGAAAGGATTAACTGCTATCAACAGAATGCTATGGTCAATAGGTGAACATTCTCCTGTATTTTTTTTAAAGGGCTATTCGATTGCCAAATACAGCCTATCTTAACTTATGGAGCAGAGATTTTGGGGACTGTCATCTAACCAGGAACAAATTGAAAGGGTGCACTTAGCTGCTATTAAAAGATTTCTTGGTGTAAGTCCAAAGGCTCCTAGGCACTTAGTGTATGGCAAAATCTGGAAGAAAAACCCTCTTTATGTTAATACTTATGCAAAATGCATCAGATTTTGGCTT
>CM031611.1:11581132-11591132 GCA_018398815.1 Conus ventricosus | reverse complement strand
CGCAAACCACCTGGCCGCTGAAATCTAAGGTAACTTTGTTTTTTCCGCCACAAAAATTAGTGAAATACCGAGGAGAAGTTCGACCGACTCGACGTAAACAAAACTCCGCCATATTGAATGCGTGAGCTTGTCAGACTGTCGACGTTCATAAACTTCGGTGAATAGAAACATTGCTTAGGTGAAGTTCCTATTAAGCCATCACGTCGTAAATGAAGTGATTGAAAATGACTGTGTTAACAGCAGGTGTGATTCTGCTGTTTGTGTTTTATGCGCATACGGTGTGCTGTGAGCCGGAGAAACGCCATCCTTCGCACACCCGCACCCCTTGCAGCATGCAGGAACGTTAGGAAAGCCCTGAAAACCGGCCTTCGACACAGACAGGTCAGTGCTGTTTTGCTGCTCTCATTGATGCTAGCTGGGGATGTCCATGCAAACCCAGGTCCACACCCAAAAAAAACTCTTCCCCTGTGGGGTATGTGAAAGAAATGTGTCGTGGAATGACCCGGGCGTCGCTTGTGACGACTGCAGTGTATGGTATCACAAGAGCTGCATTGAACTCTGTACAGCCGACTTCAGCCTTCTGAACAGACCCAGTGTCAACTGGATTTGCTATAAATGTGACAGTACAAACTGTAGTACTTTCACCTTTCAGAGTTACTGCCTAAGCACGTCAAACTTCTACCACCCCCTGTCAAACCACAGTATTGACTCGCTCAACTCGTCAAACCACTTCAGTCCCCTGAAAACCAGCAGCCCTAGAGGCCGTCAAGGAGATAGGTCAGCAGGTGAGCCTGCCCGGAAAACCGCCCATAGCCCAAAGTCACAAGGCCCGCAGGATGAGTCGCAGAGTCCCAAAGGCCACCAGAAAAACCGATGGAAGTAGAGGCACAAAGGGAATGACGAAAGTGATGGCACTCCTTTGTTTGAGGCACCCAAGAAGCAAAACCTTCGAGTCTTGAACCTAAATTGCCATAGTATAGTCAACAAGAGAGCGGAGTTCATAGCCTTGGTTGACTATATCAAACCGGATGTGATCTTCGGATCAGAGTCATGGCTAAAGACAGGCATAGGGGCTAGCGAGGTCTTCCCAGAAGACTATGAACCATATAGGGAGGACAGGGCAACACTAGCCGGAGGCGTATTCATCCTTGTACACAAAAGCTTAACCTCATCAGCCGTACCTGAACTAAAAGGAACTTGTGAGATGGTCTGGGCAAAAATCAAACTCCAACAGAGTAAAGAGTTGTTAGTTGGGTGCTTCTACATGCCACAACGCTCTAGCAGTGACTTGATGGAACTAGATCGGACATTACAGAAGGTCGCCGGAAACTCCAAACAGAAGCAGATCCTGCTTGCAGGTGACTTTAACTGTCCGGACATCAATTGGAACACAGCTACTGTGAACTCAGGAGCCCCAGATCGCCAGATCCAACAGGACCTGATAGACTTGACGGCAGCGGCACAGCTTACACAAGTACATGACGAACCCACGCGGGAAAACAACACACTGGACCTTGTCTTCACAACAAACCCATCCCTCCTGAAGAGCACTGCTTCAGTCCCAGGAATATCAGACCATGAGGCAGTAGTGACGGATTTTGATACCCACCACAGCGAGTGAAGAACAAACCTAGACGTCGCTACTTGTACTCTAGAGCAAATTGGGAAAATCTGAATGCAGGGATAGGGCGTATCACAGAGAGGATTGAAAAAATGGACGAGGAAGGAGCCGGCATAGATGACATGTGGACTGACTTCAAGACATCGCTGCTCTCAGCTCTGGAAGAAAATGTCCCCTCATACATACAACGGAGAAACCACCGCCACCCATGGATCAACAAAGAGGTCAAACGCCTGCTCAGAAAGAAGAAAAGACTGTATAAGCAGGCAAAGAAGACCGGAAGATGGGAGAACTACAGATTTTTCCAAAAAGATTGCAGGAGACAAATGAGAGCAAAAGAGTGGGAGTACGTAAACAACACAATAGAAGAAGGACTCCGGAATAACAACACGAAGCCCTTCTGGAACTACGTCAAGTCTAGACGCCAAGACAGCACTGGTGTGGCACCATTGAAGAAAGGCACGACCCTCCAGAGTGATGGCGCGACCAAGGCACAGATCTTGTTGGATCAGTTTAAATCCGTCTTCACACCAGATGACGGCACACCACTTCCGAAGATGAATGGGGCACCCTTTCCAACTCTGGATGAGCTCATCATCGACACAAACGGAGTAGCCAAGCTGCTGAAGAACTTGAATCCAGCAAAAGCAGGTGGACCGGATGGAATACCAAACAGGATCCTTAAGACCTGCGCCGATGCCATCGCTCCTGCCTTGGCCTGCATTTACAGGCGTTCCATACGTATGGGCCAGTTACCAGAGGATTGGCTGACAGCAAACATATCAGCAGTTTTCAAGAAAGGAGATAGAAACAAGGCAGAAAATTACAGGCCAGTTTCTCTAACTTCAGTAGCCTGCAAACTCCTGGAGCAATCATCTGTCGTCACCTTCGGAACCATATGGAGAGGCACAACATACTGACAGACAGAAACCACGGCTTCAGATCCGGCTACTCCTGTGAGACGCAACTGCTCACCACAATGCATGATCTCTTCGAGTCCTTCGATGCCGGGAAGCAAACCGATGTGGTGATACTGGACTTCAGTAAAGCCTTTGACACGGTACCTCACAAACAGCTACTTCACAAACTCGATCATTATGGAGTACGAGGACCGATTCTTAAATGGCTCACCGACTTTTTGACGAAAAGGAGGATGCGAGTGGTGCTGGAGGGAGAGGCATCGGGAGAGGTAGCTGTCGACTCCGGTGTCCCTCAGGGAACAGTGTTGGGGCCACTACTCTTTCTGTGCCACATCAATAACCTACCGGAAGCAGTGAAGTCAAAAGTACGACTCTTCGCTGACGATTGCCTACTGTACCGCAACATCAACACCCTTCAGGACCACATCACCTTGCAGGAAGACCTGAGACACCTTGAGGACTGGGCCAAGAGATGGGGGATGCGCTTCAACGCACAGAAATGTTACATCCTGTCCTCCCGGAGCAAGTCTACCTATATGTACAGCCTCAATGGAGTCTTCCTGAAACAGGTTCAGCAAAACCCGTACTTAGGAGTACTCATCTCAGATGATTTGAAATGGGGTCAACACATTGCCAATATCGCTCGAAAAGCTGGATCAACAGTGGGCTTTCTACGCCGAAATCTCAGGAATTGCCCGAAGGAGTGCAGGCGCCTGGCGTACATAGCACTGGTGAGATCCAGACTGGAGTATGCAGCTACAGTGTGGGACCCATATTATCAACAGGACATTGAGAAGTTGGAGAGGGTACAGAGACAGGCAGCACGCTTCATCACAAAGGATTATAGGTCCAGGGAACCAGGTTGCGTAAGCCGAATGCTGCGGGATTTGAATCTCCCCCCGCTGGCTGATCGTCGCAGACAGGCACGATTAGGCCTGATGTTCAAGATAGCGGGAAGTCTCATTCCCGCCATTCCCCCCCAAAACTTCCTGACCCCTGTGAGTGCTGGCCGCAGACGGACACGACCCCCCAAGTATGAGGACTTCGAAGTCTTCAATATTACAGAACACCGTGTGGTCAGTAACACTCGCGGGGTTCAAACTACCTGTCTGTAACACAAGTCAGTACACCCACTCCTTCTTCGTGCGGACAGTGATGGACTGGAATCACCTAGGGGAGGATATCGTCAGTGCAGGCTCTGTCAGTGCATTTACAGCAGCACTTGGCAGATCAACATCGCCTGCCTACTAGCATCCTGACAGCAGTAGAGTTTTTAGCCAGCTTTTTTTTGTCTTTTTTTTTAACCTGTAGAAAACCTGTTGTGGCTACTCACAGAGACCTTAACCCAGTAGAAGATTGTGAGGACAAAGTGGTGGCTTTTTAAACTATTTTTGCGCTCTCCCCATTCCGTCGCGTTATAGCCGTTGATTGGCTTCTGCGACGTATTGTTCCAGATCCAGATCCAGAACATCAATGACTGCCCCCAAAAGGTTAAAGACGACTGCTACAAAACACTGGTTAGACCAGTACTGGAATATGGTTGCTCAGTTTGGGATCCTTACCATCTAAAGGACATTGATAACCTCGAAAAGATTCAGAAGAGAGCAGCACGGTTCGTAACAGGGAACCACATCAGAGAAAAGGGGAATACTAGGAAGAACATGAGGAAATTAGAATGGAAACCCTTAGAAGAGAGAAGAGCTTTTATTAAACTTAACACCTTTTCAAAGGCAGAGCTAAAGTAATTGATATTCCAATGGAACAACTAGTATTGAATAAAAGTAGCACCAGGAGTGGCGGTCAATGTTATACCATACCTGCATCAAATATTGACAACCACTTACATTCTTTTTATCCCAGTTCTGTACGGCTGTGGAACTCACTGCCGGGTGCCATCAAGATCGCCACAAGTGCAATCTCATTCAAGGGACAAATTGATTCGACAGTTTTGAGATCTGCATATTGATGATTTTCTATTTTTATTTCCCCAGATATTTTATTATCACCTGGGCCTGAATTTGGCCATTGCTTTTTAAATCGAGTGCGACCCCTTGTTGCCAAATTTGCTCCAGGGGCCAACAGTCAGAGTCGCACTGTTTTATGTTATTTTATTTTATTTTTTAATATGCGCGCTGGTGACCTACTCGTTTTTGAGTGAACCAGTATTTTAGGAAGAAGAAGAAGAAGGAATAAGTTGCCTATTGTGTGTGTGTTTCCAGTGTTTTCCCTACACTTTGGAGAAGTTCGTTTATAGATCAGACATATAATATTCTTCTTCCTAAAGGACTGGCTCACTCAAAAACGAGTAGGTCACCAGCGCGCATATATATATATATATATATATATATATATATATATATGTATATATATATTATATATATATAATATATATATTATATATATATATTTATATATTAATAATAAATGACTTTGAGGATTCTCAGGAGATTTTAAAAAACAACCAAATATTGACAACGCGCAGAGTGCGTGTGTACGTGTGCGTGCCTGCGTGCACACGCGTGTGTGTGTGTGTGTGTGTAATGGGAAAAAGGACAATACAGTGTCCAATCCCATTTCACCTCGAGGAAAAAGAGAGGCCGATAGAGGGAAAAGATGAGCAGAAGCAGAGATAGAGAAAACGAGAGAGTGGCAGATGAGTCTTATGTTTCGAAGGGGGCGCTTGAGAGTGTGTGAAAGGAAGTGAAAGAGTGGTAGATGAGGAGTCTTATTCTTGAAAGGGGCCACTTGAGGGTGTGTATGAGGGGAAAAAATATAATATATATATAGATAGATGGATGCATATAGATTGTTCACATGTCTATAGGATGGTGGAGATGTTGTTTGTTGTTTGGGGTATAATATGTATATATATATATATATATATATAGATGAATATAACCAAAGAGCCTAAAAATGATTTTAAAAGTGCTCGACCCTTGGGGAGCCACATTTGTCAATGATGTTAAAAAGGAAGGTTAAAACCAAGGTTAAAACTCGACAAATTTGTTTCTAGCGGCGTTGCGCTGTCATCAGGATGGTTTTTGTTTGCCCACCGCCGATGTTATATAGCGTGTGGGCTCACGTTTGCGGTTGTTTGCACGTGCGGGTTGGCTGCACGTGTTTTTTTGGGCTTTCAGGTTTTTGTTTTGGATGTGTTCACTAACAACGATTTCCATTTATGCCTGCAGTTGTTTACTATTTCTGTTTTGGTGTTTAAAGTTGCTAAGTGTGGTTTGCATAGTATTAACCATTTTTCAGTTAAACATAGGTTGCACCTTTTTGAAACATTGCTGTATGGTGATGCTCTTTTTATGATTTTCCAGGATATATTGTAGCTTGTTTTTGCGTCTTTAAGTTTCCAGATATATTTGCTCAGTTCTGTTTGGTTTTTATATTTTTCTTTATTGAATGACTGTTTGTGGTTTGCATATCTGGTTTTGAAGTGGTTTTCAGTGATCAGAGCACAAAACTGTCCAAAATATTTAACAAAAACACTGTCAAACTATCGTACTCATGTATGCCCAACCTCAAAAACCTGATTGACGCATCCAACAAAATGAAAATCAACACAGCAAAGAAGGGTGAAGAAAGGAAATCTTGCAATTGCACGAGAAAGGAGCAGTGCCCACTAAACAATAAATGTCTCCACAACAACATTGTATACCAGGCTACTGTAACATCAGAAAATGAAAAAAAACATACATAGGGATCACTGAAAACCACTTCAAAACCAGATATGCAAACCACAAACAGTCATTCAATAAAGAAAAATATAAAAACACAAACAGAACTGAGCAAATATATCTGAAACTTAAAGACGCAAAAACAAGCTACAATATATCCTGGAAAATCATAAAAAGAGCATCACCATACAGCAATGTTTCAAAAAGGTGCAACCTATGTTTAACTGAAAAATGGTTAATACTATGCAAACCACACTTAGCAACTTTAAACACCAAAACAGAAATAGTAAACACTGCAGGCATAAATGGAAATCGTTGTTAGTGAACACATCCAAAACAAAAACCTGAAAGCCCCAAAAAACACGTGCAGCCAACCCGCACGTGCAAACAACCGCAAACGTGAGCCCACACGCTATATAACATCGGCGGTGGGCAAACAAAAACCATCCTGATGACAGCGCAACGCCGCTAGAAACAAATTTGTCGAGTTTTAACCTTGAGTTTTAACCTTCCTTTTTAACATCATTGACAAATGTGGCTCCCCAAGGGGTCGAGCACTTTTAAAATCATTTTAGGCTCTTTGGTTATATTCATCTTGATTGCTCCTCACGTTGAGCACTGTGGCCCGAAAGATTTTAAAATGGAGGAAATCAATTTTAGGCAGTCAACAAAAAACATACCGTTCTCTAACCCACAATTCTACTTAAAAAGATTAATAGAACAAACCGAGAAGTTCGTACGCAATATGAGATGGAAAGCATTCTTTTTCCTGAACCCGAATGCAAAAAAAGAGGACAAAAACACCTACGATTTCAAATCATGGCGATCACCACCAGTCATAGACGATATGAAACCCTTTGAAGATCAAATGAAAAGAATGATAACCAATATGAATTCAAAAAATCTAACAACGGTTTCCAAACAACATTAAAAAACCAATAAAACAAGTACAAAATGACAAAAAAATATTTGTGAAGGCTGACAAAACTAGCAATTACTACAAAATGGAACCAAAGGAATATTCTCAACTCCTTGACAAAAACATCCAGAAAAACTACAAAAAAGCTGACAAAAATATACATGACAGTATCCGCACTAAAGATAAAGAACTTGCAGAGCGCATAGACCTAAGTGACAGGATAGAAGCGACAGCAACAAAAGAAGCTTTCATAACACTCAAAGACCACAAACCCAACTTCATAACAATCCAACATGCAGACTAATAAACCCATCGAAATCTGAATTAGGCAAATAAGCAAGAAAATTCTGGAAAAAATAACAAAGGACATAAAATCAAACTCTGATTACAACCTCTGGAAGAACACATACGAAGTTATCCAATGGTTCAAAAAACTCAATAAACAAAGTAATACAGTATTTATCACATTTGACATAGTAGACTTTTACCCATCCATAGATGAGGAACTACTCTCCAAAGCCCTGAAGTTTGCCAGTAACCACACAGACATAACAGGGTCAGAAATGGAAATCATTCTCCACACCAAGAAAACATTACTACACAGCAGAAATGAAACCTGGATCAGGAAAACCAACAGAAACTCAACATTCGACGTAACCATGGGTTCATATGATGGTGCAGAAAACATGTGAACTGGTCGGACTATTCATGCTGTCCAACATCAAGAAAAAACTCGGAAAACAAGTCGGACTGTACAGAGACGATGGCCTTGCTGCACTAACAAACAACCCAAGAACCATCGAAATCAAGAAGAAAGAACTATGCAAAATCTTCCAAAACCACAACTTAAAGATCACCATTGAAGCAAACAAAAAGGTAGTGAACTACTTAGACATAACACTGGATCTCAACAACCATATATATAAACCATACAAGAAACCCAACGATACACTCTTTTATGTACACACCAAAAGTAACCATCCACCATCTGTATTAAAGACCATACCCCATGGCATAAACAAGAGACTATTAAACCTGTCATGCAATGAGAGAGTGTTCAACAATGCAGCAGTGGAATACCAGGAGGCACTACAAACAAGTGGATACAATTACAAACTACAATACAACCCGGACAACAACACAAATAAAAGCAAGAAAAATAGGAAAAAAAATCATATGGTATAACCCCCCATACGACGGGAAACTCAAAACAAACATAGGGAAAGAATTCTTCAAATCCTAGCAACTTCATTTCCAAAAGAGCACAAACTGTCCAAAATATTTAACAAAAACACTGTCAAACTATCGTACTCATGTATGCCCAACCTCAAAAACCTGATTGACGCATCCAACAAAATGAAAATCAACACAGCAAAGAAGGGTGAAGAAAGGAAATCTTGCAATTGCACGAGAAAGGAGCAGTGCCCACTAAACAATAAATGTCTCCACAACAACATTGTATACCAGGCTACTGTAACATCAGAAAATGAAAAAGAAACATACATAGGGATCACTGAAAAACCACTTCAAAACCAGATATGCAAACCACAAACAGTCATTCAATAAAGAAAAATATAAAAACCAAACAGAACTGAGCAAATAATCTGGAAACTTAAAGACGCAAAAACAAGCTACAATATATCCTGGAAAATCATAAAAAGAGCATCACCATACAGCAATGTTTCAAAAAGGTGCAACCTATGTTTAACTGAAAAATGGTTAATACTATGCAAACCACACTTAGCAACTTTAAACACCAAAACAGAAATAGTAAACAACTGCAGGCATAAATGGAAATCGTTGTTAGTGAACACATCCAAAACAAAAACCTGAAAGCCCAAAAAAACACGTGCAGCCAACCCGCACGTGCAAACAACCGCAAACGTGAGCCCACACGCTATATAACATCGGCGGTGGGCAAACAAAAACCATCCTGATGACAGCGCAACGCCGCTAGAAAAAAATTTGTCGAGTTTTAACCTTGAGTTTTAACCTTCCTTTTTAACATCATTGACATATATATATATATATAATATATATATATATATATATATATATATATATATATATATATATATATATATATATATAATGCTCTACATGTGATATTATAGATATGCTATATATGTACATGGGGTGTGCATAAGAATAAGGTGGGATGTGGAAATTGGGGGAAGGGGTTATAGAGAGAAAGGTTGGAGGAGAGGGTAATCGGAAAGAAAGTCAACGGGAAAGAAAGTCAACGGAGGGTTAGGGTTAGGGTTAGGGTCAGGGTTAGGGTTAGGGTTAGGGTTAGGGTCAGGGTTAGGGTTAGGCTTAGGGTTAGGGTTAGGGTTAGGGTTAGAGTTAGGTTACTTTCTCTCCGTTGACTTTTTTTTCCGTTGACTTTCTTTCCTACAATCGGAGGAGAGGTCGTGGGAAAGGAAAAGAGCTGGAATGATTCAAACTAAGCCATCAATCATCAATCATTTTCCTTTTTCCACCCCCAGCCAGCATTATCACACCAATCCAACCACATTATCTCACTTACAACAATGATTATCATCCTGCAGTACTGTAGATCTATCTCACTTACAATAGTGATCATCATCCATCAGTCATATAGATCAATTCCTCTATTCCACCAACTGGCATTAACATACTAAGGCCAGCACACTATTCCACTTTTGTAAATGACCATCATCCCACACTACTGTGAATCACACTCACACCATGACAATAATCATCATCCATCAATCATTGTAAACCTCTTTCATTCCCCAACCAGCATTATTACACAATGCCACAACATTATCCATACATATATACACACACTGATCAATCACATCAACATTACATTATTTAAACTGACACTCCT
>CM031611.1:11576202-11580132 GCA_018398815.1 Conus ventricosus | reverse complement strand
ACCTCAGCCACATGAGCATAAGTACTAAAATGACGTCTAGAAAAATCATCATTACATGCTTGCAGATTAAAAAAAAAAGTATTGAATGTATGGTCAATAAATTGTGACCAAAGACAAAAGAGGCAAAAATTTCTGTTAAAGAAACAGATCTCGGGTCCGCGACAAATGCAAGAAATAACGTACAGTATATCATGTGTGTGGGTGAAGTGCATGAGAGAGAGAGAGAGTGTGTGTGTGTTTGTAACAGGCAGAAAAAAACATAATTAAAACAAAAATCAAATCCTATTTTCAGTCTGATGTTGTCATTCAACACCTTTGTCATTGTGTGCCTTTTGACAAAAGTCCTTGGGATCACAAATGAGAAAGCTGCTTTGTAAAAAAGGGGTTACATCACACCCATACTTAAATACCTCCCAAGGTCGTGTAACCAAGACTGTGTGTTGTGTGTGTGTGTGTGTGTGTGTGACACTATACAAATCAAATAAAATTTTGTGTTGACCTGGCTCAAGTCAGTAGGTCAACGTGGAGTTTACTATCGAGCCACAGAACTACTTTTGATGCTAGGCACTGACCGGTCATGCTTACAGGGTTCACACAGATGTGACCAAACAAAATTCCAGACTTTTTCCAGGGCTTTTCATAATTTTTCCAAACCCCTGAATGTGTGTGTTTTGTGTGCACCCCTGTATGTGATTACCATGCTAAACACACCAGAAAAGAACTGCTTTAATGATAGCAGGGCATTCAATACTTACCAAAAAATTTAGTGTGTGTTTTGTGTGTGCGCGTGCGCGCACATGCGTGAAAAGTCAGAGACACGGAGACAGAGACAGTGTAGAGAGACAGTGTATGTGTCTATGTATGTGAGAGAGAAAGACTGTGTAAGTGTGAGTGTGAGCGCGCGCGCGATGTGTGGGTGTAGGTGTGTGAGAGACAGACAGTGTGTGTTTGTTGGAGTGTGTGTGTGTGAGAGAGAGAGATATGGTATGGTCAGGTCAGGTCAGGTAATTAGGACAAAAAGGCCTCGCGGCCTCTCAACTGTCCTTTCATTTTAATTTGGATGTTCAACATGGCTGAGTACTTAAAAGCCAATGTGCTCTCTATTCAATTCCATATTTAAATTTTGACATTTTTGAGATAAGAGAGAGAGAGAGCGAGTGCGTTAGAGACAGCGTGTGTGTGTGTGTGTGTGTGTATGCACAGGGTTCCTACAGACTCCCAAGAACAAAATTCAAGGAGTTTTCAAGGAGTGCCTTTTCTATTTCAAGGTTACAACACTTGCGTAAAAATTGAAAACAGAAAGGCAGTTTGATTTTTCTGTGTTAAGGTTGATGAAAAAAAAATTACATAAAAAATTACCTGAACAGAGAAAAATCAAACTGCCAGTTTTTATCAGAGTGAGTGTGCCAGTACACAACACATTAGAACATTGTATTAAATGCCAAAACACTAAAATCAGCAAAAATATGTCCATTTGTAAGAGAACATACAGACTATGCATGGTGTGTAAGAGACTGGTTGGAGGAAAAAAAGGTTTTAAAAAAAAAACCTAGTTAAAAAAAAAGTTTACAAACGTCATCGCGAGAGTTAATTACCAAGGGAGATAATTTGATCAAAATTGATGAAGTTACAAATTACCTCCCTTGGTAATCGTCTGCTAAACCTCCGGCCAGGGGAAATCTGAAAACCGCGATCATTGTGCGTGATTTAATTTCTGTTTTTATTCCTATTTCAAGGTTTTTGTAAATAAACTTCAAAGCAAAATTCGACATCATGAAAAAGTTTGCAATCTTTCACAAAATTCCGGACTTTTCCAGACCCATGGCCACAAATTACAACATTCCAAGACTTTTCCAGCCCTGGAAATGTTTTTTGCATTTTTCCATACTTTTTCCAGACTTCCAGGACTCTGTACGAACCTTCTTCTTCTTCTTCTTCTTCCTAAAATACTGGTTCACTCAAAAACGAGTAGGTCACCAGCGCGCATATTAAAAAATAAAATAAAATAACATAAAACAGTGCGACACTGACTGTTGGCCCCTGGAGCAAATTTGGCAACAAGGGGTCGCACTCGATTTAAAAGCAATGGCCAAATTCAGGCCCAGGTGATAATAAAAATATCTGGGGAAATAAAAATAGAAAATCATCAATATGCAGATCTCAAAACTGTCGAATCAATTTGTCCCTTGAATGAGATTGCACTTGTGGCGATCTTGATGGCACCGGCAGTGAGTTCCACAGCCGTACAGAACTGGGATAAAAAGAATGTAAGTGGTTGTCAATATTTGATGCAGGTATGGTATAACATTGACCGCCACTCCTGGTGCTACTTTTATTCAATACTAGTTGTTCCATTGGAATATCAATTACTTTAGCTCTGCCTTTGAAAAGGTGTTAAGTTTAATAAAAGCTCTTCTCTCTTCTAAGGGTTTAGTAGTAGTAGTAGTAATGTAGGGACTTAATCAATTACATAGGCCGTTAAGCCTTTCAATGTCCCCTCGTGTTGTTATACTTTTATGACAGGGTTGAAAATGCATGCAATATAAATTTCCTTCTTATTCATCAAAGCTTCTAAACTGTACTTTAAATTTCAAGTCTTCATCCAGCAAATTCTTAAAAACATTAGTATTTTTAGCAAATTTAAGTGCAGTTGGCAAACTGTTCCAGTTAGTAATAACTCTGTTACTGAACTTGAATCTCCCCATATTAGTATGAAACTGCTTAACAAATATTTTGCCTTCCGAATTTCTTGTTCTATCTGTTTTTAACAGCCTCAAAAAAATAGTCCCACTGTATGTCCGTTTGCTTGTGAAATATTTTGAACACTTCAATCAAATCCCCTCTAATACGTCTACCTTTTAAAGAGTACAAATTTTAAGTAATTTAATCTATCTGTATAAGACATCTTTGTACATTCTTGCAAGATTTTAGTAGCTCTTCTCTGTACTCTTTCGATTGCTATTGACTGTCTTTTCAAGTTGTGGGTACCAGATTATATTTCCATATTCAAGATGCGTCTAACCATAGCTTTATATAGCTTTAAAAACGTTTCTTTATTTAGGTAATAAAAGTTCTTTTGATTAATCCAATCATTTTGGTTTGCTTTATTTATACACTTATGAATGTGAGTATCAAAAAGTAAATCTTTATCAAAGATTACACCCAGATCCTTTTCTTCCTTACATTTCTGTACCAGCCTATTTCCACCATCTATTTTCATGCTGTATTCATGTTCTGGATTGTTTTTGCCAACATGCAAAACTTTACATTTTTCAACATTAAAAAATAGATTCCACTTGTCTGACCAGTTTTGGAGGCAATTTAAATTTTCTTGCAGACTATTATAATTATCTGATTTGTCATATATTTTTGTGTCATCAGCAAAAATTTTACAAAAAACTATTTACCTCATCTGGAAGGTCATTTATAAAAATAGTAAACAGTACAGGTCCTAAAATACTCCCTTGGGGAATACCACTCATAACATCTTTCTCTGTCGACATACAGTTACCCACTCTTACTCTTTGTTTTCTATTTGACAAAAAATCTCTAATCCAGTTTCCATTCTAATTTCCTCATGTTCTTCCTAGTATTCCCCTTTTCTCTGATGTGGTTCCCTGTTACGAACCGTGCTGCTCTCTTCTGAATCTTTTTCGAGGTTATCAATGTCCTTTAGATGGTAAGGATCCCAAACTGAGCAAACCATATTCCAGTACTGGTCTAACCAGTGTTTTGTAGCAGTCGTCTTTAACCTTTTGGGGGCAGTCATTGATGTTCCTGTATAAGAAAGCTAAGATGTTATTTGCTTTCTTACATACTAAATTGTAATGTTCTTTCCATTTGAGACGACTATCTATAATCACGCCTAAATATTTGCAGCATTAGTTTCTTTAAGAATAGTATTATGGATAGAATAATCTGATCTAATTG
>CM031611.1:11558702-11566202 GCA_018398815.1 Conus ventricosus | reverse complement strand
GTGTGTGTGTGTGTGTGTGTGTGTGGTGTGTGGTGGTTGTGTTGGTGTGTGGTTTGTTGTTGTGTGTTCTTTCCCCGTGTGGGTGTGGGAGGGGTGGTGGTTTGTCTGTGTATGCGGTGTTGTGTGTGTGTGTGCCTGGTGTTAGAGGGAGGCTGGTGTGGTCTGCTGTGGTGTTGGTGTGTGTGGTGTGTGTTGTGTGTGTGGTGTGTGGTGTGGGTGTGTGTCGCGTGTGTTGTGTGCGTTTGTATGTCGTGTGTTTTGTCCGCCGTATATGTAGATGTGGTGTGTGTGTGTGTGTGTGTGTGTGTTTGTGTGTGTGTGGTGTGTGGTGGTGGTGTGTGTGTGTGTGTGTGTGTGTTGTGTGTGTGTTGCGTTAGTATGTCCGTGTGTTTTTTTCTGCCCGTGTGTGTGTGTATGGTGGGTGTGTGTGTTGTATATGTGCCTCTGTGTCTCTGTGTGTGGCCTCAGTGTGTGCGTGCGTGCGTGGTGCGAGCGTGCGTGCGGGTGTGTGAGTGTGTGCGTGTGTGTGGTTTGCGGGTTGCGTTTGTATGTTCCGTGTGTTGTCTGCCCGTGTGTGGGTAGTGGTGTGTGCGTGTGTGCGTTCCGTATGTCCGTGTGTTTGTGTGGTGTGTGTGTGTTATTTGCCTCTGTCTCTTGTGTGTGTGGGCCTCATGTGTGTGCGTGCGTGGCGTGTGTGCGGTGCGTGCGTGTGTGCGGTGCGTGTTGCGTGTGTGTGTGTTTTGCGTGTAGGCGTTTTGTAGTCCGTGTGTTTGTCTGCCCTGTGTGGGTGTGTGTGTGTGCGGGTGTGCGTTTTGTATGTACCGTGGTTTGTTGTGTGTGTGTGTGTGTATGTGGCCTCTGTCTCTGTGTGTGTGGGCCTCTGTGTGTCGGTGCGTGCGTGTGTGCGTGCGAGCGTGGTGTGCGTGCGTGTGTGCGTGTGGGTGTGTCGTGTGTGGTGTGTGTGGTGTGCGTGTGTCCGTTTGTAATGTCCGTGTGTTTTCTGCACATGTGTGCGTGTGGTGTGTGTGTGGTGTTGTGTGGTGTGTGTGGTGTGGTGTGTTGAGTGTGTGGGTGTTGTTGTGAGTGTGGTGGTGTGAGGTGCCCCTCTGCTCTGTGTGCGCTCTCTCTCTCTTCTCTCTCACTCTCTCCTCAACTCATCTCACTCATCTCTCTCTCTCTCTCCCTACATATAATCCTCCCTGTCTCTCTCTCTCTAAACGGCACCCCCTCCCCCCCCCCCTCCTCCGCCAAAGCACTGCCCTTTCGCAGTAGAGTAGAACACTTCGTACACGCAGTGAACTAGCCTATATGGGATGTAATATTCAAATGACTGTTCAGCTACTAACAGTACATGAAACTCATTTTAACTTGATTTTATTACATTACAAACCTTTTGATGCTGATGCGACAAGACGTAAAAGTGTTGTCTGACGTTTTCTTTCATTTCCTGCCGAGTAGTCTAAGGCTGATGTGGGCATCATCGTTTCAGATTGGTACCATTTCATGACTTCCGGCACACACGTAGCTTGATGCCGTCTTTCGATTACAGAGGATGACTCACGTGATCAGGACTACGTTTAAGTGAAATGTATACTGCTCAAACTTATTAAGCTTGTATTGAAATATCGAAGTTATGTGAAAACATCTGAGTAATTACTAAGAATAGTACACAATGTAATGTGACATTCCTACAAATGGTGTACAAACCATTTGTGCAATAAGGAAATAACATGGAATCTTTTAAAGGATATAACTACGCAAACATTTTGTGCATCATGGAATTTTATCTGGCATTGATTTTTGATGTCGAAACTTTGTTCTGTTGCATGATGTCGTCCAAATTTGAAACAAAGCAGCTTCTGGTGTCTTCTTTTTGACTAGAAAAACGCACTGCAACGGAAATTCTTTGATGGCTATTGTAATACTATTCAAAATGTATAAAATCTAATAAAATATCCTAAATTTACATAACATTTCAAAACCCATATTATTCTGACCTGCGGTGAATGGTATTGGAATGACTGATCCATTTAGAGGTAAACAGTTAATGCAATGCACGTCTTAAAGCATATATTTGATAAACTAGCACAAAATTATTGGCGCATCATTTGGAAAATTAAAAAAACACCGAGAGTGTGCCCAAAAGGCCCCCAAAGACATCTAATTACACAACTTACTGACACAGTTGGAGAGGAAGAGGTCCACCTGGCCTCGATTCCCTCATGGTTTTTAAGCAGCTGTTCACACTTGGACCTCTAACTAGAGTCTCTCTGTACAGGTGCTGCACAGGCCACAGTTCAGTGCATCGAAGACTGGCCCTGAAGCACATGCAGGAAGTTTACACAGTTTCTTACAGCAGCATCTGATCAGTTCCTTGCAGATGTCTGCCGCTGGGCAGGCCGGACCCAGAAGGAGTCCACTGTCCATACTGGATTGACTCCATCCCCAGCTGAATGGTGCAACAGTGTTCTGCCCCAACAAAGTCCTCCTTGAAATACTGCCCGTCTTGTGTGCTGCTTCACAGCTGATTGGTTGGAGTATCCTTTCAAGGGGTCGTCCCTTCGCAAAACAATCTTTTTCTTTGCGAGCATTGACTGTTTGGCACTGAACAAGAACCTGTCCTACAACAAAACCACAAAATGCTCCAGTGTGTCCACATCGTCCTTGTCAAAATCTGTGGGTCCAGCAAGCCGATTTCTGAAACCATACATAGTTCACTTGGCAACCATTCCAAGAAGTCCCATGCTGTCGTCTTGGCCAATGCCAGCAAATGATGAACGTGTCGCAATCCCTGTGAAGGAGTGGAAGAGTGGCACCATTTATGAAATTACCTTCCCAATGTATTCACGATGCCATGGGCTGAATAGGTACGGAAATGTCTGCCTGTCAAAAGCTATCCATACTTCTTTGCCTGGCATTTTGCTGACTGTAGCAACTGCAAGGACGACAAAGTCAGTATCCACTGTTCGTATCAAACACTGTATGGCCCCTTCAGCAGCACATTCTTGGGGATCAGAAGTATGCAGGTGTCCGCTTCCTCATGGTCACATGGAGCGAGGTTATCATGTCACTTGCTGTGTGCTAGCATGAAACGCAGCCCATGAAATGAAGTCTTTCCGCATCAAGACTACTCTTACTTTACCAAAGTTTCAACATATTGACCACCACTCGTTTTTCCCGTTGCATATAAATCATAAGGGCATCAGACTGAGGCTTCAATCACCAAGGGTGGCAAACATCTCTGTGAGGCTAGCTTCAGGAGATCATTTTATTCTGCAGCAGCAAGGTGACACTCCTTTTTTGCTGCTCCGAAATGAGCAGAGTGTTTCTCTTGTTTTGTCCAGGATTGTTGACTGTTTGGAAGCTGCACAAGGAGATGGCAGTGCCGTGAAAAGAGTCTTTGGACCGCAGAGACGATGTTTTGGTCAAGATTAACCACAGCCCCACAGTGAAGAGTCCTTCATTCAGCTTGGTGGACACACACACTGCTCCTCCTCAAACCTTAAGACACAGCGTTACCAGCTGAGTGACAATTTCCATCGGACTGCCGTAGGAATACACAGACCCCAGTCAGACAGTTTATCGATGTTTCCCCTCTGCCTTGTCCGGAGTAAATCATCAGGCTAATTGTAGATAGCCAGTGGTGTTTCCACGTGTTTGGGTGATATTGTTTTCGAAGAAGACTGAATCTTGTTTCCGCAACTTCTTTCTTTCTTGAATTGAACTTCCTGAGCTCTGAGACCGACAAAACGGATTTTAATTTTGCACCATTGGGCACTTTCAGCTTCAAAGTGACCTTCAATGCATAGCCATGCAATAACAGCACGAGACTAGGTGGAACAACATTTCCTGCTGCCTCTGAAGTAAATGTGTCCATCAAAACTGTATTCTTTGAGAGAAAGTCTCTGCGCACAGATTTTGTGCAGCTCGTGCCATGTGCACAGCATTATCCATCATCTTGAGGCAGCACTGACTAGTTGCTCATGTCAGCCATAAAGAAGCAGAACAACTTCCTTTCCTGCCTCGTGCTTGCAGATCTGGAATTTGAATACGAAGTCCTTTCTTTCAGACTGTTTTGATTGACCTTTTCTACCATATACTGGATCGAGATCATGCATTCTGTTGTCAATACATTTTGCAGAGTTCGACAATTTGAAAATGAAAGAATCTGGATGGTTTCTCTCATTTATCAATGAAGAAAACAAGTTCACTGAAACTGTAGCTTTCAAGACTTCGGTCAGGGGAGCATTGCTACTACTCTGTTTCCTTAGATGCAGTCCTGTAGCGGTTGTGTACCCAAGCTTAACATTTGGAATGGTTACATAGCATCCAGTCATGCATGACCCTCCTTCTGAAAGTTTCCGAAAGTACTCTGGTCTTGCATGAATCTTTGCAAACTCACGTATCGTTTTATCAACAGAAAATGACGAGCACTGGAACAACTGTCCTGAATCGAGCATCTTCTCCACAGAAAAAACAAGCTATTGTGTTCTTTCAAGATTCAGCCCCCCGACATCCTTTCGAGTTTTAACTGGACTGTTGTATTGTCACCAGTTTATGTTCACCGTTCACGTTTTTGAGCTGCCTTCATTGCACGTTGTATCCTTTTGGTTATCTATTTATTTTGACAAGTTCTGTGCACACAGCTTTGTTTGCCTTCAAATGTAGTAAGCATATCAGGACCTTCATGCAAAGCTGTTTTCTGATTGGGGGAAGGGTCAGTGCTGCCAAGCGTGAAGTCAGAAAATGTTTCACATGTATTTTTAAATCCGTCGCTACACCTGACTTCTTACAAAAATTTGCTTCCATGTGTGGATCAATCAACCTTTCCTCTTTGTCATGTTTGACAGAAAACGCATAGATTCCCATTTCACATTCAATATTTTGGTGAAACACTCGAACAACATGCATGATCCCAGTATAATAGTTTCTGTATGATCTGTTGCTTGCATGGCTTGACTGCTCACAACAGGTGCACACACATTGTAGTCGATGGGCGACACGTTGTTGCTCCTGCTGTCGTTTTTTACATCAGGATGACAGGCAGGCGTCCATGAAATTCCTCTGGAACATTCCGGCTCTTGACACAGGAAAAGTCGTTCGCACGGGGCGGGGGGTGTAATCATTGGTAGATGTGTTTGGGGCAACTTGAACTGGTTGCCCCCTCGGGGTTAAGTGAAGCAGCAGACTTTTGAAGTAGGAACGTTACATATGCATAAGATAATGAGCATACTTCTGTAAATCCTATTGGTCCTACTCGCCCATAGCGCAACACACCAAACAACACAGAGGGTAAAGGCAGACACACACACACACACACACACAACACACACACACATCACACACACACACACACACACACACACACACACCACAAACACACACAACACGCAACAACACACGTACACGCCACGCACACACACACACACACTCACGCACACACCAACGCACGCACAGAGGCCACGCAGCACGCACGTACGCACCTCAAAAAACCCACACACACACACACAGTACACACAGACACACACCACACGGGCATAAAAACACACGGACATACAAACGCACACACACACACACACACAACACATACACACAGACACACACAAACGGCAGAAAAACACACGGACATACAAACGCACACACACACCACACACACACACACACACACACACACACACACACAACACATCACACACACACACACATACACGCACGCACACACACACACACACACACTCACACCACGCACCACGCCACACACGCACGCACGCACGACGCCACAGAGGCCACGCACGCACGCACGCACACACACACACACACACAAACCACACACCACACCACACACACACACACACACACACACACACACACACCACACACACATACACACTCGGGAAGCCAAACACACTGACATACAAACGCATACACACCACACACACACACACACACACACACACACACACACACACACACACAACACCACCACAGAGGCAGACCCCCCCCCCCCCACTCTACCACACACAGAGAGGCAGACACACACACACACAACGCATAACACAGAGGCAGCCCCTCACCCTCCCAACACACACAACACAGGCCGGCACACACATGATCACACAGCACACACACACACACAGTTTCCACCCAACACACACACACCACACACACACACATGCACACACGATCACACACACGGCAGACAAACTCACCGACATACAAACTGCACACACACAACACAACACACACACACACACACACACACACACCCACACACACACACAACACACACTCCACACACCCAAACACACACACACAGAGGCACCCCCCCCCCCCCCTCTACCCCAACCCAGAGGCCCAAACACAACACACACACGCATAACACAGAGGCAGAAACCCCCCCCCCCCCTCCCTAACACACACGGGGGGGTAGGACTCAGAGAGGCAGACACACACTCACACACACACACACACACACACACACACACACACACAACACCACACAAACACACACACGCACACACACGTACACGCACGCACACACACACCACGCACGCAACACACGCACGCACGCACAGAGGCGACGCATGCACTCACGTACGCACGCGCACAACACACATTCACACACACACACACACACACCACACACACACTCAGCACACACACACACAACACACACACACCACGGCAGAATAACACACGGACATACAAACCCACACACACACACACCCTCAACACACACACACACACACACACACACACACACCACACAAACACTCACACACAACACACATACACGCCGCTCACACACACAACACACACAACACACGCAACGCACGCACGCACACACGCACGCACGCACGCACGGCACTCACAAGGGCACGCACGCACGGCACGCAACACACACACACACATCACACACACACACACACACACACACACACAATCCACATACGGGCAGACAAACACACGGAACATACAACGCACACACAAACACCACACACACACACACACAACACACACAACACAACACACACACACACACACACACACACACACAGGCGAAGACCCCCCCCCCTCCCACTCTAACACACACATAGAGGGCATACACACACACCACACCACGCAGACACAAGAGGCAGACCCCTCCCGCTCCCTACACACTCACTCAGGCAGGCACACACAAAACACACACACACCACACACACACACACACATGCACACACACACAACTCACATCGGGCAACAAAACACACGGATCATACAAACGCACACACACACACACACCTCACACAACACACCACACACACACACACACACACACACACACACCACACACACATCACACACCCACCCACCCACACACACACACACGAGGCCCCCCCCCCCCTCTATACACACCAGAGCCCAAACACACACTCACACCTCACGCATACACAGAGGCAGAACCCCCCCCCCCCCAACACACACAGAGAGGCAGACACACACACACAACACACACAC
>CM031611.1:11548702-11553702 GCA_018398815.1 Conus ventricosus | reverse complement strand
AATAATAAATGACTTTGAGGTTTCTCAGGAGATTTTAAAAACAACCAAATATTGACAACGCGCAGAGTGCGTGTTACGTGTGCTGGCCTGCGTGCACACGCGTGTGTGTTTTTGGGGTGTGTGTAATGGGAAAAAGGACAATACAGTGTCCAACCCCATTTCACCTCGAGGAAAAAGAGAGGCCGAAAAAGAGGGAAAAATGAGCAGAAGCAGAGATAGAGAAAATGAGAGAGTGGCAAAATGAGTCTTATGTTTCGAAGGGGGCGCTTGAAGTGTGTGAAAGGAAGTGAAAGAGTGGTAGATAGAGTTTTATTCTTGAAAGGGGCCACTTGAGGGTGTGTATGAGGGGGAAAAATATATATATATATATATAGATAGAGGGATGCATATAGATTGTTCACATGTCTATAGAGGGTGGAGATGTTGTTTGTTGTTTGGGGTATATATATGTATATATAATATATATATATATATATTTTATATATATATTTTATAAAATATATATATATATATATATAAAATATAATGCTCTACATGTGATATTATAGATATGCTATATATGTACATGGGTGTGCATAAGAAAAAGGGTGGGATGGGGAAATTGGGGGAAGGGGTATAGAGAAAAAGGGGTTTGGGAGGAGAGGGTAATCGGAAAGAAAGTAAACGGGAAAGAAAGTCAACGGGGGGTAGGTTAGGGTTAGGGTCAGGGTTAGGGTTAGGGTTAGGGTCAGGGTTAGGGTTAGGGTTTGGGCTTAGGGTTAGGGTTGGGGTTTTAGGGTTAGAGTTAGGTTACTTTCTCTCCGTGACTTTTTTTTCCGTTTGACTTTCTTTCCTACAATCGGAGGAGAGGTCGTGGGAAAGGAAAAGAGCTGGAATGATTCAAACTAAGCCATCAATTCATAAATCATTTTCTTCTTTTCCACCCCCAGCCAGCATTATCAAAACCAATCCAACCAAATTATCTCACTTACAACAATGATTATCATCCTGCAGTACTGTAGATCTATTTTCACTTACAATAGTGATATCATCCATCAGTCATATAGATCAATTCCTCTATTCCACCAACTGGCATTAACATACTAAGGCCAGCACACTATTCCACTTTTGTAAATGACCATCATCCCACACTACGTGAATCACACTCACACCATGACAATAATCATCATCCATCAATCTTGTAAACCTCTTTCATTCCCCAACCAGCTTTAAATTACACCAATGCCACAACATTATCCAATTTAAATATAACAATGTCATCACCCCTACAGTACTGTTATCTTGAATGATACATGATCATCAGTCATCACCCCCCCCCCCCCCCCCCAAACCCTGTCCACCATCTTCCTGAACCGGCAGTTTTATACAAATGCCACCACATTATTTCCTTATCACAATGACCATCATCTACAGTATCTCACTTACGACACTGATCATCACCCACCATCATTGATATCTTCCTTCATTCCCCAACTGGCACATCGTACCAATGCTACATTATTTCACCTACAGACAATGACCCTCCCCCTATATACTACTGATCCCAAATGTTCACCATCCTTTCAGTCACGGGAAATACTGTCATCAGTGATCACCTTCATACTGAAAAGCAATGAGGAAGCTGACCATTTGGCAAAGGAAGGAGAACAGCAGCCCCAACTAGAACGGGAATTCCTTGAAAAAAAAATAAAAAGTAATTATCAAGGAGAACCAAAAACCAAAAAGGCAGATGGCTTGAGCAGCACCCTACTTCAACAAGGGGAATGGTCACTACCAGATGCCCAGATAAGACCTTTGTGAGACTCAGGACGGGGCACTCCAGACTGAGACATCACATGTCCAGTAATTCCACAATGGGCAAGTCTTCAAATCATCCATGCAGTACAGCCCAACCCCCCTGATAACACACCGATGAATTTGAAAGCCCTATTGACCACTGGAGGGTCTTCGCCATACGGGCAGCCTTCGCCAAAAACCTCCAGGGTTCCTACCTAAGTGAACAAGGAAGAAACCATCCACTGTACTGTTGATCTCTAATGATTATCACCCATCAGTCATTGACCCCCCCCCCCTCCCCCAAGAATGATTATCAATCCTGTGGCACAGTTGTTTATCAAATGGTCATCACCTAATAAGCTTTATTATCATTATTTATATTTTTAAATTCAAAACCCCCTTGTGTGTGTGTGTGTGTGTGTGTGTGTGTGTGTGTGTGTGTGTGTTGTGTGTATGTGTGTGTGTGTGGTGTGTGTGTGTGTGTGTGTGTGTGTGTTTTGTGTGGTGTGTGTGTGTGTGTGTGCGTGCGCATGCATAGGATGTGGATGTGGATGAGTGTTTGTACATAATATATACACAATGTATACACACATATTATGTGTGTATATGTAAGATAAGATAATGTTGCTTATAGCCCAGCCCGACCGCAGAGGGCCACATCAGGGCTGGTGTTTATATGTATAGTTATATATATATATAATATATATATATATATTTGTGTGTGTGTTTTGTGCGTGTTGTGTGTGGTGTGTGTGTGTGTGTGTGTGTGCTTAAAATGTGTGTGATAGTGTTAATTTCACCTATGGCAAACGGTCACTATTCATCAGTCATTGATCTTTTTCCAATTTTCTGCTCAATTGGCTTTATCTACCAATGCTATCATGTTTATTTCACTCATGACAATGATCAACATCCTATACATTGTTTATCCCACTTATGACAATGATCATAAACATCATAAAAAAAAAGAAATATGTATATATATATATATATATAATATATATATAAAAATATAATATATATATATATATATATATATATATATATCAGACTTCAGATTTCCCAGACTTTTTATTGTATCCCCATATACACAAGGAAAATTTTTTTTGGCGGGCACGTAAAACACAAATGCAAAAAATTCAATGTTAATAATCAATCTGTGGTTAAAACATATATATAATAATATGTATATAATATAGTGTGTGTGAGAATTGGTGTGTATGTGTGTGAAAACTCTCCACATTAGTCTCATTATGACCTAATTCACCCATAATACCCCCCCCTCTCTTCCCCTCTCCCCACCCTACCCTCACCCCCTTTCGTTTCCCCCCCCAAAAACACTATTTTCATGAAGTTTTTCACCCTCCACACACCCCATGCATACATTTGTGTGGGAAGAGAGATATGAACTCTTTCTCCCCGCTGTCCCCCTCCCCCATTACCTCTTCCAAGCCCCCCCCATATTTTTGTTTTCCCCCCCCCCCCAACGATTTTCTTACCACCCATTGATCATTTCCATTCTCTTCCCAAACATTACTATCATTACCCACACCCCCACATGCAACTACCCCCACATAACTACTGTCATCACCATCAAACCCCCATTAAAAATTTTTCATTTATTTATTTATTTATTCATTTATATTTTCATATTCTTTATTTTACTTCTTTTATCTTATTTCATTTATTTATTCATTCATTTATTTATTATCATGATTTTTATTTATTCAATTTTTTATATAACTTATTTTGGGGTTATGGGTGAAAATGAATGAATGTACAACATACGACTCCTCTTTTTGCTGGCGGCCATCTCGGAAATTGCTCAAATACACAAATTTTCCTTTTTTTAAAACATAGACCTGTGTCTGGGTTTTTGTTCAGGGCATGAAACTGTGCCTTCTCAGCCAGATTTGGTGTTTTGTAGCATTAAATGAACAATTTTGCAACATATATCCAATTTTTGTGTCGGCCATTTTTAAAAATGCAAAAAAAACACGTTTTTACAAATTTTTCATGGGGCTCCAAATCAGGTTTTGTTCAGGACATAAAAACTGCCATCTCTGCCAAATTTGGTGCTTGTTGCATGAAGTGCATGATTTTCGACATAGAACCCCCCTAAAAGCTCTGGCAACACTTTTTTCCAAGTACCACAGGATCGGCTCCTACCTTGCTGTCTTATGTGTTCATGATCTTTAGTCATTGTGCAGGGGAAAAAAACTCAGACCGGGCCATCCCTTAGTTGGAAAGTTGGCACTGAAGAAGATGAGGCCAGACTACTCGATAGATGCAGTACTCGTTTTGGATCCGTGTGAAAGGGAAGGGAAGGGAAGGCGATGGGTGGGAGGAAGGAGAGGGTGAGAGATTGGGGAATAGGAGGAAAGGGGAAGAAGGGCAGGTTGGGTTGGGGCGTGGGCGGGATATTACTTTAAGGGCGGGGTGGATTGGGGCGTGGGCGGGATATTACTTTGAGGGCGGGGGGGATTGGGGGGGTGGGCGGGAAAATTACTTTTAAAGGGGGGGGTGGATTGGGCGTGGGCGGGATATTACTTTAAGGGCGGGGTGGATTGGGGCGTGGGCGGGATATTACTTTAAGGGGCGAGGTGGATTGGGGGCGTGGCGGGATATTACTTTAAGGGCGGGGTGGGTTGGGCATGGGCGGGATATTACTTTCGCTCGCACCCAAAAGTCGGACTGTATAAACGCACGTTACATCATTCCATGGATATTACTTTCGCTTGGGCACCACAGTCGGACTGTATAAACGCACGTTACATCATTCCATGGATATTACTTTCGCTTGCCACACACAGTCGGGGCTGAAAAATCGCACGTTACATCATTCCATCCATGTTTTTTGGGTCCTCTTCACCCATTATTAGGCGGAGTTCTGACTCCAATCCTGTTCTCCAGGTACCAGTAACTGTGGTTTTGTTAGTATCGGGTTGCACCTCCTGTCCATTGTCCCATTCATAGACATACAAACCATCGGCCGTGTTCTTGGAATGGGTGGCGCCTAGATAAAATTTTGACTTTTTTTCACCAAGCTGGCTCTCAGGAACATCAACACATGTTTGTTTTTTTTCTTTAGATTCCAGGGATAGGTAACGTCCCCCCATCGACTGACACAGGTCTTTGCTTCCAGTATAATTGTTCGTCCCACATGCAGAAACACACACAGGTTGTCTGGGCACACGCATTGGTAGCACAGGTTGATGGGGATC
>CM031611.1:11538702-11543702 GCA_018398815.1 Conus ventricosus | reverse complement strand
GCAAGTGCTCAAGAACCAGGCTTGTGCTGGCATCATGGCCCTGCTTGACATCTACCTGCAGTTTCTCAGAAGTGGTAATGATGGTCTCTCAGCCTTCTGGATGTCCTGTTTGGACATGGTGGAGATTCTCCTGGGCCTGATCAAGGCGTCACGTGAGGGGGACTGGCATCTTCACCTGGCATCTATTCGTGCAATGATACCTTGGTGCTTCGCGTATGACAGGCTGAATTATGCACGGTACCTGCCGTACTACTATGCACAGATGTCACAGCTCCCCATCACACATCATTGTGTACAGTGAATTCATGCATGGTGGGTTCTCTGTTCAGCTTGGCCCAAGAAACCCCTTTGGAAGAATCCCAGTTGATGAAGCCATTGAATGAAACTGTAAACAAAGACACACAGACACCTGGAGGAACAAAGGGGGTTCAGCTTGAAAGCAGGAGCCGTTGCCAAGTACCACCTCACCGCAGAGTATAGAACTGAGTATCTCAGAGCACTGAGAGCCATGACAAACCAGGGCAGCTCGAAACTGTCCCACCGAGACACACGTGCCTAGAATCAAGAAAGATGAGAGGGATATTCAATCTGTTATGGACCTCCTTGAATACAGCTGAGTCAACCCAATGTCTCCTGAGGAGCAGGACCTAGTGGACCTATCCACTGGCATCACTGCAACTCCTATGTCACAAAAGATCCTCTGGAGGCACATCAGTCAGGTGAAAGTCAGTACCAGAGCTTCAAGCAGACACGACTGGATGGAGACCCACCAATAGGTAAATTCCATGACACAATAAAGACGCTGAACCTGAAGACATTCTCAAGTGTTAGCAAAAAGAATGTTCATGGTAAGAAGGTGCAAGATGTTGTGAAGGCAGACTGAAAACTGTCTGAGCAAATGAGTTTGGTGGCTGGGAGAAGAAAGCTACATATGAGGGATGTTCTGAGTCACCCTTTGGGACCTCTTCCATGGTCCCATGCCAACATCGACTGCTCCCTGCGCAAAACAAACGAATCTGCCCTTGCCGCTGAGTTGGAAAAAAGTGTCTCCTGTGCTGAGGAAATCCCAAGACCGTCAGTCTGCCTCATTGATGGCATGAACCTGGTGCATAGAATGAACGGGAAAAGACTTTTGCACAGCTGGCCGAGTCTGCCCTCCACCAGGTTCTGAATGAAGGTGCCCACAGCCAATAGATTGATGTGGTGTTAGACGTCTGACGTAAGACATCAATCAAAGAAGCAGAGAGATGCAAAAGGGGAGCAGCCACCAGCAAAAAAACTGTACAAGAACCTTTCAGGAGACCACAACATCCAGCAGTGGAGAAGGTTTTTATGTAGTCCAGGAAACAAAAAAGCAGCCTCATCAAATTCTTGGTGGAGCAATGGAAACAGCCAGATCACAGAGAGACACTGAATGGAGGTCCCACAGCTGTTGTCAACTCAGGAAGAAGCCGACACACGCCTGCTGCCCCATGCCTTGCATGCTGCAAGGTCTGGCTCAAAAGCTGTAGTCGTCACAGCTGAGGATACTGATGTCATGGTTCTCTGCTTAGGCCTCCACAAGGACATTCCCTGCCACATTTTCCAGAAGCGTGGCACACAGAACCGCACACGATTCGTGGATATCACCACGCTAGGAAGGGCACTAGGAGACAGCATCTGCAACAGCTTAATAGGGCTGCATGCCTTAACAGACTGTGACAGTGTCAGTGCCTTTGATGGTCGTGGAAAGCTAGGCGCCCTGAAACTGCTGAAGAAGAACACCTCCTTCCAGGAGACTTTCCCTGCCAGCTAGGCCAGTCATGGGATGTTTCTGAGGAACTGTTGAAGAGGGTCCAGCAGTTCACCTGTCACATGTACACAGCAGGCAGCAGCACAACAGAAGTGAATGAACTGCGCTACCAGCTATTCTGTGCCAAACGTGGGGAAGTCGAGTCCAGTCAACTTTCTCCATGCAGAGAATGCCTGTTCATGCACGTCCTTCGAGCTAACTACCTGGCTGCAATTTGGAGGTGCTCCCTGCAGAGTCAGCCTGCTGTACCAGATCCCACAGAGAGTGGATGGATCAATGATGGAGGTGGCCAGCTAGCCGTACACAGGATGTGAACACTGCCTGCACCACAGGTGGTCTTGGAGCTTCTTGTCTGCAAGTGTACGCGCTCTTGTGTGTTGCCCAACTGCTCCTGCCTTGCCAGTGGGCTACACTGCACATATCTCTGCCAACTTCAAACCTGCAGCAACCAGAAGCAAGATGATGACCCTCAGTTTTGGCTTGCAGACTCAGACAGTGACAGTGATAAGATGTCTGACGATGAACTTTGAAAGTTGTTACTTGACCCTGTCTGCTGATTGCGCTGTAGCAAGCATGCGGAACTCTTTGATAAACTGAAATGTGTGAATTACACATGCCTTACTGTTGGACAATGTTCTAATGAATCACTTCTATCACCAAACTTAAAACATATGGATGCAAAAGGGAGATATCTGAAAGAATATGCTTAAGATGGTCGCTAAAATGATTTCAACTTTTTTTAATCTGGCAAGAATTGCCTTACGCAATGGTTTTTGTTCTATTTTATGGAAAAAAGACAGTGTTGTTACAGCATTAATGTGCCTGGAACATGTTCTGATTGTTATTTGCTTCTTACCCATCACTTGGAAACACCATCACCCTGTAATGTTACAGATGTCATAACTCGTAATTGTGTTCGATAAGTTTAGGGGTAGGGTTATTGGGGAGTGATAACCACTACTAAGCTACAACTCTGCAGTGGTTATCACATCAAAACATAAACTAAAGACATACAGTTAGTAGAAAATAGCAACCAGAACTTGCCCACCCAGATGATACCCATCTGTGAAATTTGGGGTATGAGCCCATGGCCAAATACAGGAAGACGGTGTTGGAATGGGGGGGGGAAAATAGGGGGTCTTAACTCATTGGCTTCAAAGACCGAGTCCATACTTGTCATAAGAACAAGAAGAAAAGACGAGTGTACAGGCTACTAAACACAAACACACCACACACACACACACACACACACCACACACACACACACACACACACACACAACGCGCGCGCGCGCGCGCGCGCGCGCACACACACACACACACACACACGCACCACGCACGCACACACACACACACACACACACACACACACACACACACACACACACACACACACACACACACACACACACAACTTTTTTAACAATTTATTGTCAGAGAAATTTTTGTTTGTACTCACAAATGACCAAACAAAATCTTATGTAACAATCAAACGAGAACTCAATAAAACTGTAAGTGATTTTCGTTTGTACTCACAAATAACCAAACGAAATCTTAGGTTAACAATCAAACGAGAACTCAATGAAAATCTGAAAATCTATTGCCGTACCGACGAAAGAAATGTAATGGTATTCAAAACGTATTTCTTTGTAAATTCAACTGGTATTCAAAATGGCCTTTCTGGCATGGATAAAGAATACAAAACGAACAATTTTAAAGTCGGTTCTGTAATCAAGATCTCCACCACAATGTAATGAGTTTACCATAAGGCCACATTTCACCTTTTGGTTCAGTTGTTTGTGTGTTACCATGCCAACAGAAATAGAAAGGAACCGACAAACGCGTGCAAAACCCGTTACCCTGAAAATCGGACAGAGTGATTCCAGTCACTAAAAACCTTGATGCCTTGGGAACATTTTCTTTATGAACCTTTTTCTTTAAAAAACAAACAAAAAACAAACAAAAAAACCACCTTTTTGTCCCTGTCTGTAAGACTGGTAAACACAATACCATCAATCAGTTAGAGAGAGAACGGATGGTGATGGTGTGGTGGTGAACGAAAGAGTCACTGACAGGGCATCCAGGGTCACTCATAGGGCATCCAGGGTCACTCATAGGGCATCCAGGGTCACTCATAGGGCATCCAGGGTCACTCATAGGGCATCCAGGGTCACTCATAGGGCATCCAGGGTCACTCATAGGGCATCCAGTGTCACTCATTGGGCATCCAGAAGCACTGATAGGGCATCCAGAGGCACTGATGTGGTATCCAGAATCAACGATGGGACAGTCCAGCCATCAATGTAAAGGTACCTGATGCCTTTGGCACATTTCAGGTTGTAGCATCACGAACATGCAGTCAGAGAAGAAACATGTCCTGACAACCTCAAGAAGAAAACAACAATAAACAAGGAATTTACTTCGAGGAGAAAAGGAGTAGACAGGAGCGCGTAGAGAGGGTAAGACTAAGACGAAGGATGTATGTGTACATGTGTTGTTGGGATGGAGGTGATGTTGGAGGGCTGGGAAAGTGTTAACACTACAGCCGTCGATAGACCCATCCATGCAAAATGACCACAGAATGGGTTTGGAAAAGAGAACAGAGAATGTAAGGAAGAGGTGAAGGAGGGGGTGGAGGAAAGGAGAGACAACGCGACGAGCAACCAAGTGAGTCTAAACGAAGGTGATGTAGGTCAAGAGGGTAGGAGATGGGATGGGAGGAATGTGTGGGGCAGACCACATCACCGACTACACAACGTAAGTCAGCAAGTAACAAATATATAAATGAGTAAGCAGATGAACTGATAAGTATATAAAGTAAAGTAGAAACAAAGACATCGAATACCGGATGGAACTCGCTTGCAAATCTTTTGAGGCTGCACACACTGCCGTTTCCATTTCAGTCAAACCCAAAGTGCATCCATCAATTGACCAACAAAGACGATAACTATGGGATGAGTGGACAGAGAACAGAGAAGATAAGAAGGAGGCTGATGAGCGGCAAAGGCAGAGAGGGAGCATCAGTCAACTAGGTGACTTGAAACGAAGCTGATCTAGAGAAAGAAGGTGGCTAAAGAGATGAGGGTGGTTAGGAGGTACATGTAGGGCAGACATGACTGTCCAAAATGCAACAGTCAGTCTCTCTCTCTCTCCTTTCCTCTCTCTCTCTCTCTCTCTCTCTCTCTCTCCTCTCTCTCTTTCTTCTCTCT
>CM031611.1:11518823-11532702 GCA_018398815.1 Conus ventricosus | reverse complement strand
TTGTTTTAAGATCCACATATCTCCTCAGAAATTTACAAACAAAAAGTAGTCAACATACGTTTTGCATGATCAAAAATCGAAATGGACAATTCCTTATTTCATCAATAGTTCAGATTCGCTTCGAAATTCATGGTTTTTTTTCTTCTTAGGTCACCAGGGTGACTGCAGTTGTGCCGAACTCAATGCCTCAGGTAGTGTTTTTGTCCCTTTCTTTTCTATTCGACGAATTTTTATATTTTAATTCTAGTCAGGTCAACCATCAACAAAAAGGGGAGGGGCAAAGATGGTGGTGGCTGGGGGAAAGCGTTGCAGGGTTGGGGATAGGTGAAGCGAGCAGGACAAGGGGTCACCTGTGATACTGCCGTGAACTAAAACCGTGTAAATAAGCACAAAATTAGGGAGGGTGGGGGGGGGGGGGGGGGGGGGGACACGGGAACTCTAAATTCCAAGATCTTTTATGGGCTCTTACTCTGTGTGTGTGTGTGTGTGTGTGTGTGTGTGTGTGTGTGTGTGTGGTGTGTGTGAGTGTGTGTTGTGTGTGTGTGTGTGTGTGTGTGTGTGTGTGTGTGTGTGTGTGTGTGTGTACGCGTTTGTGCGTGCGTGCGTGTGTGCGCGCGTGCGCGTTTGTGTTTGTTGTGTGGTGTGTGTGTGTGTGTGTTGTGTGTGTGCGTGCGAGAGCATTTGTGTGTGTACGGGGAAAGAAATGGGTATAGGAGGAGGAGGAGGAGGAGGAGTGGGAGGAGGGAGGAGGAGGAGGAGGAGGAGGAGGAGAAAGTTATTGCCAATACTAAATTTTATCTACCGCAGGATCGGCTTCTACCTCGCTCTCTTATGTGCTCAAGATCTGTAGTCATTGTGCAGGGAAATAAACTCAGACCATCATCCTCACTTGGAAAGATGGGAATGAAGAAGATTAAAGGCCAGACTACTTGATAATAAATGCAGCTTTTTCCTTTTGTGTTGTCTGGCTGGCTGCTTGTATCTGTCTGTCTGTGTCTCTCTGGCTGCATCTCTATCTATTGATAACTCTATCAAATAAGAAATAGGCGTAATACGCAGCCAAACAATTTCCGTACCATTTTGACAAAGTCACAGCAAAAGAAAAATAGAAAAGTGGAAGAAGAATGGAGAGGGTGGGAGAGGATTTGAGATTTGAAAAAAACGAGCATTACAGGATTAATATCAACAATTTCGCTGAAACCACTGAGGAAACATTACATTCCTATTCGTGAATGGAACTATCTGCAGATCTGATTAGATTTCACTTTCATCTCCCGGAATCAGTTTGGTTGTGGCAGTTAGGCGAACCAAGGTGTCAGTCAAAAACATATCCCATGCCAATTCTGTGGCATTACCATGACCACAAAAGTAATCAACAGCCGTGTATATGTAGTGCATACGCCATGTGTTGAAAAAGGAACAACACTTGCATAACCAGTTGGTTTTCTGAAAAACTACATTCACTACAAATTGTCACACACAGACCACACAGACACACACAGACACACACACACACACACACACACACACACACACACACACACACACACACAACGGAGAAACAGAGAGACCAAGAGGAGGAGTGGGACATATACAGGAAGAGGGTGGTGGAATGGGGGTGGGGGAAAATAGGGGGTCTTATCTCATTGGCTTCAAAGACCGAGTCCATACTTGTCATAAGAACAAGAAGAAAAGGACGAGTGTACAGGCTACTAAACACACACACACACACACACACACACACACACACACACACACACACACACACACACACACACACACACTTTTAACAATTTATTGTCAGAGAAATGTTTGTTTGTACTCACAAATGACCAAACAAAATCTTATGGGAACAATCAAACAAGAACTCAATAAAACTGTGAGTGATTTTTCGTTTGTACTCACAAATAACCAAACGAAATCTTAGGGTAACAATCAAACGAGAACTCAATGAAAATCTGAAAATCTATTGCCGTACCGACGAAAGAAATATAATGGTATTCAAAACGTAATCAAGATCTCCACCACAATGTAATGAGTTTACCTTAAGGCCACATTCCACCTTTTGGTTCAGTTGTTTGTGTGTTACCATGCCAACAGAAACAGAAAGGAACCGACAAACGCGTGCAAAACCCGTTTTCCCTGAAAATCGGACAGAGTGATTCCAGTCACTAAAAACCTTGATGCTTGGGAACATTTTCTTTATGAACCTTTTTCTTAAAACAAAAAAAAAACGAAAAACAAAAGAAAAAAAAACAACCTTTTTTCCCCTGTCTGTAAAACTGGTAAACACAATACCATCAATCAGTTTAGAGAGAGAACGGATGGTGATGGTGGTGGTGGTGAACGAAAGAGTCACTGACAGGGCATCCAGGGTCACTCATAGGGCATCCAGGGTCACTCACAGGGCATCCAGAGGCACTCATAGGGCATCCAGAGGCACTCATAGGTCATCCAGAGGCACTGATGTGGTATCCAGAATCAACGATGGGACATCCAGTCATCAATTTAAAGGTACCTGATGCTTTGGCACATTTCAGGTTGGTAGCATCACGAACATGAAGTCATAGAAAAAACATGTCCTGAAAACCTCAAGAAGAAAACAACAATAAACAAGGAATTTACTTCGAGGAGAAAAGGAGTAGGAGCGCGTAGAGAGGGTAAGACTAAGACGAAGGATGTATGTGTACATGTGTTGTTGGGATGGAGGTGATGTTGGAGGGCTGGGAAAGTGTTAACACTACAGCCGTCGATAGACCCATCCATGCAAAATGACCACAGAATGGGTTTGGAAAAGAGAAACAGAGAATGTAAGGAAGAGGTGAAGGAGGGGGTGGAGGAAAGGAGAGACAACGCGACGAGCAACCAAGTGAGTCTAAACGAAGGTGATGTAGGTCAAGAGGGTAGGAGATGGGATGGGGAGGAATGTGGTGGGGCAGACGACATCACCGACTACACAACACAAGTCAGCAAGTAACAAATACATAAATAAGTAAGCAGATGAACTGATAAGTATATAAAGTAAAGTAGAAACAAAGACATGGAATACTGGATGGAACTCGCTTGCATATCTTTTGAGACTGCACACACTGCCGTTTCCATTTCAGTCAAACCCAAAGTGCATCCATCAATTGACCAACAAAGACGATAACTATGGGATGAGTGGACAGAGAACAGAGGAGATAAGAAGGAGGCTGAGGAGCGGCAAGGCAGAGAGGGAGCATCAGTCAACCAGGTGACTTGAAACGAAGTTGATCTAGAGAAGAAGGTGGCTAAAGAGATGAGGGTGGTTAGGAGGTACATGTAGGGCAGACCTGACTGTCCAAAATGCAACAGTCAGGCTCCTTCTCTCTCTCTCTCCTCTTCTCTCTCTCTCTCTCTCTCTCTCTCTCTCTCTCTCTCTCGGTTAACAAATTTAAAATGTATTTCACAAGATTTCGTCTTGGCTTAAACGACCTGAATATGAATAGCAAATACAAAGAAAATATCAAAGCATGCCCTTTTTTTTGTAGCCAACTGGAGAACGAACTCCACGTTCTATTGAGACGCAATGCTTATAATCCCTTTTCAGAGAAAAATACAAGCTGAAGCACAGACAATAATTATTTCAGAACGTGAACTCTATTAAACTAAAACAATTACTTGCAAACGAAAATGGGCATATTACAAGACATATTGCTATGTATATTTATTATGCATTGCAAAAAAAGAGAAGAACTCGTATCCCACACAGTATGAATACCCTCATAAATTAGCATTATTAGTACATCGAAAAATATACTTGTGTTCTCATCTGTCTTTTTTCTCTTTATGCGTGCACTGCTCCACACACTGTTAAAGGCCGGAGGCCTCAAACATTAAAATTGTGTTCAATCGTTCTCTCTTGTCTGTCTGTCTGTCTGTCTGTCTGTCTGTCTGTCTGTCTGTCTCTCTCTCTCTCTCTCTCTCTCTCTCTCTCTCTCTCTCTCTCTCTCGCTTTCTCTCACGACGAGTACATAAGCAGATGGAATCCAGTTGCATTCTTCTTCAAACAGCCCATTGAACTTCAATCCAACCTCATTCAAGCCCATCATGTATCTCTTAAAATATTGCCCTCCGCCACATCCTTCTCCTCACACCTTACCCAGCCTCTCTCCTGCTGCTTCCCTTTTTCTTTCCCTTTCTCACATCACCTTCAATTCCGTTTCACATTAGGAATGTTATAGAGCGGGACTTACGTAGACTGCACCAAACACATTGACATAAAAGTAAACATCCTCGTTATATTTTGGGTGCTAATGCATTTGTGCTTTTACAGTAATTCTTGATTTGTCAATTCATCAGTGAGTTGAGTACCTTGTTTTTGATCCTTTTGACAGAGTAAGGAAAGGCAGTGGGTGGGAAAGGGGAAGGGAGGGGGGGGGGGGGGGGGGGGGTAAGGCGTTCGTGGTATTTTACTTTCGCTCGCACACCACAGTCGGGACAATTCTGTCGCAATTTAGTCATTCCATCCACGTTTACATTGCTTTCTTCCATTAAAAGGCACGGGTATTGATTCCGATCCTGTTCTCCAGGGTACCAGTAACTGTGGGTATTGTTAGTATTGGGTTGCACCTCATGTCCATTGTCCCATTCATAGACATACAAACCATCGGTCGTGTTCTTGGAGTGGGTGGCGCCTAGAAAAAATACTGCACGTGTGGAGTCCACGTTTGTTCTGAGGAACGCATTCACATGTTCGTTCTTTTCTTTAGATTCCAGGATAGGTAGGCGTCCCCCCATTGACTGGCACAGGTCTTTGCTTTGAAAATAATTGTTTCGTCCCACATGTAGAAACAGACACAGGTTGTGTGGGCGCACGAAATGGTAGCACAGGCTGATGGGGCATCCAGGGTCACTGATTTCATGGTACCTAAAACCCTCGGCGCTCTCAAGGTTGGCAGTGGTCACGAACACAGTGTTGTAGAAAAGACAGGTGCTGAAAACGTAAGAGAAAAGACAAGAAAAATAAGGAAAAAAAAGTCTGCATTCATGTCAATGGGCAAAGGATATACATCGCACAGAATGACGGAGAAGGGGTGAAAAAGGTTTCTAGGTGTGCACGATTGTGTGTGTGTGTGTGTGTGTGTGTGTGTGTGTGTGTGTGTGTGTGTGTGTGTGTGTGTGTTGTGTGTGTGTGCGCGTGCGAGTGTGTGTGTGTATGTGTGTGTGTGTGTGTGTGTGTGTGTGTGCGTGCGCGCGCGCGCGCGCACGTGTGTGTGTGTGTGTGTGTGTTGTGTATGTGTGTGTCTATGTGTTTGCACGTGTGTGTGTGTGTGTGTGTGTGTGTGTGTGTGTGTGTGTGTGTGTGTGTGTGTGTGTGTGTGTGTGTTTGCACGTGTGTGTGTGTGTGTGTGTGTGTGTGTGTGTGTGTGAGTGTGTGTGTGTGTGTGTGTGTGTGTGTGTGTGTGTGTGTGTGTGTGTGTGTGTGTGTGTGTGTGTGTGTTGTCTGTATGTGTGTGTGTGTGTGTGTGTGGTGGTGGTGTGTGTGTGTGTGTGTGTCTGTCTGTCTGTCTGTGCGTGCGTGCGTGCGTGCGTGCGTGCGTGCGTGCGTGCGTGAGTGCGTGCGTCGTGCGTCGGTGCGTGCGTGCGTGCGTGTTGTGTGTGTGTGTGTGTGTGTATGTGTGTGGCGCGCGTGTGTGTGTGTGCGTGTGTGTGTGTATATGTGCGTGTGCATGTGTTGGGGGAGAGGGTTGGACAGACGTTAAAGCGATACACTGCAATCAACAGCTGACGCGCAAGGGCAATAACCACCATAGGATTATTGGGAAAGAGAATGGCCGATGTCAGGAAGAGGTGGACGGTGACAAAGACGGAGGGGAAGGCAAGAGAAGAAAAGGCGGCGATTAATCATCAGACCAGCAGCAATGGTGGTTTTGAGGGAAGAGGGAGTCAAAAAGAATGAGAGTGGGGACAGACGATGGGGGTGCGGTCCAGACATCCAATTACACAAATAAGCAACAATAAAGTAAGTTACTAAAGATATAAATAAATAAGTAAATGGACATATAAGCAGATGTAGAACAGTAGAAAAAAAAAAACCACTGATAACCTGACAGAATTCAGCTGCACTCTTCTTATGAATGCACATACTACCAGGGATGTGTAACCCTTTAGACTTGAATCCAGCCCCCTCCAATTCTGTCATATGCCTCGTAAAACAGTGTCTCCTCTCTCTCTCTCTCCTCTCTCCTTCTCTCTCCTCTCTCTCTCTCTCTCTCTCTCTCTCTCTCTCCTCTCTCTGTTTGTGTTTCCTTTTACAAATGTTGTTTTGCTGGTTCCACCTCATAATGTGGCTCACACTAAATTCTGTGAGTTCAGAGGTGCCAGTGCGTATTATAAACCTCTTCTTCTTTTTGTTTTAAGATCCACATATTTGCTCAGAAATTTACACACAAAAACTAGTCAAACATACCGTTTTGCAATGATCAAAAATCAAGAATACCGTTAGTCCAGATTCGCTCCGAAATTTGACGTTTTGTCATAAGGTCATATTCCATTTTTCTATTTAAAAAAACAACAAAAAAAACAACAAACGTTTATGTCAATCTTTTGAGTTATTTGTGTGTACCTTGCTGACAGATATACAATGAAATCAAGAGACGTGGGTGCAAGCCTAACTCGTTGGCAGAAAGAATGACAGAGTGATTGTAGTTGTTGCCACACTCGATGCCTCAGGTAGTTTATATTTGTCCTTTCTTTTCTATTCGACGAATATCTTTTTTTTTTTCTGTCCCAACCTCTGCGCCACCTCAGAGGCAGTGCACCCACGCCGCTCATTCCAACAGCCCGTCCACAGCCACAGCCCGGCGCCCCGCCGCAGCCCCGGTACCGGCAATCCACAGGGAGCAGTCAGTGTCAAGTCGTTGAGAGGCAACCCACCGGAGGAGACACTGCACTGCTGCCAAGTCACTTCGGTGGTGTTCAGTGGCGCCTGTTCTGATCTAACATACGCAGGACACCACCTACTAAGCCCCCTACTGACGACAATAATTGCTTAGTCGCGGAGCCGGCGTGAGTGAGCTCTCCCTCCGGAGGGCGCCACCACGTTCGTCCAACGACAGCCCCCATGGACTCGCCCATACCGGGGACCCCGACGGAACCAAACCAAGGCCACAGACGTGGACAAGACATCGAAATTGAGGTCACCATCAGAGCAGGGCATGAAGGGCCACAGAGCTTGAGACATTTTTTTAATTTTTTTTTTTAATTTTTTTTTTTATACTGATCGTTGAGAATCAGGATGATTAAGATGATGCTACGGATTTCCATTTCGGTCTGAGACTACATGACAGGGCTGTACTCTACGCTTTCTTTCATGATATATCTCGGCGTCAACCAGGCCCGAGAGATACAGACATCTGCAGTGTTGGTCAGCAAATTTGAGCAACACTCTCAGAAACGCATCCATTAAGTGGATGAAACTCGACTGTGTGGTCCCAGTTTTCCCAACTGAGTCCGCAGCAAACTCAACTCTGGGTAGGAGCCGGTCGGGGCAGAAAAACCCACATGACTCTGATGGGATTCGAACCCACGACCTTCCAGTCGGGAGTCCGCGACGCTAACCACTTCGCCACGGCGGCTGGTAATATCTTATTTTAATTCCAGTCAGGCCAACCATCAACAAATAAGGGAGAGACAAAGATGGTTATGGCTGGGGGAAAGCGTTGTGGGGTTGGGGATGGCGTGAAGCGAGCAGTACAAGGGGTCACCTGTGATACTACCATGAACTAAATCCGTGATATACGCATAAAAAATGGGGGAAGGGGAAGGGGAACAGGGTGGGCGGACGGAGGAACTCTAAATTCCAAGATCTTTATGAACATAAGAAAATGGAGAACGTAACAAACCTCAGCCTTTAGAGTCATAAACGATCTTGATCAACAAAAATGCAATATCATATCTGGGTATATCTTGGTTTCAAAAGCGTTTGTTTTCGGTAGCTCTCGATTGGTAGTTGAATTTTTTTTCCTCTGCAAGAAGAGAAAGAATCATGGCCTTTTTTTAATAGTACATCTCGATTGTAAGCTACTTTCACAGTGGGAACAAATCGTATGGATCTTTCTGAGACGGAATGAAAGGAGAGAAACACGAGGGGAAGAAATGGCAAGGGAATAGGCTAAATCGGACAGGTAAGGAGGGGGTCTGGGGGGGAGGTATGTGAGAGAGAGAGAGAGAGAGAGAGAGAGAGAGAGAGAGAGAGAGAGAGAGAGAGAGAGAGAGAGAGAGAGATGTTGACAATTAGGCCTAACAGTTATATTAACAATAGCCTAACTGGCCTTCATGCCAAGGGGGGCAGTTGACAATTAACAGTTTTATTAACAATAGCCTAACTGGCCTTCATGCCAAGGGGGGCAGTTAACAGTGTTCTTGCAAAAGGCACATAACAAGAATAACACACACATACATACATACGCTTGTCTAATATCACTTAAAGTGAACAGACTGTTAAATTGAAGAACTAACTTACTAACGTAAGAAAGAAAGAAAGGGGTCAAAAAGGAAATTGCACTACATCATTCTATTACAGTCATAATACTCTAACTTAATGCATTACAGACTAAACATACGTCAGTACCAAATCAAATTAAAAGGTAATCTACGACCATCCGACAGTAAACACGAAATCATCAGATACGTTGAAATAGTAACAATTTGCAAGACTTAGAATTGTTCACAGGTTCTTATTCGTAATATAGAAGCTGATTTAAGAGGAAAGAATTTTCTTCCTCTGTTCATATGCTTCAGTGATAAACTTTGCAAGCGATTTGAGAGTATTTCCATTTGCTGATGAAATTATTTGAACTAAGTTATGTCTTTTCATATTGTACTGATGAAAAAACTATTGATGTCAAATGTAAAATTTCTATTCCCTACAGTCAAACAGGAAACGGCCTTCATCTTCTACACCGTTTGAATATAAAAGACACATAACGGAAAGATTTGTTTCAAACCATCTTCTGTTCGGAAATGAATGAAATGAGGCAGGGAACAGTAAACAATAAACAGAAAACAAGTGGGGTAACGTTTGCTCCATAAGAAAACCTAACACAGAGTAACTTTTATTCAAGACTGGCACAGCCTTTTAAACTTGAATAAAGTCAGACAAATACATAGACGAACAATCTAATAGTGGGGGGAAAAAACAAGCGCAGGCCAACAACTGAACTGTCTTCATAGTAATGTCTGCCTGTCTGTGTATCTCTGTCTGCTTCTTTATCTACTATTAGTAATATTAACGGAGACGAAATAGCCATAATACGCAGCCAAACCGTTTCTGTACCATTTTGACGAAGCAAAACAAATAAAAAAGTGGAAGAAGAATAGAGATGGGGGGGAGAGGAACGGATCTGAGATTTGTAGAAAAGAGCATTACAGGAATCTCTGGCTACCGTTTGAGTTTTCTTTCATCCCCGGAGCATTTATTGTTGAGGGAGGTAGACAGATCAACCCGTTTCTAGATGGACAGAAAGCTTCTTCGCATATGCCGTGGAAAAAAAAATACTGCTTACCTGTTACTGGGATTAGAGAAAAAAGACCAACAGCTGGAATTGCTTGAACATTCCTGGGCACAATCTGGCACACTGAGTCCGCTGCTTTCAAACAACACTTGGTGCTGCAGAGTGGGTTTATAGTTGTCCAGTTCTATGATTTCCACCCATTTGATAGCACAGATACTGTTTCTAGCCAGTATCATGATTATGATTACTTGGAATATAACAGTCGACCACACCATTATTTTCGTGATGGCAGCTGTTTTGCTAGAATGGTGACGTGCAGTTAATTTGAACAGACGCATTTACGAACATTTATACGTCATATTCCTGTGACACATTTTATCCTTTCGTCATGAGCAAGCTGTGACTATGGAAATACTGCCCTGTTAGGCAAAACCAAGCAAGTCCATAAAATCTACTTTCGAGAAAAACGCATTTTTGTGTTTTAATTGAATTCTCAAACAGTGTCAATAGTTTTTCTGTTTTTATTTCTGGATTATATTCAGGACAGAGACAAATTGTTTGTCCATTCAGGGTTTTTCGATAGCTTCTTCATTTTCTTTTATATTTCAATTTTTATGGACGTACTTTTCTCTGCCTAAACATTCTAATAAAACAGGCTTGTTAAATGTTTTGCCAAAAGCGAGTATGTGTACATACTTGTTTTTGCCACATTATTTTGGATCAAATTGTTTGTTAAATATTTTACCAAAAAAGGTAATTTATGCAAGTTGTAATTTTGACATGCGCATTATATGCTGGTCACTTTTCCGAGTCAGTAAGTGTATTACAGTGAAACCGGTAATCCAAAGGAACTTGGTATTACGTAAGGACTTCTAATTATCTATCTAAAAAATCATCGCGTGTTCTTTAATTTCAGTTTTCTGCCTTATCTGAAAACAGCATTCAAATCAACATAAAAAAGTGAAATTAACTGTGCAAACCAAGGAGTGGTCCCACCCCAAGGCATTTTCAATTAATCGGGTGATACTGTAGAATAGACTTTTCTAGGAATGAAATGGGTGAGGACAGAGAGAGAGAGAGAGAGAGAGAGAGAGAGAGAGGAGGAGAAAAGAGAGAGAGAGAGACAGAGACAGACAGAGAGAGAGACAGAGACAGAGACAAACAGAGGGGAGAGAGAAAGGAAGGTGAAGAAGGGACAGAGAGAGGAAAAGAGGGAAGGGAAGAGAGGGAGGAGGAGGGAAGGAAGATAAAGAGGAGGAGAGAGGAGAGAGAGAGAGAGAGAGAGAGAGAGAGAGAGAGAGAGGAGAGAGAGAGAGAGAGAGAGAGCGAGAGAGAAAAAGATGCAAACAGAGACAGTTTGAAAAGAACGAGGAGGGAGGAATTGGTAAAGTAAAGTAAGAGGAAGTAAATATTTCGTGCATTTTTTTTTTCTAAATACGTTCATATGGTCTTCGCAAACACACATCACAATCTAACTCAGTAACGACCATCCCCCCCCCCCACACACACACAAACATGCACGCACGCACGCGCGCACACACACACACACACACACACACACACACAACACACACACACACACACACACACAGGCGCGCACGCATACACACACTTTAGAAAATACTAGGGCCGATATTCCTTTTCATTGCTATTGATGGTGGCGAAATATTCGTTTATAAGGCCCCTAATTCCCTGGCCTTCATAATCGAAAATATTCCTGATTTTGATGAATTTAACAGCGTTACAATACGTCGATCCAAAATCTCATTTTACCCCAAATGACCCTCACTATTCTTTGTTGCCCGCAGCGGCGATCAGCCCTGCGCGACTTATCTATCATTTTGTGGGAGGCCGTCACAATTTTATGGACACATCCACTGACACATGCATACACACTCACGCATCCATAGGCTTGGCACTGAATGCACCTTTCTGGCTAGACTGATTACGGTAGTGAAGAAACAAACTGAAAAACTAGATCAAAGCCAAAACTTGATCAAGCAGCCAAATGACTGGCCCATTATATTTTCAAGCATTTGCACGGCCAAGACGACAAGTTACACCACAAACAACGCATTCAACATTATCAACATTACTATAAACACTCTCAACATCACTATATTACAAGTATTAACCAGAACTTACTCTGATGTGTCTGAATCCCCCATGGTTACTCGCCGCACGACTCCCCAACAATCAAAGTAACAAGTATTCTGATTGGTTTGCAACTAGATCCTTTTCTCTCACTGGCTAAAGGACATGCTCTCTTTTGCCATCAAATTGTGATCGACGAAGCATGTAGAGGGTATTTATAGTAACATCAAGGGAATCTGGAGTTGTAGGACTTACTTCATTCTGTCAAAACATTCTGGTACTTAAAGGAATTTAACATGGACATACTTGCTTAAATCTCGAAAACTAAAGGCCGTTCAGCCTAAAAAATAACACAGAAGATGCGCACCTAAATGGTGACTGTGATTCACAAATAACCTCATTTTTGACAAAATGGACTTACTTGACTTTGCCTTAACAGGGCAGAATAGTACACTCGTTCGAGCTTACCGCACAAACAAATGCAATGGTCGACTTAGCTGACAATTATCTCCCTGTGAATCCGCGAGGTGGCGCTGGGTTTAAGGTGTATACGCTGAACTTCCGGAGGGTTGAGCTGAGCAGCAGTTGTAAACAAACACCACTTGCTTCTTATTTTGTTCACTTTTCCTGGCGTTTTCACGACGAAACACAATGCCCAGTGGATGTTGCTGTGTAGTGGGATGTGCATCGGACTGAAGGTGAGTCCTTTAATGTCTCTGTAATGTATGTCACCGGAGCCCCCTGTAACCATGTGTGACCAATGTATTTTGTTTACAAATTATGCAGTAAATGGTCAAAGCAGACCCAAACAATTAAATTCGCACATAGTAGATAGGTAACATAATGACATACAGCATCTTTTCATGGGGGGGGGGGGGGGGAGGTTGAGCTATTGTCAGCTGATGTTTTACTACGACAAAGCGTCAACGTGTTACAGCATACGCCCTCTACAGGGAAGTTGCTCCCATTTTCCGAATCTCTTTCCCATGAACTGGTGCGAGAGATCAATCTTTGGAAATGAATTAACTTTGAACGCGATACAAATTTCAGGTGCAAACACGAAAGAAACAGTTGCATTATTCGCATCGCTACGTAAAAAAAAAACGCTAAAAAAAAAGTGGAAAGAAATAATTTTCCGCGTATTGTTTTGTTCTCTTTATTTCAGCTTACCACAGAACGTTGAATCAACTGGTTGGGACTCGTCATCCAAATATCTGGCACTTTATCCGCACTCTCAAAGACTGCCAGACGGAAGCTGAGACAAAGGTGACATCTGCTGAACAAGGAGACGCTCCAAGACGTCGTCGGAGGAAATGGAGGATTGTGGAGGAACGCATTCGCCGCCTCAAGAATCAGTACGCCAATGGAGCCAGAAACCTGCACTCATACTGGAGTGCTGTCTGTCACGCCATGTGGAGGCCTTAAGAAGTTATAATTCCTGGAAGTTGAAGGCCACTGATTTTGCTGACTCAAGTTGTATAAATGACCAGTGCACTAAAAATGATGTGCCTTGTGAGCAGAATGTCAGCTTCACATTCTGATTTGACACTACAAACGAGAATCAGTAATTTTCTGTTTTCTTAGTCTTTTTCTTCGTTTTTACATTCACAATCCCTAAAGAGGCATAATAGTGCCTCAATAGCTATTTTTTTTCCCAGTGAAATGGATCATTCTGATTAAAAATGGCCAACCATAAGAGCAAAGGTCTACTTGAGTACAAAGTAGACAGTCGTGTTGATATGGTGGCGTATGTTTGAGTGATTGCTTTTTTGGGAGGTGGAGGGGGGGGGGGGGGGGCGTTTTCCGGATTATGATTTGATTTCAATAAAATCATTTTTCATTGTCTGCGTCTTCTTCATCTTCTTCTTCTTGTTCTGAGAGAGACAGAGACAGAGAGAGAAACGGAGAGAGAAACAGAGACAGAGAGAGAGAGAGAAACAGAGATAGAGAGAGACACAGAGAGAGAGAGAGAGAGGGAGAGAGAGAGGGAGAGAGGAGAGAGAGAATTTGAGGGCCTATCTTGCAAGTACGGCTGAGTATAACAAGCTGTTTCTGAGACGCATCTAGACATGCAAACTTGAGAATGTGGCAATGAAGAACACAGTCAGAGACCGGGTAAAAAGTAACCTTCAGTAACCTGATAGAGGACATATCTATCTAGTAGTGACAGGGGCATATAGAGACGGGGGCATAACGGTCGGGGGGCATATAGAGACGGGGGCATAACGGTCGGGGGGCATATAGAGACGGGGGCATATAGGGACGGGGGCATATAGAGACGGGGGCATAAACGGTCGGGGGGCATA
>CM031611.1:11483823-11511323 GCA_018398815.1 Conus ventricosus | reverse complement strand
ATTCATACTACGATGAACCATTCCACAAATGTGCTGTTCCTTTCAGTCCTTTAGTACACATCCCGCTTCCCCTTTCCCTTATTTTCTGCCCTCCTGCCCCAATCCCCCTATTTCCCGCCCTTCCCCTCCAACATCAATCCCTGTATGAATGGATATCGATCCATACGTATTTCTTTGCATAATCGTCTCTCTCTCTCTCTCTCTCTCTCTCTCTCTCTCTCTCTCTCTCTCTCTCTCTCTTTGGTGAAAGCATTTTTTTTTTTTATTACCGTTGGCTTTCTTGAAATTTGCGTTGTATAATTAATTGTTTTCTTGCACTGATCAAATCTTTTATGCCCTTTTTTAATCTCCGGATTTTTTTGATTATTTTTCGTTTTGGTGCTATTTCTCTATATCTGACGAGACCGAGAGATATATGTAAAGAAGAAAACAAACAAAATAAGAAACAAGACAAGAGGCAAAATTGGGGCTCGTGCCGCGTTTCTCTCGTGAAAAAAATCGTTTGTTCGTTCTCTTTGTTTCTGTTTTCCTTTCTTTCCCTTGATGAGATCTGGGTAGCTCGTTTTCAGTTCATTGCCAAGGGTCTGTATGATAAATGAGCTCGTATCTCCTTAAGGACTGTGCTGAAATTTCAGATGTGCAGAACACGCCTTTTGCCGCTATTAACATGGAAATGACTTCCAGGAATTTAAAGAAGTAATATTCAAAAATGAAGGAAACAAGAAAGACTGAAAGAAAGAAGGAGGAAAAACCATTGAGGGTGACTAGGGGTGATAGAGGAGGGAGAAAACAGGAGGATGGCTTAAGGAATTGCACACGAATATGGAAAACCAGGACAGAAATGTCAGGGGAGAGAGAGAGAGAGAAGAGAGAGAGAGAGAGAGAGAGGAGAGAGAGAGAGAGAAGAGAAGAGAGAGAGAGAGAGAGAGAGAGAGAGAGAGAGAGAGAGAGAGAGAGACAGAGAGAGGGGGGGTGGATCTTGTGCTCAGTTTGACAGACAACCGCATTTATCTGTGAAATATCGTCCAGCAGGGAGCACCTTTCGTGATAAGATTATGACTTCAAGAATGGCGTGAAGATAACCGGAGGCGGAGACAGAGTGGAAAAAGACCAGACAAGGCAAAAAAGTCATCCCAAAGCCAACGGCCCTTGGAAGCGAATTACACATGGAATAACATGACATACTGCGTCTACACCAGAGTGAGATATATATCATTTAATCGATATAGTACTTACATACTTCACAACCCATAGTGCAGCTCAGCCGGCACAGCCATCTGTTGAACAACGCTGCTGTTTGGTGAAGCCATTTACAGTCTTCATTTGAAGAAGGACTCTTGTTTGAAGAGCGTTGGTTCACTCAACAGTCTCATATCCCCGACGCCTGGATGTAAGGGAACAAATTTAACTTCCCTTTCTTCTGATGTACCTCATAATAGACAAACACTCAAGCGACCATTTACAATTTCATGATGATTGCAATTTACACACAATATCTGAAATATCAGATCCAAATTTTGGCACTTATTATACGAAAGAAAGGTCAATGTGCCATAGCCATAGAGGTAACCAACAGTCAGAGATCCACCTTGTCTGAGGCTTCGGCATGGTAGGAGCGAGGCCTGTCGCTCTCCTTCCGCTTTCGCTAACCCTCCCTGAACCGAATCAGGTATCCATTTGATGCAGGACGGGAAAAGAATGTTTTCAAGTGGAAAACATCCGACGATATGAGTGGTTTGAACTCAGGACAGTGGAAAACATCCGACGATAGGAGTGGTTTGAACTCAGGACAGTGGAAAACATCCGACGATATGAGTGGTTTGAACTCAGGACCGTGGAAAACATCCGACGATATGAGTGGTTTGAACTCAGGACCGTGGAAAACATCCGACGATATGAGTGGTTTAAACTCAGGACCATGAGCTCAGTAGGCAGTTGCTTTAGCCGTTGAATTGCGGGCTTCTTGTGAAAGTGATATTTAAAATATATGTCAAGACACATTGGTAAACGCGTTACAATGCAGTGCCAAGGGCTAAATACACTGAATATCTCGAAACTGCTGCTGTCAGAATGAAGAAGAGCGCGTGCATAAACACACACACACACACACACACACACACACACACACACACACACACACACACACACACACACACACGCCTGCGCATGCGCGTGAGCGCGAGGGGGGAGGGAGGGGCGTCAAGTCAAAGTTTTTTGTTTTCTTTTTTTAATATCAGGCCTCTGGCGCACAACTTGAGTTACAGTGAACAGTATGTTCACAAAAATCCTTACCTTGACACAGATTGCATCAGATTAATCCATACTCTGAAGACAACAATGTATAATCAAATTAGGCCCGATAACTCGATCGTTATTATTTGACAGAAGCAAACTGTGAACATCGACGGATTACGATAGCACTTTACTTGAATATTGTAAGTTCTAATTTCAGTGTGTTTAGGACATATAAAAAAAAAGAAGATGAAACTGTGTTTCCGTGATGTCCGTGCAGAAAGGGCATAACTTACTTAGATCCATCAATCGATTTATGTCATAAATAATGAGAATTTAGGTTAAAGATATTCCTATCTGAATCTGGCAAGCGCTCTTCGAATGTGTATATTTCTAATGACCAAAGGCTCAACGTCGGCGAGTGCTTGAACTGAAAAATAAACATTGTATAGTTCATGAGACCCCAAGGACTTGTGGCAACTTTGACTATAACAAATGATTAATCGTTATTAGAACTCCATATAAACATTTTACGTTAACAACATATTGGACCCCCTATACCACAGAAAAACCAAATGTATACAAAGCATTACGAATTTTACATGTCCAGTTGGCATAGTGTTGACACTGTTGTGAAAGAAGCCTGGTCTATGCTTTCTTTGGACATCTGATATCGTCCAGAACTATCCGTGGCCAGAATGCTGATGAACAAAAGGTCTCTATCCTTGCTCTACTCGATCTATCCGCTGCTTTCGACACAATTGATCACTCCATTCTTGTGCAACGTCTGCAGCACTTTTTCGGCATTACAGGAACAGCCCTTCAATGGTTCAAGTCCTACCTGTCAGATAGACACCAGTCAGTCGTTGTCAACAACGTCAGATCTCGTCTAGCCAAGCTGGAATCTGGGGTTCCACAGGGCTCCGTCCTTGGACCTGTACTCTTTGTAATCTACACGCATCCTCTTTCTCAGATCCTTGAAACTCACTCCTGTCCTCACCAGATGTTTGCCGACGACACCCAGCTGAGACGCTCGGGGAATGCCTCTGATCTCGACCAGATGAAGGGCGAATTGTCTGAATGTGTGTCCGTCGTTCGGGACTGGATGGCTGAAAACAAACTTCAGCTAAACCATGACAAAACTGAAGCCTTACTGTTCAGCTTACCAGGAGCAAAAACACCCGCTCTTTCTGTAAATTCTTCACTTCTGATCTGCAGTACTGTTATTCCCTTCTCAGTAAAGGTTAAAAACCTTGGTGTCTATATCGACAGCGGTCTTGATATGAAGACACAGGTGAACCATGTCTGTAAAATATGCTTTCTGGAAATTAGACGTATAGGTGCTATCCGACATCTCCTTACCACTGAAGCAACCAAAACTCTCACCACTTCTCTCGTGCTGTCGCGTCTCGATTATTGTAATTCTCTACTAGCAGGCCTTCCCGACTACCTCACCAAAAAACTTCAGCACGTTCAAAACTGTGCAGCTAGACTAATCCTCAAAGCTCCCTTCAAAGAGCACCCTCAACTATTATTACGCAGACTTCACTGGTTGCCGGTCAAAGCCAGGGTGACATATAAAATCGCATGCCTCTGTTTCAATGCTGTTAAATCTGGAACTCCAGCCTATCTGTCTGACCTTCTAAACTCATACTGCCCAGCTAGAACCCTTCGCTCGTCTTCTGACTCGTTGCTCCTGGTTCCTCCCAGATTCAAATGCAAAAGAAGGGGGGATCGTTCCTTCTCCTTCCTGGCTCCTAAAACTTGGAATTCTCTTCCACACGACATCAGGCACTGCGACTCTTTTCCAGTCTTTAAAACGAAACTAAAAACTCATCTTTTTACCCGGTCATACACAGATGTCATTTTATGTTAGTGCGTGTGTGCGAAGGTGAGCGTGAGTGGTTGTGCGTGTTGTTGTTGTTGTTCTTCAATTTAACGTCTTTTCACTAAATGTAATATTAGACAAGGTGTGTGTGTTTGTGTGTGTGTCTGTTTGAGTGTGTGCGTGCAGCGTGCGTACGTGTGTGCGTGCAGCGTGCGTACGTGAGTGCGTGCAGCGTGTGTACGTGAGTGCGCGCCCGCGTGCGTGCGTGTGCGTGTGTGCGTGTATGTGTGATGGGGAGAAAAGTAAGACTTCGACTGTAAAAAAAAAAATAAAAAAAAAAAGAAAGACATCAAAAGTAAAAACAAACAACTGTACAAAATAAGATCATGAAACAGCAATTACAGGATTGAGCCAACTGGGCTTAACATAAGAATTCGTACAAAATTTAAGAGAGACATAGTATCCTGGAATATGCACTTTGAAACATCCTTTCTAAATTCTGACAAATCGGAATCAAAGTAGGGGCAAAAGTATAGAACGTGTGTTGTTGTACAATTATCAAGGGCGCCGCAACCACATCGAATATTCTTGACATATGTTGTTCTGAATGCATTTATTTTTAACCGAAATAATAAGGAGAGAAGTTGTTTATTGTGTCTTGGGTATGATCCTATGGTTGTATTATAGTTTACTGGATTTACCGAGGAAGCCCTTTTTAAAAGATTACTTGCTCGAGAGTTCGTACAACAAAGTATAGAAGAGTCGGGTTTGTGTATTCGGGGGAGAACACTTTCATTGTAGTATTCCTCAAATTTTTCAAAAGAGGCTCTTCGTAAGAGAGAATATCCTTCATGTAAGCTCAAGGGAATATGAATAGTAGCCGTATTGTCAGAATTGTTTGCACCTGCTCGAGCAATTCTGTCAGCCCATTCATTTCCGGATATGAAGCAATGGGAAGGAACCCAACAAAAATTAACTGTTGTACCTCTTGACATGAGGTTGTGAATAAGTATTTTAATTTCTGATATGATTTCAGCACGATTTTTTGAATTTGTAGATTCTAAAGCTTGAAGAACTGACTTAGAATCTACACAGAAGAGAATACTATAAAAGTCAAATGATAAATCAGTTATGTACTGTACGGCCATTAATATTGTGCGTGTCTGCTTTCCCGTGTGTGCTGTACGTATCTGCTTCCCCGTGCCTGAGTATGCGGTTTGTGTGTGTGTGTGTGTGTGTGTGTGTGTGTGTGTGTGTGTGTGTGTGTGTGTGTGTGTGTGCGCGCGCGCGCGCACGTGGTGTGTGTGTGTGTGTGTGTGTGTGTGTGTGTGTGTGTGTGTGTGTGTGTGTGTGTGTGTGTGTATGTGTGTGTGTGTGTGTGTGTGTGTGTGTGTGTGTGTGTGTGTGTGTGTGTGTGTTAAAGGTCGTTTTCGATCAGGTTTGTGTGTGTGTGTGTGTGTGTGTGTGTGTGTGTTTAACAACAGCAAACATGTGTTTTATGGCGTTGACATTTTTCGAACCATTTCTTGAGTTAATCTGACAATAAATTGGTTTCAGTCAGTCAGTGTGTGTGTGTGTGTGCGTGCGTGTTTTCGTTAGTCCTTGTATTGTAAAGCGCTTAGAGCTAATCTAGGATTTGCGCTATAGAAATATTCATTATTATTATTATTATTATGTAATATACCTTGCGTAAGACTTCAAAAACAGGCAAAGGTATCCTAGCTTGTGTCAATCTTCATGTCATATGTCAAAATGAGCTTTATCTGAGCATCAAACGTTTTGAAGAATATATTTGGAGTGCCTTCCAACAGACTTTAGCATAAAAGTTTTATACCAGACATACCTGTTCTGTCTCTGACAGTAAAATATTGTCATGCTGGTTAAAAGGACAGCTTGTTTGTTAAATGCAAACTTAAATATTTATAGATTTTTTTTTACAGTTTTCAACCTTTCATCTACAGAAAGGTTTTAGTTATTTCAAAACCTGATCGAAAACGACCTTTAACAACAGCAAACATGTGTTTTATGGCGTTGACATTTTTCGAACCATTTCTATGGATACTTTTCCAGAATTTGTCCTTACAGATTGTGTCAAATTCTTTTCAAAAATCCGTAAAAGCAACAAACAGCTTTTATGCCCTAAAAGCTACCTCCGGATCAATGCCCCAAAAGTGAACCATACATTCCGAAATACGATGTATTTTGTTTGTTTGCTTGTTTGGTTTTGAAACACTGCCTTTACTACGATTTCTTTGTTTTGTTTTGTTTCGTTTTCCTCGAATCATTTAGTAATTCTCTTGTTGAGCAAAGAACCATACAGTTTGGTACAGATGTTCTCTGGCGTATGTGCATATCCCTTCCTATGGGGGGGGGGGGGGAGAGAGAGAGAGAGAGAGAGAGAGAGAGAGAGAGAGAGAGAGAGAGAGAGAGAGAGAGAGAGAGAGGACAGACAGACAGACAGACAGACAGACAGACAGACAGACAGACAGACAGACAGACAGACGGACAGACAGACAGACAGGGAGAGACGGGCAAGAAACAATTTCCATTTCTCCAAATGCCCTCGAGAATATGGAATATTACAGCTCTCTATTGGGCGCATAAAATATGTCCAGTAACCAGGCCCAACACCGTTAGGGCGTTATGAGAGTGGACAAGATTATAGGCGATGTGGGTAAAAGGGTAAAGAAGGACATGCGCGTGTTCTGTAGCGCGCGCGCGCGCGCGCACACACACACACACACACACACACACACACACACACACACACACACACACACACACACACACACACACAACGTGAGCGCGCGTGCGCATTCGGGCGTACACATGAATGCACCCATCCGAGCACAAACGCATACATCAAAGCAAATCCTCAAATCGCATAAAAACACAAACACAGATAGCATATGAAAGAGAGAGAGAGAGAGAGAGAGAGAGAGAGAGAGAGAGAGAGAGAGAGAGAGAGAGAGAGAGAGAGAGATTTTGTCAGACATATTGCCCCACCTTGTGAGCCCTGGGGCCGTAGAACTGAAGATGAGGCCAATGTTTCTGACCAGCTTGGATGAGGTTTCTGAATGTATTCACCATTAGACTGTTTCTGACAAACGCTGTTAGTTGATGAGTCATAAACATTGTAGAAGACTGTGGCATGGGCTCAAATTCGAGAGAAATCGGAGCACACGATCGAGTTTCAATGACTCAGCAGGTACGTCTTTGAGATTGTTGTGGACTTTCCAGAGCAAGCACCACACGTCTGTGTGTCTCTCAGAGGTGGTTGACGCCGCGATGATGTGAGACGAAGCGTAGAGTGCAACTCTGCCCTGTAGTATGATACCAAGTATAGACCTTCTTGACAGACTTCTTCATCTTACCTAACAGCGCATGGGGCACATTTCTGTTCGATCCCGCCGTTATAAAAACAGCTCACAGTAAATAAAACAAGCCTCTCAGCCAGTTGTCTATACAGAACTTAGACGTAAACCATGTTATTTCTGTTACGAAAGAAAAAAGAACAGAGCAAGGCAAAACACAAGCGAAGACACAAAACAAGATGCAAAGCATATAAACGTAGTCCCAGTTTATCTTGAATACAAGTACTTTTGGGAATATTCCATAAAAAAGAAAAAACCGTTTCGGGCCGTTATAGCCGTTAGTAGCGGCTATTCTGGTAAACTAAAACATCGGGCATCACCCGTGACCCATAATGAACATACGTACAAATCTTCAGAAAGATCAGCCCAGAGGTTTTGTCTGGAGCGAGGGGAGCACATTTTGACCGTGGACAGACACACAAACAGACACACAGACAGACACACACACAGACAGCATTTCTATAAGAACTGGGAGTACAACAAGACGCACAGTTCCATGCTCCTGGGGTCTTCCATGACCCAGTGACTCAATGAAATCCTCATATCTTATGAACGGATATAGCCTCTTGAATCATGTAGTATACCATCATCACATCAGCGTGCTCGTGATGGATAACTGTCTGTAACGGACCGACTCCCAGACAGACTGGCCCAGTGACGATGATATGCTTCTCTTTCAGTGGTTCCATAGCACTCAGTCTGTCTGCAGTCATTTGGATCACTTGCTGTTTGTTGGCTACAATGTTCAAGACCAGTGCTTGCTTTGGAAGTGGTGTGCCGTCACTGAGGGTGTAGATGCGGCTGAATCCTTTCTGTTGGGCAGTGCGACAGCATGACTTGGTGTAGCGGTCATACACCACATGAAGAACCTGTGCGGTAGTTTCGACGTGACGAAGAATGGTAGCAACAGCTCCAGTTATGAAATCTGAAACCTTCGTAGGTTGAGCAGACCAGGGCACTGTCTACAGTACAGCACAGACGTCCAGGACGACCACATTCTGGGGGATACAAATGCGTGTTCCATATTCAACATGCCACTTGTTCTTCAAAACAGATTTGTGGGTTGTGCGTATATCACCATTGTAGTCAAAAAGGGTAGTAGGATGCGTGCCAGTTCATGAGAAAAGAAAGTTTCCAATGAGGCATTGTCTCTCCTGGAGGCCATGATTCCAAGCGCGCGTGAATTGCCAGTCTGGTCCTTTGGAGTTTTCTTTGTCACTGAAGACATCGTCCTGATCCATTTAGCTTCGTGTGGAAACCAGCGGACTAGTGACTTTCAAAATCTCAGCATTGTGTGGGTCCAATTTCGATTGAATCATGAACGTTCAGCGAAGGCTCAACTTCTGAAGTTCATCATAATAAGTAACTCCATAGGCGTGCAGCTCGTCTATCACCTTTGGATGCCTGTTGAGCAAAACCCTGATTCCAAGCTGAAGAATCGTTGCCTGACCACTGACAACATTAGCAATGATGTAACCAATCATGGCTGCCGGCGATGTTGAATGGGGCTTCTGATACTGCTGCAAGAAGTAAAAGCAAGGTAGGGCTACATTCACTCAGAGCTTGTTTCTTTGAAAGACGTGTGGTGTACATTGGTTGTGAAGTGCAGTCATTCTCTACATCATCCAGAAGCCGCGTATATTTTGAAACCTTGCTCCTGAAGACAAGAACAGTGGCAACACCAGGCGAAGAAAGATAAGCGGGTCAGGCGACAGTTCTTGATGGACAATCTTCATAAGAGATCTGCGTGAATATTAAACTTTGGTGTCCCCCAGCCAAAGGTAGTAGTTATGGAGTTCGATGCTGTTCCACATGCGTGCTTGATCTGCTCGCATATGAGAGCAGCTGTCGCAGTTCTTTGTCGTCATCATCAGGTATAGAACTGGATGGGTGATTAGAGCAGAACTTGGAGTGGCAGTCCATGTGCTATCTTCCATCCTAACGCCCATTCTCAATAAGAATGGCATACTGGACCTTAGCAGTTTTTAAATCGTAGATTCTCTCTCTTACAAGATTTTTTTTCCAGGTAAATTGACCATTACCGTAAAAGAAAAACTGGGTGCCCACAGGCAATAGAAGCAGGTTTGGCACATACAGGTATTGTAAAAGTGGTACTGAAAACTCCCAAATTACCGAAGAAACATGTACGGTACGTACGGCACTCATAGAACACTTTACAACCACAAACAAATGCACTCAAGAAGAAGGTAAATACTAACTGCTGCTGATGCACTAACCGGAGTATAGTTCAAACTCAAGGTTTTACAGGAAAAAACAAAAGCACATGTCTCTCAGACACAAAAATTAAACAGCAACATGTTTCGTCCAGCTAATTAACGCAGAACGTTTCCCAAGAGTTAATTTCCAAAACCTGTAGCCTTGTAGGCAATGCCAGTAACCAAACTGTTTTTTTCCCATTCAAGTCCAGCAATGACTGTTTCCAAAAAGTTCGACATCACCAATAGTTTTTGTGATCCTCTAAAATTCTTTTTGTACATGTACTGAAAACTTAACGTACATGCTCATTATTTTTCAATGAAAATAAAGTCAACAACTGCCAAAATTAATTGTGCAGAATTATCATGCCTACCTGGCTGAAGCTAACAATCCAATATTTTTCTTTAAATTAAGGGCTTAAAAGCCAACAGAAGGCAAACATAGAATGTAACGAACATGTTGGAAATGACAACCCAGCCAAAACATCTGAAACTACGGAAACGAATGCCAACGTCCGCTTGGAGAAACTAAAACAGTCTCAAACATACTCAAGAAAACTGACGCCTAGCCGTCTGAGAGCTCAGCGAGTGTACTGATCGGTTTGTCGGGCCTGTAAAGAATCACTTTGTAACGTACATGCTGAAGGCAGAAGTGACATGTGCGCAATCATTTTCTGAAAGCTTGTGCATTCTAGCTGTCTTGGCACATGGTTGTGGTTTCTCAACGGTGCACAGATCGTTTCTTCTTGGCGCCCACACGGCATCAGGCTAGACAGGCCACTTTCCATGAAAGTGATTTGTACCTCATTGTCATTTTCGTCGACTTTCAGGACTCTGCCAATGAACCACTGGCCATCTTGCACTGCAGCGACTTGCAGTACATTTACAGTGTCGAATGTCTGCCCATCCAGTCCATCTGCAGGACCCTGGCAAGTGCTTCTGATGGAGGGGCACAGGTTTTTCTGCCTTTCCTTGGCACACTGGCTTGAACTTGTGTTCAATCAGTTTATTTCACTGCGTCTTCTTTTCCCAGCTACATTCTGCTGTTATCGTCTCTCTCAAAAACGTCATTGAGAATCTCTTGGTCTTTCGTTTTCTGGTCAGCTTTCTCTTGAAAAGTTCCTCCACCGTACTTTTGGCTTGCTTCATTCTGTCAAGTCCTTTAAATGGAGCCCAACACTTGTACTTCTTCAGGAGTTTTCTACTAAGCAGAGCTCTTCCCCCCAAAAGCAACCTTTTTCCAAGAATACGACGCTGGTCTACTGTCAGACTGTCTTTGTCCATCATTTCTTTCGTTTTGCTTCTTGGGGTTTTGGGTGAACTTGAAGCTAGGCTCACTCTCTGCTGAACATTTTGAAGCCGTTTGTGAAGCACCTAGTTGCATCTGCTTGCTGCTTGAAGTCTACTTTCATGTTTTCTGTTTTGTTCACGTATGGAGGCCGCTGTGCTCTGCAGTGTTCTCATTGCTGACTTTCTGGAGACTGGTCTGGTCCTGACGAAAGGACGATTAACTCGCAGCTGCCTTTCTGCAGACGTTAAAGGCAAGCTGCTTTCGTATCCACTTGTGTCTGAGAATACTGATTGCTTTTCTGCACCCAGTACCTGCTATTGCTGAGAGAGTTTTTCTGCTCGCTTTTTATCTCTGTATCTCCGGCAACCCTTTCAGTTTTCTTCATTTCTCTCTTTCCTCTTCTGTTCTGTAAGTTTTGCAGCAGGAACGAAGTACTTTTTGCGCCTCTGTCTTTCTCTCTGCAGGTTTGTGTCTCCTACTAGTGCCTTCTTTCGTTGTCTGTAGGTTTTCTCTGCAGGTTTGTGTCTCCTACTAGTGCCTTCTTTCGTTGTCTGTAGGTTTTCTCTGCAGGTTTGGGTCTCCTACTGGTGCCTTCTTTCGTTTCTGTAGGTTTTCTTAATTTTTGCCCGTGCTTTCGCCATTTGGGGGGTCCACAACTGAAAAAAGGACGATACAACATGTACGTTACCATCGCCTGGTGCCACTTCCAGTATCCATCCAATTTTCTTCATTGTGTAGGTGGTGGTGGTTTAATTTTACGTCTTTTCATCCGGCAGATGATATTAGACGGGAAAAAAAAAGGGGGGGGGGGGGGGACAAAAAATAAAATATAAGAAAGAAAATAAACCACTTAAGTCATTTCAACACACATCTGCATACACGTTTATTACAATTATTATAATTTACACTTTTCATTTTGTATATTTTACAAATATGTGTATATCTTTATATGCAGCGTTAAGTCCTTTTCTTTTTGTATACAGAATTTAATGGGTGTTTTTTTTTTTTTAATTTGCTGACTACTTCACTGGTACCAAAATCTGGAAATGTCTGCCAAACGTTATCATAAGATTGTCATCAATATAAAGCTGTATAACACAAATTATGTAACACCAGTGGGAAGCTTTCTTCACCTCACGTTAAGCCAACTGCATTCACATGCGTTATGAAAAAAAAAATCTGAGGTTAAATGAGACATTCGGAAAGCACTGAGAAAAAATACTAAAGACATCCAGCTTCAGACATGTACATTACCTTCAGTGACGTGCATGTTGCGCTCTTTTACATCTGTTGCAGCCAAGACAAACTGAAAAAAAAAGGTTTGTTACACCTGTACTCTTGGACGTCCCTTACGCTGATAAAGACGGCCAGGCCTAAAGAAATATTTCTAAATAGATCGAGATACTTTTTACATGCAGTCATCCCCTTTGAAGTAACTATGAGAAGGAATAAAAGCCAGGCATCCTACTAACTGTAAGCAGATGCTCTTTCTGCAAAATGGCGGGGTTTGAAAGAGGTCACGTGAGCCTGCAGCCGGAACTAGAAGTGTTTTCTGGTGACGTCTCAGTTAGTTTTGTAAAATACGCATCACGTACATGTTGGTAACGCATGTGTTGGGGCACCAGCATTCTATCGTATGGCAAAGGATGAAACCAGTCTGTGGCAATGCCGATACCTTTTCCTACCTTGGTGCACAGCACAGCTGAAAAGCTTTGATACTGGTCATTTTCCTGCTGAGAAAAATGGTAGTAGCGTACATGTTGCTGGTGGTGACCCACACGTATTTTTCAGATTAACTATCCTGTCGTGGTCTTCAGTAATGTTTCAGTTGAAAACCCATTATTTACCTTAGGGCTTCAGTTAATTGTCATAAAGGAACTTAGTGGATTATTTTTTTGGAATTGTAATACGGTTGGGCTTCGTGAACTATGTGCTTTTTTTTTTCTTATATTCGGGAACAGATGTTTACAAATCGACTTTCTAGAGACAAAGCAGCTCATGCATAACTGAGATAGTGAACATTGAAAAGGATGATTACTCATCATAACTACGCATAAAAGCATATTATCAGTTCAATGTTGTATTTTTCCTCAGCTGCTGAAGTTGTGAAAACTCAGCGGGAAGAGTCACGTACATGTTTGAGTGCCATTTAGTTCCCTCATGTACAGGAATAACCGTCCCACAGAAGACTAATACCTGTCTGTTGTAGGCCCTTGGCTATGCGGTCTCAATATGTACGACTGCAAGCAATTACTCTTTTAATATACATGAAGGACAGCGGAAGCCGTATAACAGTTCATGTGCCATTCTTATTGAGAATGAGCCCTAAGCGTGTAGATCATTGAGGATTGAGCTGACCCTAAACTGACCTTCCTTGCCCCTCTTATCACCTCTTTCTTTACAGCGCTTGGGGATTTACTGATTTTGGATTTCTTTTAAGCTTCATCTCTCTTACAACAGAGGTATGCCTTTTACCATCTGCTAAGATGGCTTTTTTGTCAATGTTTGCATTGCAGTTTTCACCATAAAAGAAACAACGTTCTTTTACATTAAAGCTAAGCCAAGCGCCACGCACACCCCTAGGTAGCTTCTTTACATCATCTCAGTAGCTTCTGCTGCTTGTCGTTTCCTTAAGTACCAAGCACACCCCTAGGTAGTCTCTTTACATCATCTCAGTAGCTTCTGCTGCTTGTCGTTTCCTTAAGTACCAAGCACACCCCTAGGTAGTCTCTTTACATCATCTCAGTAGCTTCTGCTGCTTGTCGTTTCCTTAAAAGTCTTTAATGCAATCTTTGGAAAAATACTTTCGTATACAGTTTCCTTGGCACATAAAATGGTCAGCACTATCAGAAAGCTTCTAAAACAAGTCATATTCCCTCAGGCATCTCGAAGACCTGCGTTTTCTTCAGGATTTTATCAGGGAAGAGTTTTTTCTCGCCACAGATGAAGCACTTGATCGGTGAGAGAGAGAGAGAGAGAGAGAAGAGAGATGAGAGAGAGAGAGAGAGAGAGAGAGAGAGAGAGAGACAGACAGACAGACAGACAGACAGACAGACAGAGAGAGAGAGAGAGAGAAGAGAGAGAGAGAGAGAGAGAGAGAGAGAGAGAGAGAGAGAGAGAGAGAAACAGTAACCTTTCACGGAGGCAAACTGTTTCAAACTGTATACCCAACAGTTTATTTCCCTTGTAACAAATCAATTTGTGATTTTAAAAAGTATTATCGGAACATATAGTCTTCCCCGTTCTGTTGACATACGCACTCAGCAACGTCTAACACTGACCTATACCAGTCATTATGGCATCTACACTGTGCATTTACAATGCTGCAGTTCACACAACCTGCGACTGGTTCCAGAAATGATGTCATACACTGAGAAACCAGGTGTGGTTTTCACTTTTTGAACACACACACACAGACACACACACTTGCAATTGATCAACGGCCCCTCAAACTTAAACGTGTCCAGTCTGCTTCCAAAGACTTGTTACCCCCCCCCCCCCCACCCCCGCTTCCCCCCTCCCTCCCCAAAGACTCCTCCCCGTTCTTCACCCCAATACCACCCCCCCACCACCCCTTTTTTCTAAACTTTTCTTCCACGTCATTTATGCAAAAACAGACAACCCAGTTCATAACCCTGCCTGTTTACACACACAGACACACGCACGCACGCGCGCGCGCGCGTGCACACAACACACACACACACACACACACATACACACACGCGTGCGCGCGCGCGCGCGCGCGCGCGCGCACACACACAAAATCTATCCCACATGATTCGCGTGGTATAGATCTACTCACTGCACACCTTGATCAGTCGTGGTCAATCCCTCAGTCATCATCCATTCACACAGTCAATCAGTCACAAAATATATGTTGAAGCAGTGTCCATCTCAGTCATTGGGGGTTTTACTTACCAAAAGAAAGGATGCAGTGTTGCGCCGATTGCTCAACCAAATCTCGCCTCAAAACACATGCCTTAGGTACAGTCCACATCACGAGCAGACGAGCCGAGCTGAGCCGAACTTTTTCCGGCGCCGAAGAAAGTTGAAGTAACGTTTTCGTTATTAGAGTGGTCCATGAAGAGCAGTAGCCGACTGAGCTGCAAGCCGAACTGCTAGCCGCAAGCCGAAGGAAAGTCACCAGGACTTTTGCCCCAGCTGTAAGCTAGAGCCGAAAAGTTGACACAGTTTTTCCCCTTTATCAGAACTCTTCAGATCGCGGAAACCTTGTGTGAGTGAGTGTGTGCGTGCGTTGTGTGTGTGTTGCTGATCCTCGGTTTAACGTCTTCCCGCTAAAAGTGATATCAGACGTGCATGTGTGTGTGTGTGTGTGTGTGTGTGTGTGTGTGTGTGTGTGTAATTACAGCAATATGTAAATAACAACTAAAACATTCCCTTTACAACACCCCAACCTCCTACTTCCCTACATAACCCAATGAAAAAAAAAAATGCAAATTTACAAACTCTGAGAATGCCCACCCATTCACGCATCCGACAAGGAGAATTGACATCAATAGGCCTATACATTTTTTTTTTTCTCTCAATACAATCTAGATGTAGTCTTCCTGCCACGAGACTGAACCAGGACCAACAAAGTACTGGGCCAGTTGGTTTCTGATCTGTGTTGCATGTTCTCTCGGTCGGCCTGAGCTGATCTGCTAGCAGAACATGCTCGCCGAACAGCCCGAGACAGCTGGGCTAGCCACACCTAGAGCATTCCGCGCCGAACTGATAGCGTTTCAGCTTGACGTCATCAGCGCCGGAAAGCCTTTGGTGTGGCCGGCCTAGCATTTCGGGCTGTTCGGCTTGAAGCTCAGAAAAGTCGGAGCTGAAAAGTTCGGCTCGGCTGAGCTCGTGATGTGGACTCAGCCTTAGCCTGAACCAAACAACCCACTTCGGTCTTCCGGCTGCTCCATTTCACATGGGTTAATTCGTGACGTCACCCTACTGCAGCAAGGTAGCTGGCATTTATTTGACCGACCTACCGCCCCTGTGCGTCAATGAAATAGACTTATCTGCATCACGTCCTCCGGATTCGCACAGTGGCAACGAATACCCAAAACATTCTCACGGTAACTAGGCCTATACAGATCGCTTTCTGCAAAGAGTTGCCTAGAATTTCAAACTTGGCCTCCGAAGGATTCCAAACAAAGACACATTAAAGATTAAAAATCCCGTTAAAAATCTTAATATATTTTCAAAGCAAGGTATTATACGTTTTACAGACTTCACGCTTGGCCTACAAGGTATTTCAATCGCAGAAGGGTTGCTAAAGTCTAAAGTTAGATCAACAGCAATAGGCCCTGGGCTTTTCTTTTTCTGTTAGCCTACAGACCTAATAATGCGTATTGTTGAAAAACTGGGAGGAAGAAGAGACAATGACGTAATATGCACATTACGTAAATAGCCTTTCCGATTCCATTGAGCGGGGAGCAGACGGCTTCAACAAAAACCATCTTTGTCTTCGCCAAGATCTACTCAGTTCAAAAGGTCATGGTGTCGATATGCCAGTGTACTTAAAAAGCATCATCACCGCAGCAGAATCGCTGAATTTAAGAAAAGCTAAGCAACAGCAGATTTCGCCGATTTTTCCCCCTTTATTTTTGAAAATACCCACTTTAATGGATCGTTATGGCTTGATTGGTCACGATTACCGATTATTCTTTCATTATTTTCATTTATTTATTTATCACACACTTGATATACCCCGTCAAGCTGACACATTACTGCCAGCCCTGAAAACAGGCCTTCACCTTTATTTCACTTCAGTCCAAATCTATCGTATAGCTCTTGATAACCCGACCCTCTTGGCTCCACGCCCTGACCCTCCGCCCCCCCCCCCCCCCCCCAACCGCTTCACCTACCTCCCATACTTACTTTTCCACTCCCCAATTGGAGTTTTAGTTTGCTGACTAGATCTATCAAATGCCAAAACACTAAAATCAGCAAACGTTTGTCCATTTTGAAAGAGAACATACAGACTATGCATGGTGTGTAAGAGACTGGTTGTTTCAAAAAAAAAAAAAAAAAAAAAACAGAAAACTAGTCGTGGAAAATTGATTTTGTTTTTTTTTCCGCTTTTTGTTTTTTTTGGCAGATGAAGAGGACAGTGTGAAGCACCAAAAAATGAAGAGGTGGATTTTGGCCTTAGGAAAAAAAAAAAAAAGGAAGTCGCCGCCTTAGGTGCTCCATTGATCCGACAACTGATGCCTAGAAAGAAAAAGAAAAAAAACGATTACCGATTATTCTTTCATTATTTTCATTTATTTATTTATCACACACTTGATATACCCCGTCAAGCTGACACATTACTGCCAGCCCTGAAAACAGGCCTTCACCTTCATTTCACTTCAGTCCAAATCCATCGTATAGCTCTTGATATTGCTCCTAACCCGACCCTCTTGGCTCCACGCCCTGACCCTCCGCTCCCCCCCCCCCCCCCCCCCCCCAACCGCTTCACCTACCTCCCATACTTACTTTTCCACTCCCCAATTGGAGTTTAAGTTTGCTGACTAGATCTAGGCTATTTTGCACCAGGTATCAGTGTTAAAAAGGCTTGTGTCCCCCCACCCCCACCCCTCCCCGTACGCCACCCCCATCATTTTTAATCTGTGCATTCCTTAATGTACCGATGCCAATATGAAATAAAGAAATAAACAAATATGGATGAACGAATATATACATAAGTAAATAACTAAAAGAAAATGCCCCATCCTGAAATGATAACAAAAATGTAAAAAGGAACATTCCTGATGCCGTCTGTTACTCAGATCAACGACAAATTTCATTGAGTGCATGGTTGGGGACACAATCCACCTTCCCACCAAATCTGTCGAGGTAACAGTTGAGGGGCTTTGTTGCCGTCATGCTCTTATGTGTGTGTTCGTTCGTTCTTCTGTTTAACGTCTGTTCACTTTGAGTGATATTAGACGTGAATGAAAGAAGAGAATGACTGAAGGGATGAATGATTAAGCGAATAATCCTATGTGTTATATAAGCGTGTGTGTATGCCTTTGTATGTGAGTGTATACGTGTATATATCTGTATATGTATCTAAAGAAAAAAAAAACACCCCCCCCCCCCCCCCCCCCTCAAAAAAAACAACAACAACAAAAACAAGGAATCTTAAATACAACAATTAATGGGTAAAATGAACAGAAGATATACGTCTAACATTTAGCAATAAAACAAAAATCCTTCACTATCTAAACTTTAGAGTGAAGGAGTGAAATGCAGGCCATCATCATATAGGGCATTATGAACTAACACAAAACAATCTAAAGAAAACCCCCCAATCGGACTATGAAAGAAGTGTTCAGCAATTTCGATCAGCAGAAAGTGGTCCGAAAGTATATCTTGCAAGTTGTTTTCAGAAAAATTATTAGATTTTAATGATGTTGGTAAGAAAGTAATTAACTTGCTACAATTAAATAAAATGTGGCTCAATGTTATTTCTTTACCACAAATACAATTAGCATTTTTACTAAACTTCGTTTTTAAAGCATTTAGCTTTAATCGAATTATAAGGGAATATATTTGTCTGGAATAGTAAACTGGATGATCAGACATTTTTCTTAGAACAAGGTCTATTGGAAAAGCTTCCCACTGTTTGGATGAAATATCAACATTTATTTGAGCTCTCTTCCGTGCAGTTGATTCAAGGATACGATAACATTCTACGACTGGTGGTTTTATTTTCAGCTTTTTTAGCACCTTTTTTCGCAGCCCTATCAGCCAATTCATTCCCAAGTAAACCAGTATGTGAAGGAATCCAGCAAAATTCTATGATAGTGCCTTTCGACGCCAGCCAGTATAAAAGATATTTAATTTCGAACACAAGGTCGGGTCGTGTCGATATATTTGATGAATCAAGGGCAAGTAAGACTGATTTTGAATCTACAAAAAAAAATATCTGAACAATATTACTGGAAAGATCTGATAGAAATTCCATTGCTAGCATAATAGCTACTAATTCAGCTCTGTGTGTGTGTGTGTGTGTGTGTTGTGTGTGTGTGTGTGTGTGTGTGTGTGTGTGTGTGTGTGTGTGTGTGTGAGTGTGTGTTTGAGAGAGAGAGAGAGAGAGAGAGAGAGAGAGAGAGAGAGAGAGAGAGAGAGAGAGAGAGAGAGAGAGAGAGAATACAAACTCGAATACTAATACGAATCTTTTTATTGAGGGTAAAATGGATCAGCTAACAGCTGTTTTACACCATGCCCTTAAAAACAAAACAAAAGCAATAAACAACATCAAATGAACATATGTATAATACAGAGAGAGAGAGAGAGAGAGAGAGAGAGAGAGAGAGAGAGAGAGAGAGAGAGAGAGAGAGAGAGAGACTCCTCGGCAGAAAATAAAACCGAGTGATCGTAGTCGCTAAAGACTTCTGTCATGAAACGTCTTCTTTTCAAGACACTCTTTTCTGTCCTATTTCCTGTCAGATCAAGCAGAAACAACAATACTAATCAACAAAACGGGAAAGGGGAGGGGTGGTAGTTGTGAGGGAAACGACAATACTAATCAACAAAACGGGAAAGGGGAGGGGGTTGTGGGAGTAGAAGGTGGGTTGTGAGGGAAACAACAATACTAATCAACACAAAGGGAAAGGGGAGGGGTGGTAGTTGTGAGGGAAACGACAATACTAATCAACAGAACGGGAAAGGGGAGGGGTGTGTAGTTGTGAGGGAAACGACAATACTAATCAACAGAACGGGAAAGGGGAGGGGTGGTAGTTGTGAGGGAAACGACAATACTAATCAACACAAAGGGAAAGGGGAGGGGTGGTAGTTGTGAGGGAAACAACAATACTAATCAACACAAGGGAAAGGGGAGGGGTGGTAGTTGTGAGGGAAACGACAATACTAATCAACAGAACGGGAAAGGGGAGGGGTGGTAGTTGTGAGGGAAACGACAATACTAATCAACAGAACGGGAAAGGGGAGGGGTGGTAGTTGTGAGGGAAACAACAATACTAATCAACAGAACGGGAAAGGGGAGGGGTGGTAGTTGTGAGGGAAACAACAATACTAATCAACAGAACGGGAAAGGGGAGGGGTGGTAGTTGTGAGGGAAACAACAATACTAATCAACAGAACGGGAAAGGGGAGGGTGGTAGTTGTGAGGGAAACAACAATACTAATCAACAGAACGGGAAAGGGGAGGGTGGTAGTTGTGAGGGAAACAACAATACTAATCAACAGAACGGGAAAGGGGAGGGGTGGTAGTTGTGAGGGAAACAACAATACTAATCAACAGAACGGGAAAGGGGAGGTGTGGTAGTTGTGAGGGAAACAACAATACTAATCAACAGAACGGGAAAGGGGAGGGGTGGTAGTTGTGAGGGAAACAACAATACTAATCAACAGAACGGGAAAGGGGAGGGGTGGTAGTTGTGAGGGAAACGACAATACTAATCAACAGAACGGGAAAGGGGAGGGGTGGTAGTTGTGAGGGAAACGACAATACTAATCAACAGAACGGGAAAGGGGAGGGGTGGTAGTTGTGAGGGAAACGACAATACTAATCAACAGAACGGGAAAGGGGAGGGGTGGTAGTTGTGAGGGAAACGACAATACTAATCAACAGAACGGGAAAGGGGAGGGGTGGTAGTTGTGAGGGAAACGACAATACTAATCAACAGAACGGGAAAGGGGAGGGGTGGTAGTTGTGAGGGAAACGACAATACTAATCAACAGAACGGAAAGGGGAGGGTGGTAGTTGTGAGGGAAACGACAATACTAATCAACAGAACGGGAAAGGGGAGGGGTGGTAGTTGTGAGGGAAACGACAATACTAATCAACAGAACGGGAAAGGGGAGGGGTGGTAGTTGTGAGGGAAACAACAATACTAATCAACAGAACGGGAAAGGGGAGGGGTGGTAGTTGTGAGGGAAACAACAATACTAATCAACAGAACGGGAAAGGGGAGGGGTGGTAGTTGTGAGGGAAACAACAATACTAATCAACAGAACGGGAAAGGGGAGGGGTGGTAGTTGTGAGGGAAACACAATACAATCAACAGAACGGGAAGGGAGGTGTAGTTGTGAGGGAGTAAGGAAGGATGGGTTACGGGGTGAGGATGTCGGGTGGGAATGGAAGGACGAATGGGAAACATGGGAACGTCTGTGGGGAGGTGGGGTGGGGGGGGGGTGGTGGTGGAGAATCAGGATGGGTGGATAGGGTTGAAGATTAGTTTCTTTGGCACACCACCACCGTGACCTTTTGATCGCACATCACATCTTTCCAGCCAGGAACATAATCGGCCTGAGTCATAATCAGACACCTGAGTCGTGGAGGCTTCGACTCTGATTCAGGCAACCAGAAACCATGGGTGGTGTTCAGAGAGTTTGGGACAGGCTGTCCGTCGTTCCATTTATAGCTACTTTCACCAGCAGACATCTCAGACACCACAGCACCCAGATAAAACGAAAAACTTTGATTCGGGTTTGTTGAGTCCAGGTTGGTGTTCAGAAGCTGTACGACCGCCTTGTTCTTCTGTTTGGTGTCCAGAATAGGCAGGCGTCCCCCATCTTCCCACACAGGCGCACACCTTCGTTGTAATCGCTCTTCTCCACGTGCAGAAACAGACACAGGTTTTGTGGGCGCAAGCGATGGTAGCATAGTTTGAGGGGGCATCCAGGGTCACTGATTTCGTAGAACCTGTAGCCCCGGGCACGTCCCATGTTGATGGTGGTGATGAATGTAGTTTCGTAATAGAAACAGGTCCTGAAGACCTCAAGGAAAAGACAACAAGAAACTTTTGAGTTCCTATTAAGGGGCGGCAATTTCTACAAGTGAGGTAATAAGAGCAAGCGTGCGTGTGACTCTGTGTGTGTGTGTGTGTGTGTGTGTGTGTGTGTGTGTGTGTGTGTGTGTTCTTATTTTTTCGCTTGTACTTACTTTTGCCATGCATGTGTGTGTGTGTGTGTGTGTGTGTGTGTGTGTGTGTGTGTGTGTGTGTGTGTGTGTGTGTGTTCTTTTTTTTCAGCTTGTACTTACTTTTGCCATGCAAATACTCTCTTTCCTCAATGAAATGCATTACTGTAATATATTATCTTTAACTGATCCTTGTTTTAGCAAAACCATAGCTGTGCCACTTCTATCATTTTTTTTTTTTTTTTTTTTTTTTTTTTGCTGTCCCAACCTCTGCGCAACCTCAGAGGCAAAGCAACCACGCCGCTCATTCCGACACCCCGTCCACAGCCACAGCCCGGTCGGCCCCGCCCCAGCCCCGGCACCGGCAATCCACAGGGAGCAGTCAATATCAAGTCGTCAAGAGGCACCAGCCGCCGTGGCGAAGTGGTTATGCCCAGTGCACACTAGCGTCAAGATCTCGAGATCACGGCGATTTTTTGCTGCGAGGCGTAATTGGATGTGCCGCCACGTATGCGAGCTTTGCAGAGCGGCAAGATTTTTGACTCGTTGCTCCGTGATTTTTCGACGCCTGAGGATAGGACTTGTTCTAATTTTGATGCTCGAGATCGCGGAGATCACGAAACCAGCCAATCGCAAGAGAAGGAAGACCGGCAACTCTGGAACTTCTGAGGAAAGATGGCTGACTTGAACCCCTTGCTCCTTCCAAATATGGAAGTTCAGGCAACAAGACGCAAGGCGACTGGCGCTGTGTGTGAGAGATACTAGATGCAAGCTACCACGCGCGCTGCGAAGCAGACGTCAGTGCTACAAGTGATGCTCGGAGCAGCGCTTGTCGCTTGACGCTAGTGTGCGCTGGGCCTTAGCGTCGCGGACTCCCGGCTAGCAGGTCGTGGGTTCGAATCCCATCAGAAGTCATGTGGGTTTTTCTGCCCCGACCGGCTCCTACCCAGAGTTGAGTTGCTGCAGACTCAGTTGGGAAGACTGGGACCACACAGTCGAGTTTCATCCACTTAATGGATGCGTTTCTGAGAGTGTTGCTCAAATTTCCTGACCAACACTGCAGGTGCCTGTATCTCTCGGGCCTGGTTGACGCCAGGATATATTATGAAAGGAAGCGTAGAGTACAGCCCTGTCATGTAGTCTCAGACCGAATTGGAAATCCGTAGCATCATCTTAATCATCCTCATTCTCATCGATCAGCATAAAAAAATGTCTCAAATTCTGTGGCCCTTCATGCCCTGCTCTCATGGTGACCTCAGTTTCGATGTCCTCTCCACGTCTGTGGCCTTGGTTGGGTTCCGTCGGGGTCACCGGTATCGGCGAGTCCATGGGGGTTGTCGTTGGACGGACGTGGTGGCGCCCTCCGGAGGGAGAGCTCACTCACGCCGGCTCCGCGACTAAGCAATTATTGTCGTCAGTAGGGGGCTTAGTAGGTGGTGTCCTGCGTATGTTAGATCAGAACAGGCGCCACTGAACACCACCGAAGTGACTCGGCAGCAGTGCAGTGTCTCCTCCGGTGGGTTGCCTCCGGTGGATGTACGGAGAGGTCTATAAGATGTGGAATGGGATGAGGTGGGGGTGGGGGAGAATTCAAGCAGTTCAACATGATTGTTGTATTAACTGCCCTGCCGAACACAGTGGATCATGCGATGGCTGTCAGATCTTCAACATCAACTCCATACATGGCTGTCAGATCTTCAACATCAACTCCATACATGGCTGTCAGATCTTCAACATCAGCTCCATACATGGCTGTCAGATCTTCAACATCAGCTCCATACATGGCTGTCAGATCTTCAACATCAACTCCATACATTTTTTTTTTTTTGTTGGGAGGGGGGGGGGGGGGGGGGGGGGGGGGGGGGGGGGGGGATCATGACATCAACAGATAATTTCCTTTGAAATGTACTCAAAACGCCTTTGAGCTGGATCGGTTTTCCCACGAAATCTCAGATCGGATGAAAAACACGTATGTCTTTGAAAGCCACAAAGATCATATCCGTCGGAACATCCCTAAACAGGTTCTTCCTGAAGGTCTGCTGCAATGCGTTCGTGCTGATTGTCGAATAAATCCCATCACTATGCCTATAAGCACATGCTCCGACAGGACTGGACAGTGTTTGGAAGCGCTGTTCGCTCTGCATCTGCCCCTGCGCGTAGCCAGGCTCTGTTTGACAGCTTAGCCACGTGTCTGGCGTCATGTATTGTCATCGGGCATGTATTATCGCTGGCGACAATACGCACCGGCACTCAACATGTATATGTTGTATATTGTTCGCATGCACTGTCGCCGACCACACACATAAAAACGTGCATGTGCTCGTGCGCACAGACGCAAGGACGCACACATACAGGCATATAATTCTACAAACGCGCGCGCGCACGAGCATGCACACCCCCACACACACACACACACACACACACACACACACACACATACACACACACACACACACGCGCGCGCGCGCACGCACGCACGCACGCACGCACGCACGCATACACGCACGCGCGCGCACGATTAATTTCATGTAGGTGGCAGGAATGGAATTTTCATATCAAGAATGGCGATAGATCTGGCACGGATTGTCTATGGCCGCTTTCACGAATCCGTTCAGTCTAACAGAGAAACCGAGAATGCGGTACGAACACTCACATCCGCACCTTACTCGCTTAACATGCGGACCACCTTCTGCTGAACTCCATATGGGATGAAAGCTACAAATTAATGTACCACTATTCCCAGGCATTCTCAAGCCTCGCAAATCAGATCATACGGAACAGAAGAAAGAGACAGCAATCTTGGAGAAGTCACGCCAGAAGTCAACGGCATTCAGCAAGAAGATTGCCAGCTCTTTGAACTGTGGCCCAATACGGACACGCAGCATGTAACACCCAGGCACTCATCTCCGCCTCTAACGCCCCTTGCTTTTACATTATTCGAGCTTCAAAACGTACGGTCAGACGCAACCGAGCAGCAATCATCGGCACTTCGAGGGTCAAAGACAACCTTCCACGAACACTGGTGACCTCAACACAGCTTCCCCACCAAGACAGCTGAAGCAATCGCAAGATCTGGAGCCAGACTATTATGATGTATGTATGTACATAAAGTACATACACTTCTATAAGCATGACGAGTATGATGAACACGATCTTTGCGTAAGAGATATGTCCTTTGTAATCTGTGCTCAGCGCATTCTTCGTAGTTAGGAACATGTACACTTTCCGGGACAAACGAACATGGACTCGATCGTGTTGAAAACCTCGCATCCCCGTCCCTTTTCCGTGCTGTTTCTACATTGTATAAGAATGCTAGAAACCACGCATCTGAAGGCAGTTTACGCCATAGGAAAGCGGAGAGAAAGTGCTTTCAGTAATACCAAGATTAAACAATTGATCAAATATAACAAAGATAACTTCTTTCTTTTTTTCGAGTTTTCACGACACAGAAGCTGAGGATTATTGTGGCCAACATGGGAAATAACTGCACCTTTTCCGTAGGCCAATTGTTTCCCGGGCCCCTGACGTTTACTTGAGAGGCGCGGCTGGGCGGTTGGCAATAGCTGCAGCACATCTCCAAAAGAGATGAACAAAACAGCGTAACAATAACGAATTACATATGCCTACAAGTTTTGCATTGGGATATATGAAATAATTTTACAAAATAGTGTAATACAATCATGATTACAACTGACCGTCTGATTGTGTGATTCACTACGGTCCCCCACCCCCACCCCCAGCGCTACCGATGTCAGAACGCTGCAGCAGCGTAGATGCTAATACCGACAGACTTTCCAAAAATAAAGACAAAAGAAAGAACATTGCATGCCGGAGAAGGGCAAAGTGTCGACAACGTCATTAAGATGCACGATAACCTTTTAAGCAATGGACGGGGCGAGACCCCGACGGTGTAATCGGATGTGGTATTATAATAATCTGAGTGGCATAAATAGGTTACAGGAGAGTTGACCCGAGGTCGCTCAGCAAGCGTAGCGCCGGCACTTTCTGACATAAATACATTATCCGTCGATAAAAACATCAGTGTTTCAGATTCACATACTGGTATGGATCTTATCAATCTAATGAAACATGTAGTGATACACATGACTTACATTATGCTGGAGTCAAAGAAAAAAGACCAATAGTTTTCATTTTCTGTGCATTTAGCCGCACATTCTGCCGCAGGATTTGGAGAACTGACGGAGAGTGAAATATCCCGGAGAGGTCTGTAATTGTCCAGTTCTATCATTTCTACCATCTGATAACCGAACCGTCGCTTCTACACTGCGTAATGATCAGGCTTACTTGAAACATAACAGTCAACCTTGCCATTGCCGTCATGTTGGCATTCGTTTGGCTGAATTTGACGCGTAGAATTACGTTTGAACCTGACGCTTTTATTGTCACTCGTACGTCATATTTTTGTATCACATCGGTGCCTTCTGTCATAGTAAGCTGTTTTCATGGAAACAGTGTGTTAGTGTGGACCAACTTTACCACACAAACCAACAGAACCATGTTCGTAAACTCTCAGACATTGTTCATACGGGGCCGTACTGAGAGGCCCAAGGCGTTTTGGCCTCGGGAATTAAAAAAAAAATTTCCAGCTTGAATCTTAAGATACAGAAAGATTTGATGATTCAAATGGTAGGTATCAAACGCTTTGAACATATTGAATTCTCGATATCGGGTCCTGGTTTTATTGAATTTTATAACAAGAGGAACCTGATGAAAGTGTAACAGGCATTCGTCATGTTTACGACCAAGGAAGAATTGTTATAGTATTGCACCCTACAGCATATAAATTAATAATAATAATAATAAAGCACGGGGATGTGAACGTCTGCAGCTATTCCTTGTCAGTTATAAAAAAATGTAGAGTTTTGCCGGTGTAACACCCCAGATTGTCCCCCATCCCAGAATGCCCCCCGGGGGACGTCTTGGGTATACTGATGCGTCCCCTTGGGGAGGCATTCCAGAATGTCCCCCCCCCCCCCCCCCCCCCCCCCCCATGCCTGTTATGTCCCCCCAGGTTGACAATCACTGTCCCTCCCCAGAATGCCCCCCCCCCCCCCCCCCACTTAGTGTAAGTCTCTCTCTCTCTCTGTCCCTCTCTCTCTCTCTCTTTCTCTCCCATCTCTCCCTCCCTTTCTCTCCCTCTCTCTCTCGGTCTCTGTCTGTCTATCTGTCTGTCTCTCTATCTCCTCTCTCTATTAAAGAGAGAGAGAGATAAAGAGAGTGTGTTAGTTGTGTGTGTGTGTGTGTGTGTGTGTTGTTGTGTGTGTGTGTGTGTGTGTTGTGTGCGCTCGAGTGTATGCGTACATGTATGTGTCTGAGTATATTCTCTGTAAGTGGATGCGTGCGCGTCTGTAATAATGCGTGTAAGCGAAAATATGACTGATCATTGATATTGTAGATTCTAAAGTTTCCGCTGTTCATTCACTCTCTCTGATAAGACAGTACTTGTAAGAAATAGTTCACTACGACTGTTATTACTATACGTTTTGAGGCCAGATCCTTTTGGACACGGATCAACTTTATTTATTGTATTTGATTATTCTACGCATGCAACCATTAATTATTTGATGCTACAATTTTGGAAGGACAGAAGGCTTGCTATTCCCTTTTAGCAGTTCTTTTCCATTTAGATTGTCGGCTTCACTGATTTGATTTTGCATGCCAGTTA
>CM031611.1:11471323-11473823 GCA_018398815.1 Conus ventricosus | reverse complement strand
GCAGATGTGTGTGTGTGTGTGTGTGTGTGTGTGTGTGTGTGTGTGTGTGTGTGTGTGGAGAGAGAGAGAGAGAGAGAGAGAGAGAGAGAGAGAGAGAGAGAGAGAGAGAGAGAGAGAGTGAGGGGGGAGTGGTTAGTTGGCCTTCTAACTAAATGAGTTTGTGACCAACGGTCTGCGATCTTTGATCCAGAAAATAATAACGAGAGCAGACACCCAGTTGACAGCTCATCTATGCTATTCAAATGACCATGACTAACAAGGAATGGTGGAAGTTAGAAGGCAGATCTCTTTATTGTCCCCCCTTCAGCCTGAAAAAAAAGAGTGTATATTTACTAAGACAAACAAACTGTACAGAATCAATATAAGAACATGCCAACGTAAGGGGCTCTTTAATCCAAAATCAAATTCGATTTCAACATCACATCACATACTCTATTTTCAAAAGTGTTTTGTGTGTTTCTGTGGATGTGCCTGTCTGTCTGTCTGTCTGTCTTCTTGCTTCATAACTAAATCCACATATCCATCTGATTTTCTGCACATTTTGGCGTGGTGACACATCAACATACTGGGCAGAGCAAGAGCCGAGCACTTTCTGTTAGGCAGTCGCATTTTAATGCGACGATATTACGAAGAGAATCAGTGACGGGGCTCTAAAGAAAATGACAGCGATCAGACTCATCATTAATCATGATAAACAATAGTAGGAATGGGGATGAGGTAAAACTGAGAATCGGATGGGATGGGGTGAAACGATGTTGGGATTCGAAGCTGTTATAAGAGTAACGGCGATGGCAGGGCTGGGGGAAAGCAGGGGATGGGGGGTGAAAGGGGCGGGATTGAACGTGATGGAGCGGGTAAGAGAAAGGGGAAGGGGAAGTTATATTTACGATAAGAAAAAGGACACTCTGGAATATACTACTTTTATGAATACCGCAGAATACTACATTGAAGAAGAGTATGTGGTGGTGGGGTCTTCCATCTTAAAAAAAATGGGGCTAATGTTTTTTGGGGGAAAAAAGACAGAAAGAAAGAAAAGGGAAGTGCCTGCCTTTGAATGGGGTCCTGGCGAACGCCCCCCCCCCCTCCTCCCCTCCCCTCCCCCCTCCTCGTCTCCAGGGCTGAGGAGAGTGACAAGTGCCCATACCGCGGTGACAGCTCATTTGTGACACTCTAGTGACCGCCATCAACACAGAACTCCGTAGATGGAAGGTACACTTCCAGTTCGTCTTGTGGACCTATGTGGCTTTTGGAAGGGTCTCGTCTTCGTTCGTCTGCGTCTGTTTCGTAAACATTAATCGTAGGGAGGGGGCGGGGAGGGGGGGGGGGGGCAGAAGGGAGGAGGGGAGAAGAATATTTATAAACATCAAGATTGAAAAAACTAAAGAAGCGGAAGTGACGTTCAACCTTGAAATGAATCACTCGTCACTGATAGAATCTTTCTTTTATCAGAATCAACATACAGTCTGATTTTCATTTCAAACGTGTCAATTCCGACTATATGATGCATATGATCCGATTTTCATGCTCCCTTCATTCTTGATTTGATAATAACTTTGTTTCTGATCGATTGATTCATCGATTCCATTGCTAGGTAATCTGTGAAGTTGAATATTGAACATTAAAAGAAAAGGGAACCCAAACACAACGCAGGAGGCTTTCACTGATAAATAGACTTGGGTCTCAGACAGACAGTCAGCAGTACGATGCAATGCTACGACCATAAGCATGGCATTTTCTCGTGAAACGTTATTGTACGAGACATTTTGGAAATACCTATTGCGCAGGCTTATTTGGAATGGTCATTTCACCATTAAACACTGATATTTGACATGGGCCGAATGCCCCACACTGGCCTCTGATACACCCACCTAAAGGGGTTCGGTCCGTCACCTTTCAACCCCCACTAAAAGTGGGAGTGGGGTGTGGGGAAGAAGGTGAAGTGGGGGCAGGGGTGCATGCATTCATGTGGCTGTGATGGAAATGAGCTCTTTTGCTACACTGAAATCAACTGTCTCCCTCCTCCTCCTCCCCCCCCCTCCTCCTCCTGAAGCAAACTCACGAAGCACATGTCACCGGAACGTAATCTATGCATTAAGAATTCTGTGATCTCATCTGAATATAAAGATATGCCATACTGACAAGAACGGGCATGCTTTGACAGGATTGTTACCATGTGTCCATCAGATCCATCTGCCTGGGCTCCAGCGTTTCCACTACGTCACAAACAGCGCCTTATAGAACACCCTCTCCTTCCCCCAGCTCCCCCAGACACCCCCACCCTACCCCCTTCCTTGCTTATCTCTTTCCTACTCTATTAGCATTAAGTCTTCCTTTTGTCCAGAAACGGAATTACTCATTTAATGAGGCTAGTATAATCATTTTATGAAGCAAAATAAATAAATAAATAAACGAACAAATAAATAATTGAATAAATAAATAAGACAAAGGGAGGGGAGTGAGGTCATGTATTGCAATGTCTCACCTTGTGTACAGTCGTGAC
>CM031611.1:11458823-11461323 GCA_018398815.1 Conus ventricosus | reverse complement strand
GACAGGGGGGGGGGGGGGGGGGGGGGGGGGGGGGGGGGAGCAGTCTACCGTTGGCTGTATGAGTGGCAGAGGGCGTGCGTTGTCTCGCCGGATGACGGCTCTACACGGCGCTGGACGGCCTGGTGGGAGACTGCTGTGCCCTTGGAGGTAGAGGCCCTGCTGCCGGGGATAGACCCTGGCCATGGTGGCCACCTATGAGAGGTGGGGCAGGGGGAGGAGGGGGTGTAAAGATGCCCAATCTGCCGTTAGGATGGGAATTGAGTTAGGATGGGGTGTGTGTGTGTGTGGGGGGGGGGGGGGGGGGGGGGGAAGCAGGTGCACTTTAACTAAAATCGCCGGCTGGAGAAAGAAAACCCAAAACATTCGGCTGATTCCTCGTTGTCTAGTCTCCTGTCTGCTTCCAACCATCATCTTTGGATGGACGACATCAGACCTCGTTTGGAAACAATACTTTCGGAAAGTCTGTCTATGAACCCAAAGCCGACACTGACTTCCCCTAGCCTGAACAGAGAGACTGACACGCGCCAGCAATCAGATAGCTACCCTCAGCTTCAACGGACTTCCGTCTGAGACATTATGACCTTGAGAACTCCACGCTAACATCCCCAACTTGGACTGCATTTATGAAGGTCGTTGGTGAGAGGTTTCACTGTAGTGGAAAAAAACCAAACAAACACATGCGGTGAACTTATCGGGTGATTGTCATTGTCCAAACACTCGCACGACAAAAAGTCGCCTTCGCCATAAGGGAAAGCATGTGCAGTTTATGGCTTTTTTATGACAAAGTCAAATTAATCTTGAACTGGTGTATGATACGCGGTGTCTTCACGGATTTCCCTTCTGAACTAATATACTGATACTTTGCAATAGCCCACCCCCACACCCCCACTCAACACTCTCTGTGTTTCAAAACCTTGTTTAGCTTCCTGTGTGATAGTTTCATCCTGGTCCCCATCAAACTGGCTTCTCAATGACAGACTCGCCATCATTAAAGACTTGGATGTGTGTTTGTCTGTGTTGGTTTGGGTGGTTTAATTTTTTTACGGAAATCAGGAGTCTTCTTTACATGTCGCTTGATGGTGTCCTCTGCATCAGCATTTTGTAATTTGACAGACTTTATTTATAAAGATATACACATATATTTTTCCTGTCCGTATTCAATTTACTTCTAAATTGGACATTCACTCTCTTTAGAAATCCAGCGGTAAAAGATTTTTGGAGGTCACCCTGAAGTGGTTTCACTCTAATGTCCTGTTGAACAAAGATTAATGATACTGTCTTTGGGGTGATCGACACAGTCCAAACCTGCTCAGGACGCAAGTCGTGAATGTGGAAGAAGGAAGTATGTGCGACCTGAAGAAAGAAAGACAGACAGAAAGAAAGAAAAAGGAAAGAAAGAAAGTAAAAAGAAAAAAGAAAGAAGGAAAAAGAAAGAAAGAAAGAAAGAAAAAAAAAAGAAAGAAAGAAAGAAAGAAAGAAAGAAAGAAAGAAAGAAAGAAGAAGAAGGAAGGAAAGAAAGAAAGAAAGAAAGAAAGAAAAAGAAAGAAAGAAAGAAGAAAGAAGGAAGGAAGGAAGAAAGAAAGAAAGAAAGAAAGAAAGAAAGAAAGAAAGAAGGAAAGAAAGAAAGAAGGAAAGAAAGAAGAAAAACACCCAACCCCCTCTAAAGCCACTGAGTCAAACTGATTTACATTTTGCACTGATATAATGACACTTCCAATTAGAGATCATCTAAACGGACACTCCCTGCCTTTAAAACTGTAAACTGGTTTCTCTGGTTTCATCCAGATCAAAGACACCCTCTCTTTAAAACCCCAGTGCAGGTCGTCCTAAAGAACCGACACTAACCGTCCTTCGAATTAACACTCCCTGCCTTTAAAACGTATTTTCCTCTATCCGTAAGACTGACCTTAACATAGAAGATTCTTACTGTAAAAACCGCACATCTAAGGATTTGTAGAGGCTGCTCTTTAGAGGCTGGATGGCTGAGTCCCCGGATCAGCACTGTCTGCCTTTAAAGACTATTTTTCCGCTGGAACACCAGGGTCTTTATCCGTATTAGATCTATCATTCAGTTAAAAAGACCCCATCGCTTTCAAAACACAGTCTTCATGGATTTGTGAAACGCCATTATGGAAAGGCTCTTCTGTACTGCCCGGCTGGAGGAAGACAAATGTAATCATCTCCCAAATAAATGACACTGGTCAAACACGCCGTCGACCAGACGTCGCCATGGCCGGGGAAAGAGAAAAAGTAAAGTGAAAATGTTTTTTCTTCAAAAACTAGTCCAGTTCACCTTTCCATGATGATGCCCCATGCTGTGGCCATGACGGCTTTTTTTTTCTGCTGTGTTATTCCAGCTAAACATCTCCATAAACACCTCTGAACGAGGTCTTCCTTCCTTGAAAACCGTATTCGGTTTTTTTTTCTTCTTTCCTAGAAACACGTTTTGCTCATGTGATATATTAGGTTTATCTCCGAATGAAGGATTCTTCTCTTTAAA
>CM031611.1:11443823-11456323 GCA_018398815.1 Conus ventricosus | reverse complement strand
CTTTTATGCTTGTCCACGAGGATGAGATGATGAATAGAATGGATTTAGAGACTTTCCTTTATGCTCGTCCACGAGGATGAGATGATGAATATCATGGATTTTGAGACTTTCTTTCATGCTTGTCCATGAGGATGAGATGATGATATCATGGATTTAGAGACTTTCTTTTATGCTTGTCCACGAGGATGGAGATGATGAATATAATGCTAAGGAGATCAATTCTGAATAAGGACCACGTGACAGGGCTGTACTCAACGCTAACTGTCATGACGTATCGCCGCATCAACCAGGCCCAAGCAAATCAGACACTTACAGTTTTGATTAAAAAAAATTAAATAACACTATCATAGGCGCGTCTATTGAATGGTTTACAATTCAAATGAGCTATTCCGGTCTTCCCACTTGAGCCCAAAACAAACTCAACCCTAGGTGGGACAAGGACGGAGCTACAAAATCCCACAAATAAATGGAACCCACGTTATCCCATCTCCGAACATGCGACGCTGACGACTGTACTACAGCGGCTGGTCAACATTTGCCTGGGGTTGATTTGCATTTGTGTTTGCCTATCAATCTATTGTTTATTTATTCAGTTTTTTTCTAGTGGATGATGATGGGAAGTGGCGGGGAAGGGACGCAGGAGGTTAGAGGTGAGGAGATCTTGTGCAAATACTTAATTTTCACAGACAGCCAGTGCGTGACTGTTCGCCCTTCAGTCTCAGGACATGAGAAATATGTGGCCTCTTTGAGGAGCAGACGTGGACGGAAAGAGAGCAGGTGGGTGTCAGTACAGTGAAAATAGAGGAGGAAGAGAAGACAGGAGGTGGAGGTGGGCAGTGTGGGAACAGAGGAAGAGAAGACAGGAGGTGGAGGTGGGCAGTGTGGGAACAGAGGAACAGAGGAGGAAGAGAAGACAGGAGGTGGATGTGGGCAGTGTGGGAACAGAGGAGGAAGAGAAGACAGGAGGTGGATGTGGGCAGTGTGGGAACAGAGGAACAGAGGAGGAAGAGAAGACAGGAGGTGGATGTGGGCAGTGTGGGAACAGAGGAGGAAGAGAAGACAGGAGGTGGGTGTGGGCAGTGTGGGAACAGAGGAACAGAGGAGGAAGAGAAGACAGGAGGTGGATGTGGGCAGTGTGGGAACAGAGGAACAGAGGAGGAAGAGAAGACAGGAGGTGGGTGTGGGCAGTGTGGGAACAGAGGAGGAAGAGAAGACAGGAGGTGGATGTGGGCAGTGTGGGAACAGAGGAACAGAGGAGGAAGAGAAGACAGGAGGTGGGTGTGGGGCAGTGTGGGAACAGAGGAGGAAGAGAAGACAGGAGGTGGGTGTGGGCAGTGTGGGAACAGAGGAGGAAGAGAAGACAGGAGGTGGAGGTGGGCAGTGTGGGAACAGAGGAGGAAGAGAAGACAGGAGGTGGGTGTGGGCAGTGTGGGAACAGAGGAACAGAGGAGGAAGAGAAGACAGGAGGTGGGTGTGGGCAGTGTGGGAACAGAGGAACAGAGGAGGAAGAGAAGACAGGAGGTGGGTGTGGGCAGTGTGGGAACAGAGGAACAGAGGAGGAAGAGAAGACAGGAGGTGGGTGTGGGCAGTGTGGGAACAGAGGAACAGAGGAGGAAGAGAAGACAGGAGGTGGGTGTGGGCAGTGTGGGAACAGAGGAACAGAGGAGGAAGAGAAGACAGGAGGTGGATGTGGGCAGTGTGGGAACAGAGGAACAGAGGAGGAAGAGAAGACAGGTGGTGGATGTGGGCAGTGTGGGAACAGAGGAACAGAGGAGGAAGAGAAGACAGGAGGTGGAGGTGGGCAGTGTGGGAACAGAGGAACAGAGGAGGAAGAGAAGACAGGAGGTGGATGTGGGCAGTGTGGGAACAGAGGAGGAAGAGAAGACAGGAGGTGGATGTGGGCAGTGTGGGAACAGAGGAGGAAGAGAAGACAGGAGGTGGGTGTGGGCAGTGTGGGAACAGAGGAGGAAGAGAAGACAGGAGGTGGATGTGGGCAGTGTGGGAACAGAGGAGGAAGAGAAGACAGGAGGTGGGTGTGGGCAGTGTGGGAACAGAGGAACAGAGGAGGAAGAGAAGACAGGAGGTGGGTGTGGGCAGTGTGGGAACAGAGGAGGAAGAGAAGACAGGAGGTGGATGTGGGCAGTGTGGGAACAGAGGAGGAAGAGAAGACAGGAGGTGGGTGTGGGCAGTGTGGGAACAGAGGAACAGAGGAGGAAGAGAAGACAGGAGGTGGGTGTGGGCAGTGTGGGAACAGAGGAGGAAGAGAAGACAGGAGGTGGGTGTGGGCAGTGTGGGAACAGAGGAGGAAGAGAAGACAGGAGGTGGATGTGGGCAGTGTGGGAACAGAGGAGGAAGAGAAGACAGGAGGTGGATGTGGGCAGTGTGGGAACAGAGGAACAGAGGAGGAAGAGAAGACAGGGGGTGGTGTGGGCAGTGTGGGAACAGAGGAACAGAGGAGGAAGAGAAGACAGGAGGTGGGTGTGGGCAGTGTGGGAACAGAGGAGGAAGAGAAGACAGGAGGTGGGTGTGGGCAGTGTGGGAACAGAGGAAGAGAAGACAGGAGGTGGATGTGGGCAGTGTGGGAACAGAGGAGGAAGAGAAGACAGGAGGTGGGTGTGGGCAGTGTGGGAACAGAGGAACAGAGGAGGAAGAGAAGACAGGAGGTGGGTGTGGGCAGTGTGGGAACAGAGGAGGAAGAGAAGACAGGAGGTGGGTGTGGGCAGTGTGGGAACAGAGGAAGAGAAGACAGGAGGTGGGTGTGGGCAGTGTGGGAACAGAGGAGGAAGAGAAGACAGGAGGTGGGTGTGGGCAGTGTGGGAACAGAGGAACAGAGGAGGAAGAGAAGACAGGAGGTGGGTGTGGGCAGTGTGGGAACAGAGGAGGAAGAGAAGACAGGAGGTGGGTGTGGGCAGTGTGGGAACAGAGGAAGAGAAGACAGGAGGTGGGTGTGGGCAGTGTGGGAAACAGAGGAGGAAGAGAAGACAGGAGGTGGGTGTGGGCAGTGTGGGAACAGAGGAACAGAGGAGGAAGAGAAGACAGGAGGTGGGTGTGGGCAGTGTGGGAACAGAGGAGGAAGAGAAGACAGGAGGTGGGTGTGGGCAGTGTGGGAACAGAGGAGGAAGAGAAGACAGGAGGTGGGTGTGGGCAGTGTGGGAACAGAGGAGGAAGAGAAGACAGGAGGTGGATGCAGACAATGGCTGGTACTACAACAGCAATGAGGAACGCGGCACCAGTTCTCTTCACGTTGACGTGGTCAAGAGCCTGAATAGAGGATACGCTCAGAGATGATGTCTTGTTTACTTTGGAGAGTTGAGGACCTTTGCAATGGGGATCATGTGAACGCTTCCACCGTGACGGAGCATGGCTATTTGGCTCTGAGAATCATGTCTGTCAGTTATTGCACATTGAATCAGGGAATTGATTTCATCATTTGGTGCAGATTGATGCAAAATCCATTCTGGGATGACATACACATTTCCTTTCTTCCCCTTCTCCGTCCTTCCACCCTTCCACATCATATCACGTCCTATTCGCATCAGCTTCCACTCATGTTAACACGCATCCGAATGCACAGCTAAGATCTAGTTTGTGCGTTCTCTCTCTCTCTCTCTCTCTCTCTCTCTCTCTCTCTCTCTCTCTCTCTCTCTCTCTCTCTCTCTCTCTCTCTCTCTCTCTCTCTCTCTTCACACACACACACACACACACACACATTCACGCACGCGCGCGCGCGCGCGCACACACACACACACACACCACACACACACACACACACACACACACACACCACACACACACACACCACACAACACACACACATACGCACGCGCACACGCAGGCGCGCACGCGCGCTCACACGCACACACACACATATGCGCGCGCACGTGCGACTCACGTGAGCACAAGAGAGAGAACGTACACAGACATAACCCTGTATGTGACTAGCTCTCAACAATCGTCTAATTTATACGTTGGTCAAGAAATCTCAGATAAAGAGAAATCTTAGAACAAACGGTTCACAGGTGAATCCACTGGATAAATGACAGTCGACTAAGTGATTCCAGAACTCCAAACGAGCCCACAGCAGACTGCCGTCTGGACAGGAGAAGGATGGAGCCACATCATCAAGCAGGTAAATCAAACCAACGATCTCTAAGCCCTTGATAGGCAACGCGATCCGCTGCGCCACAGCGGCTGGTCAATATTTGTCTTCTCAGTTATTTTCATTTCCGATTTTTCCATGTATCTATCTGTTGCTTATTTGTCTTTTGACGGAAGAGGGGGAGGGGGAGATGCAGGCTGAGGGAGAGAGAGAGAGGAGAGAGAGAGAGAGAGAGGAGAGAGAGAGAGAGAGAGAGAGAGAGAGAGAGAGAGAGAGAGAGAGAGAGAGGGAGAGGAGAGAGAGAGAGAGAGAGAGAGGGGGGGTCCCATTCTAAATATTCTCTTTCCCCCTACAGCTAGTGGGTGGATATTCTCCTCGCATTTCCCAGGGCTGGGTGGTAAAAAGCATTTGTATTGCTTATCCCATTACCCTGATGAAATAACATTTCGTTCGTTCGTTCGTTCTCGGGGCAAGAAAAACGTGTGTTCTCTTATGTTTATGCGAAAATTAACCAAGCTCTTACTTCTCTTCTCAAAACACTGTTTTCATAGATCAAGGGAAAAGAAAATAAACAGATCAATGAAAGCAGGCTTTCAACACGCCTTACAGTTCTAATTTGGAGTAAATCTGATGTCTGCATCATTGGTCCAGATGTATGAGGGGGAAGGGGGGGGGGGGGAGGGAAACGTGGAACGAGGTGGGGATCAGAGGAGGAAGGAAGGACAGGGAATGGGTGTACTCAGTGGCTGGTACCACGACTACAATCAGCAATGCTGAACCAATTATCTCCATCTCTGCTGACGCGTTGAGCAAGTGCCTGAACAAGTGACTAGTCTCACCCAGATCCCCGCAGTGATGATGTTTTGCTTACTCTGGGAAGTTGGCGCTTCGCGATGGGAAGCAGTGTGAATGCTTCCGCCGAGAATCAGCATGGCTTGTTGGCCCTGAGAGTTATGTCCATGTTTACACGGTGAATCAGGAAAATCGATTCACTTATTCGCAGTAAATGTGCAAATTAAGCCAAAATCCAATTTGGGATAACGCCTCCCCACCCCCCCCCCCCCCCCCCCCCCACCCCATCAACTCAACATTAACTTGATCTCTTCTATTTCTCCATCTTCACGGCACCCATCTCACGCCACCCCTTACGTGCATCTAGCTTCCACACAGGCTAACACGCATTTGAATGTGCAGTTGTCATTTAGCACTTGCATTTACCACTTGCGTTCACACACACACACACACACACACACACACCACACACACACACACACACACCACACACACACACACACACACACACACACACACACACACACACACACACACACACACACACACAACACACACACACACACACACACACACACACACACGACTCGTGTGGGCACAAGCAAGAGAACGTGCCAGACATAATCATGTATGTGACAAACCCAACAGTTGTATCATTTGTACACTGGTCAAACTATTTGAGACGAAAAGGGCACTATCATAGATGGGTCCACGGAACGCGAATGAATGGTACCAGTCTTCCCATTGGAGCCCGTAGCAAACTCGCCTCTGGGTAGGAGCGGGACAGAGCCATGAAATTCAGCAGATTTGAACCAGACCTGTGCTCTTCCTATCCTGACTGCAAGATGCTATCCACTGTGCCACAGCGGCTGATCAATATTTGTCTTCTCATTTCTTTTCTTTCTTTGTCATTTATCTATCGTTATTTTCATTTATCTATCGGCATATTGTTTCTTTCTTTCTTCCCTTTTTGTAGAGAAGAGTGTTGGGGTTGAGGAGCGAGGGACGCAGTTGGGGATGAAGGAGGAGGAATCCCATTGCAAATACTGCCTTTTTTCCTTACAGCCAATAGGTGAATATTTTCCTTCCATTTCGCGGGGCAAGAGAAATGTGCGGCCTCTTTTATTCATGCAGAAGAAAAACTGGGCTGTTACCCCTGTTCCCAAAACCATTTTCAATAGATGTGATAGAAAAAATAATACAATAAACAACAAATAAATGGAAGTAAGCCTTCAAAACGCCTCGCGGTCCTAATTTGGAGTGAATCTGATGTCTGTGCCACTGGGCCCTCTGGAAAGAGAAGGGGGGGGGGGGGGGGGGGGGGGGGAGGAGGAGGGGGCAGTGAGGGAGCAGGAAGGAAGGAAAGAGGATGAGAGCTGAAGAAGAAATATAGACAGTAGGTGGATCCAGGCAGCAGCTGGTGCTACTACACCAGTGAGCATTGATCCACCATTGTGGGCAGGTGCCTGCATTATGACAGTAGGTGGATTCAGGCAGCAGCTGGTGCTACTACTACACCAGTGAGCATTGGCTCACCATTGTGGGCAGGGTGCCTGCATTATGACAGTAGGTGGATTCAGGCAGCAGCTGGTGCTACTACACTCGTGAGCATTGCTCAACAATTGTGGGCAGGTGCCTGAATTGCGGAAATAATCACCTGCATCCTCTCAGAGACGATGTTTTATTTACCTCAGAAAGTTTGCACTTTGCAGTGGGGATTAATATGAACGCATCATTATTTGGCGCAGATTAACATGAAATCCAGTTAGGGGACCACATATGTCTCCCACCCTTCCACACGCGCTTGCTTTCTTCTCTCTCTTGTCCTCTCTGCCCCCCGCCCCACACCATTTCTGGCACCAACCCGGCTTCCACACATGCTAACACACCATTGAAATGCACGGCATGTGTGTGTCGTACACACACACACACACACACCACACACACAACACACACACACACACACCACAACACACACACACGCACCCACGCACGCGCGAGCGAGCGACTTGAATGAGCACAAGAGAAATAACGTGCCGCAGACAAATCCATGTTTATGACAAACGCCATTGTGGGCGTGCTACTGTCTCTTCGTAAACTGAACAAGAAATTTGAGAAAAGCTATTTAAAGACCAGACGAGTGGTTCCAGTCTTCCATTTGAGCCCATAGCAAGCCCCCCTCTGGATAGGAGCAGGACAGAGCCACAACATCAATCCTAGGAATGAAACCCCTGGTCTCCCAGCCTCAGTTGAACGCTACCCGCTGGGCCACGGCCACTGGCCAATACTTGTCTTCTCATTTTATTTCCATTTATTCCTCTAGTTGTCTCTCTTTTGTTTATTTCTTCTTTTTTCTTGATTGAAGAGGCGAGAGGGTGGAGGGGGACGCAGAGATGAGGGACGGGGAGGGATGGGGGAGGGGGAGGGGTTGCATTCTAATATTTGTTTTTCTATTACACCCAGTGGGGGGAGGGGGGGGGAGGTTCTCTTCGAATTTCTCAAGGCAAGATAAATGTGCCTCTGGGTTTTTTTTTTTGTTTTTGTTTTTTTACTCAAGCGAAATATAGCAGAGCTTTTTACCCCCTGCCCAAACGGTGTTTCTATTATAGATTTGGAACAAAAATGACAAACAAATCAATGGAGGTAGGCCTTTCAACACGCCTCACAGTCTGCTTCTAATTCAGAGTAATGTGAAGTCTGTGTCGTTGGTCCCACCGCTAGGAAGGGGAGGGGAGGAGGGAATGGGGAAAGTGGCGGGAAACAGAGGAGGAAGGGGAAGACCGGTAATGGATGGTGGTGGTGGGGGTGGTGGTGGTGGTGCTACAGATGATAGTAAGCAACGTCATCTTTTTCACTGACGGGTGTGGCAACTGTCTGGACTGCCAGAACAATCACCGGATCTACTCAGAGACGTTTATTTACTTTGCAAAGTTGGCACGTCGCAATGGGAATCAGTGTGAAAGCTTCCTCTGAGAAAAAGAAAAAAGGAAGGCTTGTTGGTTCTGAGAATCATGTCATTGCTGACGTGGTGAAACGCGGTATTGATTTAATCGTTCGGTGCAGATTAAAGCCAAATTAGTTTGGGGGTAACAGCTCTCAGCGCACCCACCCCTCCACATCCAGTTCCTGTCTTCTCATTCTCCATCCTCCACGCCACCTCCTGCACGCGTGGATCAGGCTCCCACGCAGGCTAACATGCATCCGAATGTTCTAACGCGGTTATTTTCATTGCGTTCTCTCTCTCTCTCTCTCTCTCCTCTCTCTCTCTCTCTCTCTCTCTCTCTCTCTCTCTCTCTCTCTCTCTCACACACACACGCACGCACGCACGCACGCACGCACGCACGCACGCACCCACCACCCACCCACACACCCACCACACACACACACACACACACACACAACACACACAACACACTACACACACACGTACGTACGCACGCACGAACGTACGCTCGCACGCACGCACGCGCACACGCACACATACACACACGACTCAAGTGAGCTCATGCGAAAGAAATATTACAGACATAACCCTGTATGTGGCATGGTAACAAACCACAATAATTGTCTTATTCGTAAATTGAGAGTAAAGTCAGTTTGTATTGACAAAAAGCAAATGTTCTAGCTGTTATTGTTGTGTTGTTGTTTGTTGTTGTTGTTGTTGTTGTTGTTGTTGTTGCTGCTGTGCTGCTGCTATTGTTGTTTGTAAGTGTTGTTTGTAAAGTAACAAAGATGCCGTCATGTAGACGTTTAGGATCGACTTCAATTAAAACGAACTTTATGAGTTTTAATCTTGATCATCTTGTTACACGATCTCATCAATTTTTTCAGAACCTTGTGTTTGTTTTTGAGTACGTGATCGTTACTTTGTGGTCGAAAGTCGTTGCGTTCCGCGAATCTCGCCGATCCCAGGTTCGTGGAAGAAAAATGTTTTCTTGATCTCTGGGGAGCGTTTGGATTCGCACAAGAGACGTATCCATACGGAAGCTCTTCAGTCATAGAAATCAAGCTGTGGTGACTTGACAAGCTTTGCCTGAATTTAATTTATGGTTGGCTGGCCTGGCTTCCCCTTGTAGGTAAATGTTTCTTTTGATGCAGCAGAAATATTCACGGTCACAATACTTTGGAACTAAAGGAGTGAAATTGTGAATAGAGAGATGGCTAAAACGATTTGATAAACTATTCAAAACAGATCCAGCCTCAGTAGATCTTGTGGTGTAAATCAGTGGAAACACCAGCGAGCACAGTTCTCTCCCTTGAGAAAACAATCGTTCAATCTTCAATGAAGCATTAACCTACGCAGGAGGAAAAATTGTTGGTGGGAGACAAAAACGTCTGAGTGAGCTGTACAGGTGTCGTGTTGTTTGTAAAGCGAAGGAGATTGCGTGTGACCAGACCCACTATCTAGCAAGTCAGTATGACCTTCTTCAGTCAGGACGAAGGTATCGATCGGTTAAATGCAGAAGTGTCAGATTTAAACAAAGTTTTATTCCCTGTCCATTGATTTTCTGAGCAGAGGTGATGTTTAATTGCTTTTTAACTATGGATTATTGTTACATTTTGTTTTATAAAGATACATATAATTTAAACTCAGATTGAGCATACTCTTGCATTTAGATAACAAATAGTTTTTGTCATTTTAGTTTGAAATCTAATCTTAGAATTTATTGTCAAATGCGTTGTAGGAATGTAATTTTATATAGTATTATTTTTATAGTATACAGTCACCTTGAAATCCACATTCTTTTATATGAATGTCATATGTGACAAAATGGGTGATGTGACAAAATCATTGTTTATTTGCTGTGAATGTGTGCGACCACAAACCAATTTCTCGAATTGAAATAATAAAGTTTACTTGACTTGACTCGACTTGACTTGACTTGATGATCTTAACTCGGCGATCTCTTCGAAGTAAATCATGGGTCCCTGACTTTAATTAAGAGAGAAATTATAGTAGGTCATCAGCTTACCATGTAGATCCGTGAACCAACGCTTAGTTTCAATGAGATTGTCCTTCAAGGCATAGAACTATCAGAGCTGACTGGAATACATGTAGCTACAGAGCGTGATCATAATGAATGGAACATCAGCCCCCTCCTCCTTCTCCCCCACCCCACCGCCGCCCCAAGGGCAGCATTATCCTGTGCAATCTGAGACAATTTCATCCTCAGATTAGGTATTAATTTCATCATGTCTGTGTGACTAGCTTCTTGCACTGGCTCTCTCTCTCTCTCTGTCTCTGTCTCTGTCTCTCTCTCTCTCTCTCTCTCTCTCTCTCCTCTCTCTCTCCTCTGTCTCTCTCTGTCCTCTCTCTCTACTCTCTCTCACCCCCCCTCTCTCTCTCCCTCTCTCTCTCTCTCTCTCTCTCTCCCCTCTGTCTCTCTCTCCTCTCTCTCTTCTCTCTCTCTCTCTCTCTTACACACACATTCTCTCTCTCTCTCTCTCTCTCTCTCTCTCTCTCTCTCACACACACACACACACACACACAACAAACACACACACACACACACACACACAAAACACACACACACACACACACACACGCACGCACGCACACACACACACGCGCACACACACACACACACACACACACACACACACACACACACACACACACACACACACGCGCGCGCGCGCGGCGCGCGCGCGCGCACACACGCATGCACGCGCGTGCGCACACACGCACACACACACACACACACACACCACACACACACACACACACACACACACACACACACACACACACACACACACACTCACATACACGTACGCACGCACACAAACATCTGCACACATATCTGTCCATCTGTCTAACTGTCTCTCTGTCTCGGTCTTTCTGTCTCTGCAACTCTCTCTCTCTCTCTCTCTCTCTCTCTCTCTCTCTCTCTCTCTCTCCCTTTCTCTCTCTCTCTCTCTCTCTCTCTCTCTCTCTCTCTCTCTCCCTTTCTCTCTCTGTCTCTGTTCTCTCTCTCTCTCTCTCTCTCTCTCTCTCCCCCTTTCTCTCTCTCTCTCTCTCTCTTTTCCCCTCTCCTCTCTCTTTTTCCTTCTCAAATAAGATTTTTTTTGTTAACAAACCAATCGAAATGCTCGGAATCTGAATTTTACTTTCAGCTCCCAGCCATCGGTGTGATGAAGAGAAGAAAAAAAAAAAAAACAACAAACAAAAACCCCCTAAAGGAATTGTTTCCCTTCGGAAGACGTACCTTTTCTATCAACTATCGGGCTTTCTTTTCCCACCACAACGTGTTAAAATTGTACAGAGATGGGAATGAGATGAGGCTGTATCCAAAATTGTTACAGAGACTAAAGGGGGAGATGAGGCTGTGGCCCAAAATTGTAACACAACGAAGAGATGAGGCGTACCCAAAAATTGGCCCGAGACTAAATGAGATAGGCTGTACCAAAAATGTGCACAGACTGAGAATGAGTGAGGCTGTATTAAAAACTGTTACAGAGACTGAATGATGAGGTTTGTATCCAAATTGTGAAGAGACGAATAATGAGGCTGATCCAAAGTTGTGACGGCTGAATGGTGAGGCTGTACTCAAAGTTGAAAACAAGACTAAATGAGATGGGGGGTTTTGGGTCCAAATTGTGACAGAGACTGAATAAATGGGTGTATCCAAAATTTAACCAGAGGGGAATGGATGAGGCTGTGTCCAAATTTTGTGACAGGACTAAATGAGATAGGTGTATCCAAATTGGACAGAGACTGATAAGAAAGGCTGTTTAAAAATTTTAAAAACCCAGACGTGAGATGAGGCGTATCCAAATTGAAAAACCCAAGACTGAAAATGAGATGGGCTGTAAAAAAATTGGGACAGAGACTGAATGAGATGGGCTGTACCCAAAAATTGTGACAGAGACTGAATGGGATGAGGCTGTACTCAAAGTTGGAAAAGATGAAAAAAATGGGGCGTACTCAAAGTTGAAACCAGATGAAGGGAGAGGGGGCTGTGTCCAAATTGTGACAGAGACGAATAAGATGGGGCTGTATAAAAAATTTGTAACACAGACTGAATGCGATGGGCTGTACCCAAAATTGTGACGGGGGCAAAAAGAGTGAGGCTGTATCCAAACTTGTTAGAGGACGAAATGAATGAGAAGTACCAAAATTGTAACAGAGACTGAATGAGATGAGGCTAATAAAAATTTATAAACAGCGAATTTAATGAGACTGTACCCAAAAATTAAACACAGACTAAATGAGATGAGGTGTGTCCAAAATTGTGACAGAGACTGAATAATGAGGCTGTTTTCCAAAAATTGTAACACAGAATGAATGAGATGAGGCTGTGTCCAAATTGGACGAGACTGAATGAGATGAGGCTGTACCCAAAAACTTGTGGAGAGGCGAATAAATTTGGGTTATCCAAAATTGAACACAGACTGAGAATGAGATGGGGCGTTTTCCCAAAATTGTGCAGAGACTGAATGAGATGAGGCTGTACCCCAATTGTAACACAGACTGATGAGTGAGGTGTGTCCAAAATTGTGACAGAGACTGAAGAGAGAGGTTTTTCCAAAATTGTGACAGAGATGAATAAGATAAAGGCTGTATTAAAAATTTGTAACACAGACTGAATGGATGGGTGTACCCAAA
>CM031611.1:11436323-11438823 GCA_018398815.1 Conus ventricosus | reverse complement strand
CGACCAAAGAAAGTAGAACTCACTCAGCGTGGGTGAGGCAAGAAGTGCTATTTCGTAAGAGAGAGTACAGATTTTTTTTCATATTAAAGATAATGCACAATAGTTAACATATTTGCATTGTTAATTGCCATTCAGAAAAAAAATTGCAAATATTCAAATTTTCAATGCTGCATTGGTAGATTTCGAAAACGTGTTTGATTCCATTTGTTGAAAGTTGTGATGATCCATGTAGTTAGAAAACAGAATCAGCCGTAAATCATGTAGATGCATTAAGAATATGGATAGGGACAGAAAGCTAGGATATAATGGTAAACAAAATTTATCAGATTTTGTGAATTGTACAACTGAAGTAAAGCTGGGTGATGTTTTCTGTCTGATTCTAGTTTCGTTGTTAGTTAATGAACTTGCACTGTAAATTATTGAAAATGGTGTGCATGACATGTCTTTTGATTTGATAGAATAGTTTACAGTACTCTTTGCTGATATTAATATCTGGTTATCTGTATCACTTCTTGGTGTACAAAGGCAGTTGAATAGTCTGTATGTAGCTGCAGTGAGACTGGAGCTTACAAGGAATATGGAGAAACAAATACTATTGGTTTTTGCAAGGATGGATAACTGGCTAGACATGAACAATGCTCGTCTGGAAATGAAATAGTAAGAGCAATAAACGTCTTTAAATGTCTGGGTAAATTCTTTTCAATCAAGCTTAGTTTTACATTTTTGTGTGGAGATTCAGTTAACAGAGCAAAAAAAACGTTGTTCTAATTACACTTCAGGTAATGTATAAGCTTGATTGTTGTTCGTTGGATATGTTTAAATAGATATTTGATATCCAGGTTCAGTCAGTTTTACTAGACAGGGCTAAAATAGGATCGTTTGAAAGTGACGATGTGACTGAAAAGCCGCAACTGATTGCCATGAAACGCTTTTTAAACGTCAAGAATCGTGCTCTTAATCATTTGGTGTGTGGAGACATGTTCCATCTATTTGAGCTTGTACTTTAAATGTATCAACCACTGGATAACTTTAACAGGGACGAAAAACCACAAATTGCCATTAAAAGCTTCTACAGCGTTATATGATCCTGCCATTAATGGAAAGAAGATTTGGGCTACAAATATTCAAATGTGCTTTATTTTCAAATAAGGTTTTGCTTTTCTTTTGGATGATTAAGATGTTAAAAACAGTACATATTTGCTATATAATTCAAACAGAGATTTGTCGACTGAAGTGGCAAGAGTGACATCATAATCCACACCAGTGACCAGTTTGCTGAATACAGGGCATTTACCGCAACAAGCCCATATATAGAAATTGTTATGAGCAGAGAAATAAAATGTGCACTTACAAAACTTTGTTTTGCTATGTCAGACATAGTCAAATACCGATTTAGATAGAGTAAAAAGCTAATAAATGTATGTGTAGTTTGTGCCATGTTGCTGAGGAAAATCTCATTTACATCATACTTTGCCGCCCTGTTCTTTAACAATGAAGGATAAGACGTATCCAGCTTATACATTATATCGATTCGTGTCATTCTCATTTTAATTTAAGTATTACGTGTAGAAATATGGGAATCTTTTTTGATGTCGCAATGCTCATTTACAAAGCTTTAAAACTTCAGCATACTGATTTCAAATTGAAGAAGTATGATACAAGCTTTAAAACGTCAGCATACTGATTTCATATTGAAAGAAGTATGATATTATTGACTGTCCAAATGCCAGAGAAGTTTTGTTTTGTGTGGTGTTGTTTTTGTTTTGTTTTGTTCGTAAGAAATGCTTTATGACTAGTGTCTTAAATCTATTCCGCACATGTGTGTGTGTGTGTGTGTGTGTGTGTGTGTGTGTGTGTGTGTGTGTGTGTGTGTGTGTGTGTGTGTGTGTGTGTGTGTGTGTGTGTGTGTGTGTGCGTGCATGTGCGTGCGTGCTTGCGTGCGTGCGTGCTTGTGTGTGTGTGTGTGTGTGTGTTGTGTGTGTGTGTGTGTGTGTGTGTGTGTGTGTGTGTGTGTGTGTGTGTGTGTGTGTGTGTGTGTGTAAGATTCCACAACGACAATCCCCTACAGAGAGGGCCCAGGCATAATTGTAATCAAAGCATTTTGCATTCATATTCGTATTCGTGTTTGTATTCTCTCTCTCTCTCTCTCTCTCTCTCTCTCTCTCTCTCTCTCTCTCTCTCTCTCTCTCTCTCTCTCTCTCCTCTCTCTCTCTCTCTCTATCTCTTTTATCCGTTGTATCGAAACCTCTAGAGATGCATGTTCACAAACACCTAACTAAACATATGGAACATCACAAACTGTTCCACCCATTTCAGTCAGGCTTTCGTCGAAATCACTCATGCCACACGGCCTTAACACGCCTCTGTGATACATGGCTATCAGCCATCAACGAAAGAAAACTCACTGGAACTGTTTTCCTCGATTTTAAGAAAGCGTTTGATCTTGTAGACCACAACATATTATTAAAAAAAATGACTGCATATGTTCAAAATCCGCAGT
>CM031611.1:11423823-11426323 GCA_018398815.1 Conus ventricosus | reverse complement strand
GAAGAGGGACAAAAGGAGTAGGAGAATGGGGCAGGCGGCGTGTGTGTGTGTGGGGGGGGGGGGGGGGGGGGTAGGAAGGGACACGACTGAGGTAGACATAGAATTAATAAAGATGCAAATGTGATCGACTGGCGGAAGCTAAATAACGGAGGAGACCCGTCAAATATCCGTTAGAACTAGAGAGGCACGTTTGCGTGTTCAACTCACGTGTGAATATACAAACCCTCCAACATTGTGTGAGGACACGAAACAGGGGGAAGCCACGTTTGCGAGCGGGCGTCGCACGCAGATTCGACTCAAAGCTTGAGAGTAACCGTGAATATACAAGTATAATGCTTGCGCCTGATCACAATCTGTAGACGGGAACAGTCGAGGTCTGTGCTCACTTCGCATCTGTGGACAGTGATCAACATTTCCGCCTTTGTCTACAAACCTAAAAACTGTTGTGGGATGTCAGTCACATATTATCATAGTTAGGATTTTAACATTAGCGTTTCATTTCGTTTGAAGTTGTCGGTTCAGAAGCAATGAGAGATGTTATTTCTCTATATTATGATGAAACCTGCACACGTGTAAGATTCATGGCAAGCATCATTGGTGAATTCAAACAAACATTTTGTCCTGGTTGCTAAACTTGAAAAAAAAAGAATCTATCCAAACACACACACACACACACACACACACACACACACACACACACACACACACACACGCACGCACGCACACACGCACGCACGCACGCGCGCGCGCGCGCGCACGCACGCACGCACGCACGCACGCACGCACGCACGCACGCACGCTCGCACGCACGCACGCACGCACGCACACACACACACACACACACACACACACACACACACACACACACACACACACGCACGCAGGAACACGCACAGTGTGAAGACCAGAGAGGTTGGCTGACAAGCAGATGAAATACAAAAAGCGTAATAATGATAATAATAATGAGGAGGATAATGATGATGATGGTGAAAACAACAATGATAACAATCATGATTATAATAATAATACCAACAATGATAATAATGACAATAGTAATAGTGATAATAATGATATGAATAATAACAATGATGATGCCAACAATAATAATTGTAATAGTAATAATAATGATGACGATGATAAAAATGATAATAATAGTATATAATAATAATAATAATAATAATAATAATAATAATAATAATAATAATAATAATAAAAATAATAATAATGATAATAACAACAATACGATGATGAATAATAATGGCAATAATATAATAATTGTAATAACAACATGATGATCATGATAGCTATGACAGGAGCAAAAGATGCTCCATTTTTCATTATTTTTAAGTGAAGGGGAAAAACCTGTGACCTGAAATAAATGAAACAAAGCATGGATATACTTTCCCCTTAAAATGGGGAAAATAATCCTTGAACGCCATACAATACAGGCATACGCTGGGGAAAAAAGAACCAGCAAAAAAATAAAAATAAATAAATAATAAATAATAATAAAAAGTAACAATATGTCTAGCGATAACTACATCTTTCGGAGAAGGAGGTGGGCGGGGGAAGAAGAGGAGGGGGGGGGGGGGGAGTATGTTTTCATTTCGAAGCTTCGCTGGTTCAGCTGGCATCCATGACGATTGCAAGGAACATAAACAATTCACATTATCTGGGACATTTTCTCCGGCATTCAGCACGCCTCAGGCATGAGAGTTTTCATCATCGCCAATCTCCTCCTTCTTTCCAGTATACTGCTTCCTGATCTGTTTGGTCGGGTCCCTGATGTGCTATCTATGCATGGTCAGTTCGACTGTATGCAAACTGAATGGATTTTGTTTTCTGTGGGTTTTTTCTTCTCTTGTTATTGTTGTCATGTTCTTCTTCGTATTGTTCTCTCTCTCTCTCTCTCTCTCTCTCTCTCTCTCTCTCTCTCTCTCTCTCTCTCTCTCTCTCTCTCTCTCTCTCTCTCTCTCTCTCTCTCTCTCTCTCTCTCTCTCTCTCTCTCTCTCTCTGCTGTAGTCCCTACTCAGGGCGAGGACTGGATGTAAAAAAAGCACGTCAGTGCTTATCTATTATCCTCGAAATAAAGAATTTTGTCTTGTCTTGTCTTTTCTCTCTCTCTCTCTCTCTCTCTCTCTCTCTCTCTCTCTCTCTCTCTCTCTCTCTCTCCCTCTCTCTCTCTCTCTCTCTCTCTCTCTATTCCCCTTTTCTCTCTCTCTGTCCCCACGTCCTTCTTTCTCTCTCTGGCTAGCTCCAATTCTTTGTCTGTCAGTGCTTTAGTCAGCTTTATGCATCTAATACTGTTTAAAGCACAGTTTGGAAGTCAACATCTGTCCGTTTCAAGGCTGGTTCATGAGGTGAGTCCGCCTTGACCAAACACGCCTAGACCCAATCATGACAGACATGCTTAAGTATTTTGCTATTTGTTTACATTTGGTTATGGGCAGTCCTAACATTGAAAGTCCTGAAACCACTCTTTTATGAACCATGCCTTGTG
>CM031611.1:11416323-11421323 GCA_018398815.1 Conus ventricosus | reverse complement strand
TATAGAGATAGCGATGGATGGAGGTGGTGGTGGTGGGGTTAGTGTGGGTGGTGGGGGTGGTGGGGGTAGTGGGATGTTTTCATTTTGAAGCTTCGCTGGTTCAGCTAGCATCCATGACGATTGCAAGGAACATAAACAATCCACGTTATTTGGGACATTTTCTCCGCATTCTGCACGTCTCAGGCATTAGAGTTTTCATCATCGCCAATCTCCTCCTTCTTTCCAGTATACTGCTTCCTGATCTGTTTGGTCGGGTCCCTGATGCGGTGTGCATGTTTGGTTCGACTGCATGCAAAATGAATTCATTTTCTTGTTATTTTATTCTTTCGTTTTCTTGAATCTCTTCTTCTAATTCACACACACACACACACACACACACACACACACATATATATATATATATATATATATATATATATATATATATATATATATATATATATATATATATAATGATTAAAAGCAAATCTTAAAACCCCGGACGACAAACTTGTTTCGAGGTCCTTCCTCTCTTCAGATCCCGTGCCAATCCCCTGCTACTGACCTCAATTGTATATATACTGAGAGGCAATGAAAACGCAATCCCCATTTCGTCCCCGAAAAATGTCACCTCAGCCAAAATAATGTGAATTATGCACGAGGCATGCAACCTAGCACGCGTATGTTGTATTGCGACGATCTGTATTGACAGGCACAGTTGGGTTCATGACGTCATGAGTAAACCACTCCAACACATCTTTTACTGATAACTGCAAAACACGTGCAACACAGGCATACTGTGATTGCATGCAAACAGCCCATGACTGTCCCCTATAAAAACACACATTGGCGTTTTACTGACACTCGTACGCACCATGCCGCAGTTAACTACAGACCAGAGAAATCAAGCCATTGGCATGCTGAGGGCAGGCACTGCTCACATCAGGGCCGCACAACATTTCAATGTACACCCATCAACCATAACCCGTCTTGCGACGCGGCACCAAAAGTGTAAACGACCGTCCACGCCCAGGCGTCCAACGTGTGACGACGGCACGACAGGACCGCTACATTGTCACGCAGCACCTCCGGAATCGTTTCCAGCCAGCTGCACAAACAGCCCGCAACACTATTGGGACTAGAGAAAGACCAATCAGCAGCCGTACCGTGCGTCGGCGTCTGGCAGGGAGCAGGGCTACGGGCACGTCGACCATACCAAGGTCAGATCTTAACCCATCGCCATCGACTAGCACGCCAGCGATGGGCTGCCGCAGGTGGCTTTCTGGGGAACAGGGTTTGGGGGAATGTTGTTTTTTCGGATGAATCCCGGTTCAATGTCTCTTTCCCGGATGGCCGTGATCGTGTGTATCGACGTCAGGGTGAACGTTTTGCGCAACCCTGTGTCATTGAGCGAGATCGTTATGGGGGTGGAGGGGTAATGGTCTGGGGTGCCATAAATGCTCAATTTCGATCGGAGCTTGTGTTTGTGCCAGGCAACTTGACGGCAAGGCGTTATATTGACACTGTTCTTGAGCCAGTTCTTCTTCCTCTCTGGAGACAGCATGGTGGCAACAGACTAGTGTTTCAGCAGGACAATGCTCGACCCCACACAGCCGTTCTCACACGAAATTTCCTTCGGGACAGCAATGTGGATGTCATGCAGTGGCCCTCCGTGTCCCCAGACATGAATCCCATTGAACATTTGTGGGACGAACTTGGACGACGTGTGCAAGGTCAGCAGAATCCCCCAACTACCGTTGCTGAGCTCACCCAAGCATTGCAGCATCACTGGAACGTGATACCGATCCGTATCATCCGTCGTTTGTGCGCTTCAATGCCCCGACGTTTGCAAGCTTGTGTTCGTGCTCAAGGGGGACACACCAGATATTGACAGTGTATTCCTTCTGTCGCGCCTAAATGGGCTTCACTTCAGGCGAATGTGCACCTGTTATAGGCAAACTAATGTACAGTGGTCGCACTTTTGTCACACGTATTTGCTTTGATGTGTTTTGTTTCATTTCAATAAAATTGTCAGTTGACAATGGAATTGCGTTTTCTTTGCCTCTCAGTATATATGTTTTGGATTGTGAGCTGTGGTTCAGTTGGGTTGTGTTGCACGTGTTGTGCAAGGGGGGGGGGGGGGGGGGGGCTGTTAAGGTTGTAAGGCTTTCTTTATTGGGTATTACTGTATGGGGGGGTCCTATCAGGGTTGCTATTTTATACTTGTTGATAAAAATTTCCTTTTGTGCCTGCAACTGTCTATGATTTCAACTCTTGTGTTCAATGTTGCCATACTAGGTTTGCACAGGATCATCCACTTTTCTGTCGTGCACAAATTGCATCTCTTTGTGCTATTATTGTATGCTGCTGCTTTTCTGATTATTTTCCATGTGATGTTAAATCTGTATTTGTTTTCTTAAGATCCCATATATGTTTACTTAATTCTGTTTGGTGTTTGTATTTTTCATACTTGAAAGATTGCTTGTGATTGGCGTACCTAGCTTTGAATTTGTTTTCTGTAATCCCTATGTATGTCTCTTTGCTGCTTTTCGTTGTCACAGTGGCTTGGTATACGATGTTATCAGAGAGACATTGGTTGTTCAGAGGGCATTGTCCTTTGATTGTGCAGTTGCAAGTTTTCCGTTTGTCACCCTCATTTTTGACGTTGGTTTTCTTTTTGTTTGAAGCATCAATTACTTTTTTAAGATTTGGCATACAAGAATAAGATAGTTTGATAGTGTTCCTATTGAATATTTTGAAACGTTTATGGTCTTTCTGGAACGATTCTGTTAATATTTTGAAGAATTCTTTGCCAATGTTGGTTTTCACTCTACCATCATATGGTGGGTTATACCAGGTTATTTTCCTCTTTCTGTTTTTCTTCCTGCTTCCAGTGGTACTTTCAGGTTCATATTTCAACTTGTAGTTGTATCCACTTTTCAACAGTGCTTCTTGGTAGTCTGTTGCTGCATCGTTGAACATTTCTTCATTGCAGGAAAGGTTGGATAACCTCTTGTTTATCCCTTGTGGTATAGTTTTTATGATTGCTGGTGGGTGGTTACTCATGGCATTTACATATAATGGTTTATCATTGGGTTTTTTGTATGGTCTGTATTGGTTTTTGTTTAAATCTAGTGTTACATCTAAGTAGTTGACTATTTTTTTGTTGGCTTCTATAGTAATTTTTAAGTTGTGGTTTTGGAACAACCTACACAGTTCTTTCTTTCTTTTTTTTTATTTTTTTTTATCTGCCCCGCATGGTTGAGCACTTTTCCAAAGAAAAGCCGGAAAATATATTACCAGCTATATATATATATATATATATATATATATATATATATATATATATATATATATATATATATATATATATATATATATATATATATATATATCAATGCTTATCTCCCCCTATTTCTTCAATCTAAGACATGGGAGCAAGCTTTGTTTATAATTCAATATGTCTTGCAGTCATTGCAACACCAAGCTGCTCTGTAAGCTGCTGGCATGGTGCTCGGTTACTTATCCTTGGAATTTATTAGTTTATTGTAATTTAGTCCCTTGCGGATTCATTCCAAGAACTGGCCCTCAGCACTTGTGTCTTAAGAGGTTATCCTTGTATATTTTCAACTTTTCACAAGAAAATGTAGCTTGTTCTGCTCTTTCATGATTTTCTTTTGCTTCTTAGGTGGCACCTTTGGTTGGTTTTTGAAAAACTCAACAAACATACTACGGTATTGCACACCAGCCTTTTTCTGGGATAGCATTCTTCTTAAAACCGAAAAGGCAGAGGAGTCAAGTTACTACTTTCCGCGGTCACTGAAGAGAAACAATCAGGTTTCGAAATACCGGTATCTGACCAGGAGATATATGTTAGTGAGTTTCCTCCCCATTGGAGATTGTCTCCCCCTTGGAGACTACAAGCTTGCTGAAGGATCATTTTGTGAAGCATTTATTATTCCCCATTCACCCACTCAAGCACATACTGTTAGTTAGGCAGAATTATCTACCACTGCAGATATGAATGCTTATCTTCCCCTATTTCTTCAATCTAAGACATAGGAGCAAGCTTTGTTTGTAACTGAATATATATATATATATATATATATTATATATATATATATATATATATATATATATATATATATATATATATATATATCATACACACTTATTCTCTTTCTACTTCTTTCCAACCGTTCCATCTGCTGAACCTCTTTCTTCCAAGCTGATCCGTTCTTCTTCTTCCTCTTTCTGTTCCTTCTTCTGCTCCTCTTTTTTTCTTTCCTTTCTCTTTGTCTTTTTTTTTTAACTTTCCATTATTACTGTTCTTCTCCCCCTTCTTTTCCATCTCATACTGAACCGTCTTCTCTTTCTTCTTCTTCACTTCCTCTTTTACTTGTCTCCATTCATCTCATCATTCCCTCTCATTTTTCTTCACCTAAATATCCTCCTTGTTCCCGTTCTCCTCCTTCCCCCTCCTCGTGTTCGTCCTCCACCTTCACCTTCCTGCTCCTCCTCCTCCTCCTCCTCCTCCTCCTCAATCTTCTCCTCAATCTTCTCCTTATCCTGTCCCTTCATGTTTCGCCTCTCTCTTTCCCTCCCCTTCTTCATCCCACACTTTTTCTTTAATCGTTTTACCAGTCCCCCAATTCACCTGTGTCAAGGTTTGGGGCCAGTTCCTCCGTCCACATCACTGGCTTCGTCACAGACCTGTCACATTTGCACATCACTGGCTTCGTCACAGACCTGTCACATTTGCACATCACTGGCTTCGTCACAGACCTGTCACATTTGCACATCACTGGCTTCATCACAGACCTGTCACATTTGCATGTTCCTCTATTTTGTCATCTGGCTTTGGCTTTGGAAGATTTCATGATATTTTCTTTGTTCCTGCAGGGAGGAAGTTGGCATGGCACCATTCAAACGGTCTGCAGAACCATGCCACTGCTGCTCTGGACGTCTGCAGAACCATGCCACTGCTGCTCTGGACGTCTGCAGAACCATGCCACTGCTGC
>CM031611.1:11388823-11396323 GCA_018398815.1 Conus ventricosus | reverse complement strand
GAGAGGAGAGAGAGAGAGAGAGAGAGAGAGAGAGAGAGAGAAGAAGAGAGAGAGAGAGAGAGAGAGAGAGAGAGAGAGAGAGAGAGAGAGAGAGAGAGAGAGAGAAGAGAAGAGAACAGCAAACGTGGGTGCAAGTATGTATTGGAGGTTGTATTTGCAGGAGAGAGAGAGAGAGAGAGAGAGAGAGAGAGAGAGAGAGAGAGAGAGAGAGAGAGAGGAGATCACCCTCCGTTTTCTCATCTTCCACCTCCTCTTCAATTTCATCCCTAATTTTCCCCTCTTCCTGCTCCTGTCCTTTTTGTTCCTCACAATTTTCTCGCCAGTCAATCAAACATTAGGTTACCTTCTCCTTTCCTCATCAATCACTGTCAGGATGGGAGACCACCTAACAAGCTCCTGGTGGCCTTCTTGCCCTTTGTAGTCAAACATCAATCAGAAGCACCATCACTTACTTCTGTCAGTCTCAGACATAGGCATCTGACTGAGCCGACCGTAAGGTTTCATCTGTAATGCTGTGTGTTCAAGAAGAAGAAGAAGAAGAAGAAGAAGAAGAAGAAGAAGAAGAAGAAGAAGAAGAAGAAGAAGAAGAAGAAGCAGAAGACAATGATGATGGTGGCGGTGGAGGTGGTAATGTTGATGATGGTAATGATTATGCTGCTGCTGCTGCTGTTGTTGTTGTTGCTGCTGCTGCTGCTGCTGATGATGATGATGCTGATGATAGTGATGGTGATAAATCAAGTGTAGTAGCAGTATACTAATAGTATCAGGAGGAGGAAAAGAGAACAATCACTTAGAAAAGAAAGAAAAAAAGGCACGAAAGAATTACAAGCAGAAGAAGAAAAAAGGAGGAGGAGGAGGAGGAGGAGGAGGAGGAGGAGGAGGAGGGAGGAGGAGGAGGAAGAGGCTGCGCTTAGGAACAAAGGAGAGTTCCGAGGGGTGAAAGGGGATGAATGTGGGGGTTCATGGGGGGGAGGGAGTGAAGGAGTGTGGAAGGGATGGGGAATAAAAATAAAGAGACCAGTACTCTCTCTCTGTCTCTCTCTGTCTCTCTCTGTCTCTCTCCCTCTCTCTCTCTCTCTCTCTCTCTCTCTCTCTCTCTCCCTCCCTCCCTCCCTCCCTCCCTCCCTCCCTCTCTCCTCTCTCTCTCTCTCTCTCTCTCTCTCTCTCTCTCTCTCTCTCTCTCTCTCTCTCTCTCTCTCTCTCTGTGAAATAAAAGCTTTTCAGAAAGTAACGGGAAAGGGTACACATTTCCTTCGCTATTCGATGAATCTGAAGTGTCATTTTTTTTCTATGCTGATCTAAAAATTTAATTCACCAATCTCGTTTAAATTGATGACACACCAAATGTATTTAGGGTGCAGCATGCCCTTAGGACCCTTTTTTGTATCTGTTCATCCTATGTCGTTATGCTCTAGTATAAATTCTGTATTAAATGAGTGTACGATTAGTATTATGCATAAGTTAAAAGTATCACATGGATACCAGAAATGCTAATGGTTTCCACATCTGAAGTAAGGTGGTTTCTAATGCTGAAATACAACAAATAGTCAGTTGGTTTCTATAACTCACTCGTAGTAGCTTGATTTTAAGACCGGTTCTTTCTGGCTGGATGCTGACTTAAAAATATTTCATTAACATACCACATCCCTTTCCTAATGCATGCACCCTTCCAACTTGAGAAGATGCAATACAGTACGGTATATTTTATTAAAAATTAAATTCAAAGAAAAAAACAAAAAATGAACGTGCACGGATTGATCAGAAACCTATTCATGTTGGTTTCTGACATTTTTTCTTCATCTTTCAAATCTCCCACCCACCCTTTGCACACACTGTAAGGGCAATACGATGCAGTACGTTAAATCAGTATTGAGCGATAGAGAAATGAACAATGCACTCCTACATAGGAGTGAATGACCTAATGCGTTTTTCTACCATGTCTTGCTTTCATTATCTTCTTCTTAATATGAGTACATCATGACTGTCATCTTCGCACCTTGCAGGCTGTCTTGCTCTGCAGGGCTGTTTTTGATGCCGGCTAAGCTACCCACATTAGCACCAAACGAGATGATGAAAAGCAGGTAGCCTCTGCTCTCTCAGAAATGAACTTTTTGGCTATGAGGTCGACGAACCATCCAGGACATAAAAATGTTCCTGTCACCAAAATAATCCCATTGTCGGATGGCTAGTAGCTTCAGATGGTCATAAACAGGGTTTTTTTTTTCATTGCAAAAAAGGAGTATCCAAACCAAGAAAATGACAAAAGAGCGATTATAATGACGTGAGAACTGTGAATGTCTTCACCTGGAGACATTTTGCTGGTTGTGATGATGTTCAGACACCAGACATTTATTTAAAAAAAAGAAAGAAACAAAACTTTTTGACCCATGTGAGGCGTGTGCAAGACACACCAACGACAGATAGAACCACACAGGCTTCCAGAGTTGGTGGCTCACATGACATAGAACCACACAGGCTTCCAGAGTTGGTGGCTCACATGACATAGAACCACACAGGCTTCCAGAGTTGGTGGCTCACATGACAAATGGAACCATACAGTCTTCTACTGTTTGTCGTTTGCATGACACATAGAACCATCCAGTCTTCCACTGTCGGTGGATCACATGACACATAGAACCACGCAGCCTTCCAGTGTTGGTGAGTCACATGACATATAGAACCATGCAGCCTTCCAGTGTTGGTGGATCACATGACATATAGAACCATGCAGCCTCCCAGTGTTGGTGAGTCACATGACACATAGAACCATACAGCCTTCCAGTGTTGGTGAGTCACATGACACATAGAACCATACAGCCCTCCAGTGTTGGTGGATCACATGACATAGAACCATACAGCCTTCCAGTGTTGGTGGATCACATGACATATAGAACCATACAGCCTTCCAGTGTTGGTGGGTCACATGACACATAGAATCATGCAGTCTTCCACTGACGGTGGATCACATGACACATAGAATAATACAGCCTTCCAGTGTTGGTGGGTCACATGACACATAGAATCATGCAGTCTTCCACTGTCGGTGATCACATGATCCATAGAACCATGCAGCCTTTCAGTGTTGGTGGATCACATGACACATAGAATCATACAGCCTTCCAGTGTTGGTGGATCACATGACATATAGAACCATACAGCCTTCCAGTGTTGTGGGTCACATGACACAAAGAACCATATAACCTTCCAGTGTTGGTGGGTCACATGACATATAGAACCATGCAGCCTTCCACTGTCGGTGGGTCACATGACACATAGAACCATGCAGCCTTCCAGTGTTGGTGGATCACATGACACATAGAACATACAGCCTTCCACTATCGGTGGATCATATGACAGATAGAACCATCCAGTCTTCCACTCTCGGTGGATCACATGACACATAGAACCATACAGTCTTCCAGTGTTGGTAGATTACATGACATAGAACCATACAGCCTTCCAGTGTTGGTGGGTCACATGACACATAAAACCATACAGCCTTCCACTGTCGGTGGTCACATGACACATAGAATCATACAGCCTTCCAGTGTTGGCGGGTCACATGACACATAGAACCATACAGCCTTCCACTGTCGGTGGGTCACATGACACATAGAACCATCCAGTCTTCCACTGTCGGTGGATCACATGACACATAGAACCATACAGCCTTCCAGAGCTGGTGGATCACATGACACATAGAACCATACAGCCTTCCAGTGTTGGTGGATCACATGACATAGAACCATACAACCTTCCAGTGATGGTGGGTCACATGACACATAGAACCATACAACCTTCCCGTGTTGGTGGATCACATGACACATAGAACCATGCAGCCTTCTAGTGATGGGGGTCACATGACATAGAACCATACAACCTTCCAGTGATGGTGGGTCACATGACACATAGAACCATACAACCTTCCAGTGTTGGTGGATCACATGACACATAGAACCATGCAGCCTTCTAGTGATGGTGGGTCACATGACATAGAACCATACAACCTTCCAGTTATGGTGGGTCACATGACATAGAACCATACAACCTTCCAGTGTTGGTGGATCACATGACACATAGAACCATGCAACCTTCCAGTGATGGTGAGTCACATGACACATAGAACCATACAGCCTTCCAGTGTTCGTGAGTCACATGACATATAACCATACAACCTTCCAGTGATGGTGGGTCACATGACATAGAACCATACAACCTTCCAGTGATGGTGGGTCACATGACATAGAACCATACAAGCTTCCAGTGATGGTGGGTCACATGACACATAGAACCATACAGCCTTCCAGTGTTGGTGGATCACATGACACATAGAACCATACAGCCCTCCAGTGTTGGTGGATCACATGACATAGAACCATACAGCGTTCCAGTGTTGGTGGGTCACATGACACATAGAACCATACAGCCTTCCTGAGTTGGTGGATCACATGACACATAGAAACCATACAGCCTTCCAGAGCTAGTGGATCACATGTCATATAGAACCATACAACCTTCCAGTGTTGGTGGATCACATGACACATAGAACCATGCAGCCTTCCAGTGATGGTGCAGGTGGGTCACATGACACATAGAACTATACAGCCTTCCTGAGCTGGTGGATCACATGACACATAGAACCATACAGCCTTCCAGAGCTAGTGGATCACATGTCATATAGAACCATACAACCTTCCAGTGTTGGTGGATCACATGACACATAGAACCATGCAGCCTTCCAGTGATGGTGGGTCACATGACACATAGAACCATACAGCCTTCCTGAGCTGGTGGATCACATGACACATAGAACCATACAGCCTTCCTGAGCTAGTGGATCACATGTCATATAGAACCATACAACCTTCCAGTGATGGTGGGTCACATGACACATAGAACCATGCAGCTTTCCAGAGCTGGTGGATCACGTGACACATAGAACCATACAGCCTTCCAGTTTTGGTGGGTCATATAACACATAAAACCATACAGCCTTCCAGAGCTAGTGGATCACATGACATATAGAACCATACAACCTTCCAGTGTTGGTGGGTCACATGACACATAGAACCATGCAGCTTTCCAGAGCTGGTGGATCACATGACATATAGAACCATGCAGCCCTCCAGTGTTGGTGGATCACATGACACATAGAACCATACGGCCTTCAGTGCTGGTGGGTCACATGACATATCGAACCATACAGCCTTTCAGTGCTGGTGGATCACATGACATACAGAACCATGCAGTCTTCCTGTGTCGGTGGATCACATGATATACAGAACCATGAAGTCTTCCAGTGTTGGTGGATCACGTGACATATAGAACCATGCACCTTTCTAGTGTTGGTGGATCACATGACAAATAAAACCATGCAGCTTTCCAGAGCTGGTGGATCACATGACATATAGAGCCATACAGCCTTCCAGTGTTGGTGGATGACATGACACATAGAACCATACAGCCTTTCAGTGTTTGGTGAATCACATGGCAGACAGAACCAAGCAGGCTTCTTTCACTTGTCGAGCACCTGACTGACAAAATCAAGCATTCCCTTACTGGTTGGCTCCCTGACTGAGCGGATCCACAATGATTCCCTTACTGGTTGGCTCCCTGACTGAGGGGATCCACAATGATTCCCTTACTGGTTGGCTCCCTGACTGAGGGGATCCGCAATGATTCCCTTACTGGTTGGCTCCCTGACTGAGGGATCCACAATGATTCCCTTACTGGTTGGCTCCCTGACTGAGGGGATCCACAATGATTCCCTTACTGGTTGGCTCCCTGACTGAGGGGATCCACAATGATTCCCTTACTGGTTGGCTCCCTGACTGAGGGGATCCACAATGATTCCCTTACTGGTTGGCTCCCTGACTGAGGGGATCCACAATGATTCCCTTACTGGTTGGCTTTCTGATTGAGCGGATCCACAATGATTCCGTTACTGGTTGGCTTCCTGACTGAGCGGATCCCCTCCCACAATGATTCCCTACCTCGTCGATTCCATGCTTTTTGTTGTCGGTCCACTGTCTGACTGATAGAGTCATGCAGGCTTCCTTTGTCGGTCCACTGTCTGACTGACAGAGTCATGCAGGCTTCCTTTGTCGGTCCACTGTCTGACTGACAGGATCATGCAGGCTTCCTTTGTCGGTCCACTGTCTGACTGACAGGATCATGCCTGGCTTCCTTTGTCGGTCCACTGTCTGACTGACAAGATCATGCAGGCTTCCTTTGTCGGTCCACTGTATGACTGACAGGATCATGCAGGCTTCCTTTGTCGATCCACTGTCTGACTGACAGGATCATGCAGGCTTCCTTTGTCGGTCCACTGTCTGACTGACAGGATCATGCAGGCTTCCTTTGTCGGTCCACTGTCTGACTGACAGGATCATGCAGGCTTCCTTTGTCGATCCACTGTCTGACTGACAGGATCATGCAGGCTTCCTTTGTTGATCCACTGTCTGACTGACAGGATCATGCAGGCTTCCTTTGTCGGTCCACTGTCTGACTGACAGGATCATGCAGGCTTCCTTTGTCGGTCCACTGTCTGACTGACAGGATCATGCAGGCTTCCTTTGTCGGTCCACTGTCTGACTGACAGGATCATGCAGGCTTCCTTTGTCGGTCCACTGTCTGACTGACAGGATCATGCAGGCTTCCTTTGTCGGTCCACTGTCTGACTGACAGGATCATCCAGGATTCCTTTGTCGATCCACTGTCTGACTGACAGGATCATGCAGGCTTTCCTTGCTGGCTGATCCCCTGACTGAACTGACCCAGTAGACGTCCCTGCTCATTAATGACACGGCAGGGGTCGATAACCGATCGTTCCAGTTGCAATGACCAGCTGCTAATGGACCTAAATGTATTCAGTTGCCGCAAAGGCAGATTTTATCGAATCCGCACACAAATACTTCTCTCCTTCCCCTGATGGCCGGATTACATGTTCTAATAACAGGCACCCCAATCATCGGATCGGATGTTGCGCCTTAACCCCCTGATTGAAGGTCCAGCCAGCTTCCCTGACCGGTGGAGCCCTGGTCAGTGGCCATGGGTGAACGTTAATGGAGTGAATGGCACAAATGAACACTTTGTAGGACACGAGGAATCATCAGATGTGAGGTTTTGCAACAGGAAAAAACAAACAAAATAGTGTTGAGTATGGTGTGGAAAGTCATAAATGTTGCATCTATGTCAATGTCATAACGTCGTGCTTTGTTCATACACAGACCTATTGTGGCAGTTCATCATCTGTGTCTCATTCAGTTAGTGGACATGTCATTCTGACTGTTCAATCTGGGCGTACTCGTTCAATGACTTTCGCCTTGTAAAACAGCATTTTGTAAAACAGCATTTTGTAAAACAGCATTTTGTAAAACAGCATTCTGTTGATGATCGTTCTCCAGGAGCAGGTCAATTTGCTGTCGGACAATGACAGCACAAAAGCTGAAGGTAGTCCGTGTCAAAGTTTGAGACATTAGGTCTTTTATCGTCACAGTT
>CM031611.1:11351530-11356530 GCA_018398815.1 Conus ventricosus | reverse complement strand
TCTCTCTCTCTCTCTCTCTCTCTCTCTTCTCTGTCTGTCTGTCTTCTCTCTCTCTTTTTTTTTTTTTTTTTTTTTTTTTTTTCTTTTTTTTTTTTTTTTTTTTTTTTTTTTTTTTTTTTTTTTTTTTGTTTGTTTGGTGTTGTTTTTTTCGACACCAGATATTTCTATATGGTCTACTCATGGACACTAAGGATGTGGGTCACTCAACTTTTTTTCTGCTTTTGTTTGTGCTCAGGAACAGCGATTGTATTTATTGTGCTACACTTCCGATCTAACTGCTTGTGTAGTTATTCTCATTTTTGGACTGACATTACAAATATGAAAGTGAGGTAGGCGGCTCGTGCAGGTGCTCTCGCTTTGTGGACTGAGATGAAAACTTTGGGCCAGCTCCTGACATTGGGACCAGGATACTACTTTCTCTCCGCCAAAAAACTGTTCGTGAAATAACAGATATAAAAAAAACGTTTTTTTTTTTTTTTTTTCCTTTTCTTTTTGGTTTTGTTGTTGTTTGATTTTGTGTTTTTGACTTGTTTTGTGTGTGTGCTTTGTTTGCCTTTTCTTCATCTACACTCTGTAAACCGGCTCTAAAGTGGTTTGTGCTCTTAGCACTCATCGCATCATCTATTTTGACTCCGCTGTAAACTTTTTGTTGTTGTTGTTGGTTGTTTTGGTGTAGTGTGTTGTTATCGTACATTCATTGCTTTAAGCCTTATACTTGTTTTCTTTCTTTCTATTTTGTTCGTCATCGTGCTTCAATCAATTGCTCTTTTTGTGGTTTTTTGTTGTTACTGATGACTGAATTGTCTAAAGTTACTTTCTGTTATCTGTTTCAGGCATAATAGTTAACCTTTAAATTCTTTGGTGCGCTTGTCAGTATTGTGCGTTATCCACAACCTTTACCTTTCGCACCTGTATTCTGTTGTTGGGTGTTGTTGGTGTTGTTGTTTTTTTAACCTATAATTCTCTGTGTCTTTTTTTGTGAAATCTGTCTTCCTCGTCGATTTGTGCTCTGCTTCCCGTACTAACCCATGACTTCCCAAAATCCCACTGTCCCAGGACTTCAAGTTGGACATCTCAATGTCTTTCATTTATTTGAATATGGTCATGATGAAATCTCATCACTCTTAAAACAGTCACCCCATCCAAGGGACTTGTTATTTGGCTTATGTGAAACATGGTTAGATCTCTCGCATAACAGATAACACTTTTTAGCATCATGAATACTAAATAGAACGACGCGTCAGTGTATCTTACCCCAACATACTGGCACTTGCCTCGTTTTACATTCATCAATTCAATTGCCATCATTACCGACGCCAGAAATGTTCTTTGAAAATGTTACTGTCGTATGTTTCTGGATTGATATAGTGTAATAACTCCTAATCACGCCATTGTATGGACATCTTATTTAGTATCCCATCTTCACATACGAATGGTTATGACAACTTTGTACAAATGATGGATTGGATCTGTCACAAACAATTCAAATATACTTTGTTTGGGACTTACATTATTGATTTGTTAAAACAACAACAAAGCCTTGGACAAGTACACTATCACTTCATGCACTCCATCAGGTTAGCCCCCCCCCCCACTACAAACCCAATACAAGATAACTCTAAAACAAACTGCGTAACTGAGTTGATCATGTATACCAATTAACTAACAAATCCGCTATACTAGATGTTTCAGTGGTACCATTTGGTATTTGTGATCACTGTACAGTCTTAGGCACGGGGGTCCTTTTGCTCCAAAACCACACCCAAGGTGCACACACGACCATCCATTAACGCTCTTTCTTATGTTTTTCAATGATATGATGCTTTTACTCATGTGACTTGAACATTTTCCCCATTTCTCTTAACTTTTTAAATTACGCAGACGTCGGTTGATGCATTGTCCTTCTGGTACCTTACTTTCCTCACCATGTTTTAATAAAAAAACACGCGCCGTTACATCAAAAAAGAGTTAGGCACCGGCTGATGAAACCCGTGGTTAAAATCCAGATTTGGCTGCAAGAAATGGTTACTAACGTGACCAACTCAAGGCAGCAATTTTGTTTGTCGCGAATACAACGAGCAGAGAAACTTTGTTTCAAACGAAGGTGAAAAAGCCAAACGAGACTACTTCAGTCTAAATGTATTTGGTGGCAAAATCCACAGCGCCAATGTGTGAGGGCAAATAATATAAACATTATTGTACGCAACAAGCGTACAAAGTTACAAACTTCAAGCACCAACATCACCCCGGTCTAATTTAATACCCACTCTTTCCGTCATTATCAGATACCCTTACTTACAGCTTCACAGTCTATTAGAGCACCAAATGATATACATGCACGGACTTCCCTAATATCATTTTGCAAACATAATACTGGGATCCAGTTTTATCTCAGTTAATAATTCCCCTCTTGCTGTACATGAAGGTGGTTGGCAATAGCGCAATTAAAGAATAAAAAATCCATGGGTCCTGAGATAAACATACCTGCTTTCTTCTGCAAACTCGCTCTACCTTAATTTGTTGAGTCTCTTACTTTCATATATAATCTATCCATGGAAACGAATGGTTTCCCGCCGGCGTTCAAAAACGCCCATAAAGTAATCCCTTTCATAATCAAATGATTTGTCGGATTACCAAACTAATTTCAGACCTATATTCCTTACTATCGATTCTATCAAACCCTTGAAAGGACACATATTACACACAATGTATCTCAGTTCATGGAGAAAAACAATCTTTTTCACCCACGCCAATCTGGTATCGATCTAATCATTCCTGCCACACAGCATAATCACGAATGTGTGTCTCATGGACGTCAAATATGAACCAATCACAAAATAACTGGGGTTGTCTTCTTGACTTTCAAAATGGCGTTTGATCTTGTTGATCATTCCATTCTTCTAATGAAAAACTATTCTCTCTACTTGAAACCATACCCGACAATATCATTATTCCAAATCATTACTCTGTACGATAGGACTCAGTTTGTGGCGCTTAATGGCTAAACCTCCACTTCAGATCTTTGTCAAAACATGGAGTCCCACTGGGCTCTGTACTAGGCCTACTTTTCTGCATCTTCATCAATGATTTACCATTTGTCCGTATCGATGAAAAGGTCAGGGTCACAATCAGATTTATTGCGATGTCTCCGTCGCCTCAAACGTATGTGTAGTGATATACAGACAATAGAAATTTCTCTCCAGGAAAGTCTAAAACGACGTGTCAGGACTGGTGTATTCAAACTCAATGGTCTTACACCCAGCCAAAACCAATTCTTGATTTTCGCTTACCCCGCCAAAAACACAGTGACTCCTCTTTCCCTCTAAAACTTCAGTGAATGGCATTCTATCGAGCAGGGTAGACGAAGCATCGTGTTTTTGGCGTTCTAACGTTAGATAAAGAAATGAAATGGCAATCTCATCTAAATAACGTTTGCAAATAGTCTCAAAACACACTTTTCCTGTTATCTCAATTTAAAGCGCTAAGTCAACAGTAATGTGCTTAAACTTTTTCTTCAATGCACACATATATGTCACGTATCAATTATACGCTTCTACTGTGTGGGACGGCAGTAGTGACGTCCACAAAAAAAAAAGGCTTGGGATTACTCCATTGACGGGCAGCAAAGCTACTCCATTCCAGGCTGTATCTCTAACTACAGGACGAAAAAACTAAAAGCGCTGACATACTTCTTGCATAGGCCAGTTGGAATTCTACAAGGCATCATTTCTGTTTACAACTTGATACAGATACTATGCATGTTATATCAATGCCCTTTGTACAAGATCGTAACAGCTTTTCTGGCTCGACCGACGAAATGCCTTCTTCCCTACCACGCATTGATTCTATACAAACAAGCCTTGCTTACTCTGGACATATTATGTCTGGAAATCACTTCCACCGAATCTACCATAACATGAATACATTTACACTTTTCATGGTACATTTGCATAACATTTTATGTTCAGTAGTTAATTAAATTACTCGATTACAATGTTAGCGTCCAATCGCTAAGTCTTCTGGTGAACCATACTTGAACAAATTGTCTAAAAATAAACTTGCTCACGTTTAAAATCGCTCATCCCACTCCCACTCTGTTACATCCTATTCTCATCCCCCTCTACCATTTCTCTTCGCCCCACCCCTCCTCTGACCTGTTCTCTCTCTCTCTCTCTCTGTAGTTTTTGTTTGTTTGTTTGCTTGTTTGTAAGTTTCCTTTGTTTTACCATCCCCATCTCATTCAGTGCTTTATGAGTTAGTGTGCATTATCATGTTAGAATTAGGTTATCACCGTGTTGCTATGTTGATTTGTCTGTATGAATGATATGTGCTGAAATAATGTAGTGCTTGACAAGGACAGATTGTTAAGACTTGGGCTTTGGCCTAAATTCTTCATCCTTGGGTATTAATGATCAAATCCATAATCAATCAATCAATCTATCTCTCTCTCTCTCTCTCTCTCTCTCTCTCTCCTCTCTCTCTCTCTCTCTCTCTCTCTCTCTATGTTTCTGTTGGCTGGCTGCGTGTCTGTCTGTCGGTTTCTCCTGTCTGTATGTGTGAGTATCTCTCTCTTCCTTGATTCTCTGTCTCAGTCTTTTTGCTGTCTGTCTATGTCCTGTCTGTCTCTCCACCCCACACTTCTCACTATCTCTCTCTATTCTCTCTCTCTCTCTCTCATCTTCTCCACACACCACACACACAACACTCACACACACCACACACACACACACACAACACACGCACGCACGCACGCAGCAACACACACACACACACTCATACACACACACACGCACCTCACACACACACACTCCACACCACACACACACTACTAACACACTCAACACACACCACACACACATACATTATATATATATTATATACATATATAGATCATTTTGGTAAAATACCCAAAATTTCTTTTAATACCTTTTTTTGTAAATTTATTCTTTTATATATATATATATATATATATATATATATATATTATATAGATGTTAGAC
>CM031611.1:11341530-11344030 GCA_018398815.1 Conus ventricosus | reverse complement strand
CTGTCAGTCAAGAGACAATGTATGGTCCTGTCAGTCAGGAGACAATGTATGGTCCTGTCAGTCAGGAGACAATGTATGGTCCTGTCAGTCAAGAGACAATGTGTGGTCCTGTCAGTCAGAGACAATGTATGGTGCTGTCAGTCAGGAGGACAATGTATGGTACTGTCAGTCAGGAGACAATATATGGTCCTGTCAGTCAGGAGACAATGTATGGTCCTGTCAGTCAGGAGACAATGTATGGTCCTGTCAGTCAACAGACAATGTGTGGTCCTGGTCAGTCAGAAGACAATGTATGGTCCTGTCAGTTAACAGACAATTTGTGGTCCATTCAGTCAGAAGACAATGTATGGTCCTGTCAGTCAACAGACAATGTATGGTCCTGTCAGTCAGGAGACAATGTATGGTCCTGTCAGTCAGGAGACAATGTATGGTCCTGTCAGTCAACAGACAATTTGTGGTCCTGTCAGTCAGAAGACAATGTAGGTCCTGTCAGTCAACAGACAATGTATGGTCATGTCAGTCAGGAGACAATGTATGGTCCCGTCAGTCAGGAGACAATGTATGGTCCTGTCAGTCAGGAGACAATGTATGGTCCTGTCAGTCAAGAGACAATGTATGGTCCTGTCAGTTAAGAGACAATGTATGGTCCTGTCAGTCAGGAGACAATGTATGGTCCTGTCAGTCAAGAGACAATGTATGGTCCTGTCATTCAGGAGACAATGTATGGTCCTGTCAGTCAACAGACAATGTATGGTCCTGTCAGTCAGGAGACAATGTATGGTCCTGTCAGTCAGGAGACAATGTATGGTCCTGTCAGTCAGGAGACAATGTATGGTCCTGTCAGTCAGAAGACAATGTATGGTCCTGTCAGTCAGGAGAAATGTATGGTCCTGTCAGTCAGGAGACAATGTATGATCCTGTCAGTCAGAAGACAATGTATGGTCCTGTCAGTCAGGAGACAATGTATGGTCCTGTCAGTCAGAAGACAATGTATGGTCCTGTCATTCAACAGACAATGTATGGTCCTGTCAGTCAGGAGACAATGTATAGTCCTGTCAGTCAGGAGACAATGTATGGTCCTGTCAGTCAGGAGACAATGTATGGTCTGTCAGTCAGGAGACAATGTATGGTCCTGTCAGTCAGGAGACAATGTATGGTCCTGTCAGTGAAGAGACAATGTATGGTCCTGTCAGTGAAGAGACAATGTATGGTGCTGTCAGTTAAGAGACAATGTATGGTCCTGTCAGTCAAGAGACAATGTATGGTCCTGTCAGTTAAGAGACAATGTATGGTCCTGTCAGTCAGGAGACAATGTATGGTCCTGTCAGTCAGGAGACAATGTATGGTCCTGTCAGTCAGGGGGTCAACTGGCAAGAGACAATGTATGGTCCTGTCAGTCAAGAGACAAGGTATGGTCCTGTCAGTTAAGAGACAATGTATGGTGCTGTCAGTAAAGAGACAATGTATGGTCCTGTCAGTCAGGAGACAATGTATGGTCCTGTTAGGTAAGAGACAATGTATGGTCCTGTCAGTCAGGAGACAATGTATGGTCCTGTCAGTCAGGAGACAATGTATGGTCCTGTCAGACAATGTGTGGTCCTGTCAGTCAGGAGACAATGTATGGTCCTGTCAGTCAACAGGCAATGTATGGTCCTGTCAGACAATGTGTGGTCCTGTCAGTCAGGAGACAATGTGTGGTCCTGTCAGACAATGTGTGGTCCTGTCAGTCAGGAGACAATGTATGGTCCTGTCAGTCAGGAGACAATGTATGCTCCTGTCAGTCAGGAGACAATGTATGGTCCTGTCAGGCAATGTGTGGTCTTGTCAGTCAAGAGACAATGTATGGTCCTGTCAGTCAGGGAACCGGCCAGCAACAGGGTCATGCTGGGTCTTTTCAGTGAGAAAGTCGACCAATCAGGGAACCACACTTGGTCTTATCAGTGAGAGAGGGCCGGTCAGCATGACAGCCTACATGGTCCTGTCATCAGAGGCCGACCAGCATGCTTCATTCTGCCAGTCGTGAGTCGACCAGTAGGGAACCATGCTTGGTCCTGTCAGTCAGAGAACCAGCCCACCAAAAAAAGCATGCTTGGTCTGTTCGTTAAAAGTTCTGCCACCAAAGGAACCATACTTAGTCCTGTCAATCCGAGGGACGACCATTAAGGGAACCATACTTGTCTTAATTGTCAGGGGACCGACTAGGAAAGGTAACATGCTTGGTCCTGTCAGTGAAACGTTCTACACTGAGGAACCATACTCGTCCCGTCAGTCCGAGGGACGACCATTAAGGGAACCATACTTGTTCTTTATTGTCAGGGGACGATTAGTAAAGGTAACATGCTTGGTCTGTCAGTCGGAGGTCAGTCAGTAACGGAACGGACGATTGGTCTTTCAGTCGGAGTGTTGACTAGTAATGGCAAAATGCTTAGTCCTGTAGTTCAAGCGGTCGACAGTAGGAGAACATGCTTGGTCCTGATAGAGAACAATCAAGAGAATGCGA
>CM031611.1:11306669-11334169 GCA_018398815.1 Conus ventricosus | reverse complement strand
ATGAATAGTATAACATATCTATTTCTATTTGTTTCACCCTTCTCCACTAGTAGTCATGATTTTGTGCTCTTCCTTGTGAAAACGCAATTCCTAAGAAACATTGAGACGAATTCATGCATTTAAGATTGAGCATTGTAGACAAAAATGTACATTCCCTCAAGAATAATAGATATAAAAGAGGAATGTATCTGTTCGTGAAAAAAAATGATAAGGAAAGTGTTACATAAAACAACTGCACGGAGAGATAGAAAATCTGTTTATAATCACAACCTTTATATTTCCTTCGGAATTTATGTTCTTCCCTCTACCAACAATACAAAAGGGAAAACTGTTTCATTCTGCAAAATTCATGTATTATCCTCTGATGTCATCTTGGTACCTTAAGATAATAAATCAATATGTCAAAAACAGACAACAACAGCAACAACAAAACCAGAATCGAATTAACACGAAATGATAGCTGCACAAATATGGTACAGCAACAGACAAACACAGGGCAAGCTATGACAAAGTGTGCATAGCGAACAGAGAAACACAGGGCAAGCTATGACAAAAGTGTGCATAGCGAACGGAGAAACACACGGCAAGCTATGACAAAAGTGTGCATAGCGAACAGAGAAACACAGGGCAAGCTATGACAAAGTGTGCATAGCGAACGGAGAAACACACGGCAAGCTATGACAAACGTGTGCATAGTGAACGGAGAAACACGGGGCAAGCTATGACAAAAGTGTGCATAGCGAATGAAGCAGCATTCCATCACAGTGGCTTTCCTCACCATGCTCCACAGTTTCGTTCTTCTAATTTTTTTTGATCGCGGAACCTTCCGTCTCCAGAGTGCAGTGCGCCATTGCTCGGGAAAACCATGCCTAAAGCGCTCACAGGGGCCCCAGTCGGAAGCGTGCTTGTTTTTGTCAGTCAGGGAGTCGATAGCACGAACAATGTATGGCCCTGTCAGTCAGGAGACAAATGTATGGTCCTGTCAGTCAAGGAAATGTAGGCCCTGTCAGTCGGGAAATTTTAGGGCCCTGTCATCGGGACAATGTTGGTCCTGTCAGTCAAGAGCAATGTGTGGTTGTAGTCAGAAGAATGTATGGTGCTGTCAGTAGGAGACATGTATGGTAGTCAGTCGGAGCATTTATGGCCCTGTCGTCGGAGACAATTTTGGGGTCCTGTCACAGGAGCAATGTAGGGTTTTCCTGTCAGTCAACAGCAATGTGTGGCCTGCGTCAGAAGACATGTTGGTCTGCGTTAAAGACTTTTGTGGTCCCTTTTCAGTCAAAAAGACAATGTAGGCCCTGTCAGTCAACGAAATGTTGGTCCTGTCAGTCGGAGAAAATTTATGGCCTGTCGTCAGGAGAAATGTTGGCCTGTCATCAACAGCTTTTTGTGGTTGTAGTCAAAAGAAAATGTTGGTCCTGTCAGTCAACAAAAAATGTATGGCATGTCGTGGAGACAATGTTGGTGTCAGTCGGGGAGACATGTATGGTCCTGTCTCAGGAGAAAATGTAGGTTGTCAGTCAAGAGACAAGTAGGGCCCTTTTCGTTAAGAGACAATGTATGGTCCGTCGCAGGGACAATGATTGCCCTGTCAGTAAAGAGACAAGTATGGTCCTGTCATTAGGAGAAATGTTTGGTCCTGTCAGTCAACGACATGATGGCCCTGTCGTCAGGGACATGTAGGTCCTGTCAGTCAGGGGGACAATGTATGGTCTGTCTAGGGAAAAATTGTATGGTCTGTCGTCGAAGAAAGTTGGCCCTGTCAGTCAGGAGAAAATGTTTGGCCTGTCGTCAGGAGCAATGTTGACCCTGCGTCGAAACATGTAGGGCCCCCTGTCAGTCAGGAGACAATGTAGGGCTGCCCAGTCAGAGACATGTTGGTCCTGTTTCAACAGACAAGTATGGCCCTGTCGTAGGAGCAATGAAGTCTGTCAGTGGAGAATGTATGGTCCTGTCGTCAGGAGACAATGTAGGGTTTTCCTGTCAGTCAAGACTTTTTTGGCCCTGCAGTAGGAGACTGTATGGTCCTGTCAGTGAAGAGACATGTAGGGTCCTGCAGTGAAGGACAATGTATGGGTGTCGTTAAGAGAAAAGTTGGCCCGTCAGTCATGACAAGTATGGTCTGTCAGTTAAGAGAAATGTATGGCCTTCGTCAGGAGCAATGTGGGGCCTGCGTCGGGAGAAATGTATGGTCCTGTCAGTCGGGGGTAATGGAAAGAGAAAGTTGGTCCTGTCAGTAAAGAGACAAGGTATGGTCCTGTCAGTTAAGAGCAATGTTTGGTGCTGTCAGAAAAGAGAAAATGTATGGCCCTGTCGTCAGGAGACATTGTATGGTTTTTTTAGGTAAGAGAAAATGTAGGGTCCTGTCAGTCGGGAGACAATGTATGGTCGTCGTAGGGGGACATGTATGGTCTGTCAGAAAATGTGTGGTCCGTCATCAGGGCATTTTGGCCCGTCATAAAAAGGGCAATGTAGGTTGTAGACAATGTGGGTCTGTCGTAGGGAAAAATGTGGGTCCGCAGAAAATGTGTGGTCCTGTCAGTCGGAGAAAAAGTTGGCCTGTCGTCAGGAGACTGTTGTCCTGTCAGTGGGGAAAAATGTATGGTCCTGTAGGAATGTGTGGTCTTGTCAGAAGGACATGTTTGGTCTGTCTTTCAGGGAACCGGGCCCGCAACGGGCATGGGGGGTTTTTCCCGTGAGAAAAGGTGACCAATCAGGGACCACATTTGGGTCTTATCAGTGAGAGGGGCGGTCGTGCGCCTACATGGTCCTGTAAATCGGGGCCCGCCCAGCATGCTTCATTTGCCGTGTGGTCGACCAGAGGGGAACCTGCTTGGTCCTGCAGTCGAGAACCGCCCACCAAAAAAGCATGCGGGGTCCTGTTCGTTAAAAGTTCTCCCACCAAGGAAACCATATTAGCCCTGTAAATTCCGAGGGAGGGGACATTAGGGCCTACTTGTTCTTAATTGCAGGGGACCGATGGAAAGGTAAAAGCTTGGTCCCCGTCGTGAAAGTTTACCCCTGAAGGAAAACCCTACTCAGTCCCCTCAGTCGAGGGGCGCCTTTTAAAGGGTCAACTTGTTCTTTATTTTCAGGGGACCGATTGTAAGGTAACATGCTTGGTCTGTCGTCGGAGGGTGTCAGTAAGGAACGACGTTGGTCCTTTCATCGGAGTGTTGCTAGTAATGGCAAAAATGTTAGTCCCGTGTTCAAGCGGGCGCAGTGGAGAACCCTGCTTGGTCCTGTCAAAAAGGATGGACAGAAAAGGGAATAAGCGTGGTCTACAGAAGGGAAACGACTGTAAGGGAACTACGTTTTGCCTGTATAAGCGGGTTAAGCAGGAAGGGGAACATCTGTTTTTTTCTGCTAGGGGTAAACCCGAACAAAACCCTGTTGGTTCTGTCAGTTGAAAGGGCGACAGGGGTAAATAAACTATGTTTATTTGTCAGTTAGAAGGTGCAGGTAAAGAAAGCTTGCTTGGTCCTGTCAGTTAGAAGGTCGACGGGTTAAAGAAAACATGCTTTGTTCTGTCAGTTAGAAGATCGACAGGTAAAGAAACCTAGCTTAGTTCTGTCAATTAGAGGTCGACAGGAAAAGACACATGCTTGGTGCTGTCAATTACAAGGTCCACAGATAACGAAACCATGCTTTGTCCCGTCAGTTAAAAGGTCGACAGGTAAAGAAACCATGCTTGGTTCTGTCAGTTAGAAGGTCGACAGGTAAAAGAAACCATGCTTGGTTCTGTCAGTTAGAAGGTCGACAGGTAAAGAAACCATGCTTGGTTCTGTCAGTTAGAAGGTCGACAGGTAAAGAAACCATGCTTGGTTCTGTCAGTTAGAAGGTCGACAGGTAAAGAAACCATGCTAAGTTCTGTCAGTTAGAAGGTCGACAGGTAAAGAAATCATGCTTGGTTCCCAGTTAGAAGGTCGACAGGTAAAGAAACCATGCTTGGTCCTGTCAGTTAGAAGGTCGACAGGTAAAGAAACTATGCTTGATTCCCAGCTAGAAGGTCGACAGGTAAAGAAACTATGCTTGGTTCCCAGTTAGAAGGTTGACAGGTGAAGAAACCATGCTTGGTCCTGTCAGTTAGAAGGTCGACAGGTAAAGAAATTATGCTTGATTCCCAGCTAGAAGGTCGACAGGTAAGAAACCATGCTTGGTTCCCTAGTTAGAAGGTCGACAGGTAAAGGAAGCATGCTTGGTCCCCAAGTTAGAAGGTCGACAGGCAAAGAAACCATGCTTGGTTCTGTCAGTTGGAAGGTCGACAGGTTAAAAACAAACAAACATGCTTGGTTCCCAAGTTAGAAGGTCAACAGGTAAAGACAGCATGCTTGGTTCTGTCAGCTAGAGGGGGTCAGCCGGTAAGGGAACAATGTCTAGCCCTGCCAGCCAGGGGATCGACCAATAAGGGGACGTTACTTGTCATTCCAGTCAGTGAAGAGCGCTTGGTTCTACCAGTCATCGACATATGGCTCGTCCTGTCGTCAGAGACAGTGTGACCGTGTGTGAAGAGCTGGCTTGTTGTGGAATCTGGTTTGAAGTGATATTTTGCACTGTGCGCTAGCTCATCTCGTGAAGCATTTTTCTTCATTTTAGATGGTTCCATTTTGGATGACTAAATGTGGTCAGTGTAAATCTGTATATCTCTCTAGCTATATGTGTGTATGCATGTATGTTTTATGTACGTGTCTGTCTGTCTGTCTGTCTGTCTGTCTGTCTGTCTGTCTGTCTGTCTCTCTCTCTCTCTCTCTCTCTCTCTCTCTCTCTCTCTCTCTCTCTCTCTCTCTCTCTGTCAACTTTAATCTACCTAATTACCTATCTACCTATGTATGTATGTGCATATATACGTATGTATGTATGCATGCATGCATACATGTATGTATATATGTATGTATGTGTGTATGTATCCATGTATGCATACATCTATGCATGTACGTATGAACCTCTCTCTCTCTCTCTCTCTCTCTCTCTCTCTCTCTCTCTCTCTATATATATATATATATATATATATATATATATATATATATATATATAAATGTATATATATATATATATATATATATATATATATATATATATATATATATATATATATATATATATTATATATATATATATATTATATATATATATATATATATATATATATATATATATATATTTATATATATATATTTGTGTGTGTGTGTGTGTGTGTGTGTGTGTGTGTGTGTGTGTGTGTGTGTGTGTGTGTGTGTGTGTGTGTGCATCTTTCTATCTTTCTATCCATATATATATATTTTTTTTTTGCCTCAGTCAAATTCAAATTGATTTATTGAAAAAATTGCAAGGGTGCTTGCATGAAAAGCACGCTTAAGTATCCGTACTAATCATTTCCCAGACCACCAAACGAAAGTGACAAATTTCGACAGAAGCAAAAGAAGCAACGTGGTTTGATCTATGATCATCGGGAGAGACAAAATACAAAAACAACAACAAAACAAAAACAAAAACAGAAAATCGCCCGAACATAATGAAATTCATATAATCTTGAGCTCCATCACACTTCCTGTAATTGGAAAAAAGACCTCTCAGCTACGTTATTCCTTTGATATTAGTTTCTTTGTTTTAAACTGTCCTTCACAGTTGTCTTTCTTTAATGAAATAAAAACCCCAAGTCAAAACACGTTGCTTCCATATTGAAAAGTGTTTGTACCACCGCTTGATGGTTTTTCTAACTCAACTTTCCCTCCTGTCATCTTGTACCTTAAGTTATATTAAACAATATGTCTAATACAGGACAAACAACAGCAACAACCAAAACCAGAATCGAATTTACACGAAATGATAGCTTGCACCCAAATATGGTAAGCAACAGACAAACCAAAGGGCAAGCTCTGGACAAAAGTGTGATAGCGAACACACCCCCACTCCCCCCCCCCCCCCCCCCCGAGAAACAGGGCTGCTATGACAATAGTTTGCATAGCGATCGGAGAATCACACTCGGATAGCTATGACAAATGTGTGCCATAGCGAACAGAGAAACTCAGGGAACAAGCTTTGGTCAAATGTGTGCATAGCGAACGGAGAAACACTCGGCTAGCGTATGACAAACGTTGTGATTAGTGTACGGGACGCAAAAAACGGGGACATAGCTATGACAAATGTGTGCATTGCGCAATTGTAAGCAGAATTCCATCACAGTGGCTTTCCTCACCTTGCTCCACGGTTGCGTTCTTCTAATCTTTTTGGTTCGCTCGAACCTGTCACGTCTCTAGTGTGTCTGATGACGCCATCTGCCTCTCAGTGAACCATGACCTATAAGCTGCTCTCCTGGGGTCCACCAGTCTGGTGTAGCGGGCGGGTTTCTGTCTGTAGTGGAGAGTCGCCTAGCACGAGACAATGTAGGGTCCTGTCAAGTCAGGAGACAATGTTGTATTGGTCATGCAGTCAAGTGACAATGTAGGGTCATGTCAGTCAGGAGACAATTATGGGCCTGTAAGGGTCAGGAGACTATGTATGGTTACTGTCAGTCAATGAGACATTGTGTGTACTGTCAGTCTAGAAGACATTGTATTGGTGCTGTCCAGTCAGGAGACTCAATGTATGGTACGGTCAGTATGGAGACAAATATATGGTCCTGTCAGTCAGGAGGGACCTATGTTTGGTCATGTCAAGTATGGAGACATTGTTTGGGGCACTGTCAGTTGTCAACAGTCTATGTATGGTACTGTCTGTCAGATGACATTGTATGGTAATGTCAGTTAACAGACAATTTGTGGTCCATTCAGGTCAGAAGACAATGATAGGGTCCTGTCAGTCAACAGTCATTTGTTTGGTGCCTGTCTGTAAGGAGACATTGTAAGGTCCTGTCAAGTCAGGAGGACAAGTATGTGTCTGGCAGTCAACCAGACATGTTGTGGTCCTGTCAGTAAGAAGACAATGTTATGGTCCTGTCAGTCAACACGACAATGTATGGTCTTGTCAGTCAGGAGACAATGTATGGTGCCCGTCTAGGTCTGGAGACATAGTATGGTCACTGGTCTGTCAGGAGGACAATGTATGGTCATGTCAGTCAAGAGACAAATGTATGGTCCTGTCAGTAAGAGACATTGTATGGTCTGTCAGTCAGGAGTACAATGTATGGTCCTGTCAGTCATGTAGACAATAGGTTTTGGTGCCTGTCATTCAGGAGACAATGCATAGGGTCCTGTACCAGTCAACATGTCATGGTATGGGTCTGTTCAGTCAGGAGACAATGTTTGGTCCTGTCAGTCAGAGTGACAATGTTATGGTCCTCAGTCAGGAGTATGACATTGGTATGGTCCGGGCAGTCAGATAGACTATGTATGAGACGGTATGTCATGGAAGAAATGTATGGTCGGTCAGTAAAGGAGACAATGTATGATCCTGTCACAGTCTGTTGAAAGACAATGTATGGTCATGTCAGTCAGGTGGACTTTTTGTATGGTCATGTCAGGCAGACAGAAGGACTAATGGATGGTCCTTGTCATTAATCAGACAGATGTCTGGTACCTGTCAAGTGCAGGAGGACAATGATTTGGTCCTGTCAGTCCTGGAGATCTTTGTTGGGTCCTGTCAGCTGGAGACATGGATGGTCCTGTCAGTAAGGAGACAATGGATGTCATGTCAGTCCGGATGACTATGTATGGTCCTGTCTGTTTTTTTTGTAAGAGACAATGTATGGTCCTGTCAGTGAAGAGGATCAAGGTATGGTTGGCTGTTCAGTTTTAAGAGGACAATGTATGGTCTGTCATGTCAAGAGAGAGTCATTGTATGGTCCTGTCAGGTTAAGAGACAATGTATGTTACCTGTCTGTCAGGAAGTCTTTGTATGGGCTGTCAGTCAGGTGACTATGTATGGTCCTGTCTGTCAGGGGGTCAACTGGCCAAGTGAAAATGTTTGGGCCTGTCAGTCTAAGAGACAAGGTATGGTTAGTCCTGTCAGTTAAGACAGTCATTGTATGGTGACGGTCAGTAAGGACATGGTATGGTCCTGCTCAGGCAGGACGACTTTGTAGGGTCAGGTTATGTGGATGTGGACATGGTATAGGAATCTGTGACAGTCAGGAGACAATGTTGGGTCTGTCAGTCAGGTGACAGGTTTGGTACTGTCAGTCAATGTGTGGTACTGTCAGGTCAGGTGAAAATGTTATGGTCCTGTCAGTTCAACAGGCAGGTATGGTCCTGTCAGACAATGTTGTGTGGTCATGTCAGTCCTGGAGTCAATGTGTGGTCCTGTCGGACAATGGGTGAGTAATGGCTAGGCAGGAGACTTGGTTTGGTCCTCTTGTCAGTCAGGAGAAAATGTATTGCGCCTGTCACAGTCAGGAGACTATGTAGGGTATGTCATGGCTATCGGTAGTGGTCGTCCGTCTCAGTCTAGATACAAGGTTTGGTCCTGTCAAAAAAGTCTAGGGTACCGGCCCAAGAAACAGGGTCAAGGCTGGGTCGTGTTCTGTGAGAAAGGAAAGTCGGACCAATGCAGTGGAACCACCACTTGGGTCTTTCAGTGAGAGTGGGCGGTCATGCTTGGGACAGCTACATGGTCCTGTCAATCAGAGGCCGACCTGCATGCTTCATTCTGCCAGTCGTGTGTCGACAGTAGGGGAACCATGCTTGGTCCTGGCAGTAGAGATACCAGCCCCACCCCCAAAAATAGCCATGCTTGCGTCTGTTCGTGAAAAGTTCTGGCCAACCAAAGGAAACCTTACTTAGTCCCATGTCATATCCGAGGACGACCCTTAGGGAACATACTTGTTCTTATTTGTATGGGGACCGATAGGAAAGGTAACATGCTAGGTCGTTTAAAGTGTAACGTTCTACCACTGAAGGATACAATAACTCAGACCGTCTGTCCGAGGAACGACCATTAGGGAACCTTACTTGTTCTTTATTGTCAGGGGACCGATTAGTAAAGGTAACATGCTTGGTCCATGTCAGTCTGGAGGTCTGTCAGAAACGGAACGACGATTGGTCATTTAGGTCGGAGCTTGGTGAATAGAATGGCCAAATGCTTATTCCTGTAGTTTCTATGCGGCTCGGTCCGTGGGAACTTGCTGGGTCCTGGTCAATCAAGAGTTGGACAAGTTAGTGAACTAAGCGTCGGTCTAATCAGTATAGGGAATCGACTAGTAAGTGAAATCTACGTTGTAGCACATAGTCATTAGCGGGTTAAGCAGATGAAGGAACCATCTGGTTTTTGATGACTCAGAGGGTATACAGTAACAAACCCGGCTTGGTTCTGTCAGTTAGAAGGAAAGAGTCAGGTACAACTAAACTATGATGAATCTTGTCCGTAGAAGGTCGATCTGGTTTAAGAAAGCTTGATTGGTCCTGTCAGTTAGAAGGTCGTGGGGTTTAAAGAATAACTTGGGCTTTGTTCGGTCTGTTAGCAAGAGAGATCAAGTAAAGAAACTAGACTTAGTTCGGTTCTATTAGAAGGTCGACAGGAATAAGACTAATGCTTGGTGCTGTCATTACCAAGGTCTCGAATAACCGAATACCATGCTTTGGGTCACGTCAGGTGAAAAGGTCGACTGGTAAAGAAACACAAGGCTTGGGGATGTCTGTTTGAAGGTCGACAGGTTAAGAAACCTTGCTTGGTTCTGTCAGTTAGTGAAGGTCGATGGTTAAAGAAAACCTATGCTTGGTTCTGTCAGTAGAAGGTCGACAGGTAAAGAAACCTTGCTTGGGTCTGTTCAGTTAGATAGGTTGTCAGGTAAAGATAAACCATGCTAGATAGTTCTGTCAGTTAGAAAGGACGTCACGTACTGGTAATGAACATCATGGCTTTGGTTCTCCAGGTTAGAAGTGTCGACAAGGGTGTAAGTTACAATGCTTGGTACTGTCAGTTAGAAGGTCGAATGGTAAAGATACTATGCTTTGATTCCCAGCTAGAAAGCGTCGACAGGAAATGAAAAAGCTTGGTTCCCAGTTAGAAGGTATTGTTTGAATGGTGAAAGAATACACCATGCTGGGTCCTGTACAGGTAGAGGTCGACTGGTAAAGATATTATGCTTGATTCCCAGCTAGAGGTCGACAGGTAAAGAAACCATGCTTGGTTCCGAGTTTGATGGTCGACAGGTAAAGGATAAGCTTGCTTGGGTCCCCAAGTTAGAAGGTTTCGTCAGGCAAGATAACCAGGCTTGGTTCTGGTCAGTTGGAAAGGTCGACAGGGTTTATAAAAAATAAAAATGCGTGGGGCCCAAGTTAAGAAGCAGTCATAAAGGTTATAGACAGCATGCTGGGTTAGGTGCAGATTTGAGGGGGTCAGCCGGGTTAGGGAACTATGTCTAGCCATGCCAGCAAGGGGTCGACCAAATATGGGGACGTTATCATTGTACTTTCCAAGTCAGTGACAGAGCGATGGGTTCTACCATCATCGACTTTGGCTCGTCCTGTCTGTCCAGAGACAGTGTGACAGTGTGTTGAAGGCTGGCTTGTTGTGGAATCTGGTTTGAAGTGATATATTTTGCTCGGGTGCGCTAGCTCATCTCGTTTGAAGCAGTTTTTCTGCATTTTTAGAATGGTTCCATTTTTGGAGACTATAATGTGGTCAGTGTGCAAAATCTGGATATCTCTCTAGCTATATGGTGTGTATGGCATGTATGTTTTATGTACGTGTCTGTCTGTTCTGTCGTCTGTCTGTCTGTCTGTCTGTCTGTCTGTCTCTTCTTCTCTCTTCTATCTCTTCTCTCTCTCTTCTCTCTCTCTCTCGTCATATCTCTCTGTAATCTTTAAGTCTACCTAATTACCTCTATTTCCTATGTTTGTATGTGCATATATAGTCATGTATGTATGCATGCATGCATACATGGATGTTTATATGTATTGTATGTGTGTTATGTATCCATGTTTGCATACCATCTATGCTGTAAGTATGAACATCTCTCTATCTCTCTCTCTCTTCTCTCTTCTCTTCTCTCTCTATTTATTTGATATACTATAAATTTATTTATATTTTTTTAATATATTTACATGTTGTTAGATTCTTTATATTTATAGAGTATATATATATATATTTATACTATATAGATATTAATATATTATATTTTGATTATTTTTATTATATATACTATATATATTTATGTATTTGATAGTTTGTTATATATTATTTATATTATATATTTGTGTGTGTGTGTGAGTGTGATGTGTGTGGGTGTGTGTGGGGGTGTGTGTGTGGGTGTGTTGTGTGTGTGCAATCTTTCTATCTTTCTTCAATATTTAGCTATTTGTTTTTTTGCCTAATCAAAATTCAAATTGATTTATTTGAAAAAATTGCAAGGGTGCTTGCATGAAAAGCACGCTTTAGTACTCTCACCGTACTTAAATCATTTCCCAGAACACACATATACGAAAGTGGACAAATTTTCGACAGAAGCATATAGAAGCAGTGTTGATCTCATTGATCTTCGGGTGAGACAAAAATTACAAAAACAAATACAAAACCCCAAAATACCAAAAACAGAAAAATCGCCCGAACATAAAGAAATCTTATAATCTTGAGCTCCATCATCTCTTCATGTAATTGGAAAAAAAGTCCTCTCGCTACTTTGATTCCTTTGTTATTTGTTTCAGTTGTTTTTAATGTCCTTCACTGTTGTCTTTCTTTAATGAATTATATCACCAAGTCAATACATCGTTGCTTCCTGATTGATAAGTGTTTTGTACACCCGCTTGATGGATTTTCGCAAATCTAACCTTTTCTCCTCTGGCTTCCAGCTTCAACGCACAACTCAAAGTTAAAAGGCGTTGCTTTAGATCGTTGGTCAGCTTGTGTGCATGTCCTTTAGAGGCGCGTCATGTTGTCAATAAGAACGCTTGATGTTGTAATTACAGCGCCCGCTTCTCACATGTGGAATACAAGAGTCGATAAATGTCCATACAGTTTGTTAGTTGATCAGTCCTGCAGATCTGACGGGACTATAATCGTATGAAACATGGCGTAGATGGATCAGCTGGCATTGCAGAAAGGCTCTCATTGACCAATATTCCAATGTGTGGGCTATGGTACAGGGGGGAGCGGAGCGGTTTCAGCGGGCCATGAGGATAGTACACGCTGCGTCTGAAAAGCTTTCTACTCCTCTGAAAAACATGTTTCTGTGGATAGCTTTTTATCTCACTTATGCCTTTCTATTCCGACGTGGATCATACACGGACTGCAGCCACATTATTCTCCGGCGGACGGGCATCTGGAACTGACATCGTCTCTGGGGTCCCATGTCATCCGGGTTGGCTCACCTCAGCGTCCCTGCGCACGTATGTCTCTCTAGGTTTCCCGTTTTCCTTTCCCACTAAGTGTTTTTCCAATTTATGTGCCTGGCCTTCCTTAGTTGTGGAGTACACACGTAGGTATAGGTGCATGGCTTCACTTGAGTGGTGACGTACTCCACGAATGTATTAGGTGGCATGGTTCCTTTTGTGGTTGTGATACACTACGAAGGTATTGGTGGCAGGTCTTCTTAGTGGTGAGATCACCACGAAAGTTGAGGTGGCTAGTCTTCCGTAGTATGTGAGAACATCCACGAATAGATATTCGGTTGGATTGTCGTACTTAGTGGCGAGGAACACCACGAAGTTTAGGTAGCTGTCGTCCTGAGTGGTGAGACCTCCTAGAATGTAATAGGTGGCTTGTCTTCCTTAGTGGTGAGTTCTCCACGAATGCATAGGTTGGGTTGTCGTCCTTACGTGGTGAGAACACCACAACACTTTATAGGTGGTGTTTCCCTTCGGTGGTGTAAACACCACGAATGTTAGGTGGCATGTCTTACAATTAAGTGGTGTGTCAAACCACCACGAATGTTTAGGTGGCACGTCTTCCTTAGTGGTGAGAACACCACGAATGTTTAGGTGGCATGTCTTCCTTATTGGTGTGACCCGCAACGGTATAGGTGGCATGTCTTCCTTGGTGGTGAAAACACCACGAATATATAGGTGGCATTGTCTTCATTAGTGGTTTGAAAACACCGACGAATGTATAGGTGGCAAGTCTTCCTTAGGGTGAGAAAAACACGAGATGTTTAGGTGGGCTTGTCTTCCTTAGTGGTGAGAACAACCGATGGTTTAGGTGGCATGTCTTCCTTAGTGGTGAGAACACCACGAATGTGACGGTAGGCTGTCTTACTTAGTGGCGATGAACACCACGGATGAATCGGTGGCAGTCTTCCTTAGTGGTGATACTCCATACAATGTGCATAGGTGCATGTCTTCCTTAGTGGCGAGAACACACGAATGTATTAGGTAGCATGTATTACTTAGTGAGTGCGAACCCACGGGGGGTATAGGTGGATGTATTCCTTAGTGGGGGGAACACTCGTATGCATAGGTGGCATTGTATTTCATTGTGATGAAAACACAACGAATGATAGGTGGAATGTCTTCCTTAGTGATGATACAAACGAAATGTATAGTGGCATGTCTTCCTTGGGGTGTGAACACACGAATGTATAGGTGGCTGTCTTCCTTAGTGGTGAGAACACACGAATGCATAGGTGCTTGTCTTCTTAGTGGTGAAAACACCTCGATTGTATAGGTGGCATGTCTTCATTAGTGGTGAGAAACATCCACGAATGTATAGGTGGCTTGTCGTCCTTAGTTGCGGAGAACACCACGATGTATAGGTGTCATGTCTTCATTAGGGTGAGAACAACCATGATTGTATAGTTGGCATGTCTTCCTTAGTTTGTGAGAACACACGAATGTATTGGTGGCATGTATTACCTTCGGTGGTGGCAGCAACACCATAATTGGTTGGTGGATGTTTTCAGTATGTTGGCGAGAAACACACGAAATGCCATATGTGGCATGTCTTCACGTAGTGTGTGTAGCAAACACCCTCGAATGTAAAAGGTGGCATGTTCTTCCTTTGTCGACTACATCCTCATCGGTTATGATCATCATAATCATGAACACAAAGTCTGTCGAAAATTCAACTGTCTCTGCCTTTTGTATGCGTCTCTGCCTCTGTCTTTTATGTCTGCATGTCCGTCTCTGTTGTTATTTTAGGGCAGATGCTCTGTCTCTTTCTCGGTATCTTTTCTTGTATCTGGTGACTGAATGATTAGATAGACAGAGAGAAGGAGAAGTAAGAGAGAGAGAGAAAGGAGGATGGAGGGACGAGAGAGAGAAGAGAGTTGAGGATGAGTGGAGAGGAGAGGAGAGAGACAGACAGACAAGAAGATAGACTGACAGTCAGGGACAGACAGACAGTATAGACAGACAGATAGACAGACAAGACAGAATAGGACAGAACGGAGACAGTGACGGAGACCAAAAACAGTGGGATACTGTACACAGAACTCAGATACTTTATTCTATCGAAGGATTGCGGGGATTTATTGGTACCTGTTCTTCAAAACCATTGAGAGAGAGAGAGAGAGAGAGGCGAGAGAGAGAGAGAGTGTGAGAGTGAGATGGTCGAGGAGGTGAGTAGAGAGAGAGGAGAGAGAGAGAGGAAGAGAGAAGAGTGAGAGATGAGTGGTCGAGAGAGAGAGAGAGAGAGAGTGTGGGAGAGGAGAGAGAGTGAGAGACGGAACAACAGACAACGTGAGTCAGAGAGACAGTCTGAATATTCTATCTGACAGACAGACCTGGACAGACAGACAGGAAGACAAACGGGGTTGGAAAGGTGTGAGGGGGAGCGGTGGCATCTGAATTAAGGTAACCTCCCTCCAACTTTAATGTCACGCAGTCTTGCCTTTCATTTCTCTTGTATTGAAAGACTTGAAGGACCAGAAGCGCCCATTATTCGACGTGTGCTTGCTGAGGGGTGGTGGGAGTGTGTGTGTGTGTGGTGTGTGTGTGTGTGTGTGTGTGTGTGTGTGTGTGTGTGCAGTGCGTGCGTGCGTGCGGTGCGTGCGTGGTGTGTGTGTTGTGTGGTGTCGTGTGTGTGTGTGTGTGTGTTGGGTGTGTGTGTGTGTGTGTGTGTGTGGTGTTGTGTTCAGCTTCGCAGACTCTGGAAAACTGCTGCCAGTCAGAATGTCAGCTGTGGTGGCAGCTCTGAGTGGTTGCGGCCGGTCAGTGGAAAAGGAAGGCGATAATCAAGTTGAGCACGTATAGACACCAAGTCGATCACGATGGAGGCTCAGAGGGAATTCTGATTCGTCAATTGCGGGTTTGGTGTAATTAACATTTTTTTAGGTCTCATTTCGGGTAATTGGCGATTCTGGTGAGTTGCAGTCTTACGTTCAGACCAGTTTTTGGTGCGAAGCGGACGCAGGGTGTTATTGATGTATGGCGGACACTGTGTGTTAGTGAGGGTGAGCAGTTTGTTACTAGGAATTAGAAATAGAGCATCACAGGGACTATATTAAAAGACATATGCTTATTACATTACTAAGTGGACGTATGGTCTATTGTGTTTGAGAATACGCTTTCCCAGAGTACATGATAGATCGATTTTTTTAAGGGGATAGATTGTTAGAGTTTTTGAATGATAGACAGATAGAGAGAGACAGAGAGAGAGAGAGAGAGAGGTGAGAGTGAGATAGAGGAGAGAAAGTGTGAGATGGATGGATGCTTGGATAGGTAGATTAGATTAAGATTCGATAGATAGATAGACAGATAGATAGATAGAAGATAGATAGGTTGATAGATTGATAGATTGTTAGATTGAGATAGATAGATAGATAGAAATTGATAAAATAGATTGGAATCTGTGTGGGGTGTGTGTGTGTGTTGTGTTGTGTGTGTGTGGGGGTGTATGTGTGTGTGTGTGTGTGGGTGTGTTGTGTGTGTGGCATGTACATGAATACCATGCGCACGTGTTTGTTTGCGCGCATAGTTGTGTGCGCGCCCGTATATTTGTGCTGTGGAGAGAGAGAGAGAGAGAGAGAGCGAGAGGTGAGAGTGAGAGGAGAGGAGAGTGAGATGAGAGAAGAGAGAGACGGTAGAGAGAGAGTGAGAATGTGAGAGAGAGAGAGAGAGAGTTTTGGTCGTTGTGTAATAGCGTGTGCACAGATCTCTTGCAAATGGTGCCAAACTATTTCCGGCAGAGATGTGACGTGATCTTTAATACTGTGACACGACGTGGTGCCTTTATTTTCCGGCCCGAATTTCCCACTTTGATCACCCAATTTGAGTCAATCACCCCTAGTACGGGAAACAACCCTGCCATCATCCGGGGAATGCTATTTTGCTTGAATGTGTCGTCGCCCGCGGTAGTGTGTTGACTTTGGCACTAATCTGTTGTTAGTGAGGGGAAGACAGTTTACCACCACATTCATCCTAAGCTTTTCATCTCTGGCCAGTCCCCCCCCCACTCCCGCCTGGCAGTGTACTATTGACCGTGGGGACAGAGCAGTAGCCTGGCAGTGTACTATTGACCGTTGGGAGAGCAGTCCGCAGGGGCCAGTGTACTTTTGACCGTGGGGCAGAGCAGTCCGCCTGGCAGTGCTACTATTGGACCGTGGGGCAGGAGCTTGTCACAAGAAATCCCCAAAGCAAAGTTCTGTGCTGGTGGAGAGGTGCGTAGGTGTAAAAAGCACTTGCTAATGTGAGCAAAAGAATCAGGGCGTCTGTGCTAGGGGAAGGGGTCTCGGCAGGTGCTTTCTTCCACATTTAATTCAAGTGGTGATCTCTGTTCCAGGTTTGTTTTCATTCTATCCTTCTTCTTCTTCTTCTTCTTCTTCTTATTCTTCTTCTTCTTCTCTTCTTCACCTCCTTCGTCCTTTTTTCTTCTTCTTCTTCTTCTTCTTCTAGACAGCAACAATAACCCTGGACAAAGAGTGCAGAAACGCTTTGTAAGCCAGTGCAAGAAAAATAACTGATTAAAACTGTGGTTTGTTACCCTATCTTTTCTCTGTGAAGAAAACAAAAGGGTTTAGAGTGGTGGTGCTGCATTTAGGCGACTTATTTTCACCAAAGGGGAGAGAACCTCTTTGTGGTCTGGTCAGTTCCAGTTCAAAAGTGCGGGGAAATCTTTGTGTTGGCTCAGTTCAGTTTCAAACGTGCGGGGGATTAATCTTGTGTATGGTCTGTTCCATTAAAGCTGCGGGGGAAAAATCTTTGTGTCTGGTCTGTCCAGTGCAAACTGTGACGGGGGAAATCTTTGTGTCAGACCGGCTGTCATCTGCTGCTCTTCTTCAGTTTTTGTTTTGTTTTGTTTTTGGTAAATGTTAAATTATTGAAATCTGACTATCGATGATGTTATATGAAATATTCTGGTCTGCGCTGAGCTATGAAATAGAAGTTAGATTATTATGCGAAAATTCGCCGTCAATGCTTCAAATGTAATATTCTGTCAATATTTGAAATATGAAAGATTCGGTCGTACTAAGATTTGTAATGTATTATCTATTCTAAAATATGAAATCTACTATCAACACTAAAATGTGAAAAAGACTATTTAACAATTAAATATGAAAATACTATCAAATCTGAAATATGAGACATTCAAGTTAAACTAAGATATGGGACTATCTTTCTATGCTGAATATCATGTGTACATGCCAATACTGTTAGACTACATATTTCATTTAAAATATACTGTGGAATGTTACTTGTCTAAACTTAAATTAAGAACAGTATTCTCAGTACAACAGAATATGAAACAAACTGCAATACTTAATATTGGCAAATAACTATTCATAAAATATGATATATATTCTGTCAATATCAAAACATGAAAATTACACTACCAACAAGAACTTTGTTATAAGCCATCGCTACTTTAATTTAAAAACACCAGGTATGGATCTGATGAATAAAGGTCTTTTGGGGACATTAATTGGATAATGCTAAGTATTGCAGGAGAATTTTATGTAAATCTTTAACAAGTAGTGGCTGAAATAGCTATTTAGTAATATATATATATTTACTGAACTTCCATAAATATAACGCGAAAGTAAACAAAGATGAAGGTTAGGGCGAATTTATATTGGGTCACTATTGTAAAGAGTGGAAGCGAGGGAATTCATCGTGATTTCTGATTTACACCGGTAATGTGTGAAAATGTCAATCAGAATATGTCTTTGGGTGGAAAATCCAAGGTCACGTGACAATCCAGCTTGAAAAGTTCATAATTTCCGTGTGTGGCCCCACCATTTTGAATGGTCAATTGCTTGACACCTGCGGCTCACAATTGCGTGGACAAGGTGGTTGGATGTGTACCCTTGGCACAAAAGCCCACACATGGGACGAGGGGCTGTTGAAGTTGAGCCGCTGTTGCTGGTCGTGGACGCTGGAGGTCCAACCGTTCTGCCAAAGGTCATCCCAAAAATGGTCTTTTGGGTTTTTAAATAGGGACTGTAGGGTGGCCAGGGCCAGAACTTTGGACGTTTGTTATGCTGAAGAAAAGATAATTGCTGGGGGGCACTGGCGGGGTGTGGTCTTGCTTGTCCTGTGGGAATGGCCGTTTGGGTGTTGCGCCAAAAAAGGATTGACATTGGGGGTCGAAGCACATGGTGGATGTAAGCGCGGTGCATTGTCTCACTGTCACGTCAAGGACCTAGGTGCTGAAAGGAGGACTGGTCACCTTTGGCGTGGGTTAATGCCAATGCACCCCTTTTCATTACGTGCGGGCATCCCCAGGGGTCACGATTACCTCACAGGAGTCAGCATAGCGTTCACAAGGTCGACGCCATTTTCTGTTAACGACCGTCAGCCTGTCTATACAAAATACAGCTATCATCTGAGAACTGTATGCACCCCTCCTGCTCCGGCGCAGTTGATTCGGCTTGGACCTTGCTGACTGTACGCCCGGGGTCTTAGTGTCCAGTACCGGTCCCTATGTGAGGACGCCTAATGCAAGCCCGTTTCCTGAGGAAGCCGCCGCACAGTGTTGAGGCTGATTCGTTGATGGAGATTTCCTGGCACCGGTCGAGCAGTGTAAGCGGCTGGTTGGCACTGTCTCCGAAGATGGGTGCGAACAAATAATGGCGATCACTCTTTGGTGTGTTGGTGAACAGAGGACGGACTGGCCAGGGGACGGGACGTTCATCAGTGGTACCTTTGACTATCATGCGGTGTTGGGCAGACGATTGTATGGTGGAGACTGTGGAAGTTAAATAGATGTGGCGAACATACCTGGCTTCCACACCTGCCTCCAGATGGCTGGGCACGATTGAGGTCCTCTGCTCGGAGTCTTGGGCTTCTCTGCAGCGCTCAGGACGGCCATAAGGCGTTATATGAACAGTGAGCGCGGCTTTTTAAAGACACTGCATGCCTGAGTACTTGTCGCTGGTTAAACTTGCTCTGCCACACCAAATGGTGTGCACGTGCCTCACATGCAGCAACCAGTTTGGCTATTTTTGTTGACCCTCCTATGCGGGAATGATGTGTGGCTCACACAAGTTTTTCACTGCACGTGAGTCTGGGACCCTAAAGAACTTGACACAATGGATTCAATATTGGGTCCTTATGCAAAACCGTGTCACACTGTGAAAATTGCTTGCAATTTTTCGCGTTTTGTATGGAAGTCAGTATATATTTATATTTTTATTATATTTTAATTTATATATATACATATATTTATCTATTTATTTATATATTTATTCTATATATATTTATATATATTTTTTTCGCATTATATATTATTTATATATTAAATGAAACTGTATAAATTAATTTCGTCCGTATTTATATCTGGACCAAGCTAAACCCTTGGGGAGCTACTTTTGTTTAAAAATTGTATTTAATGAAGTGCTAAAATTCATTACATGCTTGGTGTTCAAGATATGGCTCTCTCTCAGGATCTCATAATATTATATGCAGGCACTCCTTCAACTCACGCTTCATGTTTTGTTTTGGTATTTTATAAAATACAAGACAAAACATAGAAAAACTTGATAAGGGGTGTGGTTGGTGTGCCTGCATTTATTTTTTGTGCGTTGTGACTGGACAGTTTCTGGTTCAGCAGTGCACCCAAACCATCTCTGAGTGGTGTGTCCAGCCTACTCCTGGGTGTGTGTGTGTGGTGTGTGTGGGTGTGTTGTGTGTGTGTGTGTGTGTGTGAGTGTGTGTGGTGTGTGTGTGTGTTGTGTGTTTTGTGTGTGTGTGTTTATGTATATACTGGTATGTTTGTTTGAGTGTGTTGGTACAGAGAGAGAAAGGAGAGAGTGTGTGTGTGTGGGTGTGAGAGAGAGACAAGAGAGAGGAGATGAGATGAGAGAGATAAAAGAGAGGAGGGAGAGAGGAAGAGAAGACGGAGAGAGACGCTGCCCTGCTCATGTGTAATTTTGTCTAGATATAAACAATGGAAGCTCTGAGTATTATCAATGTATACTAGATTTGTCACACACAACACACTCACACACACACACACACACACACACACACAAACACACACACACAAACACACACACACTTAAGAGAGACTGACAGGACAGACAGACGAAGACAGGAGAAAGAGACAGAGAGACAGAGGAGAGTCAGAGAGAGACAGAGACAGAGAGAGTGAGAGAGAGAGATGAGAGAGAGAGGAGAGGAGAGTGAGAGAGTGGAGATGAGAGAGTGATGAGAGAGAGAGAGAGAGGAGAGATTGCAAGTCCACTGTAACCAACTACCACTCACGTAATAAATTATCATGCCCATAAAGTAAATGCCTGTCTACCGTTAACGAAACAACAAGCCACCACACAGGCTACACGCCCCCCACTATAACAAACTCAAACGCCCAGTATACAAAACAAGCTAAACACTGTAAACACAATGCCCACACGATGTACCAAACAACAACTCATACAACAAACTGACAAACTACCAACACAGATTAAACAAACCCATCTGTTTCACCAACTTTCAGATTTGTGAAACTAACGTCATCCACCTCAAAAAAAAAAAAAAAAGCTACAGCCAGCTGTAGCAAATTCCAACTATATAATAACAAACTTACACGCACTTAAACAAACCATGGCCCACTGTATTTCTTGTAGCTCTTCTAACTATCCAATGTGTTCCACTTTTTTTTTTAAACTTTTCTTCGTTTTTTTTTTCCTTTCTTTCCATTTCTTTATTTTATTTTAATTAAGAATAATAATTGGGAGCATTCATATCCTATTTTTCCACTTTTCCACTGTACTTCTTTTCGCAACCAAAACTCTACATACTATGCACATTACTGGTGCGCGTTCTTTTACATTATCTTGCTGATCCTGTAGGGGGCACACTGTGTTTAGTGGGGAGAGCATTTTACTGGGAAAAAGATTAGGGACATCCAGGACATTAAAAACAATGCAATACATACTAAGAGCCAGTATGACTATAGTGTTTTAGAATACTCTTTCCCAGAGACAGATAGATCGATAGATAGATTGATAGAGTTATAGACAGATAGACAGATAGAGAGAGACAGAGAGAGAGAGAGAGAGAGAGAGAGAGAGAGAGAGAGAGGAAAGAGAGAGATGGATGGATGCTTGGATAGATAGATTAGATTAGATTAGATAGATAATAGACAGATAGATAGATAGATAGATAGATAGATAGATAGATAGATAGATAGATATAGATAGATAGATAGATAGATAGATAAATAGATAGACACTGTGGTGTGTGTGTGTGTGTGTGTGTGTGTGAGTGTGTGTGTGTGTGTGTGTGTGTGAGTTGTGTGTGTGTGTGTGGCATGTACATGAATACATGCGCACTTTGTATGTATGCGCGCATGTGTGTGCGCGCCCGTATATTTGTGTGTGAGAGAGAGAGAGAGAGAGAGAGAGAGGAGAGAGAAGAGAGAGAGAGAGAGAGAGAGAGAGAGAGGAGAGAGAGAGAGAGAAGAGAGAGAGAGAGTTTGTCGTTAAAGCGTGTGCGAACTCTTGCAAATGTGCCAACACTTTCCGTCAGAGACGTGAACATTCATACTGTGACACGACGTGGTGCCCATTATTTTCCGCCCGACTTCCACTTTGCTCACCATTAGCTTCATCACCCTAGACTGGAACACCCTGCATCATCCGGGAATGCTATTTCTGCTTGATATGTGTCGTCGCCCCGGTAGTGTGTTGACTCTGGCACTAATCTGTTGTAAGTGAGGGGAAGACAGTTCCACACATCCTCCTCAGCCTTTCATCTCTGCAGTCCCCCCCCCCCCTCCCGCCTGGCAGTGTACTATTGACCGTGGGGCAGAGCAGTCCGCCTGGCAGTGTACCTATTGACCGTGGGGCAGAGCAGTCCGCCTGGCAGTGTACTATTGACCGTGGGGCAGAGCAGTCCGCCTGCAGTGTACTATTGACCGTGGGGCAGAGCTGTCACAGAAATCCCCAAAGCAAAGTCTGTGTGGTGGAGAGGCGGCTTAGGTGATAACGCACTTGCTAAGTGAGCAAAAGAATCCAGGGGTCTGTGCTAGAGTCTCGGCAGGTGCTTTCTTCCCCATTTCCATTCAAGTGGTGATCTCTGTTCCAGGTTGTTTTCATCTACTTCTTCTTCTTCTTCCTTCTTCTTCTTCTTCTTCTTCTTCTCTTCTTCACCTCCTTCTGCTCCTTCTTCTTCTTCTCTTCTTCTTCTTCTTCTAGCAGCAACAATAACCCAGACAGAGTGCAGCCCGCATTTAAAGCCCGTGCAAAGAAATAACTGATTAAACTGTGGTTTGATACCCTACTTTCTCTTGTGAAGAAAACAAAAAGGGTTAAGAGTGTGGTGCTGCATTTAGGCGACATATTTTCACCCAAGGGAGAACTCTTTGTGTCGGGTCATTCCATTCAAACGTGGGGGGGAAACTTTGTGTCGGGTCAGTTCCAGTTCAAACGTGGGGGGGAAATCTTTGTGTCTGGTCGTTCCATTCAAACTGGGGGGGAATTTTTGTGCCCTGGTCTTTCAGTTCAAACGGCGGGAAATCTTTTGTCAGACGGGCGCATCTGCTGCCCACTTTTTTGTTTTGTTTTTTTTTTTTGTAAATGTAAATTTGAAATTGCAAATCGATGCTGAATATGAAATATCTACAGCGCGACTAGAAATAACTTATATTAAATGCGAAATTCGCCTAAATGCTTCAATATGAAAAATTCGGGTCAAAATTAATATGAAAATACTGTCAGTACAAAATTTTTAAATGTATTATCATTCTAAAAATGAAAAATACTATCAACCTAAAATGGAAAAAGACTTTTAACACACAAAGAAAAATACTATCAAATCAAAAGAGACATTCAGCTAAAAAAGATATGGATATCTTTAAATGCTGAATATCAAGTGTACGCCAAACTAAAATACAAACTATTTCATTTAAACTAACTGTGGAATGTACTGTAAAAACAAAATTTAAGAAAGTATTTATCAAAGTTTAAAACAAACTGTAAATACAAAAAAATTTGAAAAACAATCATAACATATGAAATATTCTGTAAATACAAAACATAAATACACTCCCAAACAAGAAACTATGAATAAGCCTCCTACTTTTAATAAAAACAACCAGGTAATGATCTGAATGAAATTAAAGGTTTTTTGGGGGAATAAGATAATGCAAGTATGCGGGAAGAATTTTAAAAAACATTAACATAGTGGCGAAATAGCTTTAGTTTTAAAAATAAAAAATACTGATTTCCCAAAAAAAAACGCAAAGCAAACAACGAAGGTTGGGGGCAAATTTTTATTGGCAAAATTTGTACAAGGGAAGGAGAATTCAAGGGATTTCTTCTTACCCCGGGAAAGTTAAAAATTTCATCAGCAAATGCTTTGTGTGGAAAATCCAAGTCACTGACAAACCAGTTTGAAGTCCAATCCCGTGGTGGCCACCATTTGCAGGGACAACGCTTGAACCTGGGGCTCATTGAGGGACCGGTGGTTGTTTTTTCCCCTTGGCACACCACCCCACACAGGACGGGGGCTGTGAAGTTGACCGCTGTTCTGGTCGGGACGCGGGAGGTCCAACCGTCGCCAATTCACCCCAAAAAAAGTTCTTTTGGGTTTAAATGGGGCTGAGGGCGCCGGGGCACAATTGACGTTGTTATCGAAAAAATTGCGGGGGGCCCTGGGGTGTGTGGTCTTGCATGTCCCCGTGAAGTCCTTTTGGGTTTGCGCAAAAAAAAGGAAAGACATGGGTCAAAACACCTGGGGGGATTAGCGCTTGAATGACACCCTGTCCCCCAGGACCAATGTTCTGAAAAATGACGGCCTATGGCGTGGTTAATGCCAATTGCACCCCATATCTAACGTTCGGGCCTCCCCAGGGGGCCCTCTACCCCACAGGAGTCAGCATAGCGTTTACCAGGGCGACCCATATTTTGAACGACCTCAGCCAGTCAATAAAAAAACCTCTCACTGAAACAGTATGCATCCCCCTGCTCCTGCGCCATTGATTTGGGCTTGTGCCCCCTGCAGCCCGTCCTCCCCCTGTCTTAGTGCGTACCGGACCCGTGGGACGCCTAATGCCCCCCGTTCTCCGAAGCGCCGCCGCACAGTTGAGGCTGATTCGTTGCTGAGATTTCCCCGGCACCTGTCGACATGTTAGGGGGTGTTTCCCCCTTCCCGCAGATGGGTTTTAAACAAAATGGCGATCCTCTCTGGGGTGGGGGAACCCAGGGCGGCCTGGCCGGGACGATCACAGGGTACCATGACTACATGCGGTGCTGCAACATTGATGGTTGAGATGTGGGCGTTTTAAATGCTGGCACCTACCGGCACCACACCAGCCCCAATGCCTAGGGCACGATTTCGTTCCCGCTCGTACTTGGCATCTCTGCAGCGCCGACGGGAAATCGTTTCTGAACCTTGTAGCGCGGCTTTATAAAAGGGTGCATCCTGATACTTGCGCGGTTAACTTTGCTCTGCATGGGGTGGGACTGCCTCCATGCACAACCATTTCATTTTTTTTTGACCCTCCAATGCGGGAAGGTTTGCTCCACAAGTTTTTCACTGCACGTGATCTTGGGGCCCAAAAAATTTCCACAATGGTTCAAATTATATTTACCCCTTTTTTACCTAAAAAACCCTTTCAATTTTCGCGTTTTTATGAATCAGTATATATATTATATATATTATATATTTTAAAAAAACAATTATATAAAATATATAATATATAAAAAATAATTATAATATATATAAAATATATAAAATATATATATAAATAAACATATAAAAACGTCCTTAAAAAAACTGAAAAAACTCAACCCCTTGGGGAGCAACATTTTTTTAAAAAAATTATTAAAATGAAGTGCTAAAATTCATCTACAAGCTTGTTTCAAGATATGTCTCTCTCCTCAGGACAAAAATAAATGCGGGCAACACCATCCACACCCCTTTTTCATGTTTTTTTTTATTTATAAAAGAACAATACAAACAAAAAACATGAAGATGTGTGTTGGTGTGCCTGCTTTTAATTTTGTGCGTTGGACTGGCCAGTTTCTGGATCAGCAGTGCACCCACACATCACTGAGTGGTGTCCAGCCTACTCCAGGGTGTGTGTGTGTGTGTGTGTGGGGTGGGGGTGTGTGTGGTGTGTGTGTGTTGTGTGTGGGGTGGGTGTGTGTGTGTGTGTGTTGTGGTGTGTGTGTGTGTTTATGTATATACATTATGTATGTTTGCGGGGTGTGCGTACAGAGAGAGAAAAGAGAGAGTGTGTGTTTTGTGTTTTGTGAGAGAGAGAGAGAGAGAGAGAGAGAGAGGGGAGAGAGGAGAGAGAGAAAGAGAGAGAGACGCTGCCTGCTCTGTGGAATATTGTCTAGATATAAACATGGAAGCTCTGAGTATTATCAATGAATCCTAGATTTGTCACACACAAAACACACACACACCACACAACACACACACACACACACACCCCACACACACACACACAACACACAAAACATACAGAAGACAGACAGACAGACAGACAGACAGACAGAGAAGAAGAGAGACAGAGAGAGACAGAGAGAGACAGAGGGCAGAGAGAAAAGAGAGAGAGAGAGAGAAGAGAGAGAGAAGAGAGAAGAGAGAGAGAGAGAGAGAGAGAGAGAGAGATTTCAAGTCCACTGTAACCAACTACCAACCACTGTAATAAATTATCTGCCCACTAAAGCTAAATGCCTGTCTCACCGTAACGAAAACAACAAGCCCACCACACCAGGCTACACGCCCACTATACAAACTCCAAGCCAGTATAACAAAACAGCTAACCACTGTAACACAATCCCACACAATGTACCAAACAATCAACTCACTACAACAAACTGACAAACTACCAACACAGAATAACAACCCACTGTCACCAACTTTCAGATTGTGCAACAACCGTCATCCCACCTCAAAAAAAAAAAAAAAGTACAGCCAGCTGTAGCAAACTTCCAACCAATATAATAACAAACTACAACCTACTTAAACAAACCACGGCCCACTGTATTTCTTGTAGCTCTCTAACATCCAATGTGTTCCACTTTTTTTTTTTAAACTTCTTCGTTTTTTTTTTCTTTCTTTCCCATTTTTTATTTTATTTTTAATTAAGAATAATTGGGGCCTTCATCCTCCTATTTTCCCACTTTCCCACTGTACTTCTTTTCGCCAACAAACTCTCACATACTCTGCACAATCTGTGCGCGTTCATTTACATTCCTTGCTGACTAATGTCCTCTGTACAATTACCAACCGCCTGTAACAAGCTACCAAACCAACCCACAACGACAAACTATTTACGCGCTTAAACGAACTACTAACACGCGATAACGAACTACCACCCCAACACCACCATTCCCCGCCCTCTTAACCCCCACCCCCCACCCCCACCCTAACCGACTGTCAACACCCTTCCTCCTCCTTGTCCTGTCTTCCCCATCTAGCCATCTCCCCCCCCCCCCCCCCCCCCCACCCCTGCCTCCCCCAATCCCTGCCTTGCTCTGTATCTCCTGTGACACCCCAATCTAAGACAACATCATGACCTGTGTGAAGATTTCGCACCGGGATTTTGTTGCAGTGTGGGGTGGTCGATGTTCTCTTTCCCCTGACTTGTCACAGAGAGGGGGACTTGGAATCCCATTCCCATGTGTCGGAGGAGGCGATCAACACAGGCATTACACGGCAAGCCTGTAAGACATGGGCTCACGGGGGCTGAAGGGCGGATCACTGAAGTCGGAAAAGGGATTTTTTCAAATGTTATAGTTCTTTCACCTTCCTCAATCCACGTCCTCCATGTAACCCTCTCTCTCTCTCTCTCTACCTACTCCTCTCTCTCTCTCTCCCCTCTCTCTCTCCTCTCTCTCTCTCTCTTCCTTCTCATCTCTCTCTCTCTCTCTCTCTCTCTCCTCTCTCTCAGGTGTGTGACGGAATGGTGTGCACTTCAGGGACCACACTGCGTCTTCACCACCAGCAGTGGAGCACCCAGAATGGCATTGTACCAAAATGCCATTCTGCCAACGAGCAAGGGGACAGCACGCCTTGCTGAAAATCTGTTTGCTACGAAACAGGCAGCCAGCATCGGCACAAAGAGGGCAGTGACCACAGCCACGCCCCACTGACGTCTCTCCTCTTCCCCCGAGTTGCATCGCCGCTCCGTTCCTCCTCCGTCCATTCACCTACTCCACGCATGTTACCAACAAACAATCACACATCACAGTCCTCTACAACCCGACAACCCTCCTACTCTTCCCATTCTCCGGC
>CM031611.1:11279412-11297373 GCA_018398815.1 Conus ventricosus | reverse complement strand
GCCCCCCCAGCCTCATTTTCCTCTCTGCGCAGAGCCTCCATCCTATCTAGCTTCCCTACGAGCTTGCCTCTTCCCTACGTAGGGCTTCCTCCTGCACCTCTCACTAGCTCTTCCCTACGCTGCGCTCAGAACATAAGGACAGAAGCGAGTCTGGGCGGGGTTACCACTCCCGACACGGGAGGAGGACCCGTCTGACCCGTCCCTTGGGTCTCGACTTTCCCATAAGGAAAGTCTTCTGGGGCATGCCCCTTACGAGGGGAAGCCTGGAGAGGAGAAGGTTTCGGTCTCTGCGACTCAACAGAAGCCCACAGTTGCTTCGCTATACTCTGACGCTTCCGAGCGGAAGTGCCAGTCGGGGTCTCAACAGGGAGACCCCCCAGCGAAGAGGTGGTAAAAGTACTCACTGGACTACCTGCTACAGCACTGGAATAGGTAGAAGTTACCGTAGTCGAAGTACTGGTACTAATAGTAGGACTACAGTAACATTTTGAATACCCTTCTTCTTCGACGCACGCGTCGCCACACCACCAGCGCCGGACGTCGCCATGAAAAACAATATCCTACAGTTTTAAAAATACAGGGGAAAGACAATTCCACTAGAGAAAAAAAAAACAAATATTTTAGGGGCATGTGTATATGTGTGTATGTGTGTGTGTGCGTGTGTGGGGACAAGTTCCGGCTGCTCCCACTCTGGCAACACCGCGCTCTACAGCATGAGCAACAGTGCGGTGGGGCTCACCAAAAAAAAAAACGAAACAAAAACTATGTCCGGCTGCCCCCACTCTGGCAACACCGCGCTCTACAGCACGAGCAACAGTGCGGTGGGGCTGGCCGGAAAAAAAAACAAAACCAAAAACCTAGCAGACGGGACCCGGGAGAGAGAAAAAAAAAACACTAGCGTCCGATACACCCCCCTGTACTCAACAACCCGGTAGAGAAAAAAAAAAAAAAAAACAAACAAGAATTGGCTAAATACAAAACAGGAATGGAAGACTGAGCGGCAACAGAAGGGCAAGACTTACGGCCGTACCTGCGTGAGGTACCGGCGGAAGGAGGTCTGGACGCGGTCGACTCCCCTTGGTCTCACCTCGACTCCCGATCACGCCGGATGTTCCCTCAGGCCACAACAAGACTCCCTTCACTCTAGAGTCACCCAGCCAACCACCCACGAACAAACATGACAAACTGACTAAACATATACAAAACAGACAAAACTAAACAGGTACTCTGCGAAACGAGAGAGAGAACAGCCAGAGCCCTTCACATCCCGGACGAGCCCCCACAAAATTTTCACGACCGACCCTGGAGGTCTGCCCTGACAGGATCGGTCTAGGTGGGAGTGAAGGGAGTGACTGACCTCACACGCTCCGCAAGAGACCACACAATAAAGATTACGATACAACACCCCATTTATTCACACCAGCAAAATAAACATTCCAACACACGCACCATGCACGATCACAATAAAGCACTCCAACGCACACAACATGCACAATCACGATCAAGCACTCCAACGCACACAACATGCACAATCACGACCCAAGCACCCCAAACGCGCAAAACGCACAATCACAACAAGCACTCCCACACCCACAACATCCCGTTATAAATAATATTTCGCCATCGCGTACAGATCACAATTTAAGCATTCCAGCACAATGAATATACCAATTAAAAGGAATATTTCCATTTCATCCTTTCTCACACCATGGAGTGCTCCACATCCCCCCCTGTCAAGTCCCGGGAGCACCCTTCGCACTAGGTTCCGACCGGGCGGTTCTCGAGGGAGTCCCCCAAACCGACCCCCGACTCCCAAAGCGGGCGTAAAGACGTTGGGGGGGGGGGGGGGGGGGGGGGGGGGCGCTGTTACGGGAGTCCTGGAGGGGGGCCGGCCCGGCCTAAAGACGGGGCTCTTCTAGCGCCACGGTCCCGACCAAGGCGGGGCCCGACCGCGCGTGCACCTCCCGTCCGGGTCTACCGGGACGGGGCCCTCGACCAGCAGTGGCCCCCACCAGTTCGTGCTCCAGGGAACCCCCCGGGGGGGGAGGACGAGCGGGGAGAGAGGGGAGGAGGAAAGAAAAGGGAAGGGGAAGGAAAAAGGGAAGAAGGAAGAAGGAAAAAGGGAAAAAGGGGTACTGGCCCTCCCGTCAGTACCGCCCGACCTTGCTGTCAAATTTAACAGCACCGCATGAGGGGCGGGGGGAAAGTGTATCAACGCCACAGAAAAACCCATTAATCAAGTCTTCTCACACAACGGGAAAAGACTGCTTAAAATAAACCTTTATAAAACAAATATAATTACTTCACCCTTTCTCACTCAGCTTAATTTTTTCCCCTTGGGAAAAATAAATCACACAGCGCCATCGCTTAAAAACTGCCACCCCCTTTGCAAATAAAATTCAATGGCATAATGTCACATTTTAAAAAAACAATTTAAAAAAACACAATCTTAAACCCACGCATCCGAACGACAAACATGCGTACGCACGCCTAACAAAAACCGTTCTCCTGCACAACAAAACAACGGGGCCCAAGGGTAAAAGTCCCGGGGAATGGACAGGGCGGACGAGCGGACCAAGCAAGTTTTCCAAAACCCCGAATCACCAGGGTCTCTCCTTTTCCCCCCGATACCGATCACCAAAGCATAAACGGAGAAAAAATTTTTTTGGGAAAAAATTTAGAATGGCCCGGTTAAAGATTGAATTTAAACCCAAAAAAGGTCTACACAATATTCCTTTTCAATTTTGAAAACAAAAAAAAAATTGCGCAAAGAGAAGACTAAGCCGGGTAACAACAACAAATCAAAACAAACAGACCACGAAACTAAATGCTTACCAGCTACCCGTGGGTGACCCCGAAGAGGCGGGTCAAAGGACTCTCTCTACCCTCTGTCCAGTCGAGAGGACAGAGGCGAAGATGCGGAAACAGAAGAAATGATGTCCCCTCTCCTACAGGCCGACTGCAGGAATTGAAAGTACTGACTGTACTCTCGATGATAAGGTAAAGAACCAGGACTGGAGCAGGCGCCCCCAGAGACATCTTCCGCTCGAGTGAAGAGCTAACCTCTCTCAGCAATGGCGGCCAACATCATGCTGCGTCACAGAGTGAGCATACTTCAAACTAAAAGAAACGAAGCACGTGCGACAGTGAAAAGACAGGCGAGAGGCCGATAGACAGAAAGTTCGAGAGAAAGGTACCGGCCACCCGTGAACTTGCAGGATGAATAGCACGGGCGGTGGAATTAGAGGAAGAGAGAGAGAGAAAGCAAACCGAAGTTGAGCTGAACCACACCAAGGTGCAACTGCACCACAACCACCCTAAGGGACGGATACACGACCACAGCAACGACAATAAACAAATAAGTAATTCCGCCACCCTAGGTGGGTTCGAACGTCGTAGGCCTCGCGACAAACTCGTGACATCATCGATCATCAGCATAAAAAAAATCTCTAGTGGCTGGCTTCCTCACGTTGGTTCCGCTGTCAAAAAAAAAACAAACAAGGTGTACGGCTGCCAATGGAGAACGTTGAGAACCAGTGGTGACAGCAGTTCTTTTCTACTGTAGGCTACAACACGGCTGGCGCCTCAACATGTTTCAGTTCAGAGATTCCTGTCAAGGTCGTGTCCGCGTGTCTTCTTCTCCTGTCTCTGTCTGTTTTATTTTTCTCATTCTCTCTCTCTCTCCCCCTCGGCTCTTTCTGTATACGTTCATGCGTTCAGGCACGCCTGTGTGTGTGTGTGTTGTGTGTGTGTGTGTGTGTGTTGTGTGTGTGTGTGTGTGTGTGTGTGTGTGTGTGTGTGTGTGTGTGTGTCTGTGTGGTGTCTGTGTCTGTGTCTGTGTTTTGCGCGTGCTTGTACGGCAGTTCCATGCCTGAATGTGAACTTGAAATGAACACGTCAACCAATTTCGGATCTGGCCTGGAAGTTCCCAAATTTCCCCGCTCTCTGTGGCCACTGCGGCAGCAGTATTCTGGTTCCAGAAGACCTCACAGAGACAGAGCCCCATTACACCCTCGCACCAAACCTGCTGTCTGGCAGTGTGGAGGTCAGGTGGGCCTATTGACCTGCGGCAGAGCTGTCTCATGGCGTGCGGCATCAATCACCGCGTGTCTGGTCACCCTAACAAATACGGCAATTTGTACATGACCTGGACAGTGATAAGGGGCGGTATGTAAATGTTGTGGGCAGTCTCCCTGGTGAAGGGAGCACTAAATGTCCTGGTCAGTCTCAGTGATAAATGTTGCGGTTCGTAAATGTCCTGGTCAGCCTCAAAGCTGAAGGCTGCAATATGTAAATGTCCTGGACAGCCTCAAAGCTGAAGGCTGCAATATGTAAATGTCCTGGACAGTTTTAATGATTTTGGCTGCTTCGTCCTTGGCAGTCTCGATTTTAATGATACAGTTTGCAGTTCATGTGTTTGATGTTACAGGTTAGTGCTTTCTTCGTCTTCCCCTTACCCCCCCCCCCCCCCCCCCCCCCCCCACACACACACAGAGCTCTGTCTCTGTCTCGATCTCTGTCTCTGCTCTGGCTCAGTCTGTCTCTCTGTCTGTCTGTCTGACTGTCTGTCTCTCTCCCTCCCTCCCTCTCTCTCTCTCTCTCTCTCTCTCCTCTCTCTCTCTCTCTCTCTCTCTCTCTCTCTCTTCCTTTTTTTCTTCTTCTTCTTCTTCTTCTTCTTCTTTTTGTATGTTTTTAAATGTTTAGCGATTGACATAATGGCGGATGAACAATTTGCCTGCATCTGTTTTCCTACTGTGTATTTCACACACACACACACACACAGACACACACACACACACACACACACACACACACACACACACACACACACACACACACACACACACACACACACACACACACGCACGCACGCACACACACACACACACACACACACACACACACACACACACACACACACACACACACACACACACACACGCACGCACGCACGCACGCACGCACGCACGCACTACACCCAAACACACAGACGCGCGAACGCATGCACACATGCAGATTCAAGCATCCTATAGTGATTACAGAGAGAGAGAGAGAGAGAGAGAGAGAGAGAGAGAGAGAGAGAGAGAGAGAGAGAGAGAGAGAGAGAGAGAGAGAGAGAGAGAGAGAGAGAGACGCTTCAGACGCTTCAGATACGTTTTTATTGACAATGGCCTACATGGCCTTTATGTCAAGGGGGTGTACATCAATATTTGCAGCGCCGAAAAACAAGTTTATAATGCAAAGAAACATGAATTGTAACGGATTACTATACTAGTAAAGAAAACAAAACCATTTCTTACCAAGGTCATCAAACTTGCGGAATACATGAAAAACTCAAACATTAGTTCTTAACGAACATTTCTTTTTCCTAACATTTGATGCTTCTGCCACATACTTAGCCAGTAGAGTTATTATCCTATTATTGTCAGAGGTCAACAAACTACATAGGTTATGATTTTCTGTCGCAATAATATTAAAAAGTTGAGACTTCTGTCTGATATCGTTATAAGCCGCACAAGAGAATAGAAAATGATCTTCATTTTCTCTCATACCATCTGTACACATTACACACAAATCGTCCACAATGCCTTCGGGATTAAACCATCTTTTGTTTGCATTTAGTCCAAGTGTCCTACTTCTAAATCTAGCAAGCATATCCCTGTGCCATTTATTAGTAACTACAGTCAGAAATTTTTCAGGTTGTAAAATACTTTTAAACGAATGGAACCAGGAATACTTCATATCATCTTCCATCTTGGAATGCCAATTTTGTTTATAACATGCGATGAGACGGTCTCTAAATTCCAACATAAATGCTCTTTTATCGCCAACCCCCTGACTAAGCCATACCACACCAAATCCGTTTACTGTCAAAACCTGTTTTATAGTAGCAACCCAGTTCTGCTTTCCTAACTCAAATTGCCGCAGTAACATTTCGTATGCTTGTCTACATAATCTGCTTGTAGGTAGTTGGGTAAGTTTTAACCAATATTTAACGCATTTCCCAAAAGATCGAATGAAAAGAGGATATCTTCCAGAATCGCCATATGCCATTGTATTTGATGAATGCAATGGAATATTTAGAAACCGTTTAATCGCAAAAGTATGTACTTTTTCCATTTGCAAATTTTCTTCAAGTCCCCATATTTCTGCTGCATATGTTAACATTGGTTCTATTTGTGTATCAAATAACTTCCAAAATAAAGAGGGATCAATTGCATTTATTTTTTTCATTGCTCTTAGAATTTTATTACTCCTTTCTTCCCTTTCTTAAACGTTTCAGACCATCCGGAATGTAAACTTAACCTCGTTGTAAAGATCATTCCGAGGTATTTGTATGCATTGGTTACCTTTACCTCAGCATTAGAGTAATACCATTTTTCTCTCCGAGACAAGTAACCACCCATGCGAAAAATTATTATATTTGTTTTATCTAAATTAACAGTTAATTGTAATCTATCTGCCTCACACTTCAACACATCAAGCTGACTCTGTAGACCAACAGCAGTGCTTGAAACTAAAATTACATCGTCAGCAAATAGCAACATAAATAATTCAACAGCTCCAGGGATCATCTGTACACCATGTCTACCTTTTCTGGACATTTCATGGGCTAATTCATTTATAAAAAATGCAAACAGCTGTGGACTCAAAATGCAGCCTTGTTTTACGCCACGTGGACATAAAAATAAATCCGAATAAGCATTCTTTTCACGCACACAAGCAATGACCGATTCGTATATCCCACAAAGCGCCAGGTACAATTTACCATTGACACCAGTTTTTCTCAGGACATGCCATAACATATTTCTATTTATAGAGTCAAACGCCTTTTTAAAGTCCACAAAAGCGACATATAGTTTGGTGTTCTTCATGAGAAACTTTTGTACTAATGCATACAAAGTGAAAATATGGTCAATAGTGCTGTGTCCTGCTCGAAAACCTGCCTGTTCTTCAACTATCTTCTCCTCTCTCTGTGCCCAATTTGTTAATCTTTTGTTCAAAATATAAGTGTACACTTTACCAACAACGCTTGTAAGAGCTACGCCTCTGTAATTATCTGAACTATTTGCATCCCCCTTTTTATAGATCGGTACATACAATAATTGATTTCGACCATCCCTTGGGAAATGTCCCATTGTCAAATAATGTGTTAAATAACGAAACCAAAAAGTTTAGGACGGAATCATTTGCATGTCTTAACATCTCACTAATTATTTTATCTGATCCAGCACTTTTTCCATTTTTTAGATGCCCAATACTTGATTTCACTTCTTCTAATGTGATAGGATCATTAAATAAAGGTTCACCCAACGTTTCTTCGACTTCAACGTCTTCGGTATATGCAATGTCGTGTTCATTCTCAAATAAGTTGAATACACTGCAAAAATGGTCGTGCCACTGTTGTGAAGTTATTTCATTATAGATAACAGCCTTTCTATTAATTGACCTGATTGTCGTCCAAAAGAGAGAGGAGAGAGAGAGAGAGAGAGAGAGAGAGAGAGAGAGAGAGAGAGAGAGAGAGAGAGAGAGAGAGAGAGAGAGAGAGAGAGAGAGAGAGAGAGATTGTGCGGGAAGTTTTGTTTATCATTGTAAATCATATGCTGTTTTAGAAATATTCATACTGACATGATTTTATGGATACGGCGATTCTCATTACATTCAAATGTCTCTGCGTGTGAAGGGGGGCACGGTTTGAGAGAAATTTAAGCATGAAAACTGCTTAGTTGTATTGCGGTTTCCAGTTTAACAGTAATATGCCCATGAAAACTGCTTAGTTGTAGTGCAGTTTCCAGTTTAACAGTAATATGCCCATGAAGACTACTTAGCTGTATTGTAGTCTCAAGTTTAACAGTTATATGCGCAAGTTTTCATTTCTGATGAGAAAAATGTTGCAAATTACAACAGGAAGAATGTAAGAGTCCGAGAATTGAACTATGGTTTGAAAGAATAGATGTATGGTTTGAAAGCATACTTTCAAATCTAATCAATTTAGAAATAACAAAAAGTCACTAGAACCCCCCACCACCCCCACCCCCACCCCAACCACACACACACCCACCACCACCCCACCCCCCCTCCCCGACAATGTCATAAACACAAAACAAAACCGGACCTGGTACTTTTGCAGTCCTTATTTTCTCAGCCTGTAAAACTATGAAAAAAATCGTATTGAGATTTGAACTGAGAGACAGCTTTGCGAGACGTGTCATCCACGTGTCATCCACGTGTCATCCACGTGTGACCACAAAACGACGAAACAGCTTAGGCCTCTTTCAGAATTGTTGCCCAGCGTTGCTTCTGTTCGTATTCTTATTCCTCGCTTAAAAAAAAAAAAAAAAAAAAAGTATGAACGTGTATGATCGTGTTTTGTTCTGCGTTCTTGGCATTGTTTGGCGAGTCTAATAATCTTTCATTTTTTTTCTTTAATAGATCCCTCTTGCCTGCATCGCTTTGCGTTTTTGTAACCCCGTGATTCACTGTTTTAATCCGATTTTACGTTCATGGTTATACTTATGTAGTCCCTTGCTAAATTATCATCAGCTACCAGCCTATATTCATGTGCTAGACAGGCTTCTGCGGGAAAAAAAAATCAGTAAAATCAAGTGTTTTTTCTCTTCTAATTTTTAACTGTTCCTAAAAGTCATTATCTAATGTGCTTTGGGGTGATATTTATACCATAGAGAATGAAAATGAAGGTAACACTTATACCAGATGAAAAAAATCACACACACACACACACACACACACACACACACACACACACACACACACACACACACACACACACACACACGCACGCACCCCCCCCCCCTCCGGTCGCTATTTGGTGTACTCGCCTAAATGAAAAAAAAACGGCAGACTAGGACAAAGGGACGTAATCGTGAGGAACCGGATACACCGCCATTTTGGGCACGAAAGCGGCGCACACATCATCACGTAATAACAGGAAGGACAGAGACGACAGGAGGGAGGGAAGAAAGGACAGGGGACGAGGAGTGACTGTCAGGGGGGGACCACTCCTCTGGGTGACCCTCTCGGAGTTACCGACTCTCATTAGGAGGGACTTAAGGAAGTCGATCATGAAGATGGTTGTGTCTATTTTGGACTGGGCTGTCTCTCTGGGACACAGGAACAATTAGCGGAGATGGCTTGCCAGATAAGTAGAAGTCAGCATGCGAGTTGTGTGTCCCGCCTATATGTCTGTCTGTCTGTCTGTCTGTCTGTCTGTTTGTCCTGTCTGTCTGTCTGTCTGTCTGTCTCTCTCTCTCTCTCTCTCTCTCTCCTCTCTCTCTCTCTCTCTCTCTCTCTCTCTCTCTCTCTCTCTCTCTCATCTTCTTCTTCTTTTGTTATGTTATAAGTATATAAGGATTCTCTCTCTCTCTCTCTCTCTCTCTCTCTCTCCCCTCTCCTCTCTCTCTTTCTCTCTACTTCTCTCTCGCTCTGTCTCTCTCAACGAATGAGCAAAAATATATAAAAACTAAATAAGGAATAATTGATTAGTTAGAGAGATAAATAAACATATACATACATGCATAAACAAACAAACAACAAACAAATAGTAAAAAACCTCACTTTAACATCTTAACGATTATTCGCCTCCATTCTCATTTTCCCTCCTCTCACCCTGGCTCTACTATCATGGACACAGTTACTTAGCATCACCTTGGTATAACCTACCAATCCACTCACGCCTCACGTGAGGACCTGACAACGCCGAGGATATACAGTGCCATCAAAGACAGGGGTCTCTGTCAGATCACTCTGTGTGATGGTGACCTCGTGCAAAGCGACCAGGAATCTCACCCGGACTACTACTTGTAACTTTAGCAGAGATCTCACCTGGACTACTAGTTGTAACTTTAGCAGGGATCTCACCCGGACTACTACATGTATCTTTAGCAGGGATCTCACCCGGACTACTACTTGTAACTTTAGCAGGGGTCTCACCCGGACTACTGCTTGTAACTTTTGCAGGGATCTCACCCGGACTACTACATGTATCTTTAGCAGGGATCTCACCCGGACTACTACTTGTAACTTTAGCAGGGATCTCACCCGGACTACTACTTGTAACTTTAGCAGGGATCTCACCCGGACTACTACATGTATCTTTAGCAGGGATCTCACCCGGACTATTACATGTATCTTTAGCAGGGATCTCACCCGGACTACTACTTGTAACTTTAGCAGGGATCTCACCCGGACTACTACATGTATCTTTAGCAGGGATCTCACCCGGACTACTGTATCTTTAGCAGGGATCTCACCCGGAATACTACTTGAAACTTTAGCAGGGATTTCACCCCGAATACTACTTGTGACTTGAGCAGGGATTTTACTGGAATTATGTGTTAACATGAGCAATGATCTCACCCGAATGAATCCGTGTGGCCTCAGCAGAGATCTGACCCACAGTGGTACTTCCTGTCACGTGAGCAGGCTGGCATTACTCGGATTGCTTGTGTGAAAAGGAGCAGAAGTCTCACCCGGTTTACTCTGTTGAACGTGAGCAAGGAAATTACTCGGATTTCTTCGTACAACGTGAGCAGGGATAATCCCCTGGATAACCTCGGTGAACGGGGATAAGGATTTCACTCGGGTATTTGGTGTAACGCGAGCAGGCATACGGTACCGCTCAGTGAGCAGCGAGTAGGAATATCACCCGAATTACTCCGTGAGATGTGAGCAATTACTGTATCACCCGGATTATTACGTGCAGCTTGACCAGGGATACCACTTCAACTGACAACTGTTCACCCCACACAACAGTCGTCCCACTTGGCCTCGCTGCCACAACAGCAACAGTGAGCTGATGAAAACAGGGCGACCCTGTCGAAATATTCTCAAAGTAAGTTTTTTTATTCTGAGTCTAACTACGTTTCTAAGGGATAACACTTGGTTCCTTTGAGTAGGCATACCACCCGGATTACACCGTGTGACGTGAGCCCGGATGTAATTTGGATTACTCGGTGTAATGTGAGCAAGTGTAACTCGGGTTACCTGTTGTACAAAGAGCAGGGATGTCATTGAGTCAACAGGGAGCAGGAAAACCACCCGCATCACTTTGAGTAACGTGAGCAGAAAAATAATCCTGGTTGCTCCGTGTGATGTGGGCAGGTACATCATCCGGCTTACTTGGCGAAATGCACGCAGCGATAACACCCAGGTTGCTTTGTGAAGTGTGGGCAGGCATAGTAAATCCGTCTTACTTGGTGAAAATTGAGCAGGAATATTGCCAGTGTTTCTCTATGAACAGAGAGTAGCTATGTCGCCCAAAATACTCCGTAAAACATGAACAAGCATGTTTGTCACCATGACTACACTGTGGAGCGTGAGCAGGTTTAAAACCTGGATTATTCTGTGTAACGTGAGCAAGAATATCGCGTTCATTACGGCGTGTAACATGAACAGATATATCACTTTAATTATTCTGCGTAGAATAAGCATGAGCAGCAATAGACTTAATCAGTGTATGATGAAAAAGAATTTACTCCGATCTCTCAGTTTAATGTAAACATTGATCTCTTACTGGTTTCTCAGTGTAACATGAGGAGGGATATTCAAGGGAAGCACAGTATAACTTGAGCAGGATTTCCTTCAAGCCACTCGTTGTCACGGAACTCTTGCGTGACCTAATGTAACATAAGTAGGATTATTCCTGGGACTACACAATGGGACATGAGCATGGAACTCCTTCGGATCACCCAGTGTAACACGAACAAAGCTCTCCTACAGATTACTCGGTGTATCCTACACTAGCATCACCTTCGTGTAACATGTGTTGGGATTTCCATCGAGTTACTCACTGCAGCACAAACAAGGATCTGCCTCGGTACTGTCACGGGAGCAGAGATCCTTCAAGATTTATTCAGTGCAGTATGAACAAGGATTACATTACCCAGTACAGCCAGAACAAGAATCTGATGCGGATTACTCGGTGTTATATGAAGAAGAACCTACCTCGGATTACGAAGTGTAACCAAAATAAGCATCTCCTTCGCACTACTCGGTGTAATATGAGCAGAGATCTCTCTTGCAATTCCTATTGTTAAATTAACAGAGATCACGCTTCAGGATTACAGAGTGTAACATGAATAAGATTCTCCATTGTATTTCTAATTGTCACATCAGCAGATACCCCCCATGGGTGGTTCACTGTAACATAAGCAGGAATTACACTTGGATTACTTATCAAATCATAAGCATAGACCCCTCTCAGAATACTCAGTATCATGTAAATGGCGATATCCATCAGATTACTCAGAGTAAAAGAAACTTAAATCTCCCTTGGAGTTATGCGTGTAACATGAGCAGATATCCGCCACCCCCAACCCTTGGATTACCTGAAGACACTGTTTGTGGATGGATGAGGGGAGCGGGAGACACGTCTTACGGGCTGACCACACAGGGGAAGAGCAACTCCTCCGTCACCATAAAACAGACATACTGACCCAGAAACCGGCCATCGTCTCCACGGAGCAAAGAAACCTTATTCCTATGAATGAGGCGATAACCGCAAATCCCTTGTGCATCGGGCACAGTGTAAGGCCTGTGCATTGCTGGGAATCAGTCTCGGAAATGATAGGGGATTTGCGTGAATACTTTCTGCAGAAATGTCTGCCAAATACCTCCCCGAGAGCTCTAAATTCATGGGGGATGAGAGCGGTTGGTGGCCGGGGCTATATCCGTGGTGGCAGAACTCGTTTCAATGCCTTATATTGCCAAGTGCTACGACGCAAGACATTCACACTGCGGACCATGTCACACATCCACCTTTTGCTCCCATACGCCCACACCTATCTTCATGTCAGAAGGAATATGAAAGGTATGAGTGCGTAAAAGATGTGCTTTTCATTTGTCCTTGTGTGTTGCTAAATGGTTCGACTTCATTATGATCGTGCGATTGCACCATTTGAACATCCTACACGCATGCACGCGCACGGAGAGAGAGAGGGGAGAGAGAGAGAGAGAGAGAGGGGGGGGAGAGATTCAAGTACACACGCAAATGCTCGCTTATACACATACATGGGTACAGGCAGGCAGGCACACACACACACACACACACACACACACACACACACACACACACACACACACACACACACACACACACACACATTTATTGCGAATCCCACTGTCTGGTCCAGCACGTCATAAATCGTCATGGTTCAAGCACGTCCTACTTGCAACCGTGGTGTTAGCCATGCTGAGATTGTGTATATTCCAAGGCATCGTCCATTTTATTGATACGAGTTGTCTTGGCTCTCTCTTTTGATGTATCACGCAACAAATTATTTTCAACAAAACAAAAAAAAAAAAGGGGGGGGGGGGGGGGGGGGGGGGGGGGGGGCGTCAAAGAGATAAGCTTAATAGGGAAACAATATGAAACAAAAACATTTGGAAATCCTATACTTTGGAGTATCATCAGCCAAGACTGAAATATTGCGATGCACAAGATGTATCTTACTAAGATCTGTTATTCTTCTATATTTGTGAGGTGTCTACGTTCGTTTGGTTGTTTGGTTGTTTTTTCTTAGCTTTCCCAGCTTTCATAATATTTCATGCTACTGCTCAACGAAACTAAAAGTAGACCGCGATAAAGCATATTAGCTGAAATTATCAGATGAAGTGTTGCCAGAAACGTGCATCTCAAGGGACCGCCAGGTCGCACAGCAGCCATGAGACAAAACAAACAGGAAAGCAAATGGTAAACATGAAGCTATTGTACAGACGTGGTGGGAGGCCCTGCAGTGGCATACTGAGTGCCAACAGAGGAACGATAGCAGTGGGTTCGACCGCAGTCACAGATAATTGGCACAAAATTCAATCATACCCTGCGCGCCCAGATTCGTTGCCCACAAAGTACAGACCGATGTATGTTAACCACAAGAAACATGCGTTGGTTAATACCCACATGGAGCTGAGTGAACATGCTTTGAATCGCGAAAGCTTGCTGGTTTCCTTTCCTTTCCTATGTGAGTTTATTTATTTAGCTTTTTCTGTAGTTCTAAGCATATGTTCCACAGTTTTTTCCAGAATGTTTGTTGAACTTATTTCGTGTTAAGTTGACTATATGATATTTTCTTCCACTAGGAGGTTTTCTTCGTATGTTCATTCAGAGCGTTCCACGTGAACGTCAATTTTTGGTGAATGACAATAAGTTCTTGAACGTATTTCTTTTCCGTTTCTCATTTGAGTGAACCAACTTTACAATGTTTTCTTTTCAATTTATCTAACTTTTGATTGGTTTCAAAGAAATCGTCACAAACCTAAGAAGCAGCTCGAGCTCCACTGGTCATTCCATTCTGCGTGTAACTGCTTTTTGTTTTGTGAGTTTTGAATGGCTAATGCCAGCCAGGAGCAGCATCACCTGTGTGTATCCTTTCTATAGACCAGGGTAACAATAGGCATTCGTGAGAAAGGAGTTGATGAGGTTAGTACAAATTCTCTTTAAGAAATTTTTCAAAAGATATGAGAGAGAGAGAGAGAGAGACAGAGAGAGAGAGAGAGAGAGAGAGAGAGAGAGAGAGAGAGAGAGAGAGAGAGAGAGAGAGGAGAGAGAGAGAAAGAAAGAGAGAGAGAGAGAGAGAGAGAGAGAGAGAGAGAGAGAATTAATTTTTAATGTTTAGTACAGCTTTGCGATTGGCGCAACTGAACTTAATGAAAACTTTCTATGCCCCCCCCCCCCCCTCTTCATTTCGCCTTGCTGGACAATAAAATGAAAAAAATATGTTTAGGATATGAGATTGTCGAATACTTGTACTTGTTAGAGTGTGTTATGTCAATTCACCCCCCAACTGTAAACAATTCGCTCAACAGATGTAATCGTGTGGGAAAGTACGGAATGTACCTCTCAACGAAATAGACTGTTGTAGATGAGCATGCATTTGGAGGAGAACATCGCTCTAGCTTTTATGGTCCATGCTTCAGCAACAACAGGACAAGATAAATGCCGAAAAAGACACTCATTCTTTAGACTAGCTGTCTATGGGGTAAGTTGTGGGACTAGCGGTTGTTCTATGAATGATACGTCTTTGTTGTGTCATTGGACTTTTCTTTTGGATTCAAGAAATATTTCTCTTAATTACAAAACTGTACACATGCACATCAGTCAAGCTACAACAAGCTCATGGATCCACAAATGTGCTTGAATATACTCTTTATATCGACTGTCAACATTACAAACGATTGCAGTTACAAAGAAAATGCATATACAATCCTTCCCAAGTCTTCTGTGTTCTATTACAGTAGACTTTACTGATGTCATGTGTGCACAAACATGTAGGAGACATATTTTTGTTTTTGTTTTATATTTCTTTGAGTTAAAAAGTCAAGCTTTTATTATCTACCGAAGTTAGAATCCAAAACTGCATAAGATTCATTTTTACGTTTCAATTTTTTCATCCAGTCAGACTGGCGTTCTTTTACCTGAGAGAGATGCAGTGCCACTCAGTAGAAAACGATGGCTATTTCATGGAGCTCGCCTCTTGGAATGACAGACCAGGAGCAGGTGGAAGTAATTCAGAGGAACCGTAACCACCACCATTAGGCTATAACAACGTCGCACAGATCGCCCTGTGACAAGAGGAAGAACGCAGCCCACAGACGACAGGACCAAGGGGGTAAATTTTCAGGGGAAACCAGTCCCTTTAAAAAAATTGTCCAAGAGCTTCTGCCTTTCATGACAAGATACTGAAGGGAGAGCATCATTAAGATAGTTGTGTCCCTTTTGACCTCGGATCTCTTTGGGTATAAACAGGAAGTTAGTGTAAGGACGACGTAGGACAGGCAGAAATGACTGGGCTGTCCAGTCAGCCGAGGCCCCCATTTACATCTCTCTCCGTCTCTCTCTCTCTCTCTCTCCTCTCTCTCTCTTCTCTCTCTCTCTCTCTCTCTCTCTCTCTCTCTCTCTCTCTCTCTCTCTCTCTCTCTCTCTCTCTCTCTTCTCAAAACTGTATTCAGTGATTTCGAAATGACCAAACAAATATTAATTGCCCATCATGTGGAAATGGATTCGAAAATGAAACTCATGTTTTATTTTACTGTACCACTTACGATGATATCCGTAAAAAAATGTGACATACTGAAATCCTTTCCCAACATTCCCGATTAGAACAAAGTTATAAAAACCCTTTCCAGTAGTAATGAAACTGTTATTAAATCTGTTGCTAAATTTATAGCACTGGCAATGAAAATAAGAAAGAGTAAGTCAGAATTAATGTGCGATAACATTTAACTTAAAAAAAGTAGCTATTCAAGATGATCCTGTATTAATGTGTGTGTGCGTGTGTGTGTGTGTGTGTGTGTGGGGGGGGGGGGGTGAATGTGTGTGTGGGTGGGTGGGTGCTGTTTGTGGCGCGCACGCGTTTGTGTGGGCGTGTATGTTTATGCATATGTGAAATCAGTAAATAATATTGATATATGCATACAATTGTTCATGTTCACTCCCTTGTCTTAAGGCTGTAATGCTATGACAATAAAACATTTGTCTTGTCTTGTCTTGTCTCTTTCTGTGTGTGTGTGTGTGTGGTGTGTGTGTGTGTGTGTGTGTGTGTGTGTGTGTGCGCGTGTGTGTGTGTGTGCGTGCGTGCGTGCGTGCGTGCGTGCGTGTGTGTGTGAGTGTGTGCGTGCGTGCGTGTGTGTGTGTGTGTGTGTGTGTGTGTGTGTGTGTGTGTGTGTGTGTGTGTGTGTGTGTGTGTGTGTGTGCACAAGATCTTCACTCGGATTCTCAGTCCAATATGAACAGTGATCTCCTGGTGATTTCCATGGGTAGCGGAGTGTAACTGGACCGGGAAGTTTCGTCAAATTACTCAATGTCACATAAACAGGGACCTCCGCACTACCCAGTGAAACATCAGTGTAGTTATTCCTGGGATTACTCAATGGCACACGAACAGGGATCTCCTCAGGATCATTGAGTGTAACATGAACAAGGATCCCCTACAGATCACTCTGTGTAACTCATTCTAGGATCTCCCTGATACAAAATGTTAGGGATCTCCGACGAGTTACTCATTGCAGCACAAGCAAGGATCCCTCACATTACTGTCACATAATCAGAGATCTCTCGAGAATTACTCAGTGCAGTATGAACAAAAATTAGATTACTCAGTGTGACCAGAACAAGGATTTCCATGGATTACTGAGTGTAACACGAACAAGGACTCCTCTTGGATTACTCAGTGTAACCAGAACATGCCTGTCCATCAAGTTACTTAGTGTAACATGAACAGGGATTTCCCTCACAATTCAGCTCGGAAAGTCGAAAAGGATCATCCAAGGATTACAACGTGTAACATATGAACAAGGGTCTCCATCGTGTTACTCAGTGTAACATAAGCGGGAATCTCCCTAGGATTCCTCAATGAAACTGAGCCGGACCCCCCCCCCCCCCCCTGAATTTCTCACTGAAACGTAAGCTCTGATCTCTCTCGGATTATTCAGTCACGTGAGTAGGAATATCCTTAGTATTACTCAGAAAAAAGAAAATATAACGAACTGAAATCTGTCTCCTAGTCATGGTTGCATCATGAAAACAGATCTCCGTTGCAATACCCGGAGACACTGTTTGTGGATCCATGAGTGAAGCGAGAGGGTCTCTTATGGGCCGACCACACACAACTCCATCACAATAAAACAGAACTACTGACCCAAAAAGCGGTCATCATCAGCACGAAGCAAAAACAAGTTTATTCCTACGAATGAGCCAATAACCAGAAACCCTCTTTGCCTCGGGGCAGAGTGCAAGGCCTGTACATTGCCGAGAACTAGTCTGGGGAATGATGGGGAAATTCGTGTGGATACGTTCTGCAGAAAATGCTTCGAAATACATCTATGCGAGCTCTAAATTCATGGGGGATAGAAGTGGTTGGAGGCTGGTAGATACAACTGTAGAACCTTTTCGACGCATTCTAAGGAAAGGTATTCAAACTGCGTAACCATGTTAAACACCTACGT
>CM031611.1:11266912-11274412 GCA_018398815.1 Conus ventricosus | reverse complement strand
TATTCATAAAAATGACCGAGGTTCTTCTAGCCAAGGGAGAACGCACTGCCACTCCACAGAAAACGATGGCTATGTCATGGAGCTCGCCTCTTGGAATGACAGACCAGGAGCAGGTGGAGGTAATTCAGAGGAGCCGTAACCACCACCATTAGGGTATAACAACGTCGCACAGATCGCCTTGTGACAAGAGGAAGAACGCAGCCCACAGACGACAGGACAAAGGGAGCCAATCTTAAGGGGAAACCAGTCCCTTTGGGAAACTGTCCCAGAAGTTCTGTCTTTCATGACAAGATACTGATGGGAGAGGATACTTAAGAGGGTTGTGTCCCTTTTGAACTCGGCTCTCTTTGGGTAAAAACAGGAAGTTAGCGTTAAGGACGAAGTAGGACAGGCAGAAATGACTGCTGTGACCAGTCAGTGGATGCCGACATGTAGCTTTTTATACATCTCCCTCTCTGTTTCTCTCTCTCTCTCTCTCTCCTCTCTCTCTCTCTCTCTCCTCCTCTCTCTCTCTCTCTCCTCTCTCTCTCTCTCCTCTCTCTCTGTCTCCTCTCTCTGGTCCTTCGTCTCTCTCTCTTTCCTCTCTCTCTCTCTCTCTCTCTCTCTCTCTCTCTCTCTCTCTTTCTCTCTCTCTCCCTCTCTTCCTCTCTCTCTCCTCTCTCTCTCTCTCTCTCCCTCTCTCTCTCCCCCTCTCTTTCTACCTACCCGTCGCTACCTCCCTCCCTTCTATTCTCCCTCACTCTCTCTCCTTCTCTCTCTGTGTCTCTTTCTCTCTGTCTCTGTCTGTCTGTCTGTCTGTCTGTCTGTCTCTCTCTCTCTCTCTCTCTCTCTCTCTTTCCGCCGATCCTCGCCTCCCTCTCTTTCCCTCTCAACTCTATTTCTGCACACACACCACACACACAACACACACACACACACACACACACACACACACACACACACACACACACACACACCTCGCCCATTGCTTTTCTCGAACACGCCGCCAGACTTTGTCAGTGCCATGCAAAGCCAGTGTAACCTGCGCAGAAATCTTGCCATGATCTGGAAGAGAACAACATGGCTGCCTAATGGAACTATCCTGCACAGGGAGAGGTCTTCCTCCATGGCGATAAAATGGCCATTCTGGCCCAGATCAGAATGAGATGATCACTGCAAATCCCTCATAACTCGTGCACCAGGTAGACCTAAACATGGCAAGGGAAGAATCTCGGAAAGCAATGGCAACGCTTTTGAGGAAACGTCTTGGAAATGTTTTTTTTATCACTCAAGAGACAGACAACAGTTTCGGGTGCATGTTTTGAGGAGGGAAGGGAAAGCGTGTTTGTGCGTATACGTGCGTAACGTGTGTGTGTGTGTGTGTGTGTGTGTGTGTGTGTGGTGTGTGTGTGTGTGTGTGTGGGTGTGTGTGTGTGTGGTGTGTGTGTGTGTGTGGTGTGTGTGTGTGCGTGCGTGCGTGCGTGTGTGTATGTGTGTGGTCTGTGCGTGCGTGTGTGTGTGCGTGTGTGTGTGTGTGGGGTGTGTGTGTGTTTGTGTGTGTGTATGTGTGTGTGTGTGTTGTGTGTGTGTGTGTGGTGTGTGTGTGTGTGTGTGTGTGTGTGTGTGTATGTGTGTGTGTGTTATGTAGGGTGTGTGTTTTGTGTGTGTGTGTGTGTGTGGTGTGTGTGTGTGTGTGTGTGTGTGGTGAAGTTTTAAAAGTGGGATTTCGAATTGCTACCCACATTGAAAAACATTTTTAATTTAATTTTAAAACTTTTCAATTTCCAGATTTATGGAAAAAGGGCCTTTGGGTTTCCCTATTTACAAAGGAGGAGAAAAAACGAACCCTAGCACTACAGGGGAATAACTCTTAATTGTGCTTTAAAGCAACGTATTATGCCAAAAAACTAAATGCTCGAATAAACAATCATTTGGAATCAAAAATCTTTTATCTAATGTACAAGCAAGTTTCAGAAAAAAAACACAGAACTGCAGATCATATTTTGTCTTAAAAAAAGTATAGTAGACCATATATAAAAACGCCCTAACGGGAGATTGTATACATGCTTTGTCGATTTTCAGAAAGCATTTGATAACATTTCCCACGAAGGGTTATTAATAAAATTACAAATATTTTTGGGATTCGGGGTTTGATGGTTTGATTTTAGTCAAAAACAATGACACAAATGCACAAATCTTTGTAGTTGGTAAAAACGGAGCCTGCTATTCAGTATATGTACGAAGAGGAATTTGCAAGGAAACTCCTTGAGTCCAACATTATTTAATATAAATTTTTAAACGATCTAACAAACAAGATTCAAACTGAGGATTCACCATCACTGGATCATTCAAGCAATACAAGAGTATCTGCTTTATTGTATGCAGACGACCTTGTACTCCTTGCAAATCGAAACTAGGTTTACAAAAAAAATTAGACCAATTACATTTATATTTGTAAAGAGGGTTACTAATTAACACTCGAGAAGAGGGAAAATACTAATATTTTCCAAAACAGAACCAAAAAGTCGTTTATTTTTTAAATGTGGTACAAAATTTCATTGAAACAGCAGAAAAATTTACACATATTTTGGGAATAATATTTCATAAATCAGGAAAACTTGAATCGCAGCGGAACATCTAAGTAACCAAGGTAATAAAGCAACATATTCCTTAAAAAGAGCGTTTAAAAATCAAAATATTAATTTTAAACATGTTCTAAAGTTGTTTGATAGTCTTATTTCACCAATATTAATGTATGGCGCGGATGTATGGCTACCGTTTTGCTTAAATTAAATGATAATTTCAATTTAGGAAATCTGTTTAATCATTGCCTTTCAAATAGTTTACCACATGAACATACTCAACACAAGTTCTTCAAGCAAATGGAAAGGTTTGTACACAAAAAAGCTATAAACTTAGCTGTAATTGGAGAACTCGGAATTTTTTCCAATTAGTTTAAACCCATAATCCATCAGTATTTATAATTTTGGCATCATATTTTAGAATCTGAAGAAACTCGCTTATTAAATTCATATACACTAACATGTTAAACAACGAGATCAGCAAACACTTGGTTTAGATTTGTCAAACAAATTTCAGCCTAATGGGATTGAAGCATGTTTGGAATACCAACATACTTTTGATATTAACAAGTTGTGTTATGTGGTCAAGAATAAACTAAAAGATGAATATGTTTATTTTGGAAAAGAAAAAAATCAGAAACAGAATCAAAACTAAAATTTTATGACAATATTACTACAGAATACAGAATGGAACCATATTTAGCAAACTCTTCTTTAAGCTTCAATCAAAAACAAGCACTATTTTAATTAAGGATTTCTTGTCACGATCTTAAAATAGAAAAAGGTAGATTTTACAAAGACACCAAGAGAAAAAAGACTGTGTTTGGAATGTAATGAAAAAGAAGACGAAATTCTTTTTCTTAGATAAATGTACTAAATATAGCGATGTAAGGCGGCAGTTTTTAGAACACATCAAAGACAAATACAATATACAAAATGCGCTGCCATCTATCTTTAAAATCAAATGACGTGCTTATCAGCGAGATCTCAAAATTGTGTATGCTATTTCAAAGTTGTCGATAAGGTCAAATGTATGACAAAGGGCAACTTGATATAACATGATGATAATTGGATACAACAACAAGCATGATATTTGTATTTCGTCATTTGGTTTCGTTTATCTTTTCTCTATTTTATTTGTGTCATATAAAACCTGTTACGGTTTTCAAAGGCATTAAACTATTGAATCTTGAATCTTGAATCTTGAATCACCACACACACACCACACACACACACACAAAACACACACACACACACACACACACACACACACACAACACACACACACACCCACACACACACCACACACCCACACACACACACACACACACACGCACGCACGCACGCACCCCACGCACGCACGCACGCACGCACGCACGCACGCAAACGCACGCACGCAAAGCAGCCAAAACACACACACACATGCACATGGGACATAGTACGCGCGCTTGCACGGTTCACCACCCCACACATACCCCCCCCCTCCCCGCATACATACTGACACCATACAGACACACACACACACACTCTCTCTTTTCTCTCTCTCTCTCTCTCTCTCTCTCTCTCTCCTCTCTCTCTCTCTTCTCTCATTTCGATTTCATCACCCGGTCCGCATTAGGAAAGTACTTTATGAACACTAAAGCATGAAAGTCTTCATGTTTCAACATGGGATTCAGCTGGGACTGAGAATTCCCTCGATTTTGTCTTCGAGGTCCTTTACAATTTGTCTTGATTGTTGAACTTGAACGAAACAAATGAGTGATATGGATATGAGGGATAACATCTTTATGATATAGTGTCCCTGTAAAACCCCGTTCGCCCAAAACGGGCGTTAATCCAATTGAATTAGTTGCAAAGTAAGACGGCTGCAGACAGAAATTCAAACAGATCTTAAATTTAAATGTTAGCGAAACTGGCCAAAACCCCCCACAAAGAAACAAAAACAAAACAAATAAAAAACGTGGACAAACGAATCACAAGAAAAGAACACGATGCGCTTCGACCTCTTAGCTCTTCTTTTAGGCAAGATACAAAACAGGACACGTTTCTTCTTCTTGCCTGCAGAAGACCTAAGAGGTCGAAACGCGTTGTGTTTTGTCTTGTGATTCGTTTGTCCACGTTTTATTGGGGGGGGGGGGGGGGGGGGGGGGGGGGGGGCGGTTCGCTAACATGTAATCAAGAGTTTTTCAAATGAATTAGTAAACAATCGATAGTGATGTATGGCGATTTGACCTGTCTACCTCATCTCATTACAAGGATGCTGCAGTCTTTCAGTAATTGTCATACTTCAGATTTGCGATTAGAGGGTGTATGACTTGTTCAACGCGTTTTCGAAACAAACATAAGACAGAGTGACAATGGAAAGACAACACGGCAAAGATACACACGGGAACATCAGAGAGTTTGTTCCTGCGCTAATTAACAACCGCTGACGATGTGAGAGGAATCCAAAGAAACGGGGCTCCATGTTGAAAGACGTATTCTTTAACCTTCTTTACGTGGGAAATGTTGAACTCTTCAGTTCTTTCCCTTGAATTTCGATCACCGGTGATCGACGGTTTTCTTCCCGGAATTATGGAATTTAAAACAACATTTTTGTTATCTGAAGCAATGTATCGCCTAAAAAGACGTAAAATAGACACATTCATCACAAAAATATTACTATTTTAGAAATAAATGCGCAGAATGTTACGAAACAAACAACGTCCGTCATGCAAAATGCAAAAATCTCAAAAACTGTTGAGAGTTAATTAATTCATCTGTCACTACAGATTTCACAATATAACATGCTTCTACTTAAAGAATCGTAACGGTAATAATCATGTGATGTGATGTGATTAAAAAAAAAAAAAAAAAAAAAAACTACACAGAAACGGGACATCAGCAGGAAATGTTCAAAGCATGTGTTCATAGAGACAGAACTCTTGCCCGATGACAACACAAAGGAAATATTGAACACGAAATAATTCAAGAGATGTTGAGAGGCCATAAAATGACCTGCTGAGAACTACGGGTGGAGAGACTGTGGCGGACTCATTGCCTGTCAGACACGATTAGCAGGACAGTCTACCAGAAGGTACGTGCTGGGATTCGTTCACCGCAAAACACGTGCCGCGCGATCCGTTATTAACATGGGGCTTGTTAAACGCCTGCTGCGTAGAGACACAACTTTATTAGAATCAGCAGCGGGTGATCTCTGTCTCTGTCTTTCTCTCTGTCTCTGTCTCTCTGTCTCTGTTTCTCTGTCTGTGTCTCTCTGTCTCTGTCTGTGTCTGTCTGTCTGTGTCTGTCTGTCTGTGTCTGTCTGTCTGTCTCTCTCTCTCTCTCTCTCTCTCTCTCTCTCTCTTATATATATATATATTATATATATATAAGAGAGAGAGGAGAGAGAGAGAGAGAGAGAGAGAGAGAGAGAGAGAGAGAGAGAAAGAGAGAGAAAAAATTTACTTTCTGCACTATTGTTGTGAATTTTTGTTTAGCCTCAGGGCTGAGTGTAAAAAAGCACGCTTGCATGCTTATCTCATATCCCTGAATAAACAAAATTTCGTTCGTTCGTTAGTTCTCTCTCTCTCTCTCTCTCTCTCTCTCTCTCTCTCTCTCTCGTCTTTTATATGTATAGGACGTTTTGCACCATACATGATGTCAAGCCATATTTGAAAACAGATTTACACAAACATCTGACAATTATAATGACAAGGCTCGACGTGGTATTTTGGAAATTGCTGCACATTATTATCGTTATAAGAAATTGTCTGAGACAGATTTACGTTGTCATCTTTGCAAAAAGGGAAATGAAGATGAATTGCACTTTTTTTGTGTGTTGTCCTGTATTAAGTGATCTAAGAACGCGATATATACCATAAGATCATTACAATCATCCGAATGAGTTTCGCTTAAGTATACTTTTAGCTTCTAGAAACGACAGTATTGTCAGTTAGTTATCGGTTTACTTATACAAAGCATTTCGGCTACGTTCTGTAATGATGTCATGACGGACAGAGTCTAGCGATCTCTAATGTTGCAAATAATACTGTGCTGTACATTTTCTACTTTGTGCCCCCTTCATGAGGGGCAAAAGCCTGAATGAATAAATCTTCATCCATTCATTCATTCTCTCTCTCGTCTTCTTTTTCTATTGATACATTATTTGCCTGTGTGTTCATGTACTAAATGTTCATATTTTGAAAATGGGTTTATAGTGCTTTCATGTGTTTTCCCCAATCAATCAAAACGTTTCTAATCATTTCAGCTTATCAAAGAACCACAATTTGTTTCTGCCTCTCATACGGACACAATAAGTCCTATTCATTTTTTTTCTCAAAATGAAATTACAGATGAATAATCATAAATAAAAGCTATAATGGAACACGTGCAGGAGTAATATGTTTTTACTCTAATCTTGATTTTCTTCGTGCTCTAATCCGTTCAAATCAGGTTACTCAAATGCATCGAATTCATTTTACCATGTAATTTGGACATCGGCAGCCAAACTTCAAGTAACTTAAAGTCACAGAGAAAGCAACGCCATTAAGTTGAAAACGATCGTTATTTTCTAAAGTCTCTTGTTTCAATGACAGGCGAGAATCAATTGGGGAGAATGAGAATCACCGCCATCAGGGCTTAATAAAACAGCCATCAGGGCTTAATAAAACAGCCATCAGGGCTTTATAAAACAGCCATCAGGCTTATTAAAACAGCCATCAGGGCTTATTAAAGCAGCACGCCCGTCAGCATGTGATAACTGAGATAATCAGCCAGAGATAATGGGACAAAGAGGGATAAAATTCAGCTAGAAAAAAAAAAAAACATTTCTACTTGGAAACTTGTCAAGGTTGTCCACCATCTATTACGAGAGATTGAAGGAAGTAGATCTTGAAGATTGGCTGTGTCCTTTTCCGGCTTGGATCTATGTTGGTCAAAATAGCAAGCTGGTGGAGGT
>CM031611.1:11251912-11261912 GCA_018398815.1 Conus ventricosus | reverse complement strand
AAGAGAACACCTGCCACACTGGGCAATGCCACAATCCCACAGTTTGTCACAGAGGAAGAGAACACCTGCTACACTGGGCAATGCCACAATCCCACAGTTTGTCACAGAGGAAGAGAACACGTGCTACACTGGGCAATGTCACAATCCTAGTTTGTCACAGAGGAAGAGAACACCTGCTACACTGGGCAATGCCACAATCCCACAGTTTGTCGCAGAGGAAGAGAACACCTGCCACACTGGGCAATGCCACAATCCCACAGTTTGTCACAGAGGAAGAGAACACCTGCCACACTGGGCAATGCCACAATCCCACAGTTTGTCACAGAGGAAGAGAACACCTGCTACACTGGGCAATGCCACAATCCCACAGTTTGTCACAGAGGAAGAGAACACCTGCCACACTGGGCAATGCCACAATCCCACAGTTTGTCACAGAGGAAGAGAACACCTGCCACACTGGGCAATGCCACAATCCCACAGTTTGTCACAGAGGAAGAGAAACACCTGCCACACTGGGCAATGCCACAATCCCAAAGTTTGTCACAGAGGAAGAGAACACCTGCCACACTGGGCAATGCCACAATCCCAAAGTTTGTCACAGAGGAAGAGAACACCTGCCACACTGGGCAATGCCACAATCCCACAGTTTGTCACAGAGGAAGAGAACACCTGCCACACTGGGCAATGCCACAATCCCACAGTTTGTCACAGAGGAAGAGAACACCTGCCACACTGGGCAATGCCACAATCCCACAGTTTGTCACAGAGGAAGAGAACACCTGCCACACTGGGCAATGCCACAATCCCACAGTTTGTCACAGAGGAAGAGAAACACCTGCCACACTGGGCAATGCCACAATCCCACAGTTTGTCACAGAGGAAGAGAACACCTGCCACACTGGGCAATGCCACAATCCCACAGTTTGTCACAGAGGAAGAGAACACCTGCCACACTGGGCAATGCCACAATCCCACAGTTTGTCACAGAGGAAGAGAACACCTGCCACACTGGGCAATGCCACAATCCCACAGTTTGTCACAGAGGAAGAGAACACCTGCCACACTGGGCAATGCCACAATCCCACAGTTTGTCACAGAGGAAGAGAACACCTGCCACACTGGGCAATGCCACAATCCCACAGTTTGTCACAGAGGAAGAGAACACCTGCCACACTGGGCAATGCCACAATCCCACAGTTTGTCACAGAGGAAGAGAACACCTGCCACACTGGGCAATGCCACAATCCCACAGTTTGTCACAGAGGAAGAGAACACCTGCTACACTGGGCAATGCCACAATCCCACAGTTTGTCACAGAGGAAGAGAACACGTGCTACACTGGGCAATGTCACAATCCTAGTTTGTCACAGAGGAAGAGAACACCTGCTACACTGGGCAATGCCACAATCCCACAGTTTGTCGCAGAGGAAGAGAACACCTGCCACACTGGGCAATGCCACAATCCCACAGTTTGTCACAGAGGAAGAGAACACCTGCCACACTGGGCAATGCCACAATCCCACAGTTTGTCACAGAGGAAGAGAACACCTGCTACACTGGGCAATGCCACAATCCCACAGTTTGTCACAGAGGAAGAGAAACACCTGCCACACTGGGCAATGCCACAATCCCACAGTTTGTCACAGAGGAAGAGAACACCTGCCACACTGGGCAATGCCACAATCCCACAGTTTGTCACAGAGGAAGAGAACACCTGCCACACTGGGCAATGCCACAATCCCAAAGTTTGTCACAGAGGAAGAGAACACCTGCCACACTGGGCAATGCCACAATCCCACAGTTTGTCACAGAGGAAGAGAACACCTGCCACACTGGGCAATGCCACAATCCCACAGTTTGTCACAGAGGAAGAGAACACCTGCCACACTGGGCAATGCCACAATCCCACAGTTTGTCACAGAGGAAGAGAACACCTGCCACACTGGCAATGCCACAATCCCAAAGTTTGTCACAGAGGAAGAGAACACCTGCCACACTGGGCAATGCCACAATCCCAAAGTTTGTCACAGAGGAAGAGAACACCTGCCACACTGGGCAATGCCACAATCCCACAGTTTGTCACAGAGGAAGAGAACACCTGCCACACTGGGCAATGCCACAATCCCACAGTTTGTCACAGAGGAAGAGAACACCTGCTACACTGGGCAATGCCACAATCCCACAGTTTGTCACAGAGGAAGAGAACACCTGCCACACTGGGCAATGCCACAATCCCACAGTTTGTCACAGAGGAAGAGAACACCTGCCACACTGGGCAATGCCACAATCCCACAGTTTGTCACAGAGGAAGAGAACACCTGCTACACTGGGCAATGCCACAATCCCACAGTTTGTCACAGAGGAAGAGAACACCTGCCACACTGGGCAATGCCACAATCCCACAGTTTGTCACAGAGGAAGAGAACACCTGCCACACTGGGCAATGCCACAATCCCACAGTTTGTCACAGAGGAAGAGAACACCTGCTACACTGGGCAATGCCACAATCCCACAGTTTGTCACAGAGGAAGGGAACACCTACTACACCGGGAAATGTCACAATTCCACAGTTTGTCACAGAGGAAGAGAACACCTGCTACACCGGGAAATGTCACAATCCACAGTTTGTCACAGAGGAAGAGAACACCTGCTACCCTGGGCAATGTCACAATCCACAGTTTGTCTCAGAGGAAAAGAACACCTGCTACACCGGGAAATGTCACAATCCCACAGTTTGTCACAGAGGAAGAGAACACCTGCTACACCGGGAAATGTCACAATCCACAGTTTGTCACAAAGGAAAAGAACACCTGCTACACTGCGCGCGCATAGATATATTAACCCACAGACATGTAAACCGTACATTGCCGTTTTGAATGAAACAGCAATACAATCAATAGTATCCATACATACATGCGTCCCGTGCACCTCATTGCAATGAAGGAAATCACTTTGTTCATAAACTGAAATCCAGTCTGATGATTGATTGATATACTGGGATGCACGACACGTAAACTACAAGGTGGTGTGGCGGGAGGGGGGGGGGATGGGTGGCGAAACGTCACCAACACTTTGCGTTAATGATTCAAGCCCACCGCACACCCTAACACTGACGCTTAAACTGTTGACATAGGTCTTGAGCTTGCTAAACTGTCTCACTCTGACCGCCCCTGGCCTCTCACTCTCCTCTCTCTCTCTCTCTCTCTCTCTCTCTCTCTCTCTCTCTCTCTCTCTCTCTCTCTCTCTCTCTCTCTCTCTCTCTCTCTCTTCTGGCAACAGTAAGCCTTCTCTGTTCTGGAAAAACAGGAGAGAAGAATGGCCAGCGTTCTGCATGCAGGGTGCCTGCTCCCAGGCGTGCAAGGCAAATGAGCATCATCATCTTACAGCAAACTGGGCCGACAACCTGACTGTTGACCCCACATTGTGTCAATGTACTGCACAGTCCACCTGTGCAAACTGCAGTTTGTGAATGCCTTTGACAGTCATTCCAGTCCACGTGTCATCATAATAAGGCTGCATTTTGCCAATGTCCTTGACCATCATTCTGTCAAAGGGTGCACGTGTGAAATATCCCGTGCAAAAGCTAACGAAAAACTGTAAATTGTGAATGTCATTTACAGTCTCTCTGTTAAAGTGCAAGTGTGAAATATCCGTGCAAAAGCTAACGAAAAACTGTAAATTGTGAATGTCATTTACAGTCTCTCTGTTAAAGTGCAAGTGTGAAATATCCCGTGCAAAAGCTAACGAAAAACTGTAAATTGTGAATGTCATTTACAGTCTCTCTGTTAAAGTGCAAGTGTGAAATATCCCGTGCGAAAGCTAACGAAAAACTGTAAATTGTGAATGTCATTTACAGTCTCTCTGTTAAAGTGCACGTGTGAAATATCCCGTGCAAAAGCTAACGAAAAACTGTAAATTGTGAATGTCATTTACAGTCTCTCTGTTAAAGTGCAAGTGTGAAATATCCCGTGCAAAAGCTAACGAAAAACTGTAAATTGTGAATGTCATTTACAGTCTCTCTGTTAAAGTGCAAGTGTGAAATATCCCGTGCAAAAGCTAACGAAAAACTGTAAATTGTGAATGTCATTTACAGTCTCTCTGTTAAAGTGCAAGTGTGAAATATCCCGTGCGAAAGCTAACGAAAAACTGTAAATTGTGAATGTCATTTACAGTCTCTCTGTTAAAGTGCAAGTGTGAAATATCCCGTGCAAAAGCTAACGAAAAACTGTAAATTGTGAATGTCATTTACAGTCTCTCTGTTAAAGGCTGCACCATTTTTAACAACCTTAACTGTCCAAAGGCTGCAACATTTCTAACAACCTTAACTGTCCAAAGGCTGCAACATTTCTAACAACCTTAACTGTCCAAAGGCTGCAACATTTCTAACAACCTTAACTGTCCAAAGGCTGCAACATTTTTAACAACCTTAACTGTCCAAAGGCTGCAACATTTTTAACAACCTTTACTGTCCAAAGGCTGCAACATTTTTAACAACCTTAACTGTCTAAAGGCTGCAACATTTCTAACAACCTTAACTGTCCAAAGGCTGCAACATTTTTAACAACCTTAACTGTCCAAAGGCTGCAACATTTTTAACAACCTTTACTGTCCAAAGGCTGCAACATTTCTAACAACCTTAACTGTCCAAAGGCTGCAACATTTCTAACAACCTTAACTGTCCAAAGGCTGCAACATTTCTAACAACCTTAACTGTCCAAAGGCTGCAACATTTCTAACAACCTTAACTGTCTAAAGGCTGCAACATTTTTAACAACCTTAACTGGCCAAAGGCTGCAACATTTCTAACAACCTTAACTGTCCAAAGGCTGCAACATTTTTAACAACCTTAACTGTCCAAAGGCTGCAACATTTTTAACAACCTTAACTGTCCAAAGGCTGCAACATTTTTAACAACCTTAACTGTCCAAAGGCTGCAACATTTTTAACAACCTTAACTGTCCAAAGGCTGCAACATTTTTAACAACCTTAACTGTCCAAAGGCTGCAACATTTCTAACAACCTTAACTGTCCAAAGGCTGCAACATTTTTAACAACCTTAACTGTCCAAAGGCTGCAACATTTTAACAACCTTAACTGTCCAAAGGCTGCAACATTTTTAACAACCTTTACTGTCTCCCATTTACACGCTGCGATTAGTAAGTGTCCTTGGGAGTCTCCTCCGTGTTCAAGGCTGCAGGTTTGAAATATTCTAAACAGTCTCCATGTTAAAGGCTGCTGGTTTGAAATGTTCTAAACAGTCTCCATGTTAAAGGCTGCGGGTTGAAAATGTTCTAAACAGTCTCCGTGTTCAAGGCTGCAGGTTTGAAATATTCTAAACAGTCTCCATGTTAAAGGCTGCGGGTTGAAAATGTTCTAAACAGTCTCCGTGTTCAAGGCTGCAGATTTGAAATGTTCTAAACAGTCTCCATGTTAAAGGCTGCGGGTTGAAAATGTTCTAAACAGTCTCCGTGTTAAAGGCTGCAGGTTTGAAATGTTCTAAACAGTCTCCATGTTAAAGGCTGCGGGTTGAAAATGTTCTAAACAGTCTCCGTGTTAAAGGCTGCAGGTTTGAAATGTTCTAAACAGTCTCCGTGTTAAAGGCTGCAGGTTTGAAATGTTCTAAACAGTCTCCATGTTCAAGGCTGCTGGTTTGAAATGTTCTAAACAGTCTCCAAGTAAAAGGATGCAGTTTGTAAATGTCACTGAATGACTTCAGATTCAAAACTTCAATTTCTAAATGTCCAAGACAGTCTTCAAATTACTGGCTGCATCCTTGTAAATATCAGACTACCTATTCAAGACTGTTGATTATAGATGCCTCACATAGTCTTCCTGTCGAGTCCTACAATTTATAAATGATCCAGAGAGTCCTCCTATGAATGCCACAGTTTGTAAATGTCGGGAATAATCTCCCTGTCAAACGTTTTAATGTATAAATGCCCTCGACACTGACATTGCTAAAGGTACAATTTATAATTGTCTTTGACAATCAAAAACCACGATATACAGATGTCCTATACATTCTCCCTGTTAAAGACTAAAATTTGTAAATGTCTTCGACAGCTAGAAGATACAATGTAAATTGCCATAGCCAGCACTTTAGTAAAGTCCTACATCTTTAATAAATGTCCTAAACAGTCATTCTGGTAAATGCTACAATTTGTAAATATCGTAGACGGTTACTTTGCTGAAGTGCAACTTTTGAAGGTCCTAGACATTGCACCTGCCATGTGGGCTACAACATGCAAATGTCCGAGAGAGTCTCCCTGTTAAAGGCTTCAATTGATGAATGTCCTAGCCTGTCTCAGTTTTACTTCGGCCAGTTCGGAATTGAGTTTGTGAGTCCGAAGATCTTCGTCGCTGGCCTTTTAGGGTTATTTGTGTCTCTCTGTTGAGTACCTCCTTACCTCTGGCTCTTACTAATCTGCATTTATCTCTTGGATGCACGTGGAAGGGAGAGAGAGAGAGAGAGAGAGAGAGAGCGAATGCGAATGTTTATTCAGATTTTAGGCCTAGGCCCCTACCTGAAGGGAATGGTCGTTCACTGACTCATATAATCTCAAACACACACACACACACACACACACACACACACACACACACATATATATATATATATATATATATATATATATATATATATATATATATAATGCTGAACAATTAAGTAGTGGGGGAAAACAAGTGCAGGCCAACAATTCCTCCATCATTATAATAATGACTTGGCAAAGATTTGGAAAAAAAAAAAAAATTGAAGGTGAAGAAAATGGGAAAATATATGTTTTAAATATGAAAACCCTTCTCTAGCTGCATGGGGGAACCATCACAATCCCTCTCGAAGGCAGATTTATATGTATTGCCTGCTCCTAGGCCTTTCGTCCGCTGGATCGGACTCATGAGGGAGACACGGCTGATTGTGTCTGCGCTCTTGGCGTCAAATAGAGACACACCACATTCCGTAATTCTATGGTGTTCGCACCACCAAGGGTTCAAAAAAGAATCCAACAGCACCCCCAAAGCAGCCAGCGAAAGGTAGAAACTAAAACAAAACGAAAGTGTGGGGAGGAAAAAATTGCTGAAAAACTAAACACATTATGTAAACAGAATAAAATGTAAGGGACAATCTTTGAGCCTATGCCTGAGGATCCATTTAAGAATGCAAGGGAGATCAAAAGATATGGAACAGTCTGAGTGGTCAGCTCTGCTGTTCAATAACCCAAGCATTGTCAGCGGCTAAGAATTGTGCAGAACAACCTTTACTTGGATCTCCTAAGAGATGCAATCGCCCACCGATTGACCAAACAATATAATGCTGAACAATTAAGTAGTGGGGAAAACAAGTGCAGGCCAACAATTCTTCCATCATTATAATAATGACTTGGCAAAGATTTAGAAAAAAAAAATTTGAAGGTGAAGAAAATGGGAAAATATATGTTTTAAATATGAAAACCCTTCCCTAGCTGCATGGGGGAACCATCACAATCCCTCTCGAAGGCAGATTTATATGTATTGCCTGCTCCTAGGCCTTTCGTCCGCTGGATCGGACTCATGAGGGAGACACGGCTGATTGTGTCTGCGCTCTTGGCGTCAAATAGAGACACACCACATTCCGTAATTCTATGGTGTTCGCACCACCAAGGGTTCAAAAACGAATCCAACAGCACCCCCAAAGCAGCCATATTTATATATATATATAAATACATAACATGGAATTTAGACACTGGTCATAAAGCATTTGTCATGTACTAAACAAACATAAAGTAAAGCATAACAAAGCAAAACAGAGAAAAAAATGTCATTGGTCTGTGGTCCTCAATAGCACTTTTTATGTTGAAGCAGTACACAAACGTTTTAAAGCTCTATAAGTGAATAGTGCTACATTAGATAATACACACTCATTTCTACATGCCATAAGTAGATTAAACCTGAACTGACATGGGCCATTATAATACTTGGGCTGAATATGTCTTATCCTCAAATCATGAAGAACAGGGCAACACAGAATAATATGAATGGCATCTTCCTTAGAAACATGACACAAGCGACACATAACTTCATCTGCTTTTCCACTGTATCTAAATCGTGGCTGGCTATATCTGACACACCAAATCTTAGTTTTGTTAGAGCACTTTTAACATATCTATTCATAACAATTTCAACATACGGTTCCACAAGATGTGTTGTCTTAAATGCCCTATATTCAGCAAATCGGTTGCTGGTGTGCATGTGACTATGCCAGTCTTGCCACCTACAATCAATGATCCTTTGTTGAAAGCATTTAATAAAGGCTGCAATATTTTCGACACCTTGGGTATCCCATACAAAAGCAAAACCATGAGAATATAGGCACTTACGAACATTTGTGGCCCACGTCTTCCTTCCATTAATATCAAGATCATATAACACTTTATACGCTTTAAATGGTAACTTGTAATTTCCATCCTTGTCAATTTTAGCCAGTAACTGATGCATTTAACGTATGAGTTTAAATAGATAGGATATCTCCCTATTTCTCCATATACCAAATCATTAGGAGTGCGACTGTCGACGTTCAAAAAGCGTTTCATGGCAAGCAAATGCAGCTTTTCGATAACATTGCTACTTTCGAAAGCCCATATTCAGCCCCATATTGTAAAATGGATTGAACTTTTGAATCAAATAACTTTTTAAATATATTAAACGAACTACAGTCAAGTTTATACATTACCTTAAGTATAATTAGAACAGCTCTTTTTGCTCTGTTAACTATATCTCTACATGCATAGGTAAAACTCAGCCTGGTTGAAAAGAATATACCCAGATACTTATATACGTTTACCCCTTTTACTGGCTCATTTCCATACATCCATTGTTCATGTCTAGCCAGATATCCACCCTTGCGAAAAACAATATTTGTTTTCTCCATATTCACTTTTAGCTCCAGTCTCATTGCAGCTGCATACAAACTATTCAACTGTCTTTGTAGGCCACCAACTGATATTGATAACAAGATAATATCATCCGCAAAAAGTAATATGAACAATTCTATCAAATCAAAGGACACACCATGTTTGCCATTTTCTATAATTTCTAGTGCAAGTTCGTTGACGAACAACGAAAAGAGAATCGGGCTGCAAACATCACCTTGCTTACTCCCCTTGTGCAATTCACAACATCTGATAATTTACCCCCACTTCTAATCCTAGCCTTTACATCTCTATACATACTCTTAATGCATCTATATAATTTATTACTGACACTATTTTTTTGCAACACAGGCCATAGCAAATTTCTAGAAATGGAGTCGAAAGCTTTCTCAAAATCTACAAATGCAACATACAATTTTTGATTCTTTGCAAACTGTTTCTGAATGGCAGCTAGCAATGTAAATATATGGTCTGTCCTACAGTAGTCCTTCTTAAACCCTGCTTGATGTTCCCCATTTATGTTATTTAAATTTACCCACTCTTGTAATCTGCTCTTGATTATTGAGCTATATAACTTACTACTTATATTACACAATGATATACCTCTGTAGTTGTTCATGTTATTGACTTCGCCTTTCTTAAAAAGTGGTATAATAGTTGACTCAGTCCAGTCATCTGGATAGATTCCATTATTGAATAAATGGTTAAATAATTTCACTAAAAACATCAACACTGGCTCTCCTGCGTTCTTAAAGAACTCTCCGATTAAATTATCAGGTCCAGCCGATTTACCATTCTTCAGCTTTCTAACTGCTATCATTACCTCGTCCCTGATATTGGCCTGTCATATATCTCATCACCATCATCTACTGTATCATAATCTGGAAAATCATGTGTTTCTCTATCTAATAATATCTTAAAATGACCAAACCACTGATCAATGGATATGTTATTTTGTGGCTGTGTTTCTTTACGAGAGAATTTCTTAACCGTTTCCCAAAATGTCTTCTGGCATTTAACAGAGTCAAGCAGTTCTTTTAACATTGATTCATTTCGTTCCTCCTTCTTCCTCATAATCATGTTTTTGTATTCTC
>CM031611.1:11231912-11244412 GCA_018398815.1 Conus ventricosus | reverse complement strand
GCGATACGATACGGTACAGTACAGCGATACGACAGTACAGCGATACGACAGTACAGCGATACGACAGTACAGCGATACGATGTTTTCTTGGATTCGATGATAGGATGGGCAGTGTCTGAAGAAAGTAAAGTGGGCTCATCTCCCCTTTAATAAGAAACGGTGGAACTAGAGAAGGCATTCCTTCCATCCTCCTCATTAGTCCTTTCAAGAGAATAGACGAAAAGGGAATTAGACTTGGACTTCAATTCCTAAAAGCAAGAAAAACAAAAGATCTCTCTCTCTCTCTCTCTCTCTCTCTCTCCTCTCTCTCTCTCTCTCTCTCTCTCCTCTCTCTCTCTCCAAGTGACATACACCAAGTCACGACAGAAGTATAGATCTGCCGAAATCAGCGAGGAAAGGCTGGTCAGCCGATAGAGAAAGGTAACAGACAGACGCCAATGACCAGGTCACACTCACAGAGACAGTCCCCAGCGCACTGAGGTGGAAGCGACACTCGTCCTGGACCATTTGCAATTGGCAGCCCTTAACAGACACACTGTCCAGGACAATAGCATTAGTATTCTGTCATGTGAAGCAAAAGAATTCCTTGAAACCGTGTATCCATATCATCTGAAGATTTTTTTTTTATAGATAGCTCGATTTTAGACTCATATGCAGGGTCCGGATTTGTGATTCCATTGCTGAAGTTTCGTAGATCCTATTCTCTATGGAAAGGCTTCTCCATATTTACGGCAGAGCTCTATGTTATTCTTATGGCGTAGATTTATATGTGTGACAATAACACTGCTGTCTATAATATACTTTTTTTGCGTTGATTCCAAGGCAGTTCTATATAGCTTGCAAAATTGGGAATCAAAAATAAGAAAGATTTACTTTTTGAAATAAGACATTACATACATGTTACTATGTTGAACGGAATTGGGGTATCTTTTTGCTGGATTTCATCACACTGTGGCATATCTGGTAATGAAACAGCAGATAAATTACCTAAAGATGGTGAGTTAAGAAAAACACCTGAGAGTAATTTAAAACTTGATGTTCAAGAAATTAATTCGCTATTAGAAAAATGCGTGAACAGTGAACACCTTCCAGAGAAGTATGCAATCTTATCATGTCCACGATATTTGCCATCTTAAATATACAAGCTTCGAGTGAATTCGTGGAAAACCATGTTTTCCAATAGTGTAGCATGTGATTGTTCAAATCTTCTATCAGTGGACCATATTCATTTTCATTGTTCAATATTAACTTCATTGTATAAAGAATGGAACGTGGATGTGACTGTACACGATTCTATCAAAACAATAAGCCAGAAACTGTGCAAATATCAAAAGTGATTTCCATGCATCCAATAAATAGATTTTGTAAACGCTCCCCTTCCCCTTCCCCACAGGTCCTCAGCCCACAGGTCGTCAGGTCACAGGTCCTCAGGTCACAGGTCCCCAGGTCACAGGTCGTCAGGTCACAGGCCGTCAGGTCACAGGTCGTCAGGTCACAGGCCGTCAGGTCACAGGCCGTCAGCTCACAGGTCCACAGCTCACAGGTCCTCAGGTCACAGGTCCTCAGGTCACAGGTCCTCAGGACGCAGGTCGTCAGGTCACAGGCCGTCAGGTCACAGGTCGTCAGGTCACAGGCCGTCAGGTCAAAGGTCGTCAGGTCACAGGTCCTCAACTCACAGGTCCTCAGCTCACAGGTCCTCAGGTCACAGGTCACAGGTCCTCAGGACAACAGGTTCTCAGGTCACAGGTCCTCAGGTCACAAGTCCTCAGGACACAGGTCCTCAGGTCACAAGTCCTCAGGACACAGGTCCTCAGCTCACAGGTCCTCAGGTCACAGGTCCTCAGCTCACAGGTCCTCAGGTCACAGGTCCTCAGGTCACAGGTCCTCATCCCACAGGTCATCAGGTCACAGGTCCTCAGCTCACAGGTCCTCGGCTCACAGGTCCTCAGTTCACAGGTCCTCAGCCCACAGGTCCACAGTTCACAGGTCATCAGCCCACAGGCCCTCAGTTCACAGGTCCTCAGCCGACAGGTCCTCAGCCGACAGGTCCTCAGCTCACAGGCCCAGGTCACAGGCCCCCAGGTCACAGGTCGTTAGGTCACAGGTACTCAGCCCACAGGTACTCAGCCCACAGGTACTCAGCCCACAGGTACTCAGCCCACAGGTCCCCAGGTCACAGGTCCCAGGTCACAGGTTCCCAGGTCACAGGTCTCAGGTCACAGGTCCTCAGGTCACAGGTCCTCAGGTCACATGTCCTCAGCCCACAGGTCTTCAGTTCACAGGTCCTCAGCCCACAGGTCCTCAGCCGCAGTTCCCAGGTCACAGGTCCTCAGGTCACAGGTCCCCAGGTCACAGGTCGTCAGGTCACAGGCCGTCAGGTCACAGGTCGTCAGGTCACAGGCCGTCAGGTCACAGGCCGTCAGCTCACAGGTCCTCAGCTCACAGGTCCTCAGGTCACAGGTCCTCAGGTCACAGGTCCTCAGCTCACAGGTCCTCAGGACGCAGGTCGTCAGGTCACAGGCCGGGCAGGTCACAGGTCGTCAGGTCACAGGCCGTCAGGTCAAAGGTCGTCAGGTCACAGGTCCTCACTCACAGGTCCTCAACTCACAGGTCCTCAGGTCACAGGTCACAGGTCTCAGGACACAGGTTCTCAGGTCACAGGTCCTCAGGTCACAAGTCCTCAGGACACAGGTCCTCAGCTCACAAGTCCTCAGGACACAGGTCCTCAGGTCACAGGTCTCAGGTCCTCAGGTCACAGTCCTCAGGTCACAGGTCCTCAGGTCACAGGTCCTCAGCTCCAGGTCCTCGGCTCACAGGTCCTCAGTTCACAGGTCCTCAGCCCACAGGTCCACAGTTCACAGGTCATCAGCCCACAGGCCCTCAGTTCACAGGTCCTCAGCCGACAGGTCCTCAGCTCACAGGTCCTCAGCTCACAGGCCCCAGGTCACAGGCCCCCAGGTCACAGGTCGTTAGGTCACAGGTACTCAGCCCACAGGTACTCAGCCCACAGGTACCTCAGCCCACAGGTACTCAGCCCACAGGTACTCAGCCCACAGGTCCCCAGGTCACAGGTTCCCAGGTCACAGGTCCTCAGGTCAAAGGTACTCAGCCCACAGGTCCTCAGGTCACAGGTCCTCCGGTCACAGGTCCTCAGGTCACATGTCCTCAGCCCACAGGTCTTCAGTTCACAGGTCCTCAGCCCACAGGTCCTCAGCCCGCAGGTCCCAGGCCACAGGTCCCCAGGCCACAGGTCCCCAGGCCACAGATCCTCAGGTCACAGGTCATCAGGTCACAGGTCCTCAGGTCACAGGTCCTCAGGTCACAGGTCCTCAGATCACAGGTCCTCAGGTCACAGGTCCTCAGGTCACAGGTCCTCAGGTCACAGGTCGTTGGGCACAGGTCGTTTGGCAAAGGTCCTCCTCACAGGTTCTCAGGGCCAGGCCTCAGGTCACAGGTTCTCAGGGCAAAGGTATCAAAAAGGGGAGGCCCCCCCTCCTCCATCCCTGAATCCCCCCCGGCAGACAATCTTTCCTAATATTTTTTCGGGGTGAAAATGGGGGATGGGGGTGGGGGGGGTCCCTGGGGGGGAAGTGGACATGGGGTGAGGGGGGTCGCGTGAAGAACCCCGGGAGAGAACAAGTGTTGGGAGCCAAGGACCGCTTCTGTAAACCCGGGGGTGTGGGGTAAGCTTCCCGCCCCGGAGGCGAGGGGGCAAAGTTGGTCCCACCATCGGGGCGACTGTTACCGCTAGACGACCTCAAAAACAGACTGCCATCATCCAGAGCATGTACAAAGAGGGGACGCAAGGTATGAGAACTCGCTATTTGATTTCTAGCTCCCTTTAAATGGTTAAATTCAAAAACGATTTCAGAAATATAACTCCATCATCGACAAAGAGAATAATTAACAATCCGATAGCATTTGCAACAGCGGACAAACGTCTGCCTTAAATAATATTTAAAAGTCATTCATTTAGTTAGGGAAAAGAACTGTGTTTTTTGCTTTACACGTCTTTAAAACTGTGGAGTTGCTTATCACCAACCATCCAATGCCCAAGTTAAATACATTGGGGATGTTCTTTTATCACCAACACATCCTAATGCCAACGTTTGGGGAAAAATACATTCTGTGGTAGTTGCTTTTTTTACCAACACACCCAAGCCAAGTTGAAAGTACATTTGGGAAGTTGCTTTTATCACAAAACCCCCAATGCCAACGTTGAAAAAACTTCGTGGGTATTGCTTTACAACCCAAAACATCCTAATGCCAACGTTGAAAGAAAATTTTGGGGGAAATTGCTTTTATCACCAAAACATCCCAAGCCAAAAGTTGAAAGATCCTTTTGTGGATAGTTGCTTTTTTTCACCAACACATCCAATTTCCAACGTTGAAAGAACATTCTGTGGATAGTTGCTTTTTTTTCCCCAAAACTCCTAATGCCAACGTTTAAAATTTAATTTGGGATAGTTGCTTTTATCACCAAAACATCCTAAGCCAACGTTAAAAAACAATCGGGATGTTTTTCTTTTTCCCAACACACCAATCCAACGTTGAAAGAACTTCTGTGGATATTTTTTTTTACACCAAAAACATCCTAATCCAACGTTGAAAATACAACTGTGGATAGTTTCTTTATCCCCAAAACATCCTAATGCCAACGTTAAAGAAAATTCTGTGGGGGTTTGCTTTTTATCACCCAAAAACATCCTAATGCCAACTTTTAAAGATACAACTTGGGAAATTCTTTTTCCCAACCTCCAATGCCAACGTTGAAAGAACAAACGGGGATAGTTCTTTTATCACCAACACATCCAAGCCAACGTTGAAAGATACTTCTGTGGTATTTTTTTTTATCACCAACACATCCTAAAAGCCCAAAGTTTAAAGAACATTTTTGTGGATGTTGCTTTTATCACCAACACCCTAAGCCAAAGTTTAAAGATACACGTGGAAGTTGCTTTTTCACAAACCCTCCTAAAGCCAACGTTGAAAATACATTCTTGGGTATTTCTTATACCAACACACCCAAGCCAACGTTGAAAGATAAATTCTGGGATATTGCTTTTATCACCCAAACATCCCAATGCCAACGTTGAAAAGAAATCTGGGATAGTTGCTTTTATCACCAAACCCCCATCCTAATGCCAAGTTAAAGATACATCGTGGTAGTTCTTTTTTAAACCAAAAATCCTAATGCCAACGTTGAAAGATACATTTTGGGATAGTTTTTTCCCCAACACATCCTAATGCCAACGTTGAAAGGTCTTCTGTGATTTTGCCTTTTTTTCACCAACACACCCTAAAGCCAACGTTTAAAAAACATCTTGGGGGAGTTGCTTTACACCAACACTCCTAATGCCAAAGTTTTAAAGATCTTTTGTGGATAGTTGCTTTTTTTTACCAAAAAATCCTAATCCAAAGTTGAAAAAAAACACTGTGGTAGTTGGTTTTATCACCACACACCCAATGCCAAGTGAAAGATACATTCTGTGGATAGTTGCTTTTTTTTTTTGGGTTTTTTTTTTTTTTTTTTTTTTTTTTTTGTTGGTTTTATTTTTTTTTTTTTTTGTTGGTTTTTTTGTTTTTTTGTTTGAAAATTGTTTTTGTTGGGGGGGGGGGGGGGGGGGTTGTTTTTGTTTGGTGTATTTTTTTTTCATAACAACAAAAAAGGGTTTTTCTTTACTACATGATCATGGTTTTCATTTTTCCGAACAGGTTGTTCTCTCTGTACTGAGCTGACAGGGTTGTCATTTTTTCTAGAAAAGATTTTTCTCTCTGACGAGCTGATCATGGTTGCATTTGTTATGAACGATTGTTCTCTCTGTACGAGTGACATGGTTGTCATTTGTCTATGAACAGATTGTTCCCCTCTGTACTGAGCAGATCTTTTCCCAAAGAACAGATTGTTTTTTGGAACTTTTTTCAAGAAACAGAGGGAGAGAAAGGGGGGGGGGGGACACAGAGAGAGAAGAGAGAGATAGAGGAGGGGAAAAAAGAGAGAGGGGAGAGAGAGGAAAAGGGAGAGGGGAGAGAGAGAGGGGGAGGGGGGGAGAGTATGAGCATGATTAATACATTCCTAATGCAAGTTCAAATTTGTTTTTGGACTTTGAAGAACCACAGATGATGGACAAGACAAAAAGACAAGACAAAATTCTTTATTTACGGGATAATAATAACACTAACGTGCTTTTTTTACATCCAGCCTCGCCCGAGTAGGGGCTACAAAAATGCAGTGAAATCAATTAAAGTAAAAATCAAAGAACAACAAAGCGGTCATGAAACTAGGAAAAAATCAAAGGGAAAAAAGAAGATAAATGAAAACAAAACAAAAAATAAGAATATAACAAACAAACAAACAATAAAAATAATAACATAAGAAAAAATATAATAATAAAAAATAAAAATGAGAATAACAATAGGAAGGTGAAAGGAGAGAGTGGGGGTAGGGAGTGAGGTGGCTGGGAAACAAGGTAAGGTACTACAACGTACAAGATGGCCATGTAAGAAAACAGACAGTGAAGTGTATATGACAAGGTGGCGTACACTTTTTTGAACACACAAGACTCGCACGTTCGCACGCATAGAGAGAGGGGGAGAGAGAGAAGAGAAGAGAGAGTGAGAGAGAGAGAAGAGAGAGAGAGAGAGAGAGAGAGAGAGAGAGAAAGAAAGAGAGAGGAGCAAGCACAACATGTATGCCATTTTCGCAAGGCATGAAAATACGTAGAAGGTATTAAGCAAAGTTGTGATGAAATTGGGTGTGGGGGGGGGGGGGGGGGGGGGGGGGGGGGGGGGGGGAGGAGAAAAAAAGCGAGAGGAAAAGGGGTTGGGAGAGGATGAAGTGGAGAGGGGGAAACAGCATGAGATGTAATGATTTTGAAATAGAAATGTAACTAAAACGTCACACTATTTAGCCTGTATAAAAATCAGAGACGAGTTAAATGAACTATGACAAAATATGTAACGAAAATCGGACGGAACATACACCACGCACGGAGCATATGCCCAGAACAGTGGAGAGAGAAAGAGAGAGAGAGAAGATGAGAGAGAGAGAGAAGAAGAGAGAGAAGAGAGAGAGAGAGAGGGAGAGAGGAAGAGAATGAGAGAGGCCAAAGAGAGAAAGAGAGAGAGAGAGAGAGAGAGAGAGAGGTGAGAGAGGAGAGTGAGAGAGAGAGAGGGAGAGAGGAGTAGAGAGAGAGAGAGAGAGAGAAGAAAAAGGGTACACTATAGTCATTTTTTTTCCTCGTATATTATATCCATATGGCAAAGCAACTACATATATATAACCCTCACAAACACACATATATGCATACTCACTACACTACGCACATACACACACACAATAATTACCTAGAATATATAATATATATATATACACTCAACTCACATATTGACACACAAACATACACACACTTACACATACATATACATACATACACTTATCATATAACATATAAATATATAAATAAGATATATTATATATATATAAAATATATATATATAAATTATGTCCTTTGTATTTTTCTTATGTTTTTTGTTTGTTTGTTTTTAATTATTATTTTTTATAATTAATTTTTACCGCAGAAGATGGGTAAGGTCTGTAATTTTTTGAAGTTTTGTGGTCCATGGATTTGTGTTGATGTATTCTGGAAGGGAGTTCCCCAAAGAGGTTCCCGAGTAATACGTTAGACTTGATTTAAATAGTCAATTCTAAAGGGATTGGGAAATGGAGTTTTGTGGGAGTTTCTTTTCCCTTCTGGTTGTTTCCTCGATCTTTTTTCTCGACGAGACTTTTTGAGAACCGTCGCATTAAAAGGGTGTTGGAGCTCTTCCCCGTCAAGAATCTGTGCATCTGTAGCCCGTTGTTGTATTGAGTCTCCTGGCTGAATGGAAGAATGTGAAGATAGTTGATAATCAGATTTTATAAGCAGAGCTTTCGAGGGAGGCCTAGTTGTCTTCTGTTTTCCCGTTCAGAAGGATTAGTTTGAGGAGCGGGCTCGTTTAATTTATTGTAGGCTGAACAATAAATGGTTTAGTGTGTGTTTGCACTTGTGCAGAATCCCCATATAGTCGATTGCATAATCAACATAAGACTGAATATGAGCATGGAAAAAAAAAAAGAAGTTTTCTCTCGTCTTCGTGAATGAAGGTCAAGAAAGGAAAAAGTGTTTGATTTTGGGTGAGCTGGATAGACTTTCCTGGGAGAGGCTTTTTTGCATAGTAACGTTATGTGGGGATCCAGCTCAGCTGAAACTTATTGTCAAGTTATTAATCCTAAGACTTAATGTGAGTGACTTGTTCCACAAGTAACCATTATTGAGTGTAATAGGAAGGAATTCATGGTGAGCTGTTGTCATTTTTTGTCTAGTTGTTAATGTACATGAGTTTTGTGTTTTGAGGGGGAAGTGACAATGATGATTAGAGGGTTCGGTCGGTCCATTACAAGGTCGTTGGTATCTCTCTCTTGCAAATGTTTTGAAAGACTGGATGGAATCATTAATGGCTGGTGTAGAATTTGTGGGGTCAGGCCTGCAAAGAGGGTCGCATGTAGATCTGCCACAGAGTAAAGGGGTGCATGTAGGCATGTAGGGGAGGGCAAATTATTGTAGATTGAGAAGAGGTAGCGGCACGGCTGGGGCGGCGCGTAAAAAAGCGGGCGCCGTGCGGCGGGCCTAAAATGGAGCCTTGTGGAACGCCATAAACTTAAGAGTTGTATAGAAGAGACAGACCGTCCCAGATAGAAGACCGCATTGTGGACGTTTTTGGTGATGTAAATGAATTTTTAAGAAGGATAAGGGCGGGGGATTTGTTGAAAAGACCGTAATTTCTCCAGTTTCGAATAAGGAATTGTTGTCAATAATGACAACGAAATTGCCTTTTTTTTAAAAATCAACGAAGATTAAGACACACCACAAGATCTGTTTTAGTACAAATTTTATTTTTAAGCCACACATCTACAAGATTGAATTAATGCAGAAATGCTTGGAATGTTTTCTGTCCTGAAACCAAGACTGTCCCGGGATGGAGCAAATCGGTACTCTTGGTTGAAAGGTGATGAAGGATTTGTGTATTAAAAGGCTTTTCTCTTTCTTCTTCTAGAGTGTGGAAAGCATCATAAGATTGATATTATTGGTCCTGTAGTTTTTGAAGGATCAGTATTATCACCATATTTAAATGAATGGGTTAACTTTTGCTTTTTTTTTGAACGCATTTGGAAAATAACTTTATCTATCAACAAGATTAAGGGAGATACGTAACGTGTCAGTTATAACTGGAGCCGAGGTTTCAGGAATTTATTGCCCATCTATGGCCATCCTAGGTCCACGTGTTCCCTCCCTTGACTGTTTGAGATGAAGGAGGGGGTACTTGATACATCAAAAACTCACCTCGTGCACACTTATGAGTGGATTGGTGTAAGTCACTGCAGGGACGACGTGATTTTTTTTGGTCGTGAACAAAATTGTATGGAGTTCTTTAAGTTTCATTAAGCTTGAATGACAAGTAGTAACAACTGTATCTGAATGGTCGAGAAGTGAGAGTGTTAAGTTGTTCAGCAGCAATACCTTTGATAACAGTTGATTTTTAAGAAGAACTGTTATTGTTAAGCTGGTTTATTGCTTGCCAAACCAGTTTTGGATTTTGTTTGGAAGTTAATAACTCGCGATAGTATTTAGTTTTTTCCCTGCGCTTCTGAGAGTTTATTGCATTTCTTAGTGATCTTGATTCTTCTTCATAGCCATGTTCTTTCAAAAGGTCTCTAAGGTAGCATGCCTCCTGTAATTCTTTCGTGTACCACGGTGGTTTGGGAATATGCTTTACTCTGATTGTTTTTAACGGAGCATGTCTGTTATAGACTTCTGTAAAAATTTCGATCCAAAAGTCAATGGAGAGAGAGAGAGAGAGAGAGAGAGAGAGAGAGAGAGAGAAGAGAGAGAGAGAGAGAGAGAGAGAGAGGAGTGAGAGAGAGAGAGAGAGAGAGAGAGAGAGAGAGAGAGAGAGAGAGAGAGAGAGAGAGAGAGAGAGAGAGAGAGAGAGAGAGAAGGGTGAGAGACAGAGAGAGATTCAAAACGTGAAGGCCTCAATCCAAAGACACACATGCAGGCGCTCACGCAGAAATTCGATCAAAAGTTTGGATTACCTTCTTGGAACTTTCAAAGCTACTTAGAACGAAACCAAACAGAGCAAATATTAGATTTAACAAAAGCGTACAAAATGAAAACCAGCGACAAATAAAGCAGAGAGAGGCACAGCAGTTTTACACGATCGAATAATCCTCAGAACGTCCGGGAAACTGACGTGCTCCTTTAAACCTGAGCAATACTCCACACTGTTCTAAACACAGGCTTTTGTTCACGACGTGAACCGATTTCAATGGTAACTCTGATGAAGACCAGCATGTCCAGAGAGCAATGGCTTGACATGTCTTCCTGACGCTAACACTGCTGGCAGGACATCCAAAATGACTTTCCATTCTCCCTCAGACAAAACCATACAAGACGTGACAAGATGTAAACTTTTAGGGTAAGAGACAATCAATTTATTTTCACATCCAATTTTAGCACGCTGCCACCATTTCCTGCGTACCCTATCCTCCAGACTGTTTTTTTTCACCGTCTTGCACCCTACTCCTCAGTTGTCCTCTTTTATGTGCCCCTACCCCTACCTCCCGAAATCTAAACGAACAGAAAATTTACAAAAGGATTACGACCACCACCACCACTCCAAAAATACTTTGGGCCCATTTTTGCAGATATTCAACAGCTTTCTAGACAGACCAAAAGAAAAGTATTTGAACCGTAACATATGTACACAACACAGAGTGCAAACCGCATGTCGTGTCAAATACTTCAGGGTGTTTGCGGACGGATGGAATACTGCCAGATCACACTGCGTTTAAGGAGAGAAACGAAGTAGCCAGCCACTTACTTCCACGACAGATCCTCAAGATAAATAAGACGGGAGACGGGGAACCCTTGGTCCAAACCAGGATCAATTTTGAAGTCTCCAGACTCAGTATCCAGACGGCCATATCGGCTCATGAGACGTTGTTCAACTTTCATTCCTCTGTTGGCTCAACAGGTTCTTCTGACTAGGACGCAACTTTTTCAGCCAGCTAGAACCCGTGGACCACACTGAAAAGAAACCTAGATTACCGAATTTTCTGGTCATTTGTGACATCGTCTTTCTTTCTTATTTCTTGCTTTCTGCACTTGATTTCAACATCAGAAACACTTGAGATCCCAAGCGATCCGCTTTAGCCTGTGTCGGCGTACTAAGGTCACACAAAATTGTTTCTTTTGCAAAAAAGCATTGAACTCTGTCTTAGACTTAGACATCAATCAATGCTGTATCTCCTTTCCAAACTCAATTCAGATCCGAATAGTAATATCTTTACAACAGGATCTATGTGGAGAACTTTATTCCCGTTTAAATGAATAAAATCTTTATTGCAAGTTACTGGAATTGTGGCGGTGACCTATAACTCCACAGAACACATTCAAACAACTGTACTCTATGCCTTTAGGATTTCATATTTCTTTCATTCTCCACCAACACCATCATGACTCCTCCCAAGCATGAGCCCTCCCTCGTCCCCACTCCTCCCCATTTACTTCACGCACGCTCTCCATTCTTTATTTGTACGCTGCTACCATTGCTCCTACTTACTTCTCTGTATCCAGGTTGTGTGACCCACTGTCAAATTAAGTCCTCTTTCGTCTCAGAGCCGAGCTCACGTTCAGCTAGACTTTCTGGTCTCTGCATGCACAGCACAGGCTCATTGAAACCACATCACAGCCCTTGTCTTCCCTTACCACACCACATGTGCGTGGGCCTTTGAAAGGAAACTGAACAGAAATGTATGACAACAGAAATGTGTCACAACAGAAATGTGTCACAACAGAAATATATGACATCAGTGAAAATTTCTTCAATCTTAAGAGCCTCCTTCCCATCATTTCCTTTCTCCCCACCTCCTCTCCCATTCTTCTCTCCCCACTCCTCTCCCCTTGCCACATTTTTCTTCCAATCACTGTGCCTTGACTCGGTGTAAACGAGAGTGCAATTGCTCAGTTTCGGTTATCCGTGTGTATGTGTATGCATTTGTGAGTGTGTCTACGTGTGTTTGTGGTAAGTTTTAATGTTTGATTTTCGCGGTGAGTACGAGCAGTAGCGTAATAAATTTAGCGGTATAATAAATACTGTCAAAATCTCTCCAGCCATTCCTTGAGTGAAAATGCCTCCAAGTGATTGCAGCCATAAGTTTACGATTATATTTTCAGCAATATTTTCGTCATTAAAAAAAATTTATTCTCTGAAATTTTGATCGCTTATGATCGTTGATTTACATACTGATAGAAAAGTGTATAATGATACTGTATGCAAATGAGGTAACAAGTTGAGTTGCATTTTTATCAAGATCAGACAATTCCATCTCATTTTAATCAAGCAGAGCTGGAGATATAAATACATGTGCCACTACTTATAGAATTAAGGCATATGAA
>CM031611.1:11219412-11221912 GCA_018398815.1 Conus ventricosus | reverse complement strand
CCCCCCCCTCCTTACTTCTCTCTGTACTCAGGGTGTGCGATCCACTGTCACATTAAGTGCTCTTTCATTTCAGAGCCGAGCTCACGTTCAGCTTGACTTTCTGGTCTCTGTGCATACACAGCACAGGCTCAATGAAACCACACCACAGCCCCTGTCGTCCCCTAGCACACCAGCTGTGCGTGGGCCTCAGAAAGGAAACTGAACAGGAATGTATGACAACAGGAATGTATGACAACAGGAATGTATGACAACAGCAATGTATGACAACAGGAATGTTTGACAACAGAAATGTTTGACAACAAAAATGTTTCACAACAGAAATGTATAACAACAGGAATGTATGACAACAGGAATGTATGACAACAGAAATGTTGACAACAGAAATGTATGACAACAGAAATGTATGACAACAGGAATGTATTACAACAGGAATGTATGACAACAGGAATTTTTGACAACAGGAATGTATTACAACAGGAATGTATGACAACAGGAATGTTTGACAACAGAAATGTTTGACAACAGAAATGTATGACAACAGGAATGTATGACAACAGGAATGTTTGACAACAGAAATGTTTGACAACAGAAATGTATGACAACAGGAATGTATTACAACAGGAATGTATGACAACAGGAATGTATGACAACAGGAATATATGACAACAGAAATGTGTGATAATAGTGAAAATGTCTTCAATTTGAAGAGCCTCCTTCCCATCTTTTCCGCCTTCCCCACTCCCTCTCCCTTTCTCCTCTCCTTACCCCCTCTCCCTTTCTCCTCTCCCTACCCCCTCTCCCTTTCTCCTCTCGCCACTCCTCCACCCTCACCACATATCCTTCCCGGCCCCTTGTATTGATTCATATGTGTAAACAAAATGAAAGTGTAATCGCTCAGTTTCAGTTGTCCATGTGTATGTGCATGCAGATATGAGCGTGTCTATGTGTGTCCATGGTAGATTTTTACGTAGGTATTTTCGCAGTAAGTACAAGCAGCAGCGTAAAGAGTTTAGCAGTATGATATATATATTGTTAAAATAAGCCATAAGTTTGCGATTAACGATTCCAGGAATATTTTCATCATTAAAAAATCAACATATTCTCTTAAATGTTGATCGCTCGTAATCATTGACTTACTTACTGATAAAATGTTTTGTGATACTGTGTGCAAATATGCTAACAAAAATCAAGTTGCATTTAATCAAGATCAGAAAATTACGTCCAGTTTCTATTAAGGATACCTGGAGATATGAATAATGTATCACTAAACCCAGAATTAAAAATAGAGGATACATATGTATGGTTTGCCAGACATAGCTAACCAAGATTGAATGAGTTTATCACTTTGGTGAATCAAGCGAGTAAAGCAGCATTAAATAGATAGTTAAATGGGCTTTCTGGTCAAAACAATAACAAATCTGCTGAAACAAATGCAGAAAAACGTGATGAAAAATAGTTTGTTTTGTATAGATATACGAATTTGTTGCATGAAAGACAGTAAAGCGCCAAGCATGCTTGGTCAAATGTTACGATTTATTTATGATGCATCTATTGAATATGTAGACAGCCTTTTATCATTAAAAAAAAGGAAGAAGAAAAATGAATGCCAAAGTGTTTGATAGAAATTAGTCTATAAGTTAACGTTTTTGCATTTGTTTGTTTTTCTTTCTAACCAAGAGAGGCTTGTAGGTAACTGTGACATGTCTGGCACATAGAGAGAGAGAGAGAGAGAGAGGAGAGAGAGAGGAGAGAGAGAGAGAGAGGAGAGAGAGAGAGAGAGAGGAGAGAGAGAGAGAGAGAGAGAGAGAGAGAGAGAGAGAGAGAGAGAGCAGCACTAGCCAAGGCCAGGTCATTTCAGACTGCTGCTGTCAATAGTAAAAAAAAAAAAACTTTGCAGAAGAAAGAAAGAGAAGAAGGAGGAGGAAACACGCGTGGCAGCGTGAAGAGAAAAGATCTGACAAGTTAAAACATGCAGAGGAAAGGGAGATGCGCAGAGGGAGGGGGAGCTAAAGGGAATGGATAAGGTGGTCGTTCCGCAGGGCACCAAAGAAACAACTGGTCAGCTACATGTTCTCAGAAGTGAAAATGTGTTATGTCGTCTGCTACTGCAGTTGTTGACCGTTTCTTATAACTGTGGTGCTTGTCCTCAGATATCACCTTCACCTAACACCCATCTCCTATCCGGAGTCTTGAAGACTGTTAGGGTGCCACAGAAGACTTTGCAACCAGCTTCCTCCACTTTCCCTGGCACTCAGACGCTCTCGGTCAGTTGCGGAGTGTGAGACCAGTCCATTTACCAATGTTATCTTCCCATCTCTTTCTCTATCTTCCTCTCTTTCTACCTCCTTACACCATTCCTTGTAGAATGGTTTTGGCAAGTTCTGTTTATCTGGATACATGACCATACATCTCATTTTCCTTCTTGTCACTGAAGACAACAGGTCTTCGTGTGGTCCAATGGCTTGCCTTACTATGGTCTGGACCTCCAAGTTGGTAATGT
>CM031611.1:11211912-11214412 GCA_018398815.1 Conus ventricosus | reverse complement strand
ACACAGCACAGCACAGCACAGCACAGCACAGCACAGCACAACACAATATATCACAACGCAACACAACACAATATAGCAACACAACACAACACGACACGACACGACACGACACGACACGACACGACACGACACGACACGACACGATACGACATGACATAACACTACACCACACCACACCACACCACACCACACCACACCACACACACCACACCACACCACACCACACCACACCACATCACACCACACCCACCACACCACACCAACACACACACAACACAACACAAACACACAACAACATGACGCTCTTATGGGTACCATGGAGTACCTTTCAAATGGACATATTTGAACCTGCGTCTCGCAGCAGCAAGCAACCCCCATCTTTATCCCCCATCTTTATCCCCCGTTTTTTATCCCCCATCTTTATCCGGCTGACAACCATCACCCCACAGAGAGGGGTGATGGACGAAGACCCTCGCCCCTAATGGTGTGCCTCAGGGGTGTCCGAGATAAGTCCATTCGCTGACCGGACCATCTAGCATAAAAGGACCCAGAGAATCTTTCTCTCTAACGCTCTTTGGTCCATACGCCCTCACTGGCTGATATACATGACCAGGGGGGGGGGGGGGGGGGGGGGGAGAGAAATACAGGAGAAGGAGGGAAGGTGGTGGGCAGTGGGTGGAGCAAGGTGGAGAGGGAGGGGAGTGGGGGTGGAAGGCAGAGTGCAGTATGGTCTAAGGTTGGAAAGCGGTATCTGGCTATTTCTGTACTGTCTATAGTTCTCTGTGTGGTGTGTGTGTGTGTGTGTGTGTGTGCGTGCGTGCGTGCGTGCGTGCGTGCGTGCGTGCGGGCGTGCGTGCGTGCGTGCGTGTGTGGTGTGTGTGTGTGTGTGTGTGTGTGTGTGTGTGTGTGTGTGTGTGTGTGTGTGTGTGTGTGTGTGTGTGTGTGTGTGTGTGTGTGTGCAGGTGCGTGTGTGTGTGTGTGAGAGAGAGAGAGAGAGAGAGAGAGAGAGAGAGAGAGAGAGAGAGAGAGAGAAGAGAGAGAGAGGAGAGAGAGAGAAAGAGAGACAGACAGACAGACAGACAGACAGACAGAGACAAAGAAACGCTTGACGCTTTGGCGCTTTGACGATTTATTGCCTTTAGCTTAACGAGCCATTAAAGTAAGGGGGGTACACATACGACTTGACACATTGAATCATTGAAGTATAAGGAAAATAAAGTATAAGGAAAATGAATAATGATTTAATTAACAAAACATCAGGAAATGAGGACTTATAAAGTCGCAGCATTATTAGAAAGGTACAGATATTTATAACATTAACTAACTCACACAGTGAACGATCAAATTCAGTCGATAAACTTCCGTACATAGCATCCTTTCCTACGCTACCATTCCCACCCGCTTAGTTCCAAATATTGTCCCCATTCCCTTCACTCGCCTTACACGCTAAGCATAACTAGAAAGCACAAGCTCCCATTCTTACGTTCCCTCCTTCTCCCAACCTCACCATCTAATCTGACAGATCCCCGACCGCGCGACCCGCCCTCCTCCCCTCTCCCCCCCCCCCCCCCCCCCCTTCCTTCCCGCTCTCCTTCACGTTGTCCCATATGCACACGTGCATGCACGCACGCACGCACGCGCGCACGCGCGCGAGTGCACACACACACACACACACACACACACCACACACACACACACACACACACACACACACACACACACACACACAACACACACACACACACACACACACACACACACACACACACACACACACACACACACACACACACACACACACACACACACACACACACACTGAGACTACATGGCCACCCACTTATTACAAAAGAACATACTTATACAAGAAAAATGAAATTAGATTATAATACTATTGTCGTCAAGTTCTAATTTCTTTTTTTCCCTCGCATTGGTAGCTTCAATCAAATATTTAGCAAGGGCATTAATTGTTGTATCATTATCCGTTCACAAAAGATTTATTATGCTACCTACTGTAGGCTCAATATGAGTCATTTTGAAAAAGAATATTTTCGGCGAATATCTGAAAAGAAGCAACATTGGAAAAGAAAGTCCACTTCATCTTCCGTATTGTGACCGCACATGGGCAGTTCAGCACTTCGTTCACTGGTCATTAAACCAGTTTTGCAACGAGTGGACCATGCACTCTTAATCTAAACTTTACAAGACTTCTCTCATCTTTTTTTTATTCGTTATTAAAGACAGATACCTCTCCGCTTCAAACGTGATTTTAAACGAACGATTCTATTCATATCTATCATTATTTTCAATTTCAGAATGCTAGTTTAGTTTGTAACATGAAACTTGTCTTTCCTTAAATTCTGATATAAACCCTTTCTAGGAGTCAACACCCTGTTACAACCATACTATCCCAAAGCCATTTTCTGTCAGAGTGTTCCTAACTTTTGATGCCCATTGTATTTGCTTGCCTCTAGTTGCATTAAAAACATATCGTAAGCTT
>CM031611.1:11197784-11209312 GCA_018398815.1 Conus ventricosus | reverse complement strand
CTGCCAACCTGTGAGTTCACCCGGGCCCCAAAAAAAGTCTTGTCTTCTCGCCGAGAGCCCGCTTTGAGCCCTTTTGATCCCCATAGGTAAATCATGGCCCCTCCCAAGAACAATTTTTCCAGCTTTGGGGACAATATTGTTTGGCACACGTCTCCCGAGGGAAACCTAAAGAGGTCCCCTTGTGGGTTTGAAGCTCACCTTGGCGTGTCGGGGCAACTGAGCGGGACGACCCACAAGTTGTCGTGGGCTTTGGGACAAAAAAGTCCTTGGCCTGAAGACGGATAATGCTGCAGGAGGGGCCCCTTCCCAGAACCTCGTCAAGTCGGCTGAAGAACGGGACGCAATTCCTTTCCCTGTTTCTTACTTTGGCGGTTTGGTGACTAAACACACCCTGTACGGGCAAACCGTACAGGACTGACTGCCGTCTGCAAAGGTGATTATTCCAAGATAAGGGAAAACGGGGCGCCCCCCCCGCGATGGCCCCATACTTGCCAAGAAGTAGGGGGGGGGAATGGAAAAGTACAGGGGGAGGGGGGGGGTAAAACCCCCCCAAACCCCGCACAATCATAACTAGCGCCCGGGGGCCTGGGGGAAACCAAATCCTTACCCAAGATGTTATGCTCCCGAACCCCTGATGGTGTGACCAAGGGGGAACCAAAAACAGAGAGAAACACTGGGCACCTGTACCCTAAAGGGGGAGGAACCCCATTTTAGCCGAGGCGCGGGTGCTGGAGAGGATAGCCCCATGAACCACGGTCTGGGAAAAACTTTTGATTGGCCAGGACGACCACAAAGAAAACAAAACCGGGGTGCTGAAACCCCCGATAAACGCCTGCCTTGTTCAACCCCGCAGCAGTTGTCGGGACCCTATGCCACTAAAATTTCCCGTGGGGCTTAGCAAACACCCCAGCGGTTTAATCGCACCGGAATCCTGAGGTGCTGTCCGCCTATCCGGGCCTCAAATTGGGGACAAGTGTTGTGGCGTTTAATGAGGAAAAGATCCCCAGTCCAACTTCCAACTGACGCCAGTACCCACGTTTTGCCCCATCACCCAAAATGCACGAAGGCTCGTCGTTATTCTTCTTATGGACCCAAATCCCCTGTACGTCTTGGGGTAAGGTGGGAAACGCTTTCGCAAGCCAACGCATGTCTCATAAGACGCACCTTTATTTAGGGTGAGCACCACTCCCTTGCACAAGATAATCCCGAAGAAAAGGGGCAGGCCTTTTGTTCCTCAAAAATTTTGGGTTTAACAGCGCTTGAAAATGCCAAAGAAAATAAAATTCCCCTAGGCAAAACCTGGGAAACTTTAACTTTTGGGGTCTAACCATGCTTTTCCCGTCGATCAACCCCCCGGTTTTTTCAGACTGGAGTCCGCGGAGAAGTTGTTCCATTCTTCCCCAGCAGAGCCTCCCGTCTGGCAGATCCTCCCCCCGCTGATCAACCCTCCCGCGGGGGGTTTCCCGTCTGGCAGCCTCCTCTTGGCCTTCCATGCAGAGCTTCCCGCTTAGCGCCTCCCTTGCGCACATAGCCCCTTTTTTACCTGAATACCCCGTCTGTCAGTCCCTCTCGCGCAGAGTCCCTCCATCCAACTCTTCCCCCACCTGAGCACCCCCTTCCCTTCGCAAGCTTCCCGCCTAGCGGCCTCTTCCCTTCCCGAGTTTCCCGCCTAGCAGCCTCTTCCACTACTCTGCCGCTCAGAAACAACATGAACGGAGGTGATTGTCCTGGAAGGATTCCCCCCAATGACGTCTCCCTACAACGGGAGGATGACCCCTCTGAACCGTCCTTGGTCTCGACTTTCCCATATAGGAAAGTCTTCTGGGCATGCTCCCTTATCGAGGGAAGCCCTGGAGAGGAGAAGGTTTCGGTCTCTGCGACCCAACAGAAGCCCACAGATTGCTTCGCTATAAAGGATACGCTGAACGCTTCTGAGCGGAAGTGCCCAGTCGGGGTCCAGCAAGAAAATACCCTAGCGAAGAAGAAGTGAAAGACTCGCTGGAAACTATCGGCTACAGCACTGGAAAAAGTGTAAGTCACTGTAGTCGAAGTGATGAGGTACTAATAGTGGGGACTACATTTTAGAAAGACCCTCTTCTTCGACGCCCGAGTACCATACAAAACCAGCACCGGGACGTTGCCAAGACAACTATATCCTACAGTTATCAAATACAGTGGAAAAGACAATTCCACTTGAAAAACAAATAATTAGGGTTTATGTGTTAAAAAGAAATAATGATGTTGCTGTGGTTTGTCGTGTGGTGCGACAAGTTCCGGCTGCTTCCACACTGGCAACGACCGCGCTCGTACACACGAGCATACAGTGCGGTGGGGGTCACCGAAAAAAAAAAAAAAAAAAAACACTATGTCCGGCTGCCCCCACTCTGGCAACACACCCGCGCTCCACAGCACAGAGCACAGTGCGGTGTGGGCTGGCCGTAAAAACAAACAGGCAGACGGAATCCGGAGAGAGGAAAAAAAAATGACACTAACGTCCGATACAACCCCTGTACTCAATTCCCGGTAAGAAAAAAAACAAAAACCTCTAAATATCACAACAGGAATGGAAGACTGCGCGGCTAACAGAAAGGCAAAGACTTACGGCCGTACCTGCGTGAGTACCCGCGAAGGAGGTCTGGAAGCGTCGGTTCGACTCCCCTCGTCTCATCATACCTCGACCCCCCCCGGTCACAACCGGATGTTCCTTCAGGCCACAAGACTCCCCTCACGCTAGAGTCACCAACCCAGCCCAACCACCCACAAAAACAAACACGACAAACTAACTAAATACTACAAAACAGACAGAAACTAAAACAGGTACTCCGCGAAACGAGAGAGACAGTCAGAGCCCTCACATCCCCGGAACGAGCCCCCACAATAGTCACGACCGACCCCATGGAGGTCTGCCCTGTACAGGATCGGTCTAGGGGGAGTGAAGGGAAGACTGACCTCACAACCCCCCCGCAAGAGACCACACAATAAAGATTACGATAACAACCCCCATTTTATTCACAACACACACAATCGCAAATAAAAATTTCCACACAACACACAACACGCACCATGCACTATCACAATCAAACATTCAAACACACCTAACAATGCACTAATCACAATCAAAGCATTGCACCATAAAAAACGAGTCAGTACACACTCACAACCGTCAAACCTCTCATCACATATAACATATACACAATTAAAATAACATTTCCAGCATCCCTCCCTTCCCACAAACCCATGAGAGTGCCTCCCCAAACCCCTGCCTCTTCAAGTCTAACTGTGATCAACCCCCTGTCGCACTAGGTCTCCAAACCGGGTCGGTTCTTAGATGGGAGTCGCACACGCCGACACACCTCTGCCACACAAGCAGGCAGTGATGAGCGCGTCCCGGAGGGGGGGGGGGGGGTGGGGGGGTGGGAGGGGGGGGGGGGGGGGGGGGGGGGGGGGGGGGGGGGGGGAGATAAGTGGCGTTGTTACTGGAGGTCCTGGGCGGGGATCAGGGCCGGCCAGTCAAGCCGGCGGGGCTTTTGTACCAGTCCGAGGGTCCCGACCAGAGCGTGGCCGTCAACCCAGCGCGTGGCACCATCCAGTCCGCGGTCTCGCAGCCAGAGCGTGGCCCTCCAAACCAGCACGTGGCACCAACCAGGTCCGCGGTCCCAGCCAGAGCGTGCCGCAACCAGCACGTGGCACCATCCAGCTCCGTGGTCCCACCAAGCGTGGCCTCAACCAGCACGTGGCAAGCCAGAAGCCGAACCAGGTCCAGACTCCGGTTGAAGGCCCCCGGGAGGGGGGGGGGGAAACGTAGCTGGTAGGATGATAAGAAAGGGATGGGAAGGACGAAGGAAAGGAAGAAGGAAGGAAAGGGCGAGGAAGGGTACTGGAACCCGCCGTCAGTAACAGTCTGACCCTGCTGTATAAATCCAAAACAGCCACTTTCGCATGAAGGGCGAGGGGAGGTCCTTACAAATACAGACATAAACCAACAACCCCAGCTCAACCCAGACCCTCGCAAAACACATTAAACCCAACCAATCAAAGCAAGAACGTTCGTTAAGGTCTTCTTCCACACAACAGGTAACAGACCTGCATTAAATCAACAGGCTCTATAACACATATGAATTATCTTCACACCGATCTCAATCACTCACGTTAACATTTTCCTTCTTAGGAGTAAATCAACCCAGCGACCATCGTCTTTAATACTGCCACCAACATTTGGAAATAATAATTTCAAATGGCAATTGTCACATTTTATAAGCCAACATTATCATAATAACACAAAATCTCCAACCACGCATACCGAACGACAAATCATGCGTACGCACACAAACGCGAACATAAAACTCGTTCTCCTTGCACACAACAAACAGACGGTGGCCGCAAAATAAGAGTCCGCGAATGTGACAGGGGCGGACGAGCGAGACCAAGCAAGTACCAACCCTGAACACCAGGTTCTCCTCCAATTCCCCCACCACTATACCGCAATCACCATAAACATAAACATGAGCAAGAATTTAGGAAATAATTTAGAATGGCCAGGTTAAAGATTGAATGAAACCAGAGAAAAGGTCTCACACAATATTTCTCATTACAATTTCGAAAACAAGGACAATTGCGCAAAAGAGAAGAATAAGCCTGGCTAACAACAAACTCAACTCAAAACACAACAAACCCACTGAAACTGAATGCTTACCATCTACCCGTGGGTGACCCCGCAGAGGCGGGTCAAACGACTCTCTCTGGTCTCCTCTTCCCACTGTCCACTCGAGGGACAGAAGTCGCAGATGCGGATAAAAGAAAATGAAGTCCCTCTCCTACAGCCCGACTGTAGGAATGAAATATCCGACTGTACCTTTCGATATACGGTGAAGAACCACAGAACTGAGCAAGCTCTCACCAGGGAGTACCTCACAAATCCGCACGCGTGAGCTCGCCACTCCCACCACGTGCCGAGGGGCAGCGCACTGGCGTCCCGTGGGTGCCCAAGGCCCCGTTTCAGGCGTCCCAGCGTGCTCCACCAACACAACTCCCCGGACATGAATCCAGCGATCGCCAGTAAACACGATAACCTCGATCTGGCGGCACGCAGGCCATACAAAATCCCGCACGACGTTCGAGAGGGAGGGACCGCTGACATCCACCTCGTGAACCTACAGTAAGAATAGCAAGGCAGTGGAAATTAGAGAGAAGAGAGTGGAAAGCAAACCGAAATTGAGCTGACGAACACAGCCCACGGAGCTACCGCACCACAAGCAGCCACATTAAGGGACGGATATAGGCACGACTACATCCAACGACAATAAATAAATGAGTAAATTTCCGCCAGGCGACCCTAGATGGGTCAAACGCGCGTCGTAGGGCCTCCTCGTGACAAACTCGTGACAAAGCCGTCCGGTCGGGTCGTCGTCGTCAATCATCAATAATACATTATTAAATCGTCGTCGTGGTCGTGTGTCGCCAATCAATGCGTCGTCGTTTAATTAATTAACTTACTATCTATACCATGATTATGCTATCCCATGACCACTACTTATTCTTTTTATCTTCATGGCTCCGCTATATATAATGATGTAACATAATACACATATGGTCCAGAATAGATGAATGACTTGGGCTATATGGTATCAGTAGATATTGAATCTGTTCACAAGACATGGTAGTTTTTAAACCACTCACTCCCGACGATTTTCTTCGGCCCCCCAAAATCCTCCTTCTTTTTGACAGAGACCTTTTTGAGACTTAACACTGGACGTATGAAATGAAAATTGAATACCGACTTTTCCCCAAAAGAGAATTAAGCAATGTCCGTACTATTTTCCAAAAGCTAATGCAACAATGTACCGTACTTTTTCCAAAGCTGAATGAACAATGTATCTGTACTTTTTCCAATGCTGAATGAAGCAATGTACCGTACTTTTCCAAAGCAGAATGAAGCCATGTACCGTACTTTTCCAAAGCAGAATGAAGCAATGTTACCGTACTTTTCCAAAGCTGCATGAAGTGCAATGTACCCGTACTTTTCCAAAGCTGAATGAAACCAAATGTACCGTACTTTTCCAAAGCTGAATGAAACAATGTACCGTACTTTTTCCAAAGCGAATGAAAAACAATGTACCGTACTTTTTTTTTTTTTTTTCCAAAACTGATTGAAGCAATGTACCAGCGAGGTCGATGGAGTGAGGGTTGTTTAAAGAAAACAAAAGGTGGGGGTGTTGAAAAGGTGGAAGAGGAGAAGTCCAGATGGGGTTAGGAGTTGAGGGGGGAAGTAGATGAGACAAACCCTCCACCAGCAAACTCGATTGCCCACCCCACTGTAAGAGTGACAAACTGTGAGGTTTGAGAAGATAACCAATGGCTATGGTTTCTTTGCTTTTTTACCAAGACTTTCTGATTAATCTGTTTTATAACGTCAGCTGTTTTGATAGTATTTGCATTGCACGTGAAACAAACACTTCACCTACCTGATTCAGTAACAGTCTAAGGTTAAAAAAAACACAACACAAAATAAAGCTAAAGGACTAGCAAACGTAATTCAGTTTGGTCGAGCGCTGATGAAAGACATGCATGAATAAAAAGGATAATGAGAATTCTCTCAAGTTTTGGCTTTGAATGTTTACTTCTACTCTTCCATGGACAATGGAAGACAATAGGATATAATCGTGCTTTACGCGGTGTTGAATGTTTTAAACTAATTGATACTCTTTGAACATTACATTTTAGTCCCTTGTGGAGCCCTGCCAAGGCGTGTTTAAAACAAAAAAATTAAAAAAATCCAATCCAATCTATAAATCTGAGGACCAAATTTCAGCTCTATCATTTCAGATAAAATTTTCTTCTTTTTTTATTTTTTCCTCATTGAGAGCTCGTCTTTTAAAGACTTTCTTCCAATAGGCAGGAGGTTTCAAACGATTCCGTGGGGGAGTATCCTCTCTGTGCATGTGAAAAGCGTTTTTATTCTCTCAGCAGATAAAACAGAGTCCAGAAGTATACCTGATAAGCACTACAACGACAGAAGCAGAATCGCTTGTCCGATCCTGCAAACCTCAACATTTCATGGAGAGGAGTTCCTTTTCCAAGGGCCCCTTCCATTTTTCTTTTAAAAAAAAGCTTATCTTTTTACCACAACTGACATTAAAATTAGGAAAAGCCTTTGATGTTTGCATAGTCCTGTGAGCGAAATGAAAGGCGCTAAGAAGGCCCATTCTCTCACACACGACACACGAACACACACAAACACCACACACACACACACACACGCAAACAACACACACACACACACCAACACCACACAACACCCCAAACCACGCACGCACGCACGCCGCACGCAGCGCACGCACGCACGCACGCCACGCACGCACACACACCTCACACACACACAAACAAAAAGGGCGCGTCGCCCGGGGCCAAAACATTTGCCCCCGTTACAACACAACACCACGCACACCACACACACACACACTAACACACACACACACACACACACACACACCCACACACACACACAAACACACACTACACACACTCACACACACACACCACGGCGCGCGCGCGCGCGCGCTTACGGCACGCACACACCCACACGCCGCACACACACAAACATCACACATCACGTACACAAACACACACACACACTACACACACACACACACACACACACACACTAACACACACAACACCACAACACACACACACACACTCACACACACACACACACACACACACACACACACACATACACCGCATACCAGAGCAAACGCGCGCCGTTCGCAGCATGCGGACACACACACACACACACACAACAACACACACACACACACACAACACACACACCACAACACACACACACCCACACACACACACACACACATACACACACGTATCAATCCATCTATCTATCTATGTATCTTGAAACCGCATGACTTTGCTATTTTTCACCAGAGCGGTTCCAAAAAACCCAGAGCGCTTTTTTTCTATATTTGCTGAATTACGTTTCGTATACATTTCCTACATACTTATGTGTCCTCTAACGGTTTTCCCAGTATTTCACATTTCAACTCTCGTTCCCCTGGTCCTAACATACCAGAGCTCTCCGCACTCTGTGATGGAGCTTTAATGAACTGCTGTCCAGAAAGCCTTAAACACTCACATTAACCTACACAGCCCAAAGGTCTTCCAACACTCCAGCAAAAATGTAAAAATATCATGATAAGGAACACGATCTAATGCTGAGCTCCCCATACGCACTGGTCATACTCTAGCTCTTAGAATACACTGACTTTTTACTGTACATATCAAGAATGTATCATGACAGCGACACACTTCTGTGAAGTCCTTCCGCCCTGAATTCCCCCTCTTTATTATACATGGGGATATATTCCCTTTAAATTACGGTCTAAACTGCTGTGGACAGGATGGAGAAAGGAGGTGGAGGAATGAAGATTTTAGTGAGGTAAGTGTGCATCCCCCGATTTACATTTATCAAGATTAGGAAGTGTAAATGCGATTTATCATCCGATCAGATATGCAGATTAAATCAACAAATATCTAAAAAACAAAAGAACAAAGATAAGCCACATAGAAACAGCATCCAATCAACACAACAAAGAAACAAAGATAAGCCACATGAGAAAACGATCCTATCAAATAATAGGGAAAGTATTACTTATGTGAATAAAATATTCAGTGGCAATTCATGACAAATACAAATCGCGCAAAAATTAACAACCAAGCACTCTTACTTATTTTCAAAACAAACAGGATCGATGGAACAGGTGAGTAGCAGTACTTAACTCCCATGAGCCAAAGAACTCTCATCTTCTAAAGCTTTGGCCAGTGAACAACTTAATTCCCCATCCCCCCTCACTCCTTGTTCTCTTACTGTACCCCTCATAACGCCTTTTCCTCGCCAGATTGAGAAAAAAGGTCTCTAAGCACTTTTCAACAGGGGGGGTCCAACGCCAGCCACAATAAATTACGTACAACACCCATTCACAACACAAATCGCAAAAAATATTTCAACACACGCACCATGCACTATCACAATCAAACATTCCAACACACATAACATGCACAATCACAATCAAGCATTTCACCATACGCGTACACAATCACAACCACAACATCTCATCACATATAACATATACACAATTATAAAAACATTTCCAGCATCCATCCCTTCCCACACCATGGAGTGCCTCCACACCCTGCCTCTGTCAAGTCTACTGGGAGCACCCTGTCGCACTAGGTGCTCCAAAACCGGGTCGGTTCTTGAAGGAGTCGCTCAAAGCCGACACCCTCGACACACAAGCAGGGCAGTGAAGAGCGCGTCCCGGAGGGGGGGGGGGGGGGGGGGGGGGTGGAGAAAAGTGGCGTTGTTACTGGAGGTCCTGGGCGGGGATCAGGGCCGGCCAGTCAAGCCGGCGGGCTTTTCTACCAGTCCGAGGTCCCGACCAGAGCGTGGCCTCAACCAGCGCGTGGCACCATCCAGTCCGCGGTCCCAGCCAGAGCGTGGCCTCAACCAGCACGTGGCACCATCCAGTCCGCGGTCCCAGCCAGAGCGTGGCCTCAACCAGCACGTGGCACCATCCAGTCCGTGGTCCCAGCCAGAGCGTGGCCTCAACCAGCACGTGGCACCAACCAGTCCAGACTCCGGGTGAGCCCCGGGAGGGGGGGGGGGAAACGTAGCTGGGAGGAGAGAAGAAAGGGAGGGAAGGAAGAAGGAAGGAAGAAGGAAGGAAGGGGGAAGGAAGGGTACTGGAACCCCGCCGTCAGTACAGTCTGACCCATGCTGTTAAATCCTAACAGCCACTCGCATGATGGGCGAGGGGAGGTCTACTAAATACACCAACAACCCCAGCTCAACACAGACCCGAGCATAACACAGTAAACCAATCAAATCAAGAACGTTCGTTAAGGTCTTCTCACACGAAGCAGGTAAAAGACTGCATTAAATCAACAGGCTATAAAACAAATATGAATTATCTTCACCCTTCTCTCACTCACGTTTAACATTTTCCTTTCTTAGGAAGTAAATCAACACAGCGACCATCGCTTTATAACTGCCACCACATTTGGAAATAATAATTCAATGGCTAATTGTCACATTTTATAGCCACATTTCAAAATAACACAAATCTCCAACCACGCATCCGAACGACAAATCATGCGTACGCACACTCGCGAACATAAAACTCGTTCTCCTTGCACACACAAACAGACGGTGGCCGAAGAATAAGAGTCCGGCGAATGTGACAGGGGCGGACGAGCGAGACCAAGCAAGTACCAACCCTGAATCACCAGGTTCTCTCCTATCCCCACCGACTACCGCATCACCAGATGCATAAACAGGAGAAAGAATTTGGAAATAATTTAGAATGGCCAGGTTAAAGATTGAATTAACCAGAGAAAAGGTCTCAACAATATTTCTCTTACAATTTCGAAAACAAGGAAAATTGCGCAAAAGAGAAGAATAAGCCGGCTAACAACAACAAACCAAAACAAACAAACCACGAAACTGATGCTTACCAGCTACCCGTGGGTGACCCCGAAGAGGCGGGTCAAACGACTCTCTCTGCCCTCTGTCCAGTCGAGAGGACAGAAGCGCAGATGCGAAAAAGAAGAAGTGATGTCCCTCTCCTACAGGCCGACTGTAGGAATTGAAGATACCGACTGTACCTTCGATGATACGGTGAAGAACCAAGACCGGAGCAGGCGCTCCCAGAGACATCTTCCGCTCGAGTGAAGAGCTAACCTCCCTCAGCGATGGCGGCCAACATGCCACGCTGCGTCACAGAGTGAGCATACTTCAAACTAAAAGAAATGAAGCACGTGCACAGGTAAAAAGACAGGCGAGAGGCCCGATAGACAGCAAGTTCGAGAGAAAGGTACCAGCCACCCGTGAACTACAGGATGAATAGCACGGGCAGTGGAATTAGAGAGAGAGAGAGAGAGAAAGCAAACCGAAATTGAGCTGAACTACACCAAGGTGCAACCGCACCACAAGCCACATTAAGGGACGGATACACGACAACAGCAACGACAATAAATAAATGAGTAATTCCGCCACCCTAGATGGGTCAAACGTCGTAGGCCTCGTGAACAAACTCGTGACAATCGTCGTCGTCGTCGTCGTCATCATCATAATTATCATTATTATCGTCGTCGTGGTCGTCGCCATCAATGCGTCGTCGTTATTATTACTACTATCTATACCATGATTATGCTATCATGACCACTATTCTTTTTATCTTCATCTCCGATAAGATATAATGATGTAACATACACATATGGTCCAGAATTGATGAATGACTTGGCTAGATGTGAGCAGGTAGATATTGAATCTGTTCACAGACATGGTAGGTTTTACACTCACTCCCGACGATTTTCGGCCCCCAAATCCTCTTCTTTTGACAGACACTTTTTGAGACTTTTACACTGGTCGTATGAAAATTGAATACCGTACTTTTCCAAAGCTGAATGAAGCAATGTACCGTACTTTTCCAAAAGCTGAATGAAACAATGTACCGTAC
>CM031611.1:11185284-11190284 GCA_018398815.1 Conus ventricosus | reverse complement strand
CTTAATTCAGCATTTAAAGCCTCCGCCCTTGGTTTAATGAAAATCAAGTAATGGTAAAGTTGTTCAGAAAACGTTTTTTTTTTTTTTTAAATAAACACGAGAAAAAAGATCATTGGTGGAAATGAATTAGAGGTTGTAAATGATTGTAATTACTTGGGCTTCATTATTTCCTAAACATGAGCGTTTCTAATGCGCAAAACTATTAGCAGGAAAGGCAAAAACACATTGTACTGAGTCTGTAAATAAACTGAATGTCAAACTTGTTACTCATACACCCGAGTATAACTTGTTCGTTGGTATGCATTGGGCATGCGGTTTTTGCAAAGATCGAAAGCGATCGAGAAAGCTCGTACATTTGCAATTAAACGAGATCTAAAAGCCACTGACAGTGCCAAATAAGTTCAGATATGGAGGAGACTTGGTGCCAACCATGAGATGTGAACAGTACAATCAGATGTATCAATTAATAGGGATACTATAAGTTGATTACTTACGTCTTTCGAAATGGGCATACTTTATGTTACTTTTTTTAAGGAATAAAGGCAATGAAATATATTTTCTAGATCAGACTTTGTAAACGTCTGGTTTCAACCATGTTTAGATTGTGAAACTGTTTTTGTTTAAACACTGAACAGGTACGACTTTTCACAAATGGGGAAGCTCTGTTTTTCATGAAATTATGTACGGTTATTACAAAACCGTTGAACCTATTTTTGAGAATGAAAAATAGCTTGGATTTGTGGATGTTTAGGTGCTTTAGAGCTTACATGGTAAAACTAAGCTTAAGACTTTTATAACTGAAAGGGCCTACACACAAATAATCTCTTAGCTAAGCAGGAGATGAATTAGGCAGTGTGTGAAAAAGTGGTTGACGACTAAAATCACCTGATTTGTTCTTCTTTGTACAACGAAATCAGAATATTTTTTTTTTAAGTTTCAGAATGTGTAATCCTTTGCTCAGCTAGTTAAACATGAAGAAATATCATAAACCCGAAACCTAGGAGTATACGTTTGCTGTGCTTTTTACATAGAATGAGGAAAAGAGTGGTTAATGCAACCAGCTGAAAAATGTGGTGCATGGACTTAGAAGATGACATCATTATGTGACTTGTTTATGATCCGGTTTCTTTTGTCCTATCTTTTGATCTTTTATGAATTCTAAGAGGCCGGTGGACTTTGGGATTATTTTCTTTTTGTCTTCTCTCTCTGTGCATCTGTCGGTCTGTTAGTCTGTCTGTCTGTCTGTCTGTTTGTCTCTCACTTTCTCTCCATACATAAAAAAAGAATAGATATGTCAAGAGCGCACTAAGTAAGTGTAGATTTACTGTTTCTGATATTGCTTGTCATCGTTTCAGGCACAGTGACATTAGTGAAAATGAATTGACATGCCGTTTATGTGATCTGGCCAAGGAAGATGAAATCCGTTTCCTCTTTTGTCGTCCTGCTTTTCATGACCTTAGAATAAAATTCATAAAGCCACAGTATCATTCTGGCCATTGTATTTTCAGAGAGAATATTTTCTCTTAGCGGCAACAAATGAAGACACTCTCTTCAGTCTTGCTATGTACATTCATGAAGTAAAAAAAAAAATCCTAAGTACTATGTATTCTTATATCATTGTTTGATGCATAATTATTACTTGCTTTCTCTTTTCATTTTTTCGCTGAACAATTAAATAGTGGGAGAAAACAAGTGCAGGTTAACAATTCTTCAGTCATTATAATAATGACTTGGCAAAGATTTGAATTAAAAAAAAAAAATTAAAAATGAAAAAATGGGGGGAATATATTATAAATATGAGAAACCCTTCACTAGCTGCCTGAGGGAACCATTGTACTCCCCTTCGAAGGCACATCTATCTGCATTGCCTGCTCCTAGGCCTTTCGTCCGCCGGATCGGACTCATCAGGGAGACACGGCTGATTGATTCATTTTTTCATGATGATAATTGATATATGTATATTACGGGAACCACCCCTTCAGTATGGCTATGACCTTAATCTGAATAAATCTTTGTATTCGTACCCTCTCTCTCTCTCTCTCTCTCCCTCTCAGTCCTCTCTCTCCTCTCCTCTCTCTCTCTCTCTCTCTCTCTCTCCTCTCTGTGTGTAACTTTCTCTGTGCCTGTATGTGTCTCTTTCTGTCTCTCTTTTTCTCGCTCTTTCTCTCTCTCACTCTCTCTCCTTGCTCCGCATCTCTCATTTTATCTCTCTCCGTCTTCTTCACCCCTATTCTCTCCCTCCCTCTCCTCTCTCTCTCTCTCTCTCTCTCTCTCTCTCTCTCTCCTTCTCTCTCTCTCTTCTCTCTCTCTCTCTCTCTCTCTCTCTCTCCTTTCCTCCTTTTTATCAGTTTCTCCTCCCGGCTTCAAACCCTTAGAACTTCTTGATGAATGAAAGCTAGCGTGTTATTCACTGATGGGGTCAAGGAGTGTCCCACAACATGAGGTCTTTTTTGCATTCTCTGAACATGGCTGTAAATTCTTTGACGACCTGCTGGTTTTAAGAAGACCGCATCGATGAAGGAGGACATAAATGGAACATATCAAGTGCTGAGCGTGGAAGGCTGAGATTCTGAGACTGAGTTGAACATAGGTGAAAGATACAGAAACAGGGAGGGGATGTGTGTGTGTGTGCGTGTGTGTGTGTGTGTGGTGTGTGTGTGTGTGTGTGTGTGTGTGTGTGTGTGTGTGTGTGTGTGTGTGTGTGTGTGTGTGTGTGTGTGTGTGTGTGTGTGTGTGTGTGTGTTTGTGTGTGTGTGTGTGTCTGTAAAGGAAAACAGTGAAGCGATGAGGTAATCCACGTCTGAATAAAATGGGTTGGTTTGAAAAAACGGGGCGAAAATTTTGATGCCTGAAATGACAAAAAAGTATGTTGAATGGTGTTCAGGAATGCAGTATGGAGGTGCTGCATTCAAAGTTTCACTCACTTCAGTTTGGCGAACATCGTCCATATTGACGCACACACACACTTACACTCTCATCGCCCCATTTTGTTGAGATGCGTATGCCTCTATCGTCTCACTGTTTGTCTTTTACGAAGTCATACTGACCTGGGGGTGAATGCACTCCATAGTATGGCTCAGAGAGCCACCCGAAGTGCCACCTCATTGTTGCGATATTTTGCCCCGTTTTTCACATCACCCCGTTTGTGCTATTTACAAGCGCGCGCTCATGTGGTGTTGTGTGGGGGGGTGGGGGGGGGGGGGGGGGGGGGGGGGCGTGGGGGGGGGGGGGGACAGAAAATTGAACTCCGGACCTGGAATATTATACTGTCATTGAAATAAGCGGTATCTAGCAGCCCTAATCCCTGCACCAAAAGTGCGAGCGAAAAGTGATAGACAATTCCATTCCAGAGTCAGCCAGTTGCACAGCTAATGCGTCGTGACAAATAACAGGAGAGTGATTTTCATAGAAAGTAGACGAGACTAAAATGACTCGGCACCGATTGTCAGTTGACAAAGATGAAGCTCAGCAAGTTTCGTGATTGATTTGGATGCTTTTCTACGAATGACCTTGGTGGAGTGACTCAATAGTGTAAGCTGATCAGATGCTCACTTAAGATGCCTGAAGCAACTTATGTTTATTCCGAGACGTCCCCCCCCCCCTGCAATCAGATACCGTCTGGGATACGTCATCAGTTAGATTCTATCACGAAATTAAAGTATCTAATCAGACCTTTCAGTTGAGATGGCCATATGCAATTAAATCGGCAGAAAACACCTGTACTCTAAGAAAGTCCCAGTTTTGGCGGAGAGAGAGGAGAGAGAGAGAGAGAGAGAGAGAGAGAGAGAGAGAGCAGAGAGAGAGGAGAGAGAGAGAGAGAGAGAGAGAGAGAAAGAGAGGGAGAGAGAGACTGAGAGAGAGAAAGGGGAAGAGAAAGAGAGAGAGACTGAGAGAGAGAGAGAGAGAGAGAGAGAGAGAGAGAGAAGAGAGAGAGACTGAGAGAGAGAGAGAGGAAGAGAGAGAGATAGAGAGAGAGGAGAGAGGAGAGAGAGAGAAAGAGAGAGAGAGAGAGAAGAGAGAGAGAGAGAGAGAGAGAGAGAGAGAGAGAGAGAGAGAGAGAGAGAGAGCATTTCTGAACTGCAGCTGGCATGGAAATATCTTTCTGACCTCAATCCGTTAATCAATTTCAAAGTCTATAGGTACATAGACATCAAAAGCATTGAAAGAGATGGAATTTGGCGAACGTCTTCGAAATCCACACACCATAACCTTCCCCACCTCCCATTCCCCCTTCCCTGTAAAAAGTTATGTTAAACTTAAAAGAAACACACGACTTTTACTTCTTCTTTCACGTCTGATTGCTTCTTGTACAGAAGAATGTAGTGCATTTCGTTGAATTTATTTTCTATTCTTGCTTTCAATGTCCACTCCAGTTCCGTCCTACCTAGTTCTGGTAGTTCTATAATTAATGCAGGTTCCCATTTGGTTAGGTGCATTCTGTTTGCCCTCTTTCTTTTCCTCTTCATTGATCCGAGCCTTCAAGACTCCAGTAACGTCTTGGGAACATCATGTTTGCACACTGAGAAAGCGCCTCACTTATTCTGTCGTTCGAGCGCCGAGTTTAAAGGTAGTCAGGCATTTGATGAAGTTCAGCACGAGGCGCAACCTCACAATGTGTGTGATAACGTGTCCTTGAGGCCGTGTCTCTTTTGAAAGTTCCAGAAGGAAGCCACTCAAGGACGAGTCTTTAGCACTTGCTGGCGTTGCTTGTAAGTGGATTTGAAGGGCTGTTCCGCTGCTGCCTTTTGGCGACAGCTTTAGATCGATGTGCATGCTTGTGCATGGCAATTGCGTCCTGCTGCTGGAGTTCCCTTGAGATGGCAAGTCGACAGCCGGCAGCAGATGTATGGATAACACCCGAGTGTTCAGCACAGAACTATGGTCACAATACCAAGGTTGAATGCAAAGGTCCATGCTTTCTTCAGTCCCAAAAACATTACTAACATCCTTTCAGGAGAGAGAGAGAGAGAGAGAGAGGAGAGAGAGAGAGAGAGGAGAGA
>CM031611.1:11170284-11177784 GCA_018398815.1 Conus ventricosus | reverse complement strand
GCCCAAAGGCTTAACCAACACTGAGCACTATATAGGATCGTGATGAGGAGGAAGATAAAATGCTACTCCCCTCCGTACAAAGCTGATGGCATTTGAGTTTTTAGACATAGACTGACTTTTAATGCTCAAGAAGAATGTATCATGACGGTGACACCCTTCTGTGAGCCCTTCCTCAATTCCTTCGTCTCACTGCTTACGTGTATCCTTTAACACAAGGACTGCCTGTCAGGAACTGGGGTTCAGGATTGTGAAACAAGGTGGAGGGGTGAAGTTCGAGTTTGGGTGAATATTTCTCTGAGTTATAGCATGTTGTCAAGTTAAGGCTGTTCACCGCTAATTCTATCGAGCCAATGAGTAGACTATTAATAACAGTTTTTGAAACATTGAAGAAACATAAGCCATACGAAAATGAAACCTACCAAATATAGCAAATATATCAAAGTAAAACCTAATGAATATGAATATATATTTCTTGGCAAATCACGAAAATGAAGTCGCACGAAATCAACAAATCAGACACTCTTTCTTGTTTCCAAAACAATAGACCGGTCGAATCGGTGAGTAGCAGTACTGATACTCTTTAAACTTCTAGAAAACGCTTTGCAGATAGACATCAATGCGCCCACCCCCCTCCTCACCCCTGACTCCCCACTCCATTGGCCTCCTATTACTCCTCTCATACCTTTTCTTCACAGAATAAAAAAAGAAATGGTTTTCGTTTTTGCATTCTTTACCTTTAGACGCAGTGAATGCCCTTTGAATGTATAAGATTTTGTTCATTTAAAAACAAGAAATCCCTTTGCCGTCCTCTCTCCCATTCCCTGCACAGCCTTTGGCCCGTCATCTCCCCTGTCTATAATTTCTAATATGTATGACTCACGTGGAAGACGAACAAAGGCAAATTGCGTATACCGTTCCTTTTTAGATACATTCTTTTCCACACTTTTGTTTAGTTTTTCTTCACACGCAGTTTCAAATTAAAAACTATTTTCTCTTTCTTTTCTTCTCTGCCTCTTTGTCCTTTTTCAATATCTACCTCCCTTTCCCTAATCTCACTTTCTTCTTCCCTCACTCGCTCTCTGAATTCAAACCTTTGCTTTTTCCCCTTTCTGCACATTTCCTTCACACAATCCCAGTGGATGAAACATGGTCTCCACTGCCCTTCTCTGGGAGGTCAAAGCGTATGTGAACTCATTAGAACATTTTTTCCCAATCAACGGGGCTGAAATTTAGTTGCCAATCTGCTGTTTTTTTGTGAGAGGCCTAGTGTATGAGAAAAGGAGTGAATGCAATGCAGAATTATTCACACGGAGAAAAGCTGAAATTCTTACAGTAATAAGAAATGGATTGTCCACGCAAGAGCTGGGGTGAGGGAACATTCCATAAAAAACTGTTTCGAAGAATATGGCAATGATTTTGAGAAATTACCATAGGGCGGGTGTAGGCGGGTGGGTTGGGAAAATAAAGAACTTATGTGTTTGTGGTAGTGGTGATGATGGTGGTTCTGATGTGTGTGTGTGTGTGTGTGTGTGTGTGTGTGTGTGTGTGTTCGTTCTTCAATTTAACGTCTATTCACATAAAGTGATTTTAGACAGAGTTAGGCAAATAGCGTGTGTATGCATGCTGCGTGCGTGCGTGCGTGCGCGCGCGCGCGCGCGCGCGCGCGCGCGCGCGCGTGTGTGTGTGTGTGTGTGTGTGTGTGTGTGTGTGTGTGTGTGTGTGTGTGTGTGTGCGTGTGTGTGTGCGCGCGTGTGTGTGGCGTTGTGTGTGTGTGTGTGTTGATGGACCGATAAGAGATTTGTTACGAGCAGTTAGCTATATATAGTGATCATACTAAAATTCTTTACAACTAGGCTAAACATTAGCACAAAGCAAGTATTAAAACATAAAGGAGTACAGGATATCTGGCATAACCAAAATGTTAAGCGCTCATATCTATAGGAACACTTGTTACAAAAAAGAGCCCATTGGACTAATCATCAAGGAATTAACACAAGAAACAAGACCTTGTAAGTTCTGGAAAATACACGTGCCATCAGGTCGCAGGCAGTCAGGATTTTCTTTTCTGAAATATGCGCAGTGGAAAAGAAGATGCTGAGTTGTGAAACTTTCAACTGCTCCGCAGATGCAATTTAAATTTTTGCGAAATTTTGTACGGAAAGCGTTTAGCTTAAACCTGTAAAACAGGGATTCAAGTTTTCGGTTGTTTTTTTCAAGTACGTTGTGTTGGCCAATTGATAGGTCATCTTTCCACTTTTAGCCACATTGCTAGAAGAAAAAGTAGCTGACTGGGATTTGTCACAGCAGAGCAGTTTGGAGTGAGGTAGATTGTATTTAATAAGAACCAAGTTTTTGTAGGCTTCATAAACCTTTTCAATACACGTCTTTTTTAAGAGACCATATCCTTCGTATAAACACAGAGGAATGTTGATTTCTATGGATTCATCGGACTTTCGTGCTCCTTTTCTGGCAGCCCGGTCAGCCCACTCATTACCAGAAATCCCACAGTGAGACGGGATCCAGCAAAAATCAAACTGTTGTACCTCTTGATATAAGAATACTGACAAGATGTTTTATTTCTAAAATCACCTCACCTCGATTTTTACAGCAAAGATTCAAGGCCTGTAGACAGATTTAGAATCCACACAGAAAAGTGCTTTGTAGATAGTAAGTGGAGTATCAACAAGAAAGTTAAGCGCCATTAGAATTGCCACCAGCTCAGCCGTGAAGATAGAATACCCCTTCCGAGATGAAAAGATTTTTCAACTTTAAGGGTAGAATAACAAAACACTTCCAGCTTTTTCATTTAACAGTGATCCATCGGTGAAAACTTTAAGGTGGTGTGAATAATTACTATCGATATGAGATTTGGCAAGAGAGGACAATATATTATTGTTAACATTCTTTTGTAGATCAGTATATTTATAATCAAAACATGCGGTGTCAATTCCCAATTTGGAATCGGGGATACAGGAAAACGATCAGCAATATTCTTGGGATCAATCTCAGCGTCTTTCAATAATTTTGAGGAATATGTCATTATAGTTGTATTAGATTTAATAGATCTAGCTCGCTTGCGGAAATGGAAATCTGATCGTAAAGCTAATTCATCTTTGCATGAGTTCTGAACAGCTGAGCTACGTAAGATGAATTTAGCACAGGCCAAGTTTCTATAGTCGTCAAGGGGCAGAACTCCGCTTCGTAATACGTTCCTGATGCACTGGCATGAAATGGACACCTAGCGCGAGTCTAAATGCCTTGCAGTCTATGCTTTGCAACTTTTTAAGTAAGTAGTTTGGTGCGCTGAAGAACACTTCTTGTGCGTATGATAATTTTTGATCTTACGAGAGATGTCGAAAGGTGTACTAAAGTTTGTGTATCTACTCCCAATTTTGTTTACTGATCACTTTAAGAAGATTAAGAGATTTGCTGCTTCGTTGATAATAGTTCAATATGGCTGTTCCAAGTTAACTTGGAGGTAATATTTACTCCTAAAATTTTTATCTCGGTGACTAATTCAATACATTGTTATCTACCTTAAAAGTAGGAATATTGCAAACACTTCCACCACATCAAATAACATCATGTGGGTTTTTTCTGCCGATAAACTAAGGCCGTTTTCAAACATGAATATTGCCATATCATCTAGGTCACGCTGATATGTTTTTTTTAATGAAATTGACAGATCTGACTGAAGTTTTCTTCTTTAAAGTTACGTTCATCCACATGCAAATATCGTCAGCGTATTGCACCAAGGAGCAGTTTTTAGATAAATGCTTTGGGAGATCGCATATCAGAATATTAAAAGTAGCGGAGCGATTACCGATCCCTGAGGAATGCCCATTTGTAAATATCTCTTGCTGGAATAAACATTTTGTATCTTTGCTTCTATACTTCTATTGGTCAGAAATGCTTTGATATAGTTATATACATGACCAGAAAGGCCAATGGTTTTCAGTTTATATAAAAGTCTCTCATGCCAAACATGATCATACGCTTTTCTGACATCAAAGAAAGTGGCGAGGACATTTTTTTCTTCGTGCAAATTGTTGTTTTACATGAGTCGTCAATTTTTACCAGATGGTCTGTTGTTGATCTGCCTTTTCTAAAGCCTGCTTGTTATAGCCGGAATTATACACGTTTCTCACAGTGATATACAAACAGCTGTAAGAAAGATTTCATGTCACGAGAAAGTTCCTGATCTCAAGTGTCGAACCCATATCGATACTGTCCAAAGAACAAAAAGTACAGAAAACACCCAACAAACTAATAAAAAGAGTTCCCCCAAATCTTACCACCACTCAGCTGTAAACAACATTTCAATTCTACAAGCAAACAATTCGGAGAGATATGAAACTGGCAGCAACTCCGACCTCCCGAAAGTTTTGATCGTCTCGGATTCTGTTTTAAATGGCATATGTGAAGAGAGACTAGGTTTGGGGTATGGTTTGCACGTTGTAAAACGTCAGAAGTGCTACACCATAAAGGAATGTGAGAATACTCTGTTGGACAATACAGTGGATTATACAGATGCCATTGTACTCCATGTAGGTGTGAACGATCTCAAAAACACAAAAGACACTCAGGAAACATCAACAAATTTTGTCAAGCTCGTTCAAAGTCTGAGAAGAAATATCCCAAAATGCTTATCATCATCAGCCGGGTCGCTCCTACCAGACTTTCAGACCTAAACACAAAACGTGAAATATTCAACGCCATGTACTGTCTAGTCTTCAAGGTGATAAGAACGTATCGTTGTATCTCATGAAAATGTCAACAACAAGGCCCAGTACATGCGGGACAACATCCACCCTTCCAACGAGGTTTGAGTGGTCTTTGTGGGAACCTGGGTCGTCATCTTCACCACCTGTTTTGGTCCAAACCAAGACGACCTGCACGACCTGTCCCCAGCAGACCCTACAGGGACGATGGACCCCGCCCACGGCGACAGTACCGGCACCACTACAGCTACATGGCTCCGGTGCCACCGCCACGGCGTGACTTCTTCCGCTGGTTTCCATGACTGTCTTTCTGTCACTGTGTCAATGCTTGATTGCATTAACATCGTCATCTTTGTTATATCTTTTGTACCCGGTTAAACTGATTTCTCCCACCTAAGTACATGACTTTGCGGATTCCTCTAGTTGAATAGTTTCGTTTCCACCCATTTGCATTCATCTGTTATTTTACCCTTTTTTTTCTTTTTTTAAAAAAAGCATTAGTAATTTTTGTTACTGTTTTGACTTTTTATGGCTAAAGAGCCAAATAGACATACTGCAGTGGAATTGTCGCTCGGTGGCAACTAACATCTCCCACCTTCAAGAGCACATTGCAGATAATTCATTCGCCGTTTTAATTCTGCAGTCACTAAATGTGTCTAGATATAAACTACCACGACTGGCAAACTTTTTCTACCCCCCAGTGTGTCAACAGACTGCTAAAGGCGAAAAAGTGTCTACAGCCATCTACATACATGAAACATTTGTCTTACCGCCTTATAACATCGCCGGTTCCAGAAAATGCTGCAAATATTCACTCATGCGCAGTGTGTGTAAGATTCGATAAGTCGTTAACACTCAACATAGTTTCTATGTACCTCCCCAAAGGAGTTTTTGACTGTAACACTGACTGGTTACGTACTATAGATGTGCAAAATCAGAAGTGTGTTGATCGCCGGCGATTTCAACGAACATGCTCCCTTTTGGGACAGTTGTTGCTCTAAAGTTAGCTCAAATCGCCTGGTAGAAAATATTCTTGATTACTGGCCTTTACCTTCTAAATGATGGGCGTGTCACTAGACTGCCAGATGTTCCTAACCATAGACACCCAGCAATTGATCTTTCTTTCTATCCGCATTTTAGCTCTTAGCTGTTCCTGCAGGTTGATAAAGACACTTGGGAAGTGACCACCTCCCTATTACCATATCCCTCAAGGTTTTACAGTTGCACAAGACAACACAGTTGATAAAATTCCAAAATATAATTATAAACGAGCTGACTGGGAGAAATTCAAATCTATTTTAATGTCTTTAATGTAAACAACTCTTGAAAACCAGGATGTTGAAACTATGTACACACATTTTTCTGAATCGGTCTTGTACGCTGCAACCAAATCCATTCCAAAAACTAACCACAAAAGAAGATCAGTTTATAGCGGAAATGTGGGTGACGGAATCCTGCAAACGTGCTGTTGATGAAAAGAAACTAAAATACAAAGAATATGTTAAAGACAAGCCGAAATACAATGTCACTATGAAACGGCCAGAATATGAGCAGTAGAGTCATTGAAAAAGCTAAACGGACCACTGGTATCCTTTTGTCTCACCGAAGTCTCTAATCATCACGATGTGAAAAAAGTTTGGACAAAGGTCCATGAAATGAAACAGGAGTGAATCTTCCAATTTATCCAGTTTACTTTAGAAAATGAGCAATTTCCAACTGCTGCTCAAAAAGCCGGGCGTTCGCAGATCTGTTTGCAAAGATAGTTCCACAAATAGCCTTTCTGATAAATGCAAAACTATGAGGGAAAACTCAAAGTAATAACGATATGTTACTGTGATCCAGAAGAAAAAAATGACCATTATCTAAACGCGGATATCACTCTACAGGAATTAAAAAATGCAATAATATTATTACCAAACAAAAAAAAACATCAGTTGGTCTGGATGCTCTTTCGAATGAGTGTTAAAACACCTGCCAGATAATTTTGTATCGTTTCTTCATTACATCATAACGAAATGCTGGCAAGATGGAAGTATCCCTTCTGTTTGGAAAGAATCTGTAGTCGTGCCGATCTTAAAGCAGGGCAAACCTAGATCCAACATAAATAGTTACCGTCCGATTGCCCTCACCTCTCACACGTGTAAGTTAATGGAAAGAATTGTTTTAAGTGTGTGTGTGTGTTGTGTGTGTGTGTGTGTGTGTGTGGTTGGTGTGTGTGTGTGTGTTGTGTGTGTGTGTGGTGTGTGGTGTGTGTGTGTGTGTGGTGTGTGTGTGTGTATGTACTGTGTGTGGTGTGTGGGTGTGTGTGTGTGTGTGTGTGTGTGTGTGTGTGTGTGTTGTGTGTGTGTGTGTGTGTATCATGCTCTCTCTCTCTCGCTCATGCGCATACACTCACACAGAGTTTCATAATTCTTTCCGCCTTTACACCACTTTCTCACACACATGTCCTTGACCATTTCCCACCATTCCCTCCATTATCGTCCTTCTCCATACACACCCGTCCCCGGCACCAAGGCCACCCTGTGAAACAGCACCATGGCTTACCATCAGAGGTGTCTTAAACCAGTGACATCAACCTGTCCACCGTAAAGGCCGCCCAACACACCACTCATACGGTAAAAGGATCGTGACAAGGAACGGGATCTATGACCAGTCCCTCCTCTGAAAGCTAATGCCATTCCAGTTCCTTTGAGATGCTCTGGCTTTTAAGTAAATGGCACAGCAGATATACGATGGTGTTTACTACTGTATGGGGTACTTGAGTAGGCATCTTCTCCCT
>CM031611.1:11142784-11165284 GCA_018398815.1 Conus ventricosus | reverse complement strand
GTGCGTGCGTGCGCGCGCGCGCGTGTGTGTGTGTGTGTGTGTGTGTGTGTGTGTGTGTGTGTGTGTGTGTGTGTGTGTGTGTGTGTGTGTGTGTGTGTGTGTGTGTGTGTGTGTGTGTGTATGTGTGGATGTAACGTTAATCTCTGCCTCTGTGTCACGCAATCAAAGGACAGAACATTTTTGTCTCTGTGTGTGCTTTAATGATAAGTTCCAATCATCAGATATGACATAGATGTCTATCCATGCCTCTTGCTATGATGTTATGAAAGGACCTAATGTTAAAGTCTCTCTGTGTGCTTTACGATTACATTGTTAACAGATGTAATAAATGTCAGTCTGTGCATTCACCACGTTGTTATGAAAGGATGGAACAATGATGCATGCGAGTTACTCTGATGATTGTAGAGAATACAACATGAATTGGATGTCTTGATGATGATATTATGAACATAATTGCAATGATGATAATGATAATCATGAAAATAACAACACAAAGTATTTTTAAGCACAAAAGGGAAACAAAATCCCACGGCCCACACATACCAAACGGTAGTTCGTAAGAACACACACCACACACACACACACACACACACACACACACACACACACACACACACACACACACACACACACACACACACACACACACACACACACACACACACACACACACACACACACACACACACACACAAGATTGTAAAGATGCTTTTTTTTTGGGTATATGATTGCAAGATGACCCACCCACCTACTCCTAATGCTCCCCCTCTCCAAATCCTTTCCCTTCGTCTAATATCACTTAATGTGGAAAGACGTTAAATTGAAGACAACAACAACAGAGAGAGAGAGAGAGAGAGAGAGAGAGAGAGAGAGAGAGAGAGAGAGAGGAGAGAGAGAGAGGAGAGAGAGAGAGAGAGAGGAGGAGAAGAGAGAGAAACACACACACACACACACACACACACACACACACACACACACACACACACACACACACACACACACACACACACACACACACACACACACACACACACACAGGGAATATATCCCGCCATGGTAATGTCATGATTACTATTTTAAGATTCATAGGCACAAAATACTTTTCAGTGATTCAATAGTCTTTTTGTTTTACCTTTCTACCTCATCTGATGTTTTCTTCGAAAACATCGATGATAAATGGTAATTGAAAGAACAAATGAAAGAACGTGAAGTTTGTATTGGATACTCTCCCGAGTAGCTACCATGTCGGCAAACAGCTAATGAAATACTTTATTAATTCTCCGAAAAAAATGCTTCTGATTTCAATATTTCCTTTCACTATGTTCAGTGCATATTCAACAGACAATCTCTGTTTTATATTTGTTCTGTTCCACTCTAATTTATTCGTACAAATGTTAATCCTCATAGAAACAAAAATGAAACAAAGCACAACGAAAACAACGAAAGGAGGAACAACTTTCTAGTTTTGGTGTAGATCTATTGAAACAGTTTAAAACAAACAGATATCTACCAACATTTATCATCAGGCAGGACTAACTTTATCTGGCATAAGAATATCATGTTCACCAAACTAAGCAAAATCACAGCAGTAGCAGCACCACCAATAAGAACGACAAAGTTTTACCTCTCATTTTCTCTATCAGTAGTTTACAACTGTGTGTCTCCATAAACCTAAGTTTGAGTCACACAAAAATCAGACACATGTACCTTTTTTTTTACATACACCCCTTCCCTGTTTTTCTCCCCTCTAACCCCCCTTTCCTCTCTCGCTCCCCTTCCCTTTCCCCCTTTCCCCCCATACTCTCTCTCTCTCTCTCTCTCTCTCTCTCTCTCTCTCTCTCTCTCTCTCTCTCTCGTACTTGACGAGGTCATTTTATAATTTAAGAGTACCTTCTCCATTAATTCTTCCACACTCTACAGTATGGTGGCCCCTGGTCGATGTACATAAACGTTCTGAGTGCTTCTCTCTCTTCCCTCCTCCTCTCTCTCTCTCTCTCTCTCTCTCCTCTCTCTCTTCTCTCTCTCACATTAATAAGTGGTCTCTTCAAAAATGTCTATCATCCATCTTCACTTACACTAATCTTGCACTTATATCAATGTCCATCACTACTATGTTATTTGTGCTCACAGACACATGCTGCACATCAACACACGCGTCCTTCCCGACTCTTCAACGTGAGCCTTGCATTCTTCCCACAGTCAGGAAACGTCATCAGGTTTGTATCCAAGCCGACCACTGATGCCCCATCATGGCTGATTGTTTTTTTTAATGGAACGATTGCATGTTAAAATGCCAAGGAAAAAACTTTTAAACAAAGCTAGATCTAGTTGCAAAGTGAGAAGACTGCAGGCGGAAATCTAAACAAATCTTAAATAAATGTCAGCGAACCGCCAAGATAAACGTGGACAAATGAATCACAAGACAAAACACTTTATTTTTTTTTGTCTTGTGCACATTTACTTAAGATTTCTTTTAAACAAAGTGAAGTGGCTAAGCTCAAAGACTGCTCTAACACAAGAAATATCAGCAGCAACCTCCCCAATTCTAGCCGGTGAATGAAGTTAACACTCTTTACAGAAGGTTCCCACTTTCAAGTCTGTCGACGGGAATGCTGAAACCCGTCTCCCTGAACATTGAGGACAGAACAGAGCCAGCCGAGGGAAACGTGACTCCATAGGTCTTGTGCATGGAACATTGACGACAGAACAGAGCCAGCCGAGGGAGACGTGACTCCATAGCTCTTGTGCATGGAACATTGACGACAGAACAGAGCCAGCCGAGGGAGACGTGACTCCATAGCTCTTGTGCATGGAACATTGACGACAGAACAGAGCCAGCCGAGGGAGACGTGACTCCATAGCTCTTGTGCATGGAACATTGAGGACAAAGCAGAGCCAGCCGAGGGAGACGTGACTCCATAGCTCTTGTGCATGGTGGGCAATTAGGTTTTCTGGCTGGACCTGATCTTGCTTTCCTGAAATATCTCGCTTAGTGCCGTCCTTCTGGTGAATGCTACAGAAGGGGGTCAATGAACGTAGAACTCCAAATGTACCGGCACAGCTTTCCCGAACTCTGAAAACAAAATGATGAACGTGAGGCTGGCGAATGGGGCTGATCGTAATGGCGCCAGAGACGACAAGGGCAGGGCAGAGTTATAAGGTTCATGACTCCCCACCACCCACTTCCGAGTCAGAAGAATCCCATCATACACAGGAATGAAGAGCGCCTAACGTCTCGCCACTGGTCAAGAGTGAGTGGAAACTGAAACAGGAAACAATCGGTCATGTGATACGTTCGTATTCGTCCTTCGAACCGAAACACTGTCCAGCATCTGGTGATGCCAGCCAAATACTTCGCCCTTGCTACAGCACAAAATGCTTCCTTCACAGTGTTGCCCAATTCCCTGCCACACAGTAATTTCCCAGTGCCCTAATTTCACAGTGGCATAACTTCAGCCAGAAACTAGTTCATTGCTTTGTTCATAACAGGCATAAAATGCTTCTTCCACCATCTAACGATATAAAATAGTAAATCCACAAATCCAACGGATATCTTGCTCTCAAAGTGCCAGAAAATACCCATCTAAGAACCAACCCATTACACTGCGCACACAATAACGTAAAATGGTCCATCAATAAACAAATCTGATACACAGTTTTCACGGCGAAATACATTTGCGCATCCCATTAACGAGTCCGATGCATTTCTCACACTAACATAACACTTATTCGTCACAAACCAATCAAATACGCTGCTCACACACTGACACACAATGATCAATTAAAAAACCAACCAGACAAAAAAATCCATACAAAAAAACATTTGAGGTAGTGTATAAGTGTATGGGCACATACACACACACGCACGCACGCACGCACGCACGCACGCACGCACGCACGCACGAACGCACGCACACACACACACACACACTTCACCTCACACCCTACATTCTCTCATCTACACGTCCTTTACCATTTTCTCAACATCCCACCCATCCTTGCCGTCTTGCTACACACACGTTCCCCAACACCCAGGTCATCCTGTGATTGACCAACGCTGCTTAAACATCAGAGGTGTCGTAAACCAGCGACTTCAAACTGTCCACCATATAGGCCTGCCCAACACCACTTTTCAGTGAAAAGATCGCGACATGGAACAAAATCTATGACCAGTGCCCGCTCGGAGATCTGATGGCACTGGAGTTCCTTAGATGATGCCCTGCCTTTTTTATGTAAATGGCACAAAGATGTATGCAATGCATGTCTTAATATATGTCTCTGCGTGTTACTTTAGCAGCAATCATTACTGAAGTAGTAATGCTATTTTGGATGCCTTCCCTCAATACAAAGGAACAGGGTGTAGAAAATCACAGGGAAGAGTTGGCCATGGCTGCATGGAGATATGGAAGAGACTGTTATGGCATAGTGTATGGTAGCTTTTATTCTTTTTGCCTAATTTGTTTACTTCTAATGTTTTTACCCCAAATCAAAATGAAGAAACATAAACGATTTCTTGCCATATGTCAGTGTTATCTGTTTTACGAATGTATCTTCAGACCATTTTGGATGAAATATAAATCGTGCAGACCATAACGATTGGATTATATGGTGGCCAGAAGAACAGGATGTGTGAGGTACTGTAGAAAACGCTAAGTGAAGATGTTAAGCCAGCAAAAAATAATAAATTTGAAAAAGTATTGATAAGGCTTCGCCGAAAAACGTAGACAAACGAATCGCAAGACAAAACACAACGCGTTTCGACCTTTTAGATCTTCTTCACGCAAGATACACTGTATCTGAATATATGATGATTGCAAACATCCTGAATGCTGGAATTGTTTTACCCGTCTACTTTCACGGTTACATTTAGATGCACATGCATTCAAATGTGTCGATTAGTCTCGTGCAATTATCTTACATGAAGAAGGCCTAGGAGGTCGAAACGTGTCGTGTTTTGTCTTGTAATTCGTTTGTCTACGTTTTTCGGCGGACCTTATCGATAAGTTTTCACACCTGTTTACGCCTACAGTTGCCTGACTTTGCAGCTAAAAAAAAAAAAAGATTGGACACCAAGCAGGAATATTCCAACACGCATGCTGACAGCACATGCTAGCACACAGCCTTGTTTTGTTTTTTCTTAACAAAGAAAATTTCGAGTAGACACAGACCCGAAAGGAACTGCACGAGAATGTCAACTTCACACATTTGAATGCACGTGCGTGTGAATGTACCTGTGAAAGTAGTCGGGTAAAATGATTCCGCCATTTGTGACGTTTGCAGTGATCATATATTCGGATACAGTTGACAGCAGATGGTATACAATACTAAAACTTGGTAAGAACTGTAATACATGATTATGATAATGTTAAGGGGAATTGTGTCCACACGTGCACTAAATTCTTCAAGGCAATTAATGAGATGAGTGAATTAAGCAACCATTCCCCTTTATTTATTCTCTCACATTTATGTACCCTTTCTTATTCTACGACCCCCATATTGCATTTTATTCTTTTTTTCTGTTGTTTGTAACTCCACTGGTTACAATGACTATTTCCTGATTCCTTTGTTCGTTCTTTTGCCATCCTTCACTGCTGTCGACCATCTTTCCCTTACGTTTCTCCGAGCTACATGTTGTCCGTCGCTCTTCTCCCACTTATCAAGCTGTCTTATACTTTCGTTGTATAACCTCTAACAAATACATGTTGTCTCTGATAATCGGACGTTTTTCTGCTTCTGCCGCTTAACCTCCTTCTCCCTTCTTCTCTCCCTCCCTCTTTCTCTTCCTCCTTCCTTCCCCTCCCCATTCTTCTTCTTCTTCTTCTTCTTCTTCTTCTTCTTCTTCTTCTTCTTCTTCTTCTCCTTCTTCTTCTTCTTCTTCTTCTTCTTCTTCTTCTTCTTCTTCTTCTCTTCTTCTTCTTCTTCTTATTTTTCTTCTTCTCTTCTTCTTCTTCTTCTTCTTCTTCTTCTCTTCTTCTTCTTCTTCTTCTTCTTCTTCTTCTTCTTCTTCTTCTTTTCCCTCACCATCTTTGTCTCCGTGTGATTCTCTCTCTCTCTCTCTCTCTCTCTCTCTCTCTCTCTCTCTCTCTCTCTCTCTCTCTCTCTCTCTCTCTCTCTCTCTCTCTCTCTCTCTCTCTCTCTTTCCCTCCCTACTCACCTGTCTCTTTCGCCTCCGCAAATAAAATTCCGGGCATCTCTACCTGACGAATGAAACTCATCTGTGGAAGTTAAATCGTACTCCATCACTCAACACGGCAATAACTTCTTTGACAACCTGCTGGTTTTGTGAGAACCACGTGGATGAGAGAGAGGGTCAACAGCACCTTACAAGTGCTGAGCAGCAGATTGCTGAGATTCTCAGACTGAGGTCGAGGGAACAGGACTGGGAAGACGCGCGCGCGCGCGCGCGCGCGCGCGCGCGCGTGTGTGTGTGTGTGTGTGTGTGTGTGTGTGTGTGTGTGTGTGTGTGTGTGTGTGTGTGTGTGTGTGCGTGCTGGAGTTGGGTTGCGTTTGTGCATGTGTGCATGTGCGGTGTGTGTGTGTGTGTGTGTGTGGTGTGTGTGTGTGTGTGTGTGTGCGTGTGTGTGTGTGTGTGTGTGTGTGTGTGTGTGTGTGTGTGTGTGTGTGTGTGTGTGTGTGTGTGTTGTGTGTGTGTGTGTGTGTGTGTGTGTGTGTGTGTGTGTGTGTGCATGTGCGGTATGTGTGTGTGTGTGTGTGTGTGTGTGTGTGTGTGTGTGTGTGTGTGTAAGAGAGAGAGAGAGAGAGAGAGAGAGAGAGAGAGAGAGAGGAGAGAGAGGAGAGAGAGAGAGAGATATGTCCCGTGGGGTACATCGCCCTTACAATGTTCTATCGTCATGGACAGAAGTGTTATTTGGCAGCCCCTTTTTTCTGCACAAAGTGTGCTTGAAAATAGAGCTAGACATGTCCATCTCAAAGTCAGTGAAGAGCACTGATAAAGCGTTTTAACATAAAACTAAAAGTGAGCATTCACTTGAAATCGTTCCGCAGAGAATGCTAGATTTGCTGATTGAGTCCGCGCTCAGCCGATCAGTTCATTTACATAAACACATTGATCTATATGAGACGTGTTGAGTGATATGAGTCGAGAGACTCAATAGCATCAACCAATCAAACCTTGTTTTGAGATGCCAGCAACTGACTTACTTCTAACTCAAAATGACCTCCTCCAATCAGATTCAAATTGGATATATCCACAACCAATCAGATTGTGACACGCACTGAAGACGTTTCACTGGAGACACGTCAGTGATAATCAAAATCTCCTGAGAGAGAGAGAGAGAGAGAGAGAGAGAGAGATCTTCAAACGCCTGGACTGTAGCTGACATAGAAATAGCTTTCTGACCTCAATCCATAAATTAATCTAAATCGTCGATAGGTATGGAAATCAAAGGCATAGGAATAGACGATAATAGCGGAACGTCTCCAAGACTGCCAGCCCACACCATTCTTCTCCCCTTTCCCCGTAGGATAGATATAAAAAGATAATCTTGGCGTTGAGTAAAAACGAATTACCCCTCTTTTACATCTGATTACGTCTTGAACAGACCAGCTTTGGGCTTTGCGTTGAAATTGATTTGAACTCCCATATTTGGCAGATAGAGTGCTTAAAATGTGTAAGATTTGAACTTCCAAGTACAGTATCTGCATCCCTTCTACATATTTCTGATAGTTCTTTAATTGATAGTGGCCGTTTTTTGGGACCTTTTTCTTTCTCTGCTCATTGATCATGGTCTTCAAGACTTCGGAAACGTCCGGGTGAAATCATGCATGCACAATCAGGAAAGAAGCCTCACTCATCCTTCGTATTGACACTGAGCTTAAAGACCATCGTGCATCTGATTCAGCGTGCGGCTGGAGCTCCGTTATCTGTGTAACACAGCGTCCTTCAGGCTGTGTGTCTGTTGAAAGTTCCAGAACGAAGCCACTCACAATCCTGCACAGGACGAGTCTCGAGCACTGGCTGACACTGCACGTAACTGGATTTGGGAGCTGTCACTGCCGGTGCTGCTGCTGCCTTTTGGCGACAGCTCAGATCGATTTGCATGCTGGTGCATAACAATTCCCCTGCATCTGGAGTTCCCATGGGATGGCTGGTCGACAGCCAGCAGGAAATGTATGGGTAAAGCCTAAGAGTTTTCAGCAAATAACGATGAGTGGAGCACCAGGTGGAACGAAGACGCCTGCTATGTTTACTCAGACAGACATCCGACAATTACAAACATTACCTTCTCCCTGCAAAGAGAAGGGGCGAGAAGAGGAGGGTGGGAGGGTTAGGAAGGGGGGGGGGGGGGGGGTATGGCGTTCTAAAGGGTTAGAAAGGAAGTGAGTGTAGGATGGAGGTTAGCTGAGAGGTATTGAGAAGAACCGAGAATGAGTAACCTGGCGGTGGTGGCCTTACATTGATACATTGATGTCTGTTGGTGTGACTTACAGTATTGTGAGCAGTGGAGGGAACATTGATGACTGGTTGAGTTTCTGCCTGAGCTGTGGGCAAACAGTCAAACATTAATATGAATCTGTCCTGTGTTGTTAGCAGTGCATGGAAGATTAATGTCTGTGTGCCATTCTGTGTTTGTTAGCAGTGGGTGGAACATCGACATCTGTCTGTCTTTCTGTTTTTAAGCAGTGTATGGGACATGCAATTCTGTGTCTTCTTGTATTGTTAGCAGTGTGTATGATATGAACGTCTGTGTGTCTTCCTGCATTGTTAGCAGTGTGTATGATATGAACTTCTGTGTGTCTTCCTGTATTGTTAGCAATGTGTATGATATGAACTTCTGTGTGTCTTCCTGTATTGTTAGCAATGTGTATGATATGAACTTCTGTGTGTCTTCCTGTATTGTTAGCAGTGTGTATGATATGAACATCTGTGTGTCTTCCTGTATTGTTAGCAATGTGTATGATATGAACATCTGTGTGTCTTCCTGTATTGTTAGCAATGTGTATGATATGAACTTCTGTGTGTCTTCCTGTATTGTTAGCAGTGTCTATGATATGAACTTCTGTGTGTCTTCCTGTATTGTTAGCAATGTGTATGATATGAACTTCTGTGTGTCTTCCTGTATTGTTAGCAGTGTCTATGATATGAACTTCTGTGTGTCTTCCTGTATTGTTAGCAGTGTCTATGATATGAACTTCTGTGTGTCTTCCTGCATTGTTAGCAGTGTGGGATATACATTTCTTTGTGTCTTACCGCGTGTTAAAAGTATATGTAACATTCAAATGCCTATGTCTCACTATGTTGTCAACAAAGTAGGTCGACATTGAAATCTGTGCAGTTAGCGCAGGATTGGGCCAATGATGTCGAAATGTTTTACTGTGTTGTTAACAGCGTGTGGACATTAATGTCTGTGTGACTTATTCTGCTCTTAGCAGTGTCTGAAACGTTGATGTCTGTGTGTATTACTGGTGTCGTAAATGGAGGGGAACATTACTATCTATGCGCTCTACTGTCTTTTTAGCGGGGGATGGAACATTAATATTTGTGTGTCTCATGGTGTTAATAGCAGAGAAAAGTAGCATTGGCTTTTGTGTGTCAAACACTGTTAGTGGATATAGAAGGGCAATGGCCGTGAAAAGGGTAGCCCGGGCAGGGTATATCATATAATGTTTTCAAATTCATTTTTTTGGTTGCAATTTCTTTTTTCTTTCTTTCATTCACGAAAGGAGAGTTGGCGTACATTCGTGTGGGCACCACACCACACAACACACACCACACACACACACACACACACACACACACACACACACACACACACACACACACACGCACGCACGCCACGCACGCACGCACGCACGCACGCACGCACGCACGCACGCACGCACGCACGCACGCACGCACGCGCGCACGTACGAAAGCACGCACGCACGCACGCACGCACGCACGCACGCACCTCTCCACCTCTTTTTGTTTTATATCGTTTCTTGTTCTTCTACATTCGTTTTGCATTTTATCTTTCTTCTTACGAAGCTGTTAATTCCTCTGGTTCTTTCTGTCTCCCATTACCTTAGAGAACAGGAAAATGCAGCTTCTAACTCACTTTCGCCTCAACCAGTTTTCGGGCGAAAGTGACCTAGAAGCTGCATTTTCCTGTTCTCTGACAAGTAACCAAAAATAACGATTATCTACAAACAAACATACTGTGTAGGATTATCCGTTTTTAATACTAATTACTAAACTTTTCAGATTTCAGTTTTTGCTTAATCCTATGTTTTTCCTGATCATTTTCAATAACATCATTTCACGCAAACATTCATCAAATGCATCTCTGTCTTTCATGTGAAATAAAACTACAGTCTTTAACTGTTCTCTAAAGTCTTTTAAAACTGAGTTATATTTTTGGCATAAAATCCACACACTTATCCCAGCATGCCTTCCACTGAAAGCTAGTTTCGACAAAGTGTTTCTCTTTTTAACTATGTCTCTTTCTGCTGAACAGTCATCTATAATAAATAGTGTTTTGCGTTCCTTCAAACAATATAAAAAAGCGTTCTAGACACTCACTCAGTTTATTGCTAGGATAAACTAAAAATATGTTATCATCAGTCCATATAAACCTTCTATCATGATATGCTTTGTTCCATTTAGGTGTTGGGCAGAAAATTACAATATGATCAAAATTATAACGATAAACTGTTTGTAACAGGTCGAGGATAAATATGTTTTTCCACAACCAGTTTGTCCACAAAATTAATGAACAATGAGGGGTTTTTGTCATAAAGTTTAACTGCTCCATAGTTTTATAATAGAATTTAATCTAATCCAGTTATTGTTTTTATTATGCCCTCTGTCAAAACTTGTTCAGTATAATAAAATCCTATAAGGTCTAAATGTGTAAGATTAATCCAATTTAGTTCTGTAAGATTATTTCTATTTAGACTAATATTGATTTTGTTGCTTGTTGTTATGACCTTAATATCCTCACCATTGTGAAGAAATGACGACAGTAACTTTAAGTTTTTCAACGTCTAAGTTTTGCCAGCTAATTAGAATTCCTTTTAGAAGGACGTCACTAACGCCCACAGCCCATTCCTCTTCACATCTTTTAAGACAGAAATTTCAAATATCATTGTGAACGTTTCTCCTAATTTCATTTGCGGAATGAATTGTAATTTTGTAGACGCATCTTTTAAAACCGTTTCTCTTCTGTGGAGATGTACTGTTTTTTCCCCTACGGTGTTATTTCAATCTCTTTCCGACTATTGTCATCTGGCATAAGACTTACATGTAAAGGGCCAGAGTTGAATGCTTTTCTGAAACTTTTTTGACGGCTAAAAAATGTAAAAGGGCTTATGAATTCAAATTTTATTTCCCATTCTAAATATGGTTCTAAGTGCCATTTTTAGGTCAGGTTTTCGAACTATTTTATATTCATACTGGCCAAATTATTTGCTTCTAGATTGCGCAGTTGTTCTAGTTTTTGGAAACTTTTTGTTGTCGCCAACCTCTTTGCGTTTATAATCACCATCTTTAGTGTACTCAAAACCATACAAAGTGCCTATTTCACCATTCTGTTCAAAGTCCACACGTCTGCAAGGTCTTTTAATTCTAAAGTTATACACCTTTACAGGCGCTAATGTAAAATCCTGATTCATCTGGCCCCCGCGACATTTTTTAGTACAACTTATTATTTTATTTCCAAAACAATGTGCAGGTTATCACATTTTACGACTTTCCCTGTTTTGTCTGTGATCTTTATATTAAATGATCCGACCCTCCCACAAAACTAATCTTTTAAACTGTAAAATTAGGAATTGTATAATTTCATAATCGCAATATGCAGCTTTCCCTGATGGAAGAGCTCTTAAAACAGTTGAGGGCCTTCCATCATATAAGTTTTTCATCAGTGCTCAGCTCATCCAAATGAACATAGAGTAATGAATGTAATGCAAGATCGAGCGGATTTTCCCCCTCATAAGTAGTTTTGGTTGGTGTAACTCTAAATCTATAATTGTCAGCTGCAAAGCCTAACATTTTAGCTAGCTCTTTATCAAAATAGTAACCTGCTTCTTCTTCAGACTTGAATGTTAACATTGTTTTTAGATTTGCATTGTTAAGTTTGAGGGTATGTCAAAGTTACTCATTGCTTCTTTTAGTGAGCAAAACCCGTAATAACCATCAGGTATTGTTAATGGCTAACTTTGGCCCCTGATTTGTCAATTTTTAGAACCTTATTATTATTCTTGGATTCACTTATATTAAACCATACGACTTTGTAGAATATTTCATGGGGTGCTACCATTTTGGTTCCGCAATCGTTCTTAACAGCATGCTCTAAAAACGAAGGACGGTCTTGAGTTGTTTTGTTACAAACATTTTTTAAACGAAATAAAAATGAGCGCGTTCAAATATACTAAAGATGCAAAATATTCTGTTGGGCCGCACTACAATCTTAAAAATATAACAACTGACGCCCTCGACATTTCTGTGGCCCAGACTGTCACTTTTCATAAAAAGGTGAGTACTCCATTAAGCAGATATCTTAACCCCTATTAAAAAAGACTACATCGCAAAAGTGTGGTTCAGTCCCCGAGGCTTTTTTTCAGAACCAGTAAACTTTGTGGTTTGTGCTTCAACGGGTTTTGGGGGTGTCGTATGTAAATTCTTTTAAATTACCCTAATCCTTTGGGGGAGGCCCAGTGTACAGATTTCATTTTTATTAAAACCTTCAGAGTTTTTTTTGCCCTGAACTGCAAGCGCCTTACCAAATGAAAAAAACTTTTAAAATCCTTTTCAGAAACCCAAATTTAGACTTAAAAGGGGTTTTTGAAAGGTTTCTGTTAAAAATTTCCCGATTTAATTTTTAAGACGCCCTTTTGGGAAAAAAAGTTGGATTTTAATAGGGCTTAGGCCCTCCCCCTTTTTGTGGGGGGCGGGGGGCAAAAAAAAGTAAACTATGATGGAATTCCTTTTAAACCATTTTTTCTCTTCAGGCCCGGGCTTTTCCCCCGGGGGGTCCATAGGCAAGAGCATAAAACGCATGGAAAACTTTTATCTTGGGAAATTATCTGAGGCCAAACCTAAAGGGGGAAATTTATTCGAATAAACGACTCTTTTTTGAAATTACGTTTGGTGTTTGTAGGTTCGCAAGCACAGCCCAAAGGTTTCGTGCATAATTATTCTTTTACTGGCTTTGGGGCAAAAAAAATACTTACCAAATTTAGAGGACGCCTTTAAAATTTACTTTGTTTTTGATTCAAGAAAAAAAGGTCCCAAAAATGTTTTACAATACGCAAGATAAAAGTAGATTTTGGGCTGTGGGCACTGGTTTTTTTAAAATGAAACTTTGCCCTTGGGCTCCGGGGAGGAACAAAAATTTAAACTAAAATTTAAAAAAATATTTTTATAGCAGGCAATGAACAAAAGGGTTTGGGGAAAAACGCATAAATTTGGGCCGTAATAGTACAAACAATAAAAAAAAAACACCCAGTTTAAGTCACCCAAAAATTCCCTTTGGGCCCAAAAAACCCCAAAGGGACTGTTAAAGGGCGGGGGGACTTTGTTCGCGATGCCATGAATAGGGAAAAAACAGATTTGTTTTTGGGATTAATGGCTGGGTTTTTACTTGGTTTTATCTTACAAAATTAGTAACCAACTATTAAGAAAAAACTAATCCCCAAAAAGTGCTCGGCATAAAGCCAATTCTTTGCTTGCAGTAAAAAAAAAAGCCAGCTAACGTTTACCCCCTAAAAACCCGGGAAAAGGGGGCATGTTTAAACCGCAAATTTTTTTAAAAAAACTGAAAGATGATAAAGCTGTTTTTTTCCCCCTTTGTTTTTCCGGGTGATGGCGGTGGTGGCACTGAATTTTGGCCCCACCACCCCTGTTTTCCCCTTTAACAGTGTCCCTTATTGAAAATTTTTATGGCCGTTTTTTAACGTTGCTAATGGGGACGCCTTGCTCTCTAAACTTTGTTCTTATTCGTTTTTGCTTGCTTTTGTTTTTTCTTTTAAAATTTTTTCGGTTAGTTTTCTTATTTTTTCCCTTTTGGGAGTTGGTTATTGGTCTCGGTTTTAGTAGTCATTGCTTAGTCTTGCTGATCTTTCTTGCTAAAAGATTTTTTGTCTTTGGGCTATTTTTTTTTAAAATTCACGCCTACGATGCGGTCGTCAGTCTAGCGAGTTTTTCTTTTTTCTTTTTTTATGCTTTTTGTTAAACCTATTTTTTGCTACATTGTTTTTAATTCGCCTTTGATGGTTCTTAAAAAATTTTTTTCCAAAAGGCCTAAAAATTTCCCTTTTCCAGAAAATTCCCTGTTTCTTCTTTTTCAGTGAGTTCTGTACTGTTTTTTCTTACTTCGCCCCAAATGTTTGAATTAAATCTTCTTGTGGCTTTGGGGTTTGTATTTGGTTTTTGTTGGGAGTTTTTTTTGGGTTTTGTTTTGAACTTTTAGCAATTTTCACCCGGACCTTTTTTTGGTTCAGAAAACCCAAGGCGATTCTGCTGCTACCGGGCCTTTTTTTAAATTGTAGTCTTCCCAAACAAAACTTTGATGAGTTCTTTTATCCGTAAGGGGAAACACGTTCTTTTTGGGGCGTTTCAAAATTTACAAATGGTTACTTTTATTTTCCAAAATCACCCAGGGTATATATTTTTCGGGAGGTTCAGTTCTAAATTTTGGGGGTTTTAATGTTCTAAACCTTATCTTTTTTAATTCGGGGCCCCTTTTTTTTTGGCCCCCCTTAATTAATCCGCAATGAGAACGTCGAGCGGTGCTGTGTAAAAGGAAGTCCTTTCATCCATGTGGGCCCGTCTCCAAGTTCATAATTTCAAAATTTTTCTTAAATCCCCAATTTGCCATTTTTTTTAAAAAATTTTAATTTTTTTTTTGTTTTATAAAAATGTCAAAAAAGTATATGGTCGTTTTTTGCCCCGCTTTAGAAAACTGAAAAAACCCCCGCGGCGGGAAAGGGAAATAAGGGGAAAAATTTTTGGGTTCCCAAAAAACCCATTTCTATTGATGCGTAAAATTTTTTTATTTGTCAGTTTTTCCAGATTTTGGGAGATGATTTTGATTGTGCCGGTCTGCCCGGTTACTTTAAAAATTTGGAACTCGCTTCAAAAAACCAGCCCCAAAAACGAAAATTTCCCCCCAAAATCGGGGGGGGCAATCTTTAAAAAAATTTTCTAAAAATTGGGGGGGGAAAGAAGTATTTTTTTTCCCCAATGCAGAATATTTTTAACCTATTCTGATTTTTGGGGGAAACGCGAATGAAAGGGAAGATTTTTGGCTTTTTCAAGGAAAAGAAAATGAAGAAGCCCAAAAACCCAAAGAATGGGCGCGCAGATGCTAAAGAGGGCCCAAAAAAGTAGGTAGCTGAAAATTTTTGCGTTTGGAAATGGGTTTTCCTTTCCTTTGTTTTTTAAAGTTTTTTAAAAAAGGCTGCCCCATACTTTAAAGGGAGATTGAAGGCAGATTGTATACGAACTAATTTTAATGAATACAAAGGTTATCAAAAATCAAAAAGCCGAAGCAAAGTACAGAATTTTTTCCCGACATCTCGTTGAGTTTGATGTTTTTTAGCAAGTCTAATTTAGCAAGGCGATTGAGCAACAATTTTGTTTCCAATTTTTGTTTTAAATTTCGAAAAAGTGCGTCCCTCATTTTAAATACCTTTAAAAACGGGCAGACGCTATATGGAAAATTTTAAACTTAGTGTGCAGTAAAAAAAAGCTTTAAAAAGTTTTTATTGCTTTTGAGATGAAGAAACCATTTGCAAGAGAAGTGAAAGTTTTTTAATCCAAAAAAAACGAAAAAAAAAAACAATGTACAATTGACGGGAAATTTCCCAACCCAAAACTATGTTTGCGGACTTAGACCTTATCTCATTTTGACAAAATAAAAAAATTGTTTGGGGGGGGGGGGAAGGGGGGAGAAGTCCAAAAAGCAGACCTGCGTCTAAAGCTACACTTCCCAGTATTGGCTTGATGATTATTTAACCCTAAATACGGTTTATGGGTTGGGCCCAAGGTAACAGAGGATAATCAGTTGCATGGAAGTGGGGAAGGGGACCGGTTTTTTTAAAGACGTAAAAAATTTTAAAAATTGGGGAAAAAAAAAGAAGCCCTTAAACCGTTAAAAATACATTTGGGTTTTTTTTTAATTGATGACAAACTGAATTTTTAAAAAAAAAAAATTTAAAAAAATACAGAATAAATAAAATTTTTTTTTCAAAAAATTTTTTAAAAAAAAACATGGGGTTCAAGGGTTTTTCCAAATGTGCCCAAGCAGGGAAATCGCCCAAAAGAAGAGATAGTAGAAAAAACCCCCGGGTTAAAAAACCCCTTTTTGGGTTAACCCCCATTACACAAAAGCCCACAAAAACTAGGCGGGGCCTTTCCAAAAAAACAGCAAAACCAAAAAAAAGGTATTTTGTGCCTTTATGCTGTTCCTATGTTAATACTTTGGGGCATCAACTTTTTGTGTCTATCAGCAGGGAAAAGAGTGTTTGGGCCTTCTTAGCATTCCCGGCATGGCGCACCCGCGCTTTACCTCTAAAGGGGGTTTGTCTTTAGTCTGGCCTTGTGTTCAATTTTGCCCTAGGTGTTTTAGCAAAAATTTAAAAAAATAAACTCCCCAAAGCCACAGCTAAGTTCAACTAAATTTAAAAGCTAAACTTGTTCCCTTTTAAACTGATTTTAAAATAAAAAAACTAGCTGACCCCAAATCCGGAGGGAAAAATTTGTCGTTTAAGGCCGGAATTTTTTTATGATAAAAAAAGACAAAAATTTTTTTCTTCAAAAAAAGGCGGGGGAAATTTGTTTTTTTTCAACAGCCCGACCCCCAGGAAAATTTAAAAAAGGATTTTTTTAAAAAAGTAAACGAGACATTTTTAAATCTGTTTAAACAGTCACATTACAAGCAAAGGGTTTTTATACTTTAGTTTATGAGTTTAAGCACAAAAAGGGCATCGTAATAGATTAATTTTTTTTTTTGATTTTTAAAAAAATATTTTGGGTGTTAGAAAGAAAAAAGCTGGATAAGTTTTATGAAGGTCCGGGCGAAAATTTTTTGGGAAAACAATGCTTTTTGGGAGAGCGTTTGTCCAAAAACTTTGGGGATATTGATTTAGAAGGGCATTGATCCCGCAAAAAGTGGCGGGGAAAAGGTTTTCACTTTCTTTTTTTCTCAAGTTCAAAGGTTTAAAAAAACATAGGGCCGCCAGTTAAAAAGTAATGTTAGCTGTTTTAAAACGACTATGTAAAAAATAAATTTTAAAAAAAATTTTTGAAATTTGGGTCTCACTAAAAAACAGACTATTCTTTTCAAAGAATTAAAAACCCCCGGGTTTGGGAGCCCCAAATGCCCTTTTAAAAGTTTGATGTGGCCGGGTTTAAGAAGCCCAAAATTTAGAGGCTTGGTTGGTCGGGGCGAAAATCTTAGAGATCAGTTTTAAAAAAAAGGAAAAATATTTCGCCGATTTTTGGCAAGTTTCATTTTCCCCTGCCTCCCCATTAAATTTCCAAAAAAAGCAGTTCTAAAATAAAAAATACAACGAAAAAAGTTTTATGTGGGTTTTGTTCTCGCAAGGGGTGCATTTACGCCCCCAAAAAAAGCAGAGAGGGGTGTTTAACTATCAAACCCCTTTCATCAATGATCTTAACTTTTGTGGGGAAAATTCCCTTTTCCCCTTAAACGTGGATCCCAAAAGGAAACAGTTTGAAAAAACAAAACAAAACCCAAAACTGTTTAAAATTTTTAAACATGGGATGAGGGGGGAAAAAAATCCAGCCCATTTTTGTGTTTTAAGAATAGCCCCAAAGATTGGCGGGGCCGGGGCCAAAAAAAAATTTGTTGACTTATACTGTTTCTTTACCAGCGGGGGGGTACCACTTTCCAAATTTTTTAAGCACAAAAGAGTAGTTATTGCGGGGATACTTAAAGCAAGGAAATTAAGCAAGATTTAGTTGAAAATGTTTAACAAGGTTCCATTTTGTTTTAAGCCGCGAGCGGAAAATTAAAAAAACCCTTTATGGCCCCTTGACTGTTTAAAACGGAAAAAAAATTTCGCCCCCCCGAAGGCCGTAAAGTTTGTTTTAAGAACTGGAAACGGCCCCGCAAAATTTTCCCCCTATGTTGTTTTCGAGTTTTGGTGCTTTTTGTTTTTTGAAGGGCCCCGCGCCCCCCAAAAAACTTCGGGAAAAAAAGTCTTAATGGTAATCATCGATTTGTTCATTTGCCTTTATTATTGTTGGGCGGTTTGGGGTCATTCAACGCCCGAAATTTTACAGAGGGGCCCGATGCGGCTAGGGTTTTTTAAGCCCATTTCAGCAAATGCGTAATTGGGTTTTTTTAATAATCTGAATTTATCTGAAATCATTTATGGCGCCCTGAAAAAACCAACTACAGTATGACTCAGCCAAATTTTGGATTTGTGGTTTAGGGCCCCTCTTAGAGCCAAATAAGGGGACCATGTAATTAGCGGGAAAGTTTTGAGGGGGCTTTGGGAAAAGTAAATTTCAATTCCCTTAACTTAAAATTTGGGAAACCAAAGACATGGAAGTGCCATTTTTCTTTTATAACTTGCGGGGGGTTTTAAAACTCCCAAACCTATTTTAAAGAAAGCAGTGGCGTTTCCCCTTTTTGGTTTGCAGGATTGAAAAGCATCAGAAAAGTACATGTGTTTCCCCTTTAAAAAAAACTTTTTTTTTATGGGCTCTAAGCCCGCCAAAGATGGGATCCCTTAGAGTCAAGGTTTGTCCCTTTAAAATCCCGCCCCTTAAGGAAATTTTAAATTTTGAAACCCAACACTTGTTTGAAAGGGGGTTTACCCCTTTTTGAATACAAAGAACAGTTTTGGAAAAGGGTTTTTGGGGCACATTCCTCCTTAAAGGGGGTTTTTTCTAGTCTTAGAGGGAAAAGGGCATCAGTGATTTGATTCCGCCTTTCTAAGATGCGTGGCAGAAAATTAGAATGTAAAACGATGGGAGACTATCTGATTCATTCTTTTATGGCCCCTGTATGTTTGTTGGCGGCCCCTTTTTGAAATTATAGAAAGGCCGCATGAAAAATTATTTGCCCGGAAACCCCCGCATTACTTTTCTGCGCCCCGGGAAAGGCTGGGGGCGCTTTCTTAAAATTTTCTGGAGTACAGATTTTGATTTATTGTCGATTTTAAATTTATCCAGATGATTGAAAAAGGTTTTCGTTTGGGGGGAATTTTGTAGGGGGTCTTCATTACTGTTTAAAAACAAACAACAAATACTTAGACGCATGATCCCAGTAAAAAAGGTCTAACTTTCCTGTATTTAGTGCAAACCCAAACGGGATGGATGGGCAATGGGGGCCCCAAACACTTCCCTTTCGTAACTTTAAAATGTACACAAGCGGTGGTACGAATAATATTCAAAAGGCATTAAAGTGGTTGGGCAGTTTGGCGCCGGGTCAACAGCGTGAATACATTCTAGAAGTTGACTTAGAATATCCTCATGAACTCCATGACCTGCATAATGACTATCCATTAGCAGCAGAAAGTCTAAAGATGAACCCAAGAGAGCCGCCTAAACTTGTGCCTAATCTTCGGGACAAAAACAATTATGTCTGTCATTACAGACTTCTACAATTTTATTTAAGGCATGGTTTTGAAGTTGACAGCTGTTCATCGTATAATTGCTTTTGATCAAGAACAGTTCATGAAACCATACATCATGAAGAACACTGATCTTAGAACTAAATCCACAGATGCTTCAGAAAAGACTTTTTCAAGCTGATGAACAACAGCTGTTTCGGAAAGACTATGGAGAATCCGCACAAGCGCAAAGATGTTAGATTGGTCACCAGAGAGAACGAAGCAATTAAGCTGACTTCAAACCAAATTATCAGGACTTCAGAAGATTTCATGATCAGCTTTTTGGCATAATGATGAAAAAAAAGAAAGTCAAATTGGACAAACCCGTATTTATTGGGTTTACTGTTTTAGAATTATCAAGCTTTTGATGTTAGAATTTCTTTATGACTACTTTAAACCCTTGTATCCAGAGTCCAGAGTACTTTACACAGATACAGATAGTTTTCGTTATAGATATCCCTACTGAAGACATCTATAAAGACATGGAATTAGAAGTAGCTAAAGGGCATGCGGGATGGTATGACACATCCGATTACCCTAAAGATTCGCCTTTGCATTCAATTACTAACAAGAAGGTTTTAGGAAAGATGAAGGATGAATTATCTGGAAAGGTGATCAAGGAGTATGTGGGGTTAAGGTCAAAAATGTACAGTATTTCGAGCCAGGAGAAAACCATTAAGAAAGCAAAAGGAATATCTCGCAGTGTTGTGCAGTCGAGCATATCACATGACAACTACAAAGAAGCGTTGTTTGACAATAAGACTTTTCATCATGACAACGTAAAACTACGATCTAATCTACATGAAATCAACACAACTGTTTGTAACAAAAAAGTCATTAGATAGAACAAACACAAAACGTGTGTTTGTTAATCCAGAGTTTTCATATGCAACCGGGCACTACAGAACCGTAAAATAATTAAAGCGGAACTGTGTCTGGTGGGATTATCTGCAGTTCTTCTTTCACAAAAGATCTTTGAGGAGCTGGCTGTTTTGTTGTGTCAGTTTCTCGTAAATAATACACGGGCGGATTCATCTTTACAATTCTTTTTATTTCATACGGATCAACACTCCAAACCGGATCTGTTGCCCTGATGCGAGTGTCCCCTTCTGCTTCCCCCGGTAAATAAAGGTACCTTACTTTTAAACCAAACGGTAATAGTTTGCTGGTTGTACTGGAGTCTTCAGCAACATTTATTGTTTGTTTTTTGATTGCTTGTACTGGTTTTAGCCCTTTAAATTCTTCATTATTCATTGCGCGCAAAACTGAGGGCAGTCTTACTAACCCATTCTGTGTTGCGAGAATGTCAATCAGCTCTCTGTGATACTGGTAAGAAAAAGTCTTTCGGCTAACTGTTTGTTAAAGTTTTCAACTAAAGCCTGTGATCTGTGAACTCCTGGGATCTCTTCTAATGGTAACTCTATGTTTTAACAATAATTGATTCACTCGACCTTTAAATTCTTTTCCATCATCACTTGAATCATGCGAGGATAAGTTAAGGGACCCCGTTGATATATTAATTGTATGGCAACAGCAACAGCAAAGACGCACTCTTTTGTGTTAATGGTTCCGCATCTTTGTATCTGAAGCTATGTCAATGACTGTGAGTGCGTACTTAAATCTTTTTCGTCTAATCGTATCAGAGGTAAATATAGAAGGTCCTTTGATGGGTGTTGTTCGTATTGTGTTCACAAAGTGTGGTCTCTGTATTCGTCTAGGCGCCGGTAAATAAATTTGCCAGATCGCTTGTTTAGATAACCATTCCTTTGCTGTTTGTTCACTGACTCCCGCTGCTTGGCTTAGCTTTTTTATTGCCGTGATTCCCTTCCAATATCCTTTTGGCGAATAATAGATTTGTTTATTTTTTATTCAGCCATATTATGCGCGACAAAATAGACAACAGTCATACCAACGACAATAAACGCGATTTCTTGCATCTTTTGTTTTTCTGATGGTTGATAAAAGTTGCTGAATTTTGGTGGGGCAATGTCTCGATTGGTTTGCCTGTTTACAAGATAATATTCTTTTATTGCTTGGTCAACATTTTAATGTGTAAGCTGCATGTCCCCTGTTTTTTCAGTTTGTCGTTAATAAAATCTAACTGCTCAATTCTCTGCTTTTCATAGGTGTCTTGTGCTGCAGCTAGTTGCTCCACAGCTTTGTTATGTCTTTTTCTCTCCCGTCATCCCGTAGTTTACTAAATGCGTAATTACTTCCGCTAAAAGCAAGCGCATTCACCACAGCGCCACCTATCATCATTACGAGTGAAGCCATTTTTTATAAATGTATTTTTTTTACATATTATATTCTCTGGAATTTATTCCTTGCTTAACTAGAAAATCTTTCGTAGCGAACGAAGCTGCTATAACAGCAATCAGTTTTGCTGAATCCTCAAAGTCTAGTTACCAAGATCTGCCAGTTTTATTTTTAACAGGCTTTTTACCAAGCATTGAGTATGCCTACACTTAGACCTCCAATAACGGCAGAATGGTATACAAGGTTAGTAATAGTTTTTTCGGTGCTCATTAAAAAATAAAATAATTATAATTAATAAAAAACATGAACAGCGATGATCTGCTAGAGCTACAGAGCGGCCTACACCATCTTGGACTTACAAATGAAGAAGTTGATGATCAAGCTATTATGCCAAAAAAGGAAAGGCTGTATTCTTTGGCAGCATGTGGAAAACAAAACAGTTCCTCGGAACTGAATTCAGCATAGAACAGGTTCAACAGATGTCGCCACAAGACATATAAAGTATCACAACAGGTATGAGGCGCAGCTGGGGTCGAGAATGGTGAAAAGTGTGGGGCAAACGGTTCTTAGTTTGTACACTAAACTAGTCAGTAGATTTGCTCCCATTGATTCTGAACAAGATCTTACGTATGATTTAACGCAAGATCCAGTTTTAAC
>CM031611.1:11127784-11135284 GCA_018398815.1 Conus ventricosus | reverse complement strand
CCGATGGGGGCCATGAACCACCTCGCTAGAATGTTCCACAATAATGGACAGAAGAGTTATCCAGCAGCCTCCATTTCTGTACTAAGAGCGCCTAAAAACAGAGACTGACCGGTCCATCTCAAATTCAGCTCAGAGTACAGAAAAGGTGTGACATAGAACTTTAAGTATATGTTCATGGAAAGCAGATGACATTACAATCATTCAACAGTGATTGCTAGAGTTGCTGACAGGGATAACGCTAAGGTTATCAGGTCATCGACATGCATTTGTTGGTTTAGAAGCCTTTTATTTGAGTCATCTTAGTTTGTAGATTCAGCAGCATCAGATGACCAAACCATGTCTGGTGATGCCCTCGTCCACCTAATTTCTGACTCGAGGCGACCTCCTCCAATCAGATCCAATCTGGATACGTCTTTAACCAATCAGATTGTGACACGAACTGAAGGCATCTGATCAGACACCTCACTAGAGACAGTCACTAAGCATCTGAATTGTGTGTGTGTGTGTGACAGAGAGAGAGAGAGAGAGAGAGAGAGAGAGAGAGAGAGAGAGAGAGAGAGAGAGAGAGAGAGAGAGAGAGAGAGGGGGGAGGGAGGGAGGGAGAGGGAGAGAGAGAGAGAGGGAGGGAGGGAGGGAGAGGGAGAGAGAGGGAGGGAGGGAGGAGAGAGAGAGAGAGAGAGAGAGAGAGAGAGAGAGAGAGAGAGAGAGAGAGAGAGAGAGAGAGAGAAAGAGAGATTCAAATGTCTGGTCTATTGCTGACAAAGCAATATCTTTCTGATCTCCGTTCATAAATTGATATAAAACGTCAATAAATGTGGAAATCAAACGTATAGACGGCAATAGTGGAGCGCCTCTGAGACCGCCAGCTCCAGCCTTTTCTAGACTAGTATGCCCCCCTTCACCTTAGGAAATAAGAAAAATGTGACAAAAAACAAACAATAATCATGACGTAAAGTAGAAAAGCTAATTTTACTTCTCTTTCACATCTGGTTATCTTTTAAACAGAAAAACTATGTGCTTTCCGTTGAAATCGATCTAACTCCCGTATGTGAAATCTTCTGCCTATTTCTGATAGTTCCTTATTAATTGAAAACGGCCAAGTTTTGGTTCTCTTTCTTTCTTTTCCCACTGACCATGATTTATGACTTCAGTAACGTCTGGAGAAAATCAAGCCTGCACTAAGAGGAAAAAAAGCAACGAGCATCCTTCGTATCACGCTGAGCTTAAAGACAATCTTGAAACTGACTCAGCACACAGCTGGAGTTTCATTATCTGTGTAACACAGCGTCCTTCAGGCTGTGTCTGTCTTGAAAGTTCCAGAACGAAGCCACTCACAATCCTGTACAGGACGAGTCTCGGCACTGGCTGACACTGCACGTAACTGGATTTGAGGGCTGTCACTACCGGTGCTGCTGCTGCCTTTTGGCGACAGCTCAGATCGATTGCATGCTAGTACATGACAATTCTCCTAGCAGCTGGAGTTCCCATGGATGGCTGGTGGACAGCCAGCAGGAAATGTATGGGTAAAGCCTCAGAGTTTTTAGCAAATAACGATGAGTGGAGTACCAGGTGGAACGAAGACGCCTGCTGTGTTTTCTCCGACACATCTGCCAATGACAAACATCACTGTCTCGCTGCAGTGGTCAGGAGGAGGAGGAGGGTAGGAGGGTGAGAAAAGGAAAGTGAACGTTGTGGGTGTGGGAGAGGGTGAGGGTAGGACGGGGCTGGCCAAGAGGTGTTGAGAACCGAGAACAGAAAGTAAACAGTTGGGTCTGGTGGCCCTACATAGACATATTGATGTCTGTCAGTGTGACGTACAGAATTGTTAGCAGTGAAAGGAACGTTGATAGCTGACTTGCCACCTGAGCTGCGGTCAGAGGGTTGAACATCAACGCAAATCTGTGTGTCTTCTTGTGTTATTAGCATTGTATGAGAAATAAATATTGTGTGTCCAACTGTCTTGTCGCCAAGGTGTGGAATAGCCGTGTCCTGTGTTGTTAGCAATGTATGGTACACTATTTTCTGTCTGTTTTACTAAATTGTTAGCAGTGTGTGGGACGTGAATTGTTCCGTGTCTTTCTGTGTTGTTAAGAGTGTGTAGGACATAATTTTTTTCCATGTCTTTCTGTATTGCGAGCAGTGTGTGGGACATGAATTTTTCCATGTCTTCCTGTATTGTTAGCAATGTGTGGAACATGAGTTTCTGCGAGTCCTACCGTCTTGGTAGGAGTGTATGGGACATTTGCGTCTGTGCGTCGCACATTTTCTTTAGTGACATAGATAAAATTGATGTTTGTGTGTCTTACCATATTCTTAGAAGGGGTGGAACGTTGATATCTGCATGTTTCACTGTGTTGTTAAGTGTGTATAGACATTAATGCGCATAAGACTTAACCATGTTGTTAGCAGTGTATGAAATATTGATCTTTGTGTGTGCTACTATGTACCTCAATGTCAATGCGTCTTGTTAACAGGTATGGAACATTGGTGTCTATGTGTCTCATTGTGTTGTAACCAGTGAAAACAACATTGATGTCTGTGTGTCAAACTGCACACACATCCACCCCCACCCCCACCTCCCACCCCCACCCACCCCCAACATACTCATCCACACACAGACACACACAGACACACATACACACACACACACACACACACACACACACACACACACACTCACACACACACACACACACACACACACACACACACACACACACACCACACACACACACACACACAACACACACACACACACATACAAGCACACACGCAAACACACATACAAACACACACGCGCACACACACGCATACACACAGACGCGCACACACACACACGCACACACACACACACACACACACACACACACACACACACACACACATACACGCATACACACACACACACACACACACACACACACACACACACACACACACACACACACACACACACACACGCACACGCACACCATACTTACACACACACACACACACACACACACACACACACATACACACACACACACACACACACACACACACACACACATTCAATGAGTATCACACACACACACACACACACACACACACACACACACACACACACACACACACACACACACACACACACACCACACACACACACACAGAGAGACGCACGCACGGAACCATAAACAAACGCATGAGCGCGCGCGAGTAAGTGCAAGTATGATTTTACAATTCGCCTCACATGCACACCCTTCAATCTCTCACAGACATGTCCTGTACCCTTTCCACATCATCCAACATATTTTTGTCCCTCTCCATACACACACGCATGATCATATCTTTACTCTTAGGTCGTCCTTTGATACAGCAAGATGGCTTGACATCATGTGTGTCGTAAAGCAGTGACATCGAGCTGTCCACCGTAAAGGCCTTCTCAGCTGCCCCTTTCATACGGTAAAAGGTTCGTGACAGGGAACAGGATCTATGACTGGTCCCTCCCCTGAAATCTGGTGGCATTTGAATTCCTTAGAGATGCTCTGGCTTTAAGTAAATGCCACAAGGATATATGCGGCGGAGATCTCTTTCTCTAAGTGCTGCAATCGGAGCAATCATTATTGATGTAGCCTGTATATTTGGGTTACTTCTCTGGGTACTAAGAGACAGGGTGAAGGAAATCCTCGGGTTGGTGAATGAAGCTGGGCATGATTTCTTTGTGATGTGGAAAAGGACTATAATAGCATAGTGTATGGTAAGTTTCTTTCAGGTTTCTTTCTTACTTTTCTTTCTTCAATATTCGACAAAACCTAAATGTTTTATTGATATGCTGGTGTTTTGAAGAATTCCCTGTTTCACGAAGTCATCATCGTTCTTTTTACAGAACTTTGATTTGTTCAGAACATCAAAGATTGGGTTAAAGGGTGGCCACACAACTAAAAAGCATAGGACTCAGAAGAAAAACTCAGGGCGTGGATCCTAGCAGGTCAAATATTAGAAAGAGACAAATGATGTATAGATAGGACGGCAAGCAGAAATCTTCATGCCATCATGCATCCTAACTTTGCACACAAGCACCCAGCCTTTTTCTGCCTTAGGAAAGTCACTTTAGAGTAAAGACAGATCAAAATGTAAGTGCACGAGAATGTGAAATTTGCATTTGAATTAATGTGCATGTAAATATCTTTGTGAACTTGGCCATGTAACCCAAGGGTAATGACTCTCATAGTTGTGATGTAGCAGACGAAACTAAGCTAGCTGATTCTGCCATTCCAGATGTTTGCAATGATCTTCTACTCACATACAGTTTACAGCAGTTGGTATACAAGACGAAAATGCATTCAAAACGGAGACACCGGATCAAGATAATGTTAAGGAGACTTTATCAACAAACACACTTACTTCTATGACAGACATTAGCAAGACTGGTGAATTAAATCATTATTTCCATTAATCTTATCCCTCTCTCTCTCTCTGTAATCTTTCTTCCTTTCCTCCGTGTTGTTTTATAACATTTTTTCTGTACACTTTGTCATTCCTCTGGTTCCGTTTCAATCTTCTATTCCTCAATTCATTTACGCACATTCACTGCCTTTTGCTGCTATCTGTTCTTTCTCCCTTTCTTCTCTGCCCGTTAGTTGCTGCCTGTCACTCTTCTCATCCTCCTTTCCGATCCTCGTCCTTCTGTACAACCTTTAACAATGAACTCTGTCTCTGACACTCTGGTTCTTCATCTGCTGATGCTGCTTCTCTTATTCCTCCCTCCTTCTCCTCACCATTCTTCTTCTTCTTCTTCTTCTTCTTCTTCTTCTTCTTCTTCTTCTTCTTCTTCTGTCTCCGTGACTGTCTATCTGTCTGTTTAATTCTGTTTGTCAGTCTATCTGTCTCTCTCATTCTCTCTCTCTCTCTCTCTCTCCTCTCTCTCTCTCTCTCTCTCTCTCTCTCTCTCTCTCTCTCTCATTCTCTGTCTCTCTCCCGTTTTCCTTCCTTCCTTCCCTACCCATCTCTCTGTATCTCGTTCGCGAATAACATTCCATGCGCCTCTACCTGACGAATGAAACTCAGCATGTTATAAACTGAGGAAGTCAATCCGTACGCCATTTCATCTTTTTTCTTTTTTTCCCATTCTCTCAACACGGCTGTAATTAGTTTGACAACCTGCTGGTTTTGTGGATAAGGCAGAGGGTCAATGGAACATTCCAAGTGCTGGGCAGGAGATGGAAGGGATTCTGAGACTGAGGTCGAGTAAAACAGTGTGTGTGTGTGTGTGTGTGTGTGTGGTGTGTGTGTGGTGTGTGTGTGTGTGTGTGTGTGTGTGTGTGTGTGTGTGTGTGTGTGTGTGTGTGTGTGTGCGCGCCTGGAGTAAGTAATAGACTTTTCTGTCTGAAAAATTAGCCTAAGGCATAATGAAAGCATTGTGATAATTGTACTGAAAGTGAATATTCACGGAATCATATAAAATGTAAATTATTTCACAGCGATTGCTAAATCTGCTGACAGAGTTGATGCTCAGCTACTCATTGATGAATATAGATTGATTTATTTTGATTTATGTGCAGTTTCGTTGAATAATATCATTCGAGAGCCTCAGCAGCATCAGCTGATCAAATCATGTCTTAAGATGCATTCAACCAACTAGCTTCAAACTCGAGACGACTCCCTCCAGTCAGATATTTGATGTGGATATGTTCATAATAATTCAAATCCTTGCAGAAATTAAAGACGTCTAATCAGACTTCTTTCCAGGGATATGGGATATCACAAGCAATCAGAATCTTGCCGAAGATGCCGGTAACCTTAACAGCCTTGGTTTGAGCACAGAGAGAGAGAGAGAGAGAGAGAGAGAGAGAGAGAGGAGAGGAGAGGAGAGAGAGAGAGAGAGAGAGAGAGAGAGAGAGAGAGAGAGAGAGAGAGAAACGAAGGAACGAACGAAATTTAATGCTATTAGGCTGTAGAGCCCATTAAGCAAATCGGCGCGATGTACAACAACAAAACACGACTCGATTTCGATTTCCTTTCCTTTCACTTAACATGACAAAATCGAGAACGAAAAAATGTCACTGGTATGCGTTCACTGTCCGTTTGTTGTTTTTTTTTTTCTTCTTTTTTTTTTTTTCTTCTAGATGACCGTCACCCCAGGTAGAACTGGATCAATCCGTGGAGAGCGTGCAGCCGCCGTAGAGCACGTGCTTGGGTCTCTGCATGCTTCGTGTTGCCGATGCGTCTTCCTTTCCGAAGGCAGGGCAGTTTAACACATTCGTCTGTTGACATGTGTCTTTCTTCTTGCTTTACAAACCAGAATAAGCAATCGTCCTCCGAACACGGATCGCAGGAATATTCCAGAACAATATCGTCTGATTCACATAGCAGCACACCCACATCATCCGTTTGATGAAACACCTTTCGAAAAGCTTGATTTCTGTGTGGATCTCGCAATCGTCTCTGCACCTGTCGCTCTGTCAGAGTAGCGACATAATCCTTAACCACTCCCGAGTCAAAACCAGCGACAATTTTGTCTGTAGCTTGTTCCAGACTTGTGTCGATGTCCGACGGGTGGTTTTCTGCGTCCCTGATGTTACACTCCGGCAGATCGGAATGCAAAGGCAGAAGCGCATCCTGAACATGCGACGTGTCACAACCATGGCGAGTCGGCTTGATGTGTTCTTCCGCACTGTGCTGTGTACTGTGTTCGTCCGATTCGGTGTCCGGCACGGCCAGTTCATTGGCGTCACTAATGGTACCGAGACCAACACCAACCTGTTCAAGACGTCTGTTCTGCTGCTTCGCTCTCTCTTGATCTCGTCGCACCTGGCTGGGAGGGGGGGGGGGGTTTCTTCCTGTACTGAACTTGCGTTCCCCGGTTCAGCACAGGATCCACCATTGTTGATGACACTGGGCTGACCGACTTCAGTCGCAAAACGACCACTGTGTTGCTGCCTTCTCCAGTGATTTTCCAACTTGAAACACAGTTTTCAGTCAGCAGGGCGAGAGAGAGAGAGAGAGAGAGAGAGAGAGAGAGAGAGAGAGAGAGAGAGAGAGAGAGAGAGAGAGAGAGAGATGAAGAGAGAGATGAAGAGAGAGAGAGAGAGAGAGAGAGAGAGAGAGAGAGAGAGAGAAGAGAGAGAGAGAGAGAGAGAGAGAGAGAGAGAGAGGGGATCTTCGAACATCTGGACCACAGCCAACGTACAAACATCTTTCTGATCTCAGTCCATGTGTAATAGGTATGGAAATGGAAAGCATAGGTAGATACGGTAACAGACGAACCTCTCTAAGACCACCAGCCCCACACCTTTCTTGCCCTCCTCTCTTCACTTCCCTCGTACAAAATTTCTTTTTGAGTTAAAAAAAAGTGTTATTTTTTTCTTTACACATTTCTATTGCTTCAACGGAACAACTTTCTGCTTTGCATTGAAATAATTTTGAACTCCTGTTTTCCATACATGCATCCCTTCTACCTACTTCGGATAGTTCAATTACCGATTCCCATTCAGAAAAGTGGATTATTTTCTATCCTCT
>CM031611.1:11112784-11120284 GCA_018398815.1 Conus ventricosus | reverse complement strand
AAGGAGCAGTGCCCACTAAACAATAAATGTCTCCACAAAAACATTGTATACCAGGCTACTGTAACATCAGAAAATGAAAAAGAAACATACATAGGGATCACTGAAAACCACTTCAAAACCAGATATGCAAACCACAAACAGTCATTCAATAAAGAAAAATATAAAAACCAAACAGAACTGAGCAAATATATCTGGAAACTTAAAGACGCAAAAACAAGCTACAATATATCCTGGAAAATCATAAAAAGAGCATCACCATACAGCAATGTTTCAAAAAGGTGCAACCTATGTTTAACTGAAAAATGGTTAATACTATGCAAACCACACTTAGCAACTTTAAACACCAAAACAGAAATAGTAAACAATTGCAGGCATAAATGGAAATCGTTGTTAGTGAACACACCCAAAATAAAAACCTAAAAGCCCCCAAAAACACGTGCAGCCAACCCGCACGTGCAAACAACCGCAAACGGGAACCCACACGCTATATAACATCGGCGGTGGGCAAACCAAAAACATCCTGATGACAGCGCAGCACGCTCGAAACAAATTTGTAGAGTTTTAACCTCGAGTTTTAACCTTCCTTTTTAACATCATTGATATAATTATATTATATATATATATATATATATATATATATATATATATATATATATTATATATATATATATATAGATAGATATAATATATATATATATATATATATATATATATATATATATAATATATATATTATATATATATATATATATATATAAAAACTAATAAATTCCAAGGATAAGTACCGAGCACCGTTCCAGCAACTTACAGAGCAGCTTGGTGTTGCAATGACTGCAAGAAATATTGAATTATAAACAAAGCTTGCTCTTATGTCTTAGATTGAAGAAATAGGGGGAGATACGCATTCATATCTGCAGTGGTAGATGATTCTGCCTAACTAACAGTATGTGCTTGAGTGGGTGAATGGGGAAAAATAAAATAAATGCTTCTCAAATATATAAGCTTCTCAAGCTTGCTGAAGGCTCATTTTGAGAAGCATTTATTTTATTTTTCCCCATTCGCCCACTCAAGCACATACTGTTAGTTAGGCAGAATCATCTACCACTGCAGATATGAATGCGTATCTCCCCCTATTTCTTCAATCTAAGACATAAGAGGAAGCTTTGTTTATAATTCAATATATATATATATATATATATATATATATATATATATATATATATATATATATATATATATAATATATATATATATATATATATATATATGTATATATATATATATATATATATATATATATATATATATATATATATATATATATTTGTGTGTGTGTGTGTGTGTGGTGTGTGTGTGTGTGTGTGGTGTGCGTGTGTGGGGCAAATATCATATCTACAAATACGTGTATGGGTGTGAGTATGTATGCACGGTGAAGTTAAAACTGGTTCATGTGCTTTATTATAACTGTCACTTTTCCATCCTTATTTGTCCTTTTTTTGTATACAGAATTTGAAAAAAAAGGTTAAGTAAAAGGGAGACAATGTTCAATTAACATATGACATTCTGCGTTCAGTTAGCAAGTCATGCACTGTATTCGGTAAAAAAATATCACAAACTGTTTAATTTATGCATGAGACACTTTACATGTTTCATATATCATAGACCATTTTTCGGTTTATGTATTGGGGGCTATTCAGCGTAAATACCAGAAATATCAGTATATATATATATATATATATATATATATATATATATATATATATATATATATATATATATATATAAGTATATTATATATGTACAACAAACTAATAAATTCCAAGGATAAGTACCGAGCACCGTTCCAGCAACTTACATAGCAGCTTGGTGTTGCAATGACTGCAAGAAATATTGAATTATAAACAAAGCTTGCTCTTATGTCTTAGATTGAAGAAATAGGGGGAGATACGCATTCATACCTGCAGTGGCAGATGATTCTGCCTAACTAACAGTATGTGCTTGAGTGGGTGGATGGGGAAAAATAAAATAAATGCTTCTCAAAATGAGCCTTCAGCAAGCTTATATTCTCCAAGGGGGAGAGACATCCTCCAATAGGGAGGGAAACTCACTAACATATAACTCCTGGTCATATACCGATATTTCGAAACTTGGTGGTTTCTCCTCAGTGACCGCGGAAAGGGGTAATGTTTGACTCCTCTGCCTTTTCAGTTTTAAGAAGAATGCAATCATAGAAAAGGCTGGTGTGCAATACTGTAGTATGTTTGTTGAGTTTTAAAAAAAAAACCCAACCAAACGTGCCATCTAAGAAGCAAAGAAAATCATGAAAGAGCAAAACAAGCTACATTTTCTTGTGAAAAGTAGAAAATATAAAAAGATATCCTCTAAGACACAAGTGCTGAGGGCCAGTTCTTGGAATGAATCCGCAAGGGACTAAAATACAACAAACTAATAAATTCCAAGGATAAGTACCGAGCACCGTTCCAGCAACTTACAGAGCAGCTTGGTGTTGCAATGACTGCAAGAAATATTGAATTATAAACAAAGCTTGCTCTTATGTCTTAGATTGAAGAATAGGGGGAGATACACATTCAAACCTGCAGTGGCAGATGATTCTGCCTAACTAACAGTATGTGCTTGAGTGGGTGGATGGGGAAAAATAAAATAAATGCTTCTCAAAATGAGCCTTCAGCAAGCTTATATTCTCCAAGGGGGAGAGACATCCTCCAATAGGGAGGGAAACTCACTAACATATAACTCATGGTCATATACCGATATTTCGAAACTTGATTGTTGCTGGAACGGTGCTCGGTACTTATCCTTGGAATTTATTTGTTTGTTGTATTTTAGTCCCTTGCGGATTCATTCCAAGAACTGGCCCTCAGCACTTGTGTCTTAGAGGATATCTTTTTATATTTTCTACTTTTCACAAGAAAATGTAGCTTGTTTTGCTCTTTCATGATTTTCTTTGTTTCTTAGATGGCACCTTTGGTTGTTTTTTTGTGAAAACTCAACAAACATACTACAATATTGCACACCAGCCTTTTCTATGATTGCATTCGTCTTAAAACTGAAAAGGCAGAGGAGTCAAATTACCACTTTCCGCGGTCACTGAGGAGAAACCACCAAGTTTCGAAATATCGGTATATGACCAGGAGTTATATGTTAGCGAGTTTCCCTCCCTATTGGAGGATGTCTCTCCCCCTTGGAGAATATAAGCTTGCTGTAGGCTCATTTTCAGAAGCATTTATTTTACTTTTCCCCATCCACCCACTCAAGCACATACTGTTAGGCAGAATCATCTGCCACTGCAGGTATGAATGCGTATCTCCCCCTATTTCTTCAATCTAAGACATAAGAGCAAGCTTTGTTTATAATTCAATATATATATATATATATATATATATATATATATATATATATATATATGTATAAACAAGTAGAAAGAGAGGGGGTTAGTTACCCCCAAGGACATAGACAAACAGCACAGAACAAGACACACTGCATTTCAACCTCTTGGGTCTTCTTCAGTCAAAAACAACATTTAACATTTAGGACAGTACGAACACAGAACGCAGTCACTTATCTTCCCATGTGTTCGTGCCGATCAAAATGGCCGCCAGACGGAAGCGACAGAGGGGATTATGGGAAAGAAAATAGGGGTGGGGGGGGGGGGGGGTAAAATAATGGGGTTTGTAGCTTGTGTAGCTGGTTTAGTGGAGTGTGTGTTCTATTTGTAAATCTGATGCTTTTCATTTTAGGAAACGGAGACAGTCCAATCCATATATCTGGAACTGTATTTAGGTTGCATGTCAGAGACGTTAGCAGTCATTGCACATGTCAGACTGTTGACATTTTACATGTCAGAGATAGTGTCACTTTACATGTCGGAGAATATGGTCATTTTGCATGTCACAGACTTAGAGCATTTTACGTGTCACTTTACATGGCAAAGAATGTATCCATTTCACATGTCAAAGGCAGTGGGCGTTTTAAATGATAGACAGTGTTCAGCTTGTATGTCATGGAATATGTTCAGCTGGCGCATCACATGCTGTCATCAGCCATTTTAGAGACTGGTAACGTTACATACCAAAGACGTTTCAGTTAAAGTATCTAAGATGATGCCCAGTTTGCAAATGAGAGACTGTGTTCTCTGTACACAACAGAAGTTGTTTACAGTTTATGTGTACGAAATTTTGTTCACTTAATGTATTGAAGACTGTTCAGTGCTATTACCGGAAACTGTGCTTAGTACATATGTAGGGGACTATAAATTTAGGTCACATATTTGAAAATACGTTGCGTTCACGTGTCCGAGGCTGCATTCGTTCAAAAAGTAAGAGACTTTGGTCAAGCTTGCATATAAAAGACTTGTAGCAGACTGTGTACAGAGTACAGTCAGACTGTGTACAGAGTACAGTCAGACTGTGTACAGAGTACAAGTCAGACATGTTGTTAAGTTCACATATGAATCGCTTTTTTCCGAGACATAGTCATTTACATACGTGAAACTGTTCTTGGATAAGGCTGTACTCAGTTCATATACAAAAATCTAGTTTAAAAACAAACAAACAAACAGCGGATTGATAACCATGAAGCCCTGAGTATTACTCACAGAAATTCTAGTGTATTATTTAAAGAGGTACCAGTAGTTTTCTTTTTAAATAAATGCTAGCGAACCGCCAAGAGAAACGTAGACAAACGAATCACAAGATAAGTGTTTTGTCTTGTGACTGGTATGTCCACGTTTCTCTTGGCGGTTCGCTAATATTTATTTAAGATTTGTTCAGATTTCTGCCTGAAGTCGTCTCACTTTGCAACTAGGTACCAGTGTGTTCTGCAAAGAGATACCCAGAGTATCTTGCAGGTTATCTTGCTTACACAAACACCTGAAGTTATTTTCAACACCTAGTCCTAGATTTAGCTAACCATGTTCTTGAACACGCTTAGTAAATGCTTTTAATAAATACTACGGAAGAAATTAATGCACATGATTTAGAAGTGTATCTGTATGTTGTTTGTTTACTTTTTTACTTTAGTCTATCTGCTCATCCTTCTGCCACCCCTGACAAATTGACAGCCCTTCTCCTCGTTAGCGTTTGTAATTAATGCAATCATTGCTTCTGAGGCCGCCGCTGCTGCTGCGTTTTTTTTTCTTCTTCTTTTTTGGGGGGTCTCATTCTAGTTCATCTGTAACAATTGTCTGTGATTTCACTGTTTCTGTTGTAGAGCGTTTAGTTGTTTCTTCAGTTACACGGGGGCACAAAAAAAAATCATCAATGACTGCCGTTGCTGTGTGTTTTTCTTGCTCCTTCTCTGCTGCTGCTGCTGCTATCGCTGCTGTATACCACTACCACAACTGCTGCTGCAACTGTTACCACTACCACTGCTGTTATTACTTACTGTACTGCTGTATTTCCTTTTCGTTGACGCCAGTGCTGTTTCTCTCACTGCTTTCAAATACTGCTGCCGCAGTTATCACTGCTTCGTCTGATCTGGGGTAGCAGCTGCCGCTGCCGTTGCCACTGCCAAGGCTGTTTTTTTTTTTTTCTGTGTTCATGTCCCTTGCTATTTCTGTACTTCTTTTTTACTTCAGCCCTGACAAGAAGAATATGAATTGTATTGAACTGACATATTCTCTCTCTCTCTCTCTCTCTCTCTCTCTCTCTCTCCTCTCTCTCTCTCTCTCTCTCTCTCTCTCTTTTTTCTCCTTCTCTCTCTCTCTCTCTCTCTCTCTCTCTCTCTCTCTCTCCTCTCTCTCTCTCTCTCTCCTTGTGACTTTTTGTTTGTTGTTGTTGTTGTTGTTGTTGTTTTTCTTCTTCTTCTTCTTCTTCTTCTTCTTCTTCTTCTTCTTCTTCTTCTTCTTCTTCTTCTTCTTCTTCTTGTTCTTCTTCTTCTTCTTCTTCTTCTCGTCGTCGTTGTCGTCGTCGTTGTGGTTTCCTGTTCAGCCCTCTCAACTGTATTTTCCAGTCTCACTGTTTGCATGAAAGAAAGATAAAAGAACGTGTTGAGCCAGGCTTCGTCTTATTTTATGTTCTCTCTCATTGTCCTCTCCTGTTACCGTCAGTTTCGATTCCTTTGTTGTCCAGTCATTTAGTAGAGCACAAAAGAGCCTTCTCGTTCTTCTCGTTGTTGTTCTATTAATTTTGTCTTTGTTGTCGCTGTTGTTTCTGATATTCTTATTAATTTTGTCTTCGCAGTTGTTGTTTCTAATATAATCATTGTTGTTCTTCTTGTTGTTAGTGTTTTCATCATCATCATCATCATCATCATCATCATCATCATCATCATCATCATCATCATCATCATCATCACCATCATCACCATCATCATCTCCTCCTGCTCCTCCTCCCGACCTCCTCGTCCTCCTCTTCCTCCTCGTTCTTCTTCTTCTGTTTCTGTAAGTATTTTTTTTTAATTATTCTTGTTGCTTTTGTTCTTATTCTCGTTCTTCTTCTTGCTTATCATCATCGTCGTCATCATCATCATCATCATCATCATCATCATCATCATCATCATCATCATCATCATCACAATCGTCGTCGTCGTCGTCTTCGTCGTCGTTGTCGTCGTCGTCGTCATCATCATCATCACCGCCATCATCATCATTATGACCACCACCTCCACTACCACTATCCTCCTCCTCCTCCTCCTCCTCCTCCTCCTCCTCCTCCTCCTCCTCCTCCTCCTCCTCCTTCTCCTCCTCCTCCTCATCGTCTTCTTCTTCTTCTACTTCATTTTCTTCTTCTTCTTCTTCTTTCTTCTTCTTCTTCTTCTTCTTCTTCTTCTTCTTCTTCTTCTTCTTCTTCTTCTTCTTTCTTCTCCTTTTTTCTCCTCATCCTCTATCATTTTATTTTGTCTGTCTGTCTGTCTGTCTTCTTTTTCTTCTTCTTCTTCTTCTTCGTCTTCTTCTTGTTCTTCTTCTTCTTCTTTCTTCTTCTTCTTCTTCTTCTTCTTCTTCTTCCTTCTTTCTTCTTCTTCTTCTTCTTCTTCAGCTGTCTCAAGTCCATTTCTCCCTTTCACTGGTTGCAACAAAAGAGGACGAACAAACCTTGTTCTTCTTTTTCCTCCTTGCCCTCCTCTCTCTGTTTCCACCAACGTCCTTTCTTCCATTGTCCACTCATTTGCTAGAGCACAAAAGCTTCTTCACTTTTTTTCCTATTCCTTCTTCATCTCATTCAGCTCTATCAGATCCACTTTCCAGCTTGGTATTTGTTTTTGTTTTCTTTTTTTCATTTAGAAGAAAACAACAACTTTAACCCTATTACGTCCAGGTCGCCGTTTCTTTGCCCGTTCCTGAAAGAACCAAAGAAGCAAGGAAAGGAAGATTTGTTGTTGTTTTCTTTTTTGTTTGTTGGAAGCGAGTTCAAATCTTCAGAAGGATTGAGAAATGAAATCACCGATTTCAGCTGTTCTTAAAAAAAAAAAGGGAGAGAGAAAAACAAAACGGATTGCTATGGGCTTTCCACTGAAGGGAGAGAGAGAAAAACAAAACGGATT
>CM031611.1:11095284-11100284 GCA_018398815.1 Conus ventricosus | reverse complement strand
CAGCCTGTTGTGTAAACGAGTGTTGATTGTAAAGCGCTTAGAGCTTGGTCTCTAGCCGAGAATAGGCGCTGTATAAGTATTCATTGCTATTATTATTATTATCTTCACACTGTGACGTCTCCTTCATAAACCCCCAGGTGAAACTGTTATTCAAAGAGGGTCTGGTATCTACACATACAATCACAGTGACCTGGCAGCCTTGCAGTGTCTGGTCTATGGTCTTGCTGCTGAGTGCAGAACTAATACTGATTACTCTCTGGGGAATGCTGGGTTTGGGACTGTAAAAGAGCTAATCTTGATGTCGCTTTGTGTAGGGGAGCGTGAAGAGTGGACTTGGGGAGAAGACAGAACAAAAGAGCACATTTTGTCCTTGCTAGGACGTCGATCATTTTTCTATATTTCTATGTCAGTCACTGACAGACATGGATTGTATGGTGTGTGCTCTAGGCCTGTGGCCTCCACATTACATCAGTGTCATCTATCTCTAAAATCTCTCACTCTGTCTGTCTCTGCCTGTCTATCTGTTTGTGTCTCTTTCGCACTTTCTCTTTCTCATTTACTCAAGCGCACGCGCTTGCACACACACACACACACACACACACACACACACACACACACACACACACACACACACACACACACACACACACACACACACCACACACACACACCATACGCACGCATGCACGCAAGCACACACGCATGAACACACACGCACAAACACACACACATACACACACGCGCGCGCGCGCGCGCGCACGCACGCACGCACGCACGCACGCACGCACGCACAGCACTCATCACACACAAACACACACACACACACACCACACACAACACACACACACACACACACACACACGTGCGCGCGCGCGCGCGCACGAACACATACAGAGAGAGAGAGAGAGAGAGAGAGAGAGAGGAGAGAGAGAGAGAGAGAGAGAGAGAGAGAGGAGAGAGAGAGAGAGAGAGAGAGCACTTTGTGCTACGATGGAAACCTGAGCTTGATTGTTTCCCCTTCACTTTCCATGGGAAGTCCTGTTGACAAACTGCCCGATAATCAATACATTCCAGCAGACAGACAGCCTGGCGCCATAACGAACTGTCAACACACGCACCTCTCCCCACTCCATCAGTAATATGCCCATGACGAAGTAGAGGATGGATTACACGTGACACATCTAACTCCTCACCCCCGCCCCCACCCCCGCTTCCATCCAAACAAATCCGGCAAAGATGACCCTCTCTGGACGTTGAGTTCTACATAAAGCATTCCTTTCTCATCATCGGGGTTGTTAAGTACTAAACTCAACATGCTTTCCTCTACTGTCCTCATCTCCTCCCCTTTCTGCCGTGTCCAGTTCGGCCTGAGGACTCGAAGCACGTGCCCTCCCCCCCGCCACCCCACCCGCCACCCCCATCGCCAGTCACCCCAGTGGCATCCCTGTTTTCCTTTCTCTCTTGACAAGAATGGTGTAGGAGAAATGCTGACAGGACTCAAATTAAGGCCTAACCTCGGCGTTGTCACTGTGATTCAAAGTCTTGTCCATGAGCTCCTCTTCCGAACTCTTTCCTTGTCCGTTTACTTATAAATATACTAGCGCTTACGCGCTTCGACCCCGTCTCGCCCCGTGAGTTTGTCTGTCGTGTAGTGTTCCGATGTGCAGTTTTGCGTCTGTGGACGTAATGCCTCACGTGATCGCCGACCCGACGTTGCTGTTTGTGGGACACCAAGGACACTTGATACCAAACTTGGTGGCGATCGGCTTAAAACTGTGGCCGTGTATAAGCGAACAGACAGACAGACAAACTGAGCTTTATATAATAGATTTACATGTAAGCATCGTGGCCACAAGACGTAGCAGTTGTGGTGTAACGCATAGAGACTAATTGTCACTCCATGACTCTTTTATAAAACTGGAAACTGACATGGTTGTCGGTAGAGAAATCAGTGTTTCTGAGCATGACTGATGTGACTCAGTAGTGAGTGTTTCTGAGCATCACTGATGTGACTCAGTAGTGAGTGTTTCTGAGCATCACTGATGTGACGCAGTAGTGAGTGTTTCTGAGCATCACTGATGTGACTCAGTAGTGAGTGTTCTGAGCATCACTGATGTGACTCAGTAGTGAGTACTTCTGAGCATCACTGATGTGACTCAGTAGTGAGTGTTTCTGAGCATCACTGATGTGACTCAGTAGTGAGTACTTCTGAGCATCACTGATGTGACTCAGTAGTAGTGAGTGTTTCTGAGCATCACTGATGTGACTCAGTAGTGAGTATTTCTGATGTGACTCAGTAGTGAGTATTTCTGAGCAACACTGATGTGACTCAGCAGTGAGTGTTTCTGAGCATCACTGATGTGACTCAGTAGTGTGTATTTCTGATGTGACTCAGTAGTGAGTATTTCTGAGCATCACTGATGTGACTCAGTAGTGAGTATTTCTGATGTGACTCAGTAGTGAGTATTTCTGAGCATCACTGATGTGACTCAGTAGTGAGATTTCTGAGCATCACTGATGTGACTCAGTAATGAGTATTTCTGATGTGACTCAGTAGTGAGTATTTCTGAGCATCACTGATATGACTCAGTAGTGAGTATTTCTGAGCATCACTGATGTGACTCAGTAGTGAGTATTTCTGAGCGTCACTGATGTGACTCAGTAGCAGTGTCTCCTCTGGTGAACTGCTGCAAGATGGATTTTTTTTAATGAATTCCCCTCCGCTGATACCTATCATTGGCACTGTGAGAGTACTAATCTGGACGTGGCTTAGTTCAGGGGATAATGAAGGTGGGCTGTACTAATCTGGACGTGGCTTAGTTCAGGGGATAATGAAGGGTGGGCTGTACTAATCTGGATGTGGCTTTGTTCAGGGGATAATGAAGGGTGGGCTGTACTAATCTGGACGTGGCTTAGTTCAGGGATAATGAAGGGTGGGCTGTACTAATCTGGACGTGGCTTAGTTCAGGGGATAATGAAGGGTGGGCTGTACTAATCTGGACGTGGCTTAGTTCAGGGGATAATGAAGGGTGGGCTGTACTAATCTGGACGTGGCTTAGTTCAGGGGATAATGAAGGGTGGGCTGTACTAATCTGGACGTGGCTTAGTTCAGGGGATAATGGTAGAAAGAAACTCGTGGAGAGCGTGGCAGCAGAGAGTCCTCAGAAGAGAAGCCCCCTTCAAGCAAGTGTTTCGGCCCTTATCTCCTGACACTCTAGGGGGGTTGGGCCACACCCGGTTCATGACTCCGGATGTCCCTCTGCTGCCCCTTTTTTTTTGTTTCCCATCTTGGGACGAGCCATGGCTGGGATTCGAACCCATGACCCTCTGGAGATGCTCATTTTCCACTTAATGACTCGCGCTTTAAACCACTGAGCCACAGGGACACCTGATATTTGTAGGGAAATTAAGCCTTATGAAGTTCACTTTTGTTCCTCCTTGACCAGATCCAGCTTGAACACCTCTCTGCCGCTTCTGCCATTGCTTTCAGGGCTCTGGTTTTTTCCTTCCCTGCAACTGAGAGCTGTTTCATGAGGCTGTATGCAGACGTTCCTACAAATCCCCTAGCTCCAATTTCTGCAGTGAGGACTTTGACCTGATAGCCTTCTCTCCTCAGGCTGTTTGCCAGATCAGCATAGTTTTCAGTCTTGTAGATTTGAGCTGCCTCCCTTCTGGTTTCATATGGCACCGTGAGCTCGATCATGATCAGCTGCTTGGTTGACTTAGAGTGGACTACTATGTCTGGTCTCATGCCACTCTTGCTGATGATTTCTGGGTGACTCTTCCCATTCTGGGAGGTCTGCAGTGCACTCCCAGTCATCTGCCCCGTCCAGCAGACTCTGCCTGCATGTTTCGATGCACGTTGTTCTTGGCCATGATTTGCTGCCTCCTGCCGTGAAGAATGTTGCGGGTGCTTTTGGAGTCCTGATTCTCCCTTTTGTGGTGTTGGTACTGGCCCAGACCACTTGTACAATCTCTTTGAGCACTTGGTTGTGCCTCCATAAGTACCTTCCTTGAGCCAGGCTACTTTACATGAGCTTAAAACATGCTCCACTGTTTTTTTCATGGCAGAGGGGCATGCAGGATCGTCTGTTTTCCCCCACTTCACCAGTTGCATTTGAGGGCAGAAGGTCCATATGCAGATCTGAGAATGAAGCTGATCCTGAGAGGGGCCATGTGCCAAATGTCATTCCAAGTGAGACTTCTTTGAGTGCATTCTCCCACGTTGTCCATTGCCCTTGCTGGCTCTGCTGGACTGCTTTTTGGAGTCTTTTTTGGTCTTCTTCTTTTCTCATCTCCTGAATCATCATGTCTCTTTTGGCTTTTCCTTTGGCCTTTGACCACCATTCAGTTTTGGTCACCCCCAGTCCTGTCTGTTGGTCTGTGTGTGTCCTGTTATTTCTCTGATCTTGAGACTTTCTTTTGCAGAATCCATCGCCTCTTGAACTTTCCATTTTCTGCCTGTCTTCAGCTGGGGCTTGATTGCTTCTACCACCTTGTCTCCTGAGTCTTCCAGCATGCTTTGAAGTCTGATCTTCCCTGCTTTGTATTCCTCCAGGATGGATTTCAGTGGTAGTTTCAGCTTTGCTTGGCGACAGTACAGCGCGATGTCAGTCAGACAGGGTGGACACCAAGCCATTTCCTTGTGAACTGTTGATTTTGGCTTCCATTGCCTCAACTGTGCTGGTGCAGATGTCGTATATCATCAGAGGCCATAGGAGCTTTGGTATCAGCATGAACTGCAGACACCAGACCTTGTATTTGCCAGGGAGCCCACACTGGTCAATGGTCTCCAAGCTTCTTCCGCCATCTGCTTGGTTTCTTTTGCTCTTTGTGTGTCTTTCAGCGTATCATCATACCATCTTCCAAGGCTCTTGACTGGTTCTTCTGTGACTGTTGGAATGGCCTGGTTGGCAACACTGAAGACCACAGATTCGGCCACTTTTCCTTTCCTCAGTGAGAGACTCCGTGATTTCTTTGGCTTGAACTGCATTCTGGAT
>CM031611.1:11077784-11087784 GCA_018398815.1 Conus ventricosus | reverse complement strand
CGACCTACCTACCTATCTATGTATGTATCTATCTGCCTACCTGTGTATCTATCTATCTATTGGGGAGAGAGAGAGAGAGAGAGAGAGAGAGAGAGAGAGAGAGAGAGAGAGAGAGAGAGAGAGAGAGAGAGAGAGATAGAGAGAGAGAGATGGTGGATGGGTGGGAAGGATTCAACAGAAAAGGTTGAGAAGTCGGACATTTTAATCTAAACAAGAGTTAACCTTGAAGACACAGATTACTTTCTTGAAATTGGAGTTTGCCTCAGTCAGGCAAAACAGACATTGTTTGGTCTTTTTGTCTTTTTGTCTCTCATTCTGCCTCCCTCTGTCTCTCTGTCTGTCTATCTGTCTGTCTGTCTGTCAAGAGTGCCGTGTTAGTGATATATCCAGGGCGATACGTAGATTGTAAAATGCGTAGCGAGTTATTCTGCTGAATATGATCTGAAAGCTGAAGGGTTACTATTTTCCCAACAATCTTAGAGACGAAAGATAAGTCTGAGAGAAATCTTTCGTAATAGACAGGTCTAAAGCTAATGCGTGCAATGCGTTATATTCAGAAAACACAGAGAGATAGCAGTGACATGGCTGATGCTGCGATTCGAGTCCAATCCTCAAAACCTACTCCAAGTACAGTCCTCAACACAGAAACACCCAGACCACCCTGCTTTAGATCCAGTCATGGTAAGACTCAGTGATTCACAATGAAATATGAATCACCCGGCGTTGAATACAGCCAGTGGTGATTTACATGAATCACCATGCTTTCAATCTAACATGTGGTAATTAAATGAGTCATCGTGCCTGCTTTGAATCTGTCTTAGTGATGTTAATTTTGCAAAGAGTCATCATGCCTTGAATAAAATGCGAGGTGATGATCTTGCTCAGCGTGCCCTGAATCATAACATCGAAGTTATCTTACTCACCAGGATTACCATCCGGTCAATGTGATTATAAAGGAGGAGGAGGAGGAGGAGGAGAGGAGGAGGAGAGAGGAGGAGGAGGAGGAGGAGGAGGAACGGGTAAAATGAGGGATCTGCCAGTGAAAAGTAGATGTTCGATTGTCACTCTTCTCTCCTCAAGGTCTTCGTGTCCACCCAAACAACTGTCTCGTCAAATAGGCCACCATTCGCAGCCTTCGATTCCAGACCTATACAGAGAAAAAACGGGGAAGGGTAAAGAGTCCCTGATGTGTCACAAGACTGGCACCACAGGCCAGAATTGTCAGACAGAATCAGACGGGCCGGGAAGGCTGGGGGGGATGACGGTGCTGGGGACGACGTGTTGACTTTGGTATTTACTACTCCATTGGTGTTGGCAGGCGTGTTTTCTGTAGAACTTAGTGTCCCGTTGGTGTCCACTTGGAGGCGTCGTTTGCCTGGGCGGGGACTGTCAGGTGTGTCAATGATCAGTCCTCTTAGTCATTGTCACGGCGGATCTAGTGGCAGGGAAGCATGTTGATAATTCATTATCAGACCACAGTGTCTGCTGGAATGTTTCGTCAGACAGACAGGATTTTTGTCCTCCTTTCTTTCTTTCTTTTCTTTCTTCTTTTTTCTTTCTTTCTTTCTTTTCTTTTCTTTTTTTCCTTCCTTCCTTCTTTCTTTGTTTCTTTGTTTGTTTCTTTTTTCTTTCTTTCTGTCTTTCGTTCTTTCTCTTTTTCTTTCCTTCCTTCCTTCTTTGTTTCTTTTCTTTTCTTTCTTTCTTTCTTTCTTTTTCTTTCATTTTTTCTTCTATTTTTCTTTCTGTCTCTGAGTTTGGTGCTTTGATGTAAACTGGGAGGAATGTGGAACGAGGAGTAGATGGGATGAGGTTGGTGTGTGTGTGTGTGTGTGTGTGTGGTGTGTGTGTGTGTGTGTGTGTGTGTGTGTGTGTGTGTGTGTGTGTGTGTGTGTGTGTGTGTGTGGTGTGTGTCTGGGGGGAAGGGGGTTGAAGGTGAAGCTTACACTAACGCCATAATATCTGTGCATATGTGCACCATCCCACCTTCCTTCCTTTTTCTACACACACACACACACACACACACACACACACACACACACACACACACACACACACACACACACACACACACACACACACACTCGCAGTCACGTCTATTTTACCAATCCTGTGTCTGTCTGTATGTCTGCCCTCTCTCTCTCTCTCTCTCTCTCTCTCTCTCTCTCTCTCTCTCTCTCTCTCTCTCTCTCTCTCTCTCTCTCCCTCCCCCTCTCTCTCTCAATAACATGTTCGTTGTCATGGACGTGTAAAAGAAAGTAAACTGAAATGCTATTTGTAGGACTTGGTGTACTACAGAAATGAATCAGTATAGGAAATGGATGGGATAGGTGGTGGATGGAGGAAAGGGGGGGGGGGGGAATCACTCAGTTGGCAGAGCTCCAGACGTGTGATCCCGATGATCCTGGGGTTACGGGTTTAATGTCCACCAGGCCGTTTCGGTACAGGGATGGGTGGGGGGTGGTGGAAGGGGGGGGGGGGGGGGGGGGGGGGTGGGGGGGGGGGGGGGGTAGGGGTTCCTTCGGAGTTAACACCGGCTGCGACTCCGTTTCTCAGAACGTCATTCAAATGAGACGGCAACCCGAGGTCCGCATGTTAATGCATGCAAAAAAGCTTGCACTACTATAAAAAAAAAATCCCATCGACAACTTTCGGAAGAGACGGCCAGTTTGGACGTCGCTATGGAGAACATGTATACCCACGGCATCTATCCTCTGTAAAAGGACGAGAGAATGAGTGAAAAACGAGTGACATATTCTCAGCTGACTGCCACAGGAAAGGAAGGATTGGAGCGAGCAGGCACCTTCTGCGTCGGCTGTACCCAGGTAGGCAGCTCTTTGTGCAAACGAAAGTGCGGATTGTACAACGTACAGAGCTTGGTCGCAAAACGAGGGCACACTTTCGATAATTACTCTAAATAACAATGAGAGTAGTTATGGACATTAGCATATTATGGAAATGGCTCTGTCACTGGAACGTCTATGAGAGGTAGATCCCAGTATATTGGGTCGACAATAGCAATTCTAAAAAAACAAAAAGCCATCTAAAATGGGATGAACGGCGCAGGCTTGAGTGAGATCGTACAAAATGAATCCTTTTTTTCTCTTTTTGTATTTTGTTTTTTTGTACGTTTGCAGAGGGTTTTACAATCTAAATTTCGCCGGTCCCATAACGTTTTTAATACATCATAGACACGGGATCTTCCAACATCTTTGCAAAACTGGATCACAATCTGCTCTAGTGCTGCTGGGTTAGTTTGCTGACAGGCATACAAACAAACAAGGTCACAAAAAAATAAATAGAAAAATAAATAAAAATAGCAAAAACCGCTCTTCATCATACTGCACACATTTTCGGCCTCGTGGCCTTTTTCAAGTGAGGAGAAAAACAAACAATATTACTGAGTGTATTCATCTGTGACAACCGGACAGATCAAAGAAATGACGTCATAAATATAAGTGCACAGGCCTGACATCATAGTGTGTGATGTCATCAACAAGAAAAAGAAAACAAAAGTCATCCTGAGGAACTAGATCAAAGGCACAATAAAAGGATGAGAACCACTCAAATGCATCTCACGCACTTTCCTGCTATCCAATTCCATTCAATAATGTTGAGTGTGTGTGTGTGTGTGTGTGTGTGTGTGTGTGTGTGTGGTGTGAGTGTGTGTGAGTGTGTGTGTGTGTGTGTGTGTGTGTGTGTGTGTGTGTGTGTGTGTGTGTGTGTGTGTGTGTGTGTGTGTGTGTGTGTGTGTGAAAGAGAGAGAGAGAGAGAGAGAGAGAGAGAGAGAGAGAGAGAGAGAGAGAGAGAGAGAGAGAGAGAGAGAGAGAGAGAGAGAGACTCAAAGACTCAAAGACTCAAAATTTTTATTCAGATAAAGGCCTAGGCCCCTTACTGAAGGGGGATGTACATGAACTGAACCAAACAAGGCAAAGAATCCAACAACATAAACGAGTACAAGAATCGATAACCAATTAACATTTTGTTCTTGAAATGTATTGAAAAATACCATTCTATGAGCTCACGACTTTCAGCCTGTTGAGAGCTTGGTAAATATACCTAGTTAAATCTTTTAATGTAGTTTCATTCCTAGTTGACATTAGCAAAGTTAATCTAAAAATACATGGAACCTTGTAGTATTTTGGCTGGATAAATTTTACCCTAAGATCACTCAGGGCAGGGCAGCAGAATAAAAAGTGTACTTTATCTTCTTTACCAATGTTACATAGACGGCAGGTAAGCATATTTTCATTTCTGACATTATATCTAAAACAATGACAAGCAATACCAGACACACCAAATCGAAACTTGGTCAATTCGCTCTTAATGTATCTATTCATTTTCAATTCAATATAAGGTTCTTTCAGGTGAGTGGTTTTAAACAACCTGTACCAAGAAAATCTATCGCTAGTATATATGTGATCATGCCAGTCCTGCCACCTACAATCAATGATTCTTTGCTTAAAAGATGTTAGAAAACCTGATATATTTTGAACACCCTGATTATCCCAAACAAATGAAAATCCATAAGAATTTAAACAGTGGCGGACATTTGTAACCCATGTCTTCTTACCATTGGCATCTAACTTAAATAACATTTTGTACGCTTTAAAAGGCAATCTGTCTTCATTCATTCTTGTCAGTTTCAGCCAGTATTTGATACATTTAACATATGAATTGAGGTAAATAGGGTATCTACCTAGTTCGCCATAAACAAGATCATTTGGCGTTCGAATGTCGACATTAAGAAAGCGTTTCAATGCAAACAAATGTACTTTTTCTATTTCCGTAGTTTTCTCAAAAGCCCATATTTCCGCACCGTACTGTAACATTGGTTGGATCTGAGAGTCAAATAGTTTACTAAACACACTGAAAGCATTGCAATCTAGCTTATACAATATATGAAATAAGAGAATAAGTGCTTTCTTTCCTTTATTAGCTATATTTTGACATGCAAAACTAAAACTAAGTCTTGTTGAGAAATATATTCCAAGATACTTGTATACATTTACTACCTGAACTTTCTCATTTCCATAGTTCCATTTCTCCCTCGCTGACAAATATCCACCCTTCCGAAAAACAATTATATTACTTTTGTCCATGTTTACTTTTAGTTCTAATTTACTTGCAGCATTGTGTAAGCTATTCAACTGCCTTTGTAAACCGACTACTGTTATAGACAATAAAATAATGTCATCAGCAAAAAGTAGAATAAACAGTTCTATGAGATCGAACGTAACTCCATGAAGACCATTTTCAATTATTTCCAAAGCCAGTTCACTTATAAAGAGTGAAAACAAAACGGGACTACAAACATCCCCCTGCTTAACCCCACGTGTACATTTTAAACGCATCAGACAATGATGCCCCAGAAGAGAGAGAGAGAGAGAGAGAGAGAGAGAGAGAGAGAGAGAGAGAGAGGAGAGAGAGAGAGAGAGAGAGAATGGACAAATGCGTGCATTAGGATATGTGTATGTGTATACGTACATAAATGCGAGTATGCAGGTGCCCATGTGTGTGCATGACAGTTGTCAAAGATGGATATCACTCAAGGTGTTTGGTTGTTTTTTCCTCTTCACTCGAGAAAGGCCACGAGGCCGAACATTTGTGCAATATTATGAATAGTGGCATTGTGGTTTTTGTACGGTTTTCTTCCCTTTGGAGGACTACTGTTTTTGTTTTAAAAAAAAGTTTTTATTCACAATGATTCGTCTGGGGGTAGAATAATGACTGAAACCGTACGCACATCATACTAGACCAGAGAACGGCCATTCCGATTTGTCTACAGAGATACATATTTTGCTTCTGTTTGTTTTCTTCCCGTAGATGTTGAAGTTCATACAACGTCAAATGTAACAACACTGCAATATCCCTGTAAACTGTAACAATGCATCTGTTTACACCCACAAGGTAACAGTGGTCCTGTTTTTCGTTGACATTACTTCCACTGGCGTATATCGATCGATAATTACTCATCCCCATAGGACATTGGAATTTGAATATTTTGTTGTTGATTGATAATAATTATATCATTCGTATTTGTTTGAACTCCTGCTCATTGATAATAGATCGTATCATTCCTACCTATATGAACTTTTCAGCAGCACAAACATGTACACAAATAACGACTCTGTTTTATATTCTCTGCTTCGACAAAGAAAAATGCAATGGCAACAATGGTATACTATTTTGTCAAGATTATAGCGTTGTTACATTTTACGTCGTATCAAAAAACACTCCCGCTGAACGTTTCTTTGAAGGTCAACAGTTCTTTGATGCCCCCGACACAACTACCCCCACCCCCCCCCCTCCTTTCCAGCCTTCTTCCGCTCTGTACACATCCGCTGGCCGTGGCAGACAGGACTGGGCAACAAAAAGTGCAGGTAAGGTTATAGCCCTGAAGGCTGATCGACTGTCCCGTCATTCTCCGGGTCAACCTAATGCAGCCTTCCTCCCAATGCCTGTGACACGTCACCCTCCTCTCCGACCCCTCTCCGTCAATTCTTTCCCCCCCGGAAGGTTCGGTGTTAAATGAGTAGTCTGATCATGATTTCTCTCCAAGATTCGGAAAATGTGTTTTGTATCCTTTTTGGGATTATGGAGGTACAATAAAACATGTTGGTGTTGTTGTTCGTCCTTCGATTTCGAAGATGACCATGACTTCAATCTCAGATAGAAGATCGCTGAGTGTGGGTCTAGTGTACGTCTGCAGGTGGCTGGTGGAGGCCGATCTGGGCCCGGAAGGAACGCCCACATGTGGGACACATGTGGGTGGGTGCTAAAGTGGAGGCGGAGGTAGCTCTGGCCTTGCGCGCGGCTCGCTTTCTCTCAGCTTCTGCTGTGCGTCTCTTCTCTGATGTACATGCACCCTTTGTGAGGCTGCTTCGCCAGGCTGGGCGGTCCAGGGCAAGCGACTCCCAGTGTTGAGGTTGATGTCCAGGCCTTTGAGGGACACTTTGAGGCTGTCCTTGAAACGTTTCTTCTGCCCCCAAACTTTGCGCTTGCCTGACTCAGTTCTCCGTACAACAGTTGTTTCGGCTGTCGACTATCTGGCATTCTGACGATGTGGCCAGCCCATCTGGCTCTCGGGATTTCTGAAGGAGAGTGTAGATGCTGGAGATGCTGGATCTTTCCAAGACCTCGGTGTGTGGGACTTTGTCCTGCCACTTGATGTGTAGGAGTCTGCAGAGACAGCTGAGGTGAAAATGGCTGAGCTGTTTGGCATGTCTGCTGTAGACAGTCCAGGTCTCACTGGCATAGAGGAGAGTGGTTAATACCACTGCATGGTAGACCTTCAGCTTGGTGGTAAGGCTTAGTCCTCTCCGCTCCCAGACATTTTTACGGAGTCTCCCAAACACAGAGCTGGCTTTGGCAATCCTGTTCCTGACCTCTGCGTCAATGTTCACAGCTCGTGAGAGTGTGCTGCCCAGATAGGTGAAGTTGTCAACTGCCTGTAAGTCATGGCCCTTTACCATGATGTGTGGTTCCTGGTAGGGTTTATCTGGCACAGGCTGATACATCACTTCGGTCTTTTTGGTGCTGATGGTGAGACCGAAGTTGTCGCAGGCTCGTGAGAGGTAGTCCATTTCGTGCTGCAACATCTGCTCTGTGCTGGCATTGAGGGCGCAGTCATCAGCAAACAAGAAGTCCCTGATGACGGTCTCTTTCACCTTTGTAACAGCCTGCAGTCGCCTGAGGTTGAACAGCCCACCGTCAGTTCTGTATCTGACATATATACCACCCTGGCAGTCACGGAAGGCATCAGTCAGCATGGCGGAGAAGACCATGCTAAAGAGTGTAGGGGCGAGAACGCAGCCTTGCTTACGCCGCTGGTCACTGGAAAGGCTTCTGACTCGTCTCCATCATTCAGTACTTTCACCATCATGCCGTCGTGGAACTGTCGGACGATCGTAATGAACCTGCTGGGACAGCCAAATTTCTCCATGATCTTCCACAAGCCATCTCTGCTGACCGTATGGAAGGTTGACAAAGGTCACGAACAGATCGCTCTGCTGCTCTTGGCATTTTTGCTGGATCTGTCGTGCAGCAAATATCATGTCTGCAGTTCCACGTTCTGCACGGAAGCCACACTGGCTTTCTGGGAGGAGACCCTGCTCAAGGTGTAGTAGAGGGCGGTTGAGCAGGACACGAGCCAAGATCTTGCCAGCTATGGACAAGAGAGAGATGCCTCGGTGATTGTCGCAGGACTGGCGGTTGCCTTTTCTCTTGTAGATGTGGAGAATGTTGGCATCTTTCAACTGTTGTGGGGCCCTCTCTTCATTTCACATGGACTGGAAGAGCTGCGTCAGCTTCTGTGTCAAGGCTGGGCCTCCTGATTTGTAAACTTCGGCAGGGATTGCATCAGATCCTGGCGCTTTGCCACAGGAAAGTTGTTTGATTGCCTGTCTGACTTCTTCTTCTGGAGGGGGGGGGGGGGGGGGGGGGGGGGGGGGGGGGGGGGGGGTCAAGGTCTTGCCTGATCTCCACTTGAGGTAGGCGTGCAATGGCCTCGTCGTTGATTGAGACAGGGCGGTTTTGAGAACCTGGTTAAAGTGTTCAGCCCATCTCTCCAGAATCTGCTTCTTTTCTGTCAGCAGCTTGGTCCCATCTGTATAAAACATACACACACAAACAAACACATACCCGTGCGCCCCCATGCACACACACACACACACACACACACACACACACACACACACACACACACACACACACCACACACACACCACACACACACACACACACACACACACCACACACACACACACACACACACATACACACGCAGGCACGCACGCACGCACGCTCGCACGCACGCACGCACGCACGCTCGCACGTGATGATAGTTCACGGGAACTGATCAGTGTTGACGACTCACACGTGGACACAGCACAGGCATGGATAGATAAAGGATTGGAAAACTTAGATCACCGCGACAGCAAGGCACGAAAGGTCGCATAATTTGAGATTTGTTTAAATGACTGTTGGTGACAGTCACCGTTCCATGTGATTTACTGTGGTTTAATATTACAAATTATTGAAACGGGAACCGCCTTCTAATTGAACACCGTACATGAAAATACTCTGTCTGTCTGTCTGTCTGTCAGTCTGTCTGTCAGTCTGTCTGTCTGTCAGTCTGTCAGTCTGTCTGTCTATCCGTCTGTCTGTCTGTCTGTGTCTGTCTGTCTGTCTGTCTGTCTGTCTCTCTCTCTCTCTCTCTCTCTCTCTCTCTCTCTCTCCCTCTCTCTCATGACAACTGAATACTGAACACAGATTTCTCAAACTTGTTCATGGGGAGAGTGTTTTCTTTCACCGACTGCAGTCAACGTACTCTGTATGGTTCTGAGAGCTCATTGCAGCATTGAAAAGAGATTCGTAAATATCTAAGGTATATAAGATAGTTATATGTAACGAGACAGTTGCGGCTGAGAACCATACCCGCCGTGTATGCTCACTCTACATGCGTGTCAGAACAACAACCTCTTGTCACACGGAATATCCGGGTGGGGCGATTCTGAAGTGTGGTCTGCTCTGGCACTGCACACCCCAATCGTACTTTTCCTGAGCCAGAGCCAGAGTCCAACACAGAGAAGGAGGGAAGAAGCGGAGGGGGATGGAGTCGGCGGGTGAAGAGGAAGGATGGGGTGGGGGTGGGGGGGGGGTGTTCGGATCTCTACGAGAGGAACGTTACAGGTCGCCGTCTTTGATAAAAGACAAAAAGTGTGGACGTCTCCGCTAACTTGTTATTTGCTGTAAAAGGTGGCTGCGGACTGTTAGGAGACAGCAGAACTCTGAGGAAAAGTACGTAGACTGTCAGGCACAGCAGCGTAGGATGTGAGAACCAGGTGACCGTTTTGGCCGTTGATGAAAGTTCCACCTGATTGTGGTGTGTGGATCAGTGTTGTTTGACTTGTTTGATAGTAACTGATGTATTTACGATGAATGTTCATCACCTGGCTCTTTATGACAATCGAAATGTTTAGAAAATCATTCGGCAAGTGAC
>CM031611.1:11058521-11061021 GCA_018398815.1 Conus ventricosus | reverse complement strand
AAGCAAGAAATCAAAGCGGCGTGCCAGGAACTTGAAATTTCCTGTACTCGGGTGCCTTCGTCACAGCTGAAGGATCTAACCCATAATGCCTCAGGCAGAGTTGCGCAAACACTAGTTGCGCAAACACTGGCAGCGCTAACCAAAGGGAGGACAATTAACTTGACAAGAACATCTCCCTCATGTCAGATATTTTAATCACGTAATTCTTGGTCGTCTACACGTGCTTGGATTCATGTGAAAATTGGACGGACAATGCGTATCTTAAAAGCTAAGTCGCAAACATATCGTACAAAGATGACAGTACGGATGAAGAAGTGTGCAAGCCTTTAGACAATATGACGAGATACTGAACATTGTCAAGAGAAGAAGGGTATACTACGAGTCGTTGAAGCAGCGGGGTTGTTGATGTTGTTGTGTTGTTGTTGTTGTTGGTGGTGGTGGTGGTGGTGGTGGTGGTGGTGGTGGTGGTGGTGGTGGTGGTGGTAGTGGTAAACGATTTAGACGACTTGACAAAACAACCCCTTACGGAACAGAGAAATGGAGACAAAGAAGAAGCAGAAGGGAGGAGAGTAGGAAGGACAAGGTGGGGGAACGGACAGTCTTGGCCTTGGCCAGCTCTTAGAGGAACGCAGAGATCACGACAGAAAGAGAGGGCAGTGGTCAGGAAGCCATCCACATCTCCTGCTGAGGTTATTTTAAAGGTCACGTGCGGTATTGTATCATCACGCTTGTTTGTTTGTTTCTTCGTTTGTGTCTTCGTTTCGTTTTGTTTGTTTCTTGCGCGCTTCTTTCTTTCTTTCTTTGTTTCGTTTGCTTGCTTGTTGTTTTGCTCGCTGCCTATCTTCTCAAAATAAAATATCTGCACGTTTACGATGGCAATACTTGTACTTGTATGGTTCATAATGTCGATCTATCCAGGAGTTTAATTACCTTCATCGGCCAAAGTGGTCTGTAGAATGCTTTTTTTTTTCTTAATCTGCCAAAGCAGGATTCTCAACAGAATGTAGACAGAGAGAGCTCTCCCAATGCCGTGAGTTCTTTGACGCACTCTATTTATGTGCTCGAATTCTATTTCAGCTGTACATCATACCGAATGAACGAACATCTGCTGGCATCACCTGACAATACAAAGCAAACTTTGATAAGACAAAGAAACAAGATAAGTGAGCCTGGCTACAAGAGTCCTCCAAGGCACCATGCAGAGAGGCAGACGGAAGACGAAACGGGAAACAATGCACTGACATTTCAAAACGGACAGGAACACATTGGAAGCGATCTGGGCCTTGGTGCTCAATCGACAGAGCTGGAGGACCATGGTGAACAGCTCTACAGTGCCGCGTCCTGGTACCTCTCCTCGGATATGGGGTAAGAAAGAGAAGACGAACAAGAAGAAAAGAAGGGGGAGGAGGGCGAGGAAGAGCAGGAGAAGGAGCAGGAAGAAGAAGAAGAAGAAGAAGAAGAAGAAGAAGAAGAAGAAGAAGAAGAAGAAGAAGAAGAAGAAGAAGAAGAACAACAACAACAACAACAACAACAACAACAACAACAACAACAAGCACAAAAGCAAGAACAAGAACAAGAAGAAAGAAAAAAAATGAAGAAGAAGAAAAGGACGAGGAGGGGAGAAGAAGAAGAAGAAGAAGAAGAAGAAGAAGAAGAAGAAGAAGAAGAAGAAGAAGAAGAAGAAGAAGAACAAGAAGAAGAACAAGAAGAACAAGAAGAACAAGAAGAACAAGAAGAACAAGAATGAATGAATGAATGAATGAATCTTTAATGGGTTGAGAATTAGGCTCATTGAAGGCCTTTTTACAATTCTGCCCAACAACAACTACAATTTAAAAAGTAAGGTAACATCGAATTACAAGATAACATCAATATCACGATTTCATGCTAAAATCTCTCTCTCTCTCTCTCTCTCTCTCTCTCTCTCCTCTCTCATCTCTCTCTCTCTCTCTCTCCTCTCTCTCTCTCTCTCTCTCTCTCTCTCTCTCTCTCACACACACACACACACACACACACACACACACACACACACACACACACACACTCACACACACACACACACACACACACACACACACACACACACACACCTCAATCAATTGCATCGTTTATCAGCATTACACTTTTTTTTCTCCGGTAAGTATGTATAGTCAGGCTAATGTCTACGCATAGGTCAGTCATGAGTATCAAAAAGAAGTAACTTGACTTCATTTTTGAAAGCTGATAACCGGGAAATATTTCTGTATTTTGCTGGAAGTGTGTTCCATTCTTTACAGCCACAGAAGGAGAAACTTGTTTTGAATATATCTAAATTAGCTTTTGGAATAATGAATCTGAGCGAATCATGATGGTGATGTAAATGTCTATTGATTTTAAATAATCTGGGCATGCGTCATAAACAATTTTGTGCATAAGAATCAGAGTGTTGAATGTTATACATGAGTGAAGAGCAGTATTCTATTGTACCTAAATACATCACGCATAGAAGGATCGGATTGTT
>CM031611.1:11051021-11053521 GCA_018398815.1 Conus ventricosus | reverse complement strand
ATATAAGCTCGATTTATTATTATTATTATTATTATTATTATTATTATTATTATTATTATTATTGTCTGCATCCTCCGGGACTGGTAGACACCGGGGTATGTTACCGTGGTAGACACCAGGGTAGGTTACCGTGGTAGACACCAGGGTAGGTTACCATGGTAGACACCAGGGTAGGTTACCATGGTAGACACCAGGGTAGGTTACCATGGTAGACACCAGGGTAGGTTACCATGGTAGACACCAGGGTAGGGTACCATGGTAGACACCAATGTAGGGTACCATGGTAGACACCAGGGTAGGTTACCAAAGAGCACATCCCAGCACATGTAGTGTTAGACAAAAATGAAACTCCGCAGCGTTGTCTTCGTCAATGCATCATCACTGAGTTGTGTTCGTCAATGCATCATCACTGAGTGGTGTTCATCAATGCATCATCACTGATAAAGAAAACGGTCTCAGATTCAGTGACCTATAATGCTTTGCTCTCACGGTGACTTCAGTCTTGCTTTACTCTCGACATTCATACCAGTGTTGAGCTAAGGCCGAAGTGGTTGGTACTGGTGAGTTTACGGGAACTGTCGTTAAATGGACGTAGTGGTACCCTATGTAGAAGACCCTCGCTCACATTGGACTCGTGACAGAGTGATAGACATCAGTAGAAGCCTCACAGGTGATGTCCTAAAATGCTGGATTAGATCAGGCACCATCGAACACGGCCAAAATGGTACGACAACAGTGCCGCGTCACCCTGATGGCCTAACTCGTGGTAGCATGGAATGGACTGCTGCCTGTAGATTGCGGTGCTAGTACGGGGAATGAATGAATGAATGAATGAATGAATGAATGAATGAATGAATGAATGAATGAATGAATGAATGAATGAATGATTGTTTATTCATATAGGCCTCAGTCCCTCATGAAGGGGTAAACGTACAGATATACCGCTTTATTATGCAATACGAAAGGCTACGACTATGGCGGGCACATCATGCAAATCTATGAAGTAGCTATTTCTCTATATCTAAAAGCCTTACACAAAAACAACGATAAATTTCGTACAACATCAGATTTAGTGCATGCCATGAGTAGACTTAGTCTAAATAAACAAGGTTGTCGATAATATTAAGGCTCTAAAAAATGTTCTCTAATTTCGTTCAACCTTTGACAACAAAGAACGAAGTGTATCTCATCCTTTTTAGACATCTGGCATAATGGACACACCAGATCGCAATCATTACAACATTTATATCTAAATCGATGCACATTCAAGTCAGATATACCTAGTCTAAACCTAGTCATTATACACTTCAGTTTTCGATCCATATTTGCTTTCAAATATTGCTTCAAGTCATGGGTATTACAAAACGTTCTATACAAATGAAATCTTCTAGTGGAAGATCGTACTGGGAGCGAGAGGGTGAGGCTGTAAATGAGCGAGCAAGAATGAGTGGCGGATGAGGATAGCCAGCGAGAAAGGTGGGGCGATGAGAGGGCAACTCTTCGCAAGTGACCAAACACATTAGCTTGCCTCTTGATGAGAGCATACGATGTTAATCATAAACCAGCTACTCAGTAGATCAGATACACAGGGAACTTATGCTTTGTTTCTTTGAGGAAAATCTTTTTTTTCTTTTTTTTTTTGGGGGGGGCGCGTTTTGTTTGTGTGTGTGTGTGTGTGTGCGTGCGTGCGTGCGTGCGTGCGTGCGTGCGTGCGTACGTACGTGCGCGCGTGCGTGCGAACGCGCGTGCGTGCGTGCGTGCGTGCGTGCGTGCGTGCGTGAGTGCGTGCGTGTGTGTGTGTGTGTGTGTGTGTGTGTGTGTGTGTGTGTGTGTGTGTGTGTGTGTGTGTGTGTGTGTGTGTGTGTGTGTGTGTGTGTGTGTGTGTGTGGTTTTTGTTTGTTTCTGTGTTTGTTGTTTATCTTTTGCTTTCTTGTATTTTATTAACTTAACGCCTCTCCCAATATTCAACGCAGAGGTCTCTGGCATAATCATTATCAATGTACATACATTTATCAGTGTGTATGTGCATATGTATAATGTATATCAATGGTTTGTCTGATACAGGTTCATTGCAAAATCAGTCTTTTGTGTTGATTTTGATGTGATCGTAATTGGCTGTATGTAAAGCATTTAGGATGATTTTGAAGATGATGTGATATGTTTCACACTGAAATAGTATCTTATAAATCAACAATCTATTTCTCCCTTTAACATTTCACTATAAAGGTATGGGCTGACAAAGCATACATCAATATCCTGTTTTCTTCTGGTCTTGAAATGCTAACATTTGCATTCTGTCAGTACATTTCATCCTAAACCCACTAGGTTTACCATGTAACATCAGCATTCTCTAAGAAATTCAAAGACTTGCAGAACTAAACATCAACATTCCATCCGAACCAAAATCAACCGACGTACAAAGTTAACATTAGCATTCTATTCGAATCCAACAGGCTCAGGAAGTCAACATGAGCGTTGTATCCGAAACCAGCTCATCTCA
>CM031611.1:11031021-11033521 GCA_018398815.1 Conus ventricosus | reverse complement strand
TCCTCATTGATACAATAACAATAAAATACAATTGTTACAAAAGTGCTCCTTGCCCCCCCTCCCCCCCCCCCCCCCCCCTTACGCCACTTCCTCTCCCTACCCTTCTACCCCACTCATCCTTTCCCCCTCTCCTAACTACAATAATTGTGTGTGGGTGTGGATGTGTATGTGTGTAAAACTGACTAAATCATGTCTTCTCGGTCACATTCAATGCACCTTTCATGGTGTTTCCTGGGCACAATAAATGCACTTTTCATAAAAGGATGGTGTTTCCTGGCACAATAAATGCACTTTTCATAACAGGATGGCGTTTCCTGGGCACAGTAAATGCACTTTTCATAACAGGATGGCGTTTCCTGGGCACAATAAATTCACTTTTCAGAAAAGGATGCTGTTTTCTGGGCACAATAAATGCACCTTTCATAACAAGATGGCGTTTCCTGGGCACAATAAATGCACCTTTCATAAAAGGATGGTGTTTTATGGCACAATAAATACACCTTTGATGAAAAAAAAAAAGATAAAAAACGATAGTGTTTTCTTGGCACAATAAATGCACCTTTCATAAAAGGATGGCGTTTTCGGGCACAATAAATTCACTTTTCATAAAAGGATGGTGTTTCCTGGGCACAATGAACGCACCTTTCATTAAAGGAGAATATAGTTCATGAGAACTTGAAATGCATGGACATTAACAGAGAGTGTTTGGGGGACAATTAAGCAGAATCTTTCATGAACAGACAAGCTTCTGAAACAGTTTGAAAGGCCCTCTCATGAACAGGGGTTTCAGGCCATTTTTAAGGTTAGTTGTCCAGGAAGGAAAATGCCATACAGACTTTTTTTTAAATAGCAGTTTCAAAGAGAGGTGGCCGCAGACGGAAATTGAACCAAATTTTAAAGAAAATGTATTAGTATTCCGCCGGACAAAATCTTACACCCAATTTGCGAAGATGACTGATTGCTCGTTCTTTGTTTTAATTGTCCCGTACGTTGTTTATCTTGCCTGAAGAAGACCAAAGATCTCGACACGTGTTGTGTTTTGTCTTGCAATTTGTTTGTCCTTGTTGTCCGGCGGAATGATAATAATCTTTATTTCAAATGCGGTTATTCGTAAAGGGACTGTTTTGGAGCACGTGCAATGCGAAATTGCAGTACCAGAAAGTGTGGAATCTTTCAGGGCGTGTTAAAAGCAGCTGTCCTGAAAGGGGCGCTTCACAGACATTTCAAAGGCATCTTTTTACAAGGAGAAGGATGTTTCTGAGCGCGTGGAAAGCGCAGTTCTTTTTTATAAACAGAGAGCATTTCATGGGCAATTTGGATAAGTCGTATCAGAACCAAAACAATTGATTCAGTGCACATTAAATTTTGTTTGCTTGGGTTTTCTTCTTTTTGTGTCAGGTTGCACAATTTCCTGTCATCAAATAGAGCCAATGACTTTTAGTTGCCACAATTATCCTGGCATCAAACATGGCCTTTGCTTTGCGACAGATATCCTGGCACTAAATGATGACATTGGTTCATGCAGGAGACGAGGGCAACAGTTTTGGCTGCTTCACTTTTCGTGGCATCAAAATTTACCAACAGCTCGCAGTTGCTAACGTAATCTCATCTGTTACGCTTATGCTGGAATCACATCAAAATTTACCAACAGCTCGCAGTTGCTAACGTAATCTCATCTGTTACGCTTATGCTGAAATCACATCAAAAGTTACCAACAGCTCGCAGTTACTAACGTAATCTCATCTGTTACGCTTATGCTGGAATCACATCAAAAGTTACCAACAGCTCGCGGTTGCTAACGTTATCTCATCTGTTACGTTTATGCTGAAATCACATCAAAAGTTACCAACAGCTCGCAGTTGCTAACGTAATCTTACCTGTTATGTTTATCCTGGAATCAAATGTAGCCAATGGCTTTCAGTTGCTGCACTTATCCTTGCACCAAATATGGACAAAAACTTCCAGCTACTACATTGTCCTGGCATCAGACGGGGACGACAGGTCTCAGCCACAGCCCTTTTCGTGGCACCAAACTTGGCGAGTAGCTCTTGGATGCTACAGTTTTCCTGGCATCAAATGTAGCCAGAAGCTCAGTTGCTACTCCCGTTCTAGCATCAAACCGTGGTCAATTAACCAAGGTCAAACGGATACACTTTTCTGGGCAAAAAAAAACGCTGCCAACAGTTGCCAGTTACTACACTTATACTACTACACTTATACTGGCATAATACATAGCCAAGTGGCGCTATTAGTTTCTACGCTTTTCATGGTAACAAACGAGACCAATAGCTCTCAGTCGTTACACATTTTCTGTTACCAAATACAGTTAATAGTTCTCATGTGCTGCTTTTTTCTGGCATCCAATGCAGCTAGTAGTTTTCAGCTTCGACGGTTTTCTCAGCATCAAATGTAACGAATAATTCAAGCTGTTATTTTGAGACCTAAAAATTCTTCCGAGAAAATAAAACCTGCTTGCTATAGTCAGATGTCACAGCTAATT
>CM031611.1:11021021-11026021 GCA_018398815.1 Conus ventricosus | reverse complement strand
TCAAACTATAGAGGGGGATCTCTCTCATGCATGTCACACTATAGAGGGGGATCTCTCTCATACATGCCACACTATAGAGGGGATCTCTCTCATACATGCACACTATAGAGAAGGATGCCTCTCTCATACACATCAAACTGTAGAGGGGGGATCTCTCTCATACATGCCACACTATAGAGAAGGATGTCTCACACATATCAAACTATAGAGGGGGATCTCTCTCATACATATCAAACTATAGAGGGGATCTCTCTCATACATGTCACACTATAGAGGGGGATCTCTCTCATACATATCAAACTATAGAAGGGGATCTCTCCCTTACATGTCAAACTACAGAAGAGCAGTCTCTCTCAAACATGTCAAACTATAGAGGGGGATCTCTCTCATACATGTCAACCTATAGAGGGGATCTCTCTCATACATGTCAAACTATAGAGGAGGATGTCTCTCATACATGTCAAACTATAGCGGAGGATCTCTCTCATACATATCAAACTATAGAGGAGGGGGTCTCTCTCATACATGTCAAACTATAGGGGGATCTCTCTCATACATGTCAGATTATAGAGGAGGATCTCTCTCATATATGTCAAACTATAGAGGAGGGGGTCTCTCTCACACACGTCAAACTATAGAGGAGGAGAGGGGTCTCTCTCATACATGTCAAACTATAGAGGAGAATGTCTCTCATACATGTCAAACTATAGAGGAGGATCTCTCTCATACATGTCACACTATAGAGGAGGATCTCTCTCATACATTAACGATAGAGGAGGAAGTCTGTCATACATGTCAAACTATAGAGGGGGATCTCTCTCATACATGTCAAACTATAGAGGGGGATCTCTCTCATACATGCCCACACTATAGAGGGGGATCTCTCTCATACATGTCAAACTATAGAGGGGGATCTCTCTCATACATGTCAAACTATAGAGGGGGATCTCTCTCATACATGTCAAACTATAGAGGGGGATCTCTCTCATACATGTCACACTATAGAGGGGGATCTCTCTCATACATGTCAAACTATAGAGGGGGGATCTCTTCATACATGTCAAACTATAGAGGGGGATCTCTCTCATACATGTCACACTATAGAGGGGGGATCTCTCTCATACATGTCGAACTATAGAGGGGGATCTCTCTCATACATGTCGAACTATAGGGGGATCTCTCTCATACTGAGGTCCTGATTTGGCTCCTAGTAGTCCGCTGGACCCTATAAACACTAACTAACTAACTAACTATTCTCTCTATACATGTCACGCTATAGAGGGGGGTCTCTCTCATACATGTCACGCTATAGAGGAGGGAGTCTCCCATACATGTCAAACTATAGAGGAGGATGTCTCTCTCATGCATTTCAAACTATAGAGGAGGGGGGGGGGGGTGTCTCTTTCATACATTTCAAACTATAGAGGAAGAGATTTGAAAAACAATTTATAAGGCTTGTTGAAACGCCCATCTTGCTCCGAATTGGATGAAGAGAAATGGTTGCTCGTTCATTTTTGTTGTCCTGAGTGTTGTGTATTTTACCTGAGGAAGGCCTACGAGGTCGAAACGCGTCGGGTTTTGTCAATGAAACGTTTTTTCTACGTTTTTTCGGCGGAGTCTTATGAATTGTTTTTAAGATTTGTTCAGATTTCGCAATCGCCTCACTTTGCAGCAAAATCGGTGTCTCTGTCAAACATTCCAAACTATATTCCGCGGATACCGACCTCTCCATGTCCTTAACTACAATTAAAGGGAAACAGACTTCTCACTCCAATCTCCGACAGTTAAACAATCTTCAGAAGCCCCCCCCCCCCCCCCCCTCCTCCCCCTCAAACATAAGGCTGACGTAGACCCCATTTGGAATCTCCCACTGGTCCAGCACGGATGATATTTTTGTACTCTTCTTTACCCTCTCTCCGTTCCCATCAACTGTTCCCTTGCCTTGTGTCAGCAGGAACGCCTCACAGTCTCTGAGCTTGAGGGTGCCAGGGGCAGGAATGTGTGTGTGTGTGTGTGTGTGTGTGTGTGTGGTGTGTGTGTGTGTGTGTGTGTGTGTGTGTGTGTGTGTGTGTGTGTGTGTGTGTGCTGTGTGTGTGTGTGTGTGTGTGTGTGTGTGTGTGTGTGTGTGTGTGTGTGTGTGGTGTGTACGTGCATTCGTGTGTGCGTGCGTGTGTGTGTGTGTGTGTGTGTGTGTGTGTGTGTGTGTGTGTGTGTGTGTGTGTGTGTGTGTGTGTGTGTGTGTGTGTGCGTGCATGCGTGTGTGTGCGTGCGTGCGTGTGTTTGTGTGTGTGTATATGCAAACGTGCGCGTGTGTGTGTGTGTGTGTGTGTGTGTATGTGTGTGCATGTGTGTGCGTGTGTGCGTGTGTACGTGTGTGTGTGTGTGTGTGTGTGTGTCTGTCTGTCTGTCTGTCTGTCTGTCTGTGTGTCTGTGTGTCTGTGTGAGGGGGGGGGGGGAGGGGGGACTTTCCTCGCCAGACAGATCTTTGGAAGGATACCCTCGGTGTAGAAAGATTCAACAGGAAAAAAAAAAGACCCGCTATCTCTTCTAACCTGATACGTTTCGTACACGATTCGGAGGACCACTTGGTAGAGAGGGGGCTGAAAGCCAGGAAAGGAACTTTGCCCCACAGTTCTGACAAAGCATGATGTTTCTATTTCCGTAGGATCGTCACGCGCTGTACTGGATGTTCTGACCGGTGGACAGCACTAAGGGCTTTAGCAGGCAAAGTACCCTGCCATGAAAACTGTCCTGTTTCGTTCACAAATATCAGAGGTGCTAAAGGTCTAGGAATCACTGTGATTTGCCACAATGGTTTAAAACGTCAAAATCTGCCATGCGCTTACTTCAGATATTGAGAGATTGTAAAAAATTAAAAAAAAATAAAAATAAATAAAAAAAACATTACTGGGGTACATCAAAGGTAGGTATATTTTCATGGAAAAATAGGTCACGCTGGCCCAATTTCACAACTCGTGGAGTTTTTTCCCCTTTAATTTCTTTTCCTGAATCTGCGACAGATGACGTTTTAGATAAGATGGTCTGTTTGTGTGTCTGTGAGTGTATTCGTGTATATGTCCGCGGTACTTTTTCTTTTCTTTTATTAAGAATTGCCATTATCTCAGTTGCAAGAATGGATACTTAGATCAAAGCTAGCGTCATACTAGACAATAACATGACCATCCCACACGTCCCACTTAAGATGTCATAAAAATTCAGGTCAGAGGTCAAAGTTCAATGTTAGAAAATGGGACGAAGAGTGCTGTAAGCACGACAAACCGTGGAGTCTAAGATCCGTTTTTCACCACAGCATTAGTATAGTGTAGCAACCAGTCCTGTTCATCGGTAACACTGTTGAAAACCAGCCATAGGTCAATGGTCGGGGTCGTCTAAAAATTTATAAGTGAAAAGACTAAATGGACACTTTTTTTTATTCAACCGTCATTGGTTTAAATACAATTATTTGTTTATAATGCAAAATTAGCTTTTTTGAGTCAAGATCGAATGCAAAAGGTCCAGGTCGCAATATGTTGTGCCATTTAACATCTTGTCATTTTAGTTTGTGTGTCTTTGCTTCCAGTACTTTCGTTCTTCTGTGATTCCTGTGGCAGATGCAGCATATTATTGAGTTTTGTACGCTTTGCCTCTCTTGTGCATTTTTCGCACAGTGGTATAGTAATGGCTATATGTGTTTGTTGTTGTAAAGGTTGTCTGTACGGAATGGCACGTACACGTATGCATTAGTTTGTACTTCAGGGTTTGAACTGAAAGTTTGAACTATGTCTCGTAGAAACGAGCGTTTGTGTGCGAGTAATTACCTCATCTTGAAAGTGCTTGACCATTGTGTGTGTGTGTGTGTGTGTGTGTGTGTGTGTGTGTGTGTGTGTGTGTGTGTGTGTGTGTGTGTGTGTGTGTGTGTGTGTGTGTGTGTGTGTGTGTGTGTGTGTTTGTTTTCCTAATTTTAGCTCGCCACATTACCAAAATTCAATCAAGAGTCTGGTCAAGATTGGAAGCAAAACTCTGAGACTGTTATGTCTATATGTTATGTCATGCCATTTGTTTTTCTTACCGTGATCTCTGATTTGAATATATCCAAATCGTAGATAGAAAAGGTAGAAAGATATCATCAATATCTAAAGGCCTGCCAAATTTGTTTCCTCAACCATTTGAAGAAGCTTACCCCGGACAACATCCTAAAACAGACACACATACGACGTAAACAGTTTAGTTTCATAGATTCAGTTTTGCGTTCGCTTTTGGGTTAAATGGTTTAAATTCAGAAAGTGATCTGTAGATGAGTTATGATGTTTGTTTTCGTTTTTGTTTGTTTGTTTTGTTTGTTTGTTTGTTTAAGAGCCGAAAAGGGGAAACTAGATTGCACAAAATTTCAGGTAGAGCTAATTTTGACCAAAGCTGACCTCCTTTTGCTAAACGTAAGTAATTTCAAACCGGAGTGACTGAGGGCGGAAAATTAAGCGAAATTTAGAAAGAAGGGGGTTAGTTACCGCCAAGAACATAGACAAAGTACAGGACAAGACAATGCATTTCGACCTCTTGGATCTTCTTCAGGCAAAAACAAATAACATTTAAGACAGTGAAACGAGAAACTCCTTATCTTCTCATATTCGGCGCACGTGCAGATAGGCAGGATAAGTGGTTTCTCGTTCTTCGTTTTCACAGTCCTAAATGTTGTTTGTTTTTGCCTGAAGAAGACCCAAGAGGTCGAAATGCATTGTGTATCGTCCTTTACTTTGTCTATATCCTTAGCAGTAACCAATTCCATTTCTTTCTAAACGTAAGAAACTTTTTTAATGAATAATCATTACATATGGTCATTTTAGACGACTGTTTGTGCCTCTAACCCATTACGAACAACGCCACCAGTCGTTGTGGTACAGTTGTCGGCGTCGCAAACTGCAGGCTGAAGGGTGCTGGACTCCCATCCGAGCCATTCATATTTATAGAACATTTCGGCGCCTACCAGTTCCTACCCAGTGCTG
>CM031611.1:11013521-11016021 GCA_018398815.1 Conus ventricosus | reverse complement strand
CAACTCAAGTTTGTTTAACAATATTATGTGAAAGACGTGATAGAACATCACAAGTCAGCTGTCTTTAAAATCAGCAGGGTGTCCTCGTTTCTGACGATATTTGAACGCCACGAAATATGGCTTTAGATCCCTGCGATTAGTTTTCTCATCATTAATGCTGTCAAGGCGGTTAAGTTTTCAGCCATGTCCGTTTGTAGGGTCGTCTGTCTATCAGCAAACTCATGGAAAAAAATAACCCACTGTCTGTTCCCATTCACACACAAACTTTGGAAAGATAGAATGTGCCCAGGAGCAAAGCTATTGAACTTTGGTGTGTATTGAAGGTGCAGCCCCATAACAGAAGATGAATCCAGATTCTGTGAAGCATAATCATGAAGATTTTCCCCACTAGCCATTAACAATGGAATGGAATGTTAAACCTTTCTATACAGTATACGTCGACAATTTACAATACACAGATACCATTACAATAATAAAAGCATGGGAAATAACTCATTCAGTCTAACTCATCTACCTCACATAAAGACAAATGTCACAGAGGTCTGCGCTCTCTCTGGTGCTCTTCGACTATGACGCCCATTCCTCAAACAGGCCTTTGCCCCGTATAGGACACACATTGCTTTGCATGTCTATGCTGATGTCTCTGATCAGCAAGAATTTTGAATGGCTGGTCTCCAGGTTCTACAATGTGAAAATATAACATGTCTATAGCAATATGCTTATATCTGCTTGTCAGGTACAAGTCTTTGCATGGCATTTTTTTTTACAATCATTTCAACATTCATTACTGCTAATAGCACACAGACTGATGTTACGTTTTAACTGCCACTAATGTGTGTTGCAAAAGGTGGAGGTGACTGGGCAACTGAATAAACCACTGAATCAGTGTTCATAGGACAGAAGGATGAAGAAGGCAGGGAAGCAATTTATTCATTCAGATTAATAAATACAAAACTAACAAAATGATAAGTAAACGAATAAATAAATAAATAAATAAATAAATGAATGTATGAGTGAATGACTACATAATTGAATAAATAAATCAACGAAAAAATAAATAGTGAATAAATGAAATAAGAAATAGACAAATGGATAAATAAAAAGTCACTCGGTTGACTTCTGCCAATGTTGATATTTTCCCGTGACTTTGACCTAGCCATACCCAGTCCTTGGTATGTTTCAAAAACTGTCAAACATTGAAATGACAACTGCTTGATCAGACTCCATTGGTGTCATGACAGTACTGTACAGTGACTAAATCAGTACTACCCGCTCACCCTTTTTTTTTTTAATGAAAGTCATTTTGTTCACAGCGTCCGGGTTGCATTGCCGATCTGCAGCAAATCTAAAGCTTATAGTTCATTTAAACCTGATAATTAAAAAAAATCAAAATCTATGCATTAGTTCTGGAGAAAGTGACGAAAATGTCAAGAGTGCCTTATCTTTTGATCGAAAATAAGACATTCCTGCCAGTTTTCAGTGTATTCCTACTTGGTTTGACGCCAGGTCCATGCAGGAAAAAACGTTTTGTGTCCATCACTAACGGGCCGGGGCGATTCACGTTCACAACAGCGCCATCTTCAGACGGCTGTCGGTGGTCTAGCACAGCTCTGTGGGTTTTATTCTGCTCCTGCTCTATTGGCCCATCCCTTTACCTTCCTCTCATCTCCCTCACCCCCCCTCCTCACCCCCACCCCCACACCCCCCCACACACACACCCCTCCCACTACTGCCCGTCTGTCTCTTGCTGCCACATTTCTCCCCTGAGCCATTGCCGATGGAAGACAGATTAGACCTTGGAGACTCATTCCTTGACCAGGTTTTAAATCACGATGAAAGAAAAGGGATGGCAGGATGATTAATAAAGAATCAGCTCTATTATTTGAGGCAAAGCTCTTGCAAGAGAGAGATGGGGTGGGGGGGGGGAGTATTAGGTACTATCTAGCCAGAGCATAATCATGTAGATGAGGCATCATAAGTTCTTTCACAAATGGAAGCAAATGCAGGAAGGCTTAGAGTGGGTGTTTAGTAGTTATGTTAAATATTGAGAATATCTCCTTCCCTGCTTAGTAAACGAGAAAGAACCGGGTGGGGGGTGGAGGTGGGGGGGGGGGAGGAACGCGAACTGGAGTCGAGTGATGGGCTGCCCTTGCAAATGCTGTTCTTCATTTTTAAACAAACTGAATTTTATTCAGCCATGTTTGCAGCATATTATGTGATGCACGTGCAGTCAGTTGACCAATGTTTTAGCCTGCACAAGGTGTGATATTGGTCACAAATGTGATGTACTTTAGGCAGCGCCAATCTATTTTGAACTTTTTTTTGGTCTTACCACGAATTCTTACATTTATTCTTATTTTTAATTTTGAAGTAATTAATATATTTTCGTTTGAACATCAGGAATCAATTAAGGATTAATCAAAATTGTTATGGCAGTTTCATGTAAGCATGTGTGTATGTGTGTGTGTGTGTGTGTGTGTGTGTGTGTGTGTGTGTGTGT
>CM031611.1:10991021-11003521 GCA_018398815.1 Conus ventricosus | reverse complement strand
CAAAATCCAATCTTGATAGCACTGATGAAGAGAAATAACAATGATGAAGAGAAATTCGATCAAATATTCAGATAAGATGCAAATGCAAAAGTGATATCCCATGTGTGTTAACGTCCATTGAAGCTCGTGGGCCTTTGGAACCCATTTGGTTTCGTTTAGAAATGCATATAAAGTGATTGTCATTAGATCTTTTCAGAACGCTTTTTGTGTCACATTTTTTTTGTGTGTTCATGTCCGTGAGTCAAGCTATCCAGTTGTAAAGCAGTTCCATATACGTTCTCTGCATTCGGTATTTGTGTATGAGTGTGTGTGAGCGTGCGTGCGTGCGTGCGTGGGAGGGTGCGTGCGTGCGTGTGTGTGTATGTGTGTGTGTGTGTGTGCGCGTGTGTGTGCGTGTGTGTGTGTGTGTGGTGTGTGTGTGTGTGTGTGTGTGTGTGTGTGTGTGTGTGTGTGTGTGTGTGTGTGTGTGTGTGTGTGTGTGTGTGTGTGTGTGTGTGTGTGTGTGTGTGTGTGGTGTGTGTGTGCGTGTGTGTGTGCGTGTGTGTGTGGGGTGTGTGTGTGTGTGTGTGTGTGTGTGTGTGTGTGTGTGTGTGTGTGTGTGTGTGGTGTGTGTGTGTGTGTGTGTGTGTGTGTGGTGAGTGTGTGTGTGTGTGTGTGTAAGGGAATGCGAATGAAATGATAGGTATAATTGTGCATGCATCTGGGAAGCCTTAACCCTTACCTTATCGTTTTACAGCTATGGAAGCTGAAAGAGAAAGAATATCATTAGTGATGATGGTATTTCCAGTACTAGACTATTCCTGTCCCAGGTTTGTACAAGACAGGAATGTTCCACTAGCCAACGAAAGCAAATTTTAGCGTCGAAAGTGAACAAACGCTGTTTGCAAATAGTGGCCATGGGTACTTTGGAGGTTTCCATGTAACAGTAAGTCCAAACGAGAAATTTGAGGACTGTCTTGTAGCCAGATCTTCTTCAAACAATCAGGTGCATGCTGAACGTGGTGTTGTTGTTGTTTTTACATAAAGCTTCTGATTTCTGGTATGAATTCTGATCTTTGTCCGTGGACAGTAAATATCAGCCCATGAAGTGTGGAAACACTGGCGGCGTGGATCAGAAATCCCCTGTAAATAACTCTCAGCACGAACCGCAGACCGAAAATCAGATTCTCCCTGCTGGGGTTGGAATTGTCTTTGACACTGCAATCTGGCCGCCAGGGTCAACTCGACGGGCATATTGATGTTCACCTTCCCTAGAGAGATCACCCCGCAGTGCAGTCTGGCTTCGTTGTGTCTGCACTCTGAGCGTGGAAGGAACAGAGAGAGAGAGAGAGAGAGAAAGAGAGAGAGAGAGAGAGAGAGAGAGAGAGAGAGAGAGAGAGAGAGAGACAGAGACAGACAGACAGACAGACAGACAGACAGACAGACAGACAGACAGACAGACAGACAGACAGAGAGGCAGTGGTGGTGAAAGAAAGAAATGAGGAAGGGGGGAAGGAGCTGCAAGAATGGAAGGCAGAAAAGAATCTATATTATGCATCAGCTTCCACTACTGTGCCTTTCTTCAAAACAAGATGATTGTAGATCGACAACGCAGAGCCCACGCTAGTTGACCTACTTGAGATGAAGAGTGAGAGGAGGGAGGATAAAGCCAGAGCACCATGGGAAACAACTGGGTCTGTTCTTCCCCTGATTGTATCATGACAGTGCCTCGGGACATTGGAGTAAACACAAAAATGACATCCTAATCTGAGAATTGTTCAGAGAATTCTTTCAACTCTGGGTACCCTGCATACCCATGGACAATCTTGACTTACAGCCCACATACTTGATAGGTCATGGGTAGAGCTTGTAGATTTGATGCTTTGGATGTGTTTAGATTGTTTTTTGTTCTCTGTTTCTTGTGTGTGTGTGTGTGTTGTGTGTGTGTGTGTGGTGTGTGTGTGTGGTGTGTGTGTGGTGTGTGTGTGGTGTGTGTGTGTGTGTGTGTGTGTGTGTGTCTACTTCCTATAATTTATAATCATTTATACAGAGAGAGAGAGAGAGAAAGGGAGGGAGAGAGAGAGAGAGAGACGCACGTACGCGCTTTAATGACCAGGACATCAACAAGAAGAAAAGAAAACTTATAACAGCAATACTAACAACAATACTATACTGCCTCAAACAGCATCAATAACTATCTTCATTGTTACCCCTCCTCCATACCTCCTCGACCTCTGTTCTCCGATTCCCATCACAACACCTCCGCCTCCCTCCCCCCCCCCCCCCCTCGCCCTTCATCCCAGCAAAATAAAATGAGTTAGATTATGTTGCCAGACATGAAAGAAGTCCGAGCAGTGTCCTGCGCGTGCCTGTACCCATCGTCAACACAGCGCAGGCCTCCAAGGGTGGTACAGGGCTGCTCTAAAGGCGGGTGAAGACAGTGCTTCTCTGGGTCCTCCCCAGCACCTTCGGGTGTTTCTTTTTTTCTTTTTTCTTCAAAGCAAAACGTCCTTTTCTAAATGTCATATATGGCTTATTTAAAACTTTCTTCCGGCTCAAACGTTGGCTCACTGACTGTACACACATCACAAACTATGCTGTAAATACAACTGAAGAAGATGTATGAAAATTGGAACACAACATTTGCAAATGCAGTCCATTACTGGACTCCAGTTTGAGTTTTTTTTTCGCCCACTAGAGGAAGGGGGAGGGGAGAGGGAACATTTTCATTATTTGATTTAACTTCATATCAACCAAACAAAGCCTTTCTACATTTTTTTCAATTAATGAACGAACTAATACCGTGTCTACATTTGTAGTGGATGAACAGTCAACAATAACCCGAAACTCTCTCTCTCTCTCTCTCTCTCTCTCTCTCTCTCTCTCTCTCTCTCTCTCTCTCTTCTCTCTCTCTCTCTCTCTCTCTCTCTCTCTTCTCTGGCAACAGCTTTCCTTTAATTATAGGGCTGATTATTTAATCAATCCGCCATCGACTCCCTCTTCTTTCATCGTGATTTAAACGTGACCTGGGAACGAGACCCCCGGGTGTAATTTGTCTTCCATCTGCAATTGCTCAGAGGAAAGGGTGGCAGCAGGTGACAGATTGGCAGTGGAAGGGGGGGGAGTGGTGTGAAGGGAACAGAAGAATGCAGAGGGTTGGTGGATTTAGGAAAGGAACAGAATAAAACGCACAGAGTTGTGCAACGGCACTGCCACCGCCCGACCATGCCATCAGTGAGAACCATCAGCACTGACCAATACAACACGTCCATACTGCCATCAGTGACAACCATCAGCACTGACCAATACAACACGTCCATACTGCCATCAGTGAGAACCATCAGCACTGACCAATACAACACGTCCATACTGCCATCAGTGAGAACCATCAGCACTGACCAATAAGACACGTCCATACTGCCATCAGTGACAACCATCAGCACTGACCAATACAACACGTCCATACTGCACAAATCTGACGTCAGACTAATTAGCGATTTATTGAAAACCGATCAACACGTCTTTTTCTCTCAATCAAAACATAGAACGCCTTCTCATTTTCGTTACTTTCTCATGAATGAATGCCACAAATCTTGCCAATCGGGTTCATAGGGACTATGTATGTATGCTCTTGTAAAATTTGCTGTAGACCTGCATTACAACCCACACATGTCAACAAAGTAAGAATGTTTTTTTTTTTAAAGGGAGGAGGTAATATATATTTAGGGGACTGCACAGTACAAATGAACAAAAAACCTTTAAGCGTTACCATCGATGTGTGGCTAATATAATACCAAAGTAATTAATTAAATTAAGCGGTTTTAATTTCAGTTTTTGACAGTTTATGAAACATGTTCAAAGACATGCGATGGACTGGGTGGGGCTAAGAAACGATTCCACCTTAGCAGAAGTATGTTTTTCTCTTAACTGCCGTTCTACTTATTCGTTCAATTATTTATTAAGAAATGATTCCACCTTGGCAGAAGTCTGTGTTCTCTTAACTGCCGTCTCCCTTATTCGTTCATTATTTATTAAGAAATGATTCCCTTGGCAGAATCTGTGTTCTCTAACTGCCGTTCTACTTATTCTTTCATTATTTTATTTAAGAAATGATTCCACCTTGGCAGAAGTCTGTGTTCTCTTAACTGCCGTTCTACTTATCGTTCATTATTTTTTAAGAAATGATTCCCACCTTGGAGAAAGTCGTGTTCTCTTAACTGCCGTTCTACTTATTCGTTCATTATTTATTAAAAATGATTCCACCTTGGCAGAAGTCTGTGTTCTCTTAACTGCCGTTCTACTTATTCGTTCATTATTTATAAGAAATGATTCCACCTTGGCAGAAGTCTGTGTCTCTTAACTGCCGTTCTACTATTTTTCCCATTATTTATTTTTTTGTTGCTTGTTTGTTCCTTGCCTTCTTCATGCACATCCTATTGGCTTCCTTGCCTTCTTCATGCCATCTTATTGGCTTCCTTGCCTTCTTCATGCACATTTTATTGGCTTCCTTGCCTTCTTCAGCACATCTTATTGGCTTCCTTGCCTTCTTCATGCACATCTTATTGGCTTCCTTGCCTTCTTCATGCACATCTTATTGGCTTCCCTTTGGGCCTTCTTCATGCACATCTTATTGGCTTCCTTGCCTTCTTCATGCACATCTTATTGGCTTCCTTGCCTTCTTCATGCACATCTTATTGGCTTCCTGCCTTCTTCATGCACATCTTATTGGCTTCCTTCCCTTCTCATGCAATCTTATTGGCTTCCTTGCCTTCTTCATGCACATCTTATTGGCTTACTTGCCTTTTTCATGCACATCTTTTTGGCTTCCTTGCCTTCTCATGCACATCTTTTTGGCTTCCTTGCCTTCTTCATGCACATCTTATTGGCTTCCTTGCCTTCTTCATGCACATCTTATTGGCTTCCTTGCCTTCTTCATGCACATCTTATTGGTTTCCTTGCCTTCTTCATGCACATTTATTGGCTTCCTTTGCCTTCTTCATGCACATCTTATTGGCTTCCTTGCCTTCTTCATGCACATCTTATTGGCTTCCTGCCTTCTTCATGCACATCTTATTGGCTTCCTTGCCTTCTTCATGCACATCTTATTGCTTCCTTGCCTTCTTCATGCACATCTTATTGGCTTCCTTGCCTTTCAGCACATTTTATTGGCTTCCTTGCCTTCTTCAGCACATCTTATTGGCTTTCTTGCTTCTTCATGCCACCCTTTTGGGGCTTCCTTGCCTTCTTCATGCATCATCTTATTGGCTTCCTTGCCTTCTTCATGCACATCTTATGGGCTTCCTTGCCTTCTTCATGCACTTCTTTTTGGCTTCCTTGCCTTTTTCATGCACATCTTATTGGCTTCCTTGCCTTCTTCATGCACATCTTATTGGCTTCCTTGCCTTCTTCATGCACATCTTATTGGCTTCCTTGCCTTCTTCTGCACATCTTATTGGCTTCCTTGCCTTCTTCATGCACATCTATTGGCTTCCTTGCCTTTTCATGCACATCTATTGGCTTCCTTGCCTTCTTCATGCACATCTTATTGGCTTCCTTGCCTTTTTCCCTGCACATCTTATTGGCTTCCTTGCCTTCTTCATGCACATCTTATTGGCTTCCTTGCCTTCTTCATGCACATCTTATTGGCTTCCTTGCCTTCTTCATGCACATCTTATGGCTTCCTGCCTTCTTCATGCACATCTTTTTGGGCTTCCTTGCCTTCTTCAGGCACATCTTATTGGCTTCCTTGCCTTCTTCATGCACATCTTATTGGCTTTTTTGCCTTCTTCATGCACATCCTATTGGTTCCTTGCCTTCTTCATGCACATCTTATTGGCTTCCTTGCTCTTCATGCACATCTTATGGGCTTCCTTCCCTTCTTCCATGCACATCTATTGGCTTCCTTGCCTTCTCATGCACATCTTATGGTTTTCCCTTGCCTTCTTCATGCACATCCTATTGGCTTCCTTGCCTTCTTCATGCACATTTTTATTGGCTTCCTTGCCTTCTTCATGCACATCTTATGGGCTTCCTTGCCTTTTCATGCACATCTTATTGGCTTCCTTGCCTTCTTCATGCACATCTTATTGGCTTCCTTGCCTTCTTCATGCACCATTTTAAATTGGCTTCCTTTCCTTCTTCATGCACATCTTATTGGCTTCCTTGCCTTCTTCATGCACATCTTATTGGCTTCCTTGCCTTCTTCATGCACATCTGATTGGCTTCCTTGCCTTCTTCATGCACATCTTATTGGCTTCCTTGCCTTCTTCATGCACATCTAATTGGCTTCCTTGCCTTCTCATGCACATCTTATTGGCTTCCTTGCCTTCTTCATGCACATCTTTTTGGCTTCCTTGCCTTCTTCATGCACATCTTATTGGCTTCCTTCCCTTCTTCATGCACATCTTTTTGGGCTTCCTTTGCCTTCTTCATGCACATCTTATTGGCTTTCTTGCCTTCTTCATGCACATCCATTGCTTCCTTGCCTTCTTCATGCACATCTTTTTGGGCTTCCTTGCCTTCTTCATGCACATCTTAGGGGCTTCCTTGCCTTCTTCAGGGCACATCTTATTGGCTTCCTTGCCTTTTCATGCACATCTTATGGCTTCCTTGCCTTCTTCATGCACATCTTATTGGCTTCCTTGCCTTCTTCATGCACATCTTATTGGTTCCTTGCCTTCTCAGCACATCTTATTGGCTTCCTTGCCTTCTTCATGCCCCATCTTTTTGGGCTTCCCCTTGCCTTCTTCATGCACATCTTATTGGCTTCCTTGCCTTCTTCATGCACATCTTTTTGGCTTCCTTGCCTTCTTCATGCACATCTTATGGCTTCCTTGCCTTCTTCATGCACATCTTATTGGCTTCCTTGCCTTCTCATGCACATCTTATTGGCTTCCTTGCCTTCTTCATGCAAAATCTTATTGGCTTCTTGCCTTCTTCATGCACATCTTATGGCTTCCTTCCCTTCTTCATGCACATCTTATTGGCTTCCTTGCCTTCTTCATGCACATCTTATTGGCTTTCTTGCCTTCTTCATGCACATCCTTTTGGGCTTCCTTCCCTTTCTTCATCCCACATCTTATTGGCTTCCTTGCCTTCTTCATGCACATCTTATGGGCTTCCTTGCCTTTTTCATGCACATCTTTTGGCTTCCTTGCCTTCTCATGCACATCTTATTGGTTTCCTTGCCTTCTCATGCACATCTTATTGGTTTCCCTTTTGCCTCTTCTTTGCACATCTTATTGGCTTCCTTCCCTTCTTCATGCACATCTTATTGGCTTCCTTGCCTTCTTCATGCACATCTTATTGGCTTCCTTGCCTTCTTCATGCACATCTTATTGGCTTCCTTGCCTTCTTCATGCATATCTTATTGGCTTCCTTGCCTTCTTCATACTTTTGTTCTAGAAGGACTGATTCACAGCTTTTGCCCCTTACACACCCATGCCTACCTTTTGTAATACACCAACGCCTACCTTTTGTAATACACCCACCCCTCCCTTTTTGTAATCACCCACGCCTACCTTTTGTAATACACCCACGCCTACCTTTTTAATACACCCCCCGCCTACCTTTCGTAATACAGCTTTCGATAGTTTTTCAAACTAAAACCCAGTTTGTGTGTTATTTTTATGTATAAAGTGGAATGACGAAGTTGTAAGGCATGTGGAGAAATGCTAAAGCAAGGATTCGTTGTTCAAAATAAGAAGATGTTAGCACAGAGCAGTGAAGACGCTAAGCTTTCTCGATGGAAGAACCTGAAGAGAACCAAATCAAAAGTTTGCCAATCAGACCGCTGTATGATTATGCTAACCAGAGTGTGTCACTGACGTGACAGATGCCTGTTTTTAGGAATGGTTCCCAAAACCGCTGTATGATTATGCTAACCAGAGTGGTCAGACGTGACAGATGCCTGCTTGAGGAATGGTTCCAAGACCGCTGTATGATTATGCTAACCAGAGTGCTCACTGACGTGGGCAGATGCCTGTTTGAGGAATGGTTCCAAGAAACCCCTGTATGATTATGCATACAGAGTGTGTCACTGACGTGACAGATGCCTGTTTGAGAATGCTTCCAAGACCACCTATGATTATGCTATACAGAGTGTGTCACTGACGTGACAGATGCTGTTTGAGGAATGGTTCCAAGACCGCTATGATTATGCTAACCAGAGTGTGTCACTGACGTGACAGATGCCTGTTTGAGGAATGGTTCCAAGACCGCTGTATGATAATGCTATACAGAGTGTGTCACTGACGTTGACAGGTGCCTGTTTGAGGAATGGGTTTCCCAAAACCGCTTTTATTATTATGCTATACAGAGTGTGTCACTGACGTGACAGATGCCGTTTGAGGAATGGTTCCATGACCGCTGTATGATTATGCTATACAGATGTGTCACGACGTGACAGATGCCTGTATGGAAATGTTTCCAAGACCGCTGTATGATTATGCTAACCAAGGGTGTCACTGACGTGACAGAAAGCCTGTTTGAGGAATGGTTCCAAGACCGCTGTATGATTTTGCTAACCAGAGTGTGTCACTGACGTGACAGATGCCTGTTTGAGGAATGTTCCAAGACCGCTGTATGATTATGCTAACCAGAGTGTGTCACTGACGTGACAGATGCCTGTTTGAGGAATGTTCCAAGACCGCTGTGTGATTATGCTAACCAGAGTGTGTCACTGACGTGACAGATGCCTGTTTTGAGGGAAAGGTTCCAAGACCCCTGTATGATAATGCTAACCAGAGTGTGTCACTGCGTGAAAAGATGCCTGTTTGAGGAATGGTTCCAAACCGCTGTATGATTATGCTAACCAAGTGGTTCCTGGGCGGACAGATCCTGTTGAGGAATGGTTCCAAGACCGCTGTATGATTATGCTAAAGGGGAGTGTGTCACTGACGTGACAGATGCCTGTTTGAGGGAATGGTTCCAAGACCACTGTATGATATGCTATACGAGTGTGTCACTGACGTGACAGAATGCCTGTTTGAGGAATGGTTTTCCCAAAACCGCTGTATGATTATGCTAACCAGAGTGTGTCACTGACGTGACAGATGCCTGTTTGAGGAATGGTTTTCCCAAGACCGCTGTAAAGATTATGCTAACCAGAGTGTGTCACTGACGTGACAGATGCCTTTTTTTGAGGAAAGGTCCAAGACGCTGTATGATTATGCTAACCAGAGTGTGTCACTGACGTGACAGATGCCTGTTTGAGGAATGGGTTCCAAGACCCCCTGTAAGATAATGCTCTACAGAGTGTGCACTGACGTGACAGATGTCTATTTGAGGAATGGTTCCAAGACCGCGTATGATTATGCTAACCAGAGTGTGTCACGACGTGACAGATGGGCCCGTTTGAGGAATGGGTTTCCCAAGACCGCTGTATGATAATGCTATAAAAGAGTGTGTCACTGACGTGACAGATGCCTGTTTGAGGAATGGTTCCAAGACCGCTGTATTTATAATGCTATACAGAGTGTGTCACTGACGTGACAGATGCCTGTTTGAGGAATGGTTCCAAGACCGCGTATGATAATGCTAACCAGAGTGGTCACTGACGTGACAGATGCCTGTTTGAGGAATGGTTTCCAAGCCCTGTATGATAAGCTATACAGAGTGTGTCACTGACGTGACAGATCCTGTTTGAGGAATGGTTCCCAAAACCGCTGTATGATAATGCTATACAGAGTGTGCACGACGTGACAGATGCCTGTTTGAGGAATGGTTCCAAGACCCTGTATGATAATGCTTTAAAAGAGTGTGTCACTGACGTGACAGATGCCTGTTTGAGGAATGGTTCCAAGACCGCTGTATGAAAAATGCTATACAGAGTGTGTCACTGACGTGACAGATGCCCTGTTTGAGGATGGTTCCAAGACCGCTGTGATAAAGCTATACAGAGTGTGTCACTGACGTGGGCAGGGCCTGTTGAGGGAAATTTTTCCAAGACCGCTGTATGATTTAAAGCTATGCAGGGGTGTTTTCACTGACGTGACAGATGCCTGTTTGAGGAATGCTCCAAGACCGCTGTATGATAATGCTATACAGAGTGTGCACTGACGTGACAGATGCCTAAATTTTAGGAATGGTTCCCCAAAACCGCTGTATGATAATGCTATACAGAGTGTAAACACTGACGTGACGATGCCTGTTTGAGGAATGGTTCCAAGACCCCTGTAAAGATAATGCTAAGCAGAGTGTGTCACTGACGTGACAGATGCCTGTTTGAGGAATGGTTCCCAGACCGTGTATATCATGCTAACCAGAGTGTGTCACGACGTGACAGATGCCTGTTTGAGGGAAAGGTTCCAAGACCGCTGTATGATCATGCAACCAGAGTTGTCACTGACGTGACAGATGCCTGTTTGAGGAATGGTTCCAAGACCGCTGTAGATTATGCTAACCAGAGTGTGTCACTAACGTGACAGATGCCTGTTTGAGGAATGGTTCCAAGACCGCTGTATGATTATGCTAACCAGAGTATGTCACTGACGTGACAGATGCCTGTTTGAGGGAAAGGTTCCAAGACCGCGTATTGATTATGCTAACCAGAGTGTGTCACTGACGTGACAGATGCCTGTTTGAGGGAATAGTTTCCAAGACCGCTGTTGATTATGCTAACCAGAGTGTGTCACTGACGTGACGATGCCTGTTGAGGATGGTTCCAAAACCGCTGTATGATTATGCTAATCAGAGTGTGTCACTGACGTGACAGATGCCTGTTTGAGGAATGGTTCGAAGACCGCTGTATGATTAAGCTAACCAAGTGTGTCACTAACGTGACAGATGCCTGTTTGAGGAATGGTTCCAAGACCGCTGTATGATTATGCTAACCAGAGTATGTCACTGACGTGACAGATGCCTGTTTGAGGAATTTGGTTCCAAGACCGCTGTATGATTATGCTAACCAGAGGTGTCACTGGGGGTGACAGATGCCGTTTGAGGAATAGTTCCCAAAACCGCTGTTATGATTATGCTAACCAGAGTGTGTCACTGACGTGACAGATGCCTGTTTGAGGAATGGTTCCAAGACTGCTGTATGATTATGCTAACCAGGTGGGTCACTGACGTGACAGATGCCTGTTTGAGGAATGGTTTGAAGACCGCTGTATGTTATGCTAACCAGAGTGTGTCACTGACGTGACAGGCCTGTTTGAGGAATGGTTCCAAGACCGCTGTAGATTATGCTAACCAGAGTGTGTCACTGACGTGACAGATCCTGTTTGAGGAATGGTTCCAAGACCGCTGTATGATTATGCTAAACCGAGTGTGTCACTGACGTGACAGATGCCTGTTTGAGGAATGGTTCCAAGACCGCTGTATGATTATGCTAACCAGAGGGGTGTCACTGACGTGACAGATGCCTGTTTGAGGAATGGTTCCAAGACCGCTGTATGATTATGCTAACCAGAGTGTGTCACTGACGTGACAGATGCCTGTTTGAGGGAATGGTTCCAAGACTGCTGTATGTAATGGCAAACCGAGTTTTGTCACTGACGTGACAGATGCCTGTTTGAGGAATGGTTCCAAGACCGCTGTATGATTATGCTAACCAGAGTGTGTCCCCTGACGTGACAGATGCCTGTTTGAGGAATGGTTCCCAAAACCGCTGTATGATTATGCTAACCAGAGTGTGTCACTGACGTTTACAGATGCCTGTTTTAGGAATGGTTCCAAGACCGCTGTATAATTATGCTAACCAGGGTGTGTCACTGACATGACAGATGCCTGTTTGAAGAATGGTTCCAAGACCGCTGTATGATGTTTCTATACAGAGTGTGTCAGTGACGTGACAGATGCCTGTTTGAAGAATGGTTTCCCAAGACCGCTGTATGATAAGCTATACGAGTGTGTCACTGACGTGACAGATGCCTGTTTTAAGAATGGTTCCTACTCAAAGGGCACGAGGGGGAGTGCAGACCTACACGATACTTTTTCTTTATGTCTGGAAACTGAATTGAACTGTATGATTTGTTCATATGCTTTTATTTTCTGCAATGGATATGTATATTACATTCAGGAAGTATGTATAGTGCTGCGAGCATAGTATGTTAGATATAGTTATCAATTCACAAAAGGTCACTTTATATTACTTATCGCTCATGGAAGTCTCGTTAACGTCAAGCTGTACAGAATCTGAGTTCGGCTTCTGATTTGAATTTGCGACTCAGATACACATCAGAATCAATAGCTGTTTTCCTGAGCCACATTCTATCTTTCCACAATTTGTGTGTGTGTGTGTGTGTGTGTGTGTGTGTGTTGTGTGTGTGTGTGTGTGTGTGTGTGTGTGTGTGTGTGTGTGTGTGTGTGTGTGTGTGTGTGTGTGTGTGTGTGTGTGTGTGTGTGTGTGTGAGTGTGTGTGTGTGTGTGTGTGTGTGTGTGTGTGTGTGTGTGTGTGTGTGTGTGTCTGTCTGTCTGTCTGTCTGTCTGTCTGTCTGTCTGTCTGTCTGTCTGTCTGTCTTTGTCTCTGTGTGTCTATGTGTGTGTGAAATTTTGGATCAGACAGGGTCTTTTTAGTAACA
>CM031611.1:10978521-10986021 GCA_018398815.1 Conus ventricosus | reverse complement strand
TGTCACAGTGCTCCTCCAGACTGTCGATTTCTGTCTTCATCCTGTCGATGTCGGAAAGCAGCACTGCAATATTGTTTCCATTCTGCGTACACGCACAGAAGAGTTCATTAATATCGCTCTTAGTTTTGTTCGCAGACGAGGCCCGGCGTTCACTTTCTTCTTCCAGTTTGTCACATCGTCGGCCTATCTCACTGCACGTGGTTACCACTCTGTGTGTGTGTGTGTGTGTGTGTGTGTGTGTGTGTGTGTGTGTGTGTGTGTGTGTGTGTGTGTGTGTGTGTGTGTGTGTGTGTGTGTGTGTGTGTGTGTGTGTGTGTGTGTGTGTGTGTGTATGTGTGTGTGTGTGTGTGTGTGTGCGTGCGTGTTTGTGCGTGCGTGCGTGCGTGCGTGCGTGCGTGCGTGCGTGCGTGCGTGCGTGCGTGCGTGCGTGCGTGTGTGTGTGTGTGTGTGTGTGTGTGTGTGTGTGTGTGTGTGTGTGTGTGTGGTGTGTGTGGGGTGCGCGCGCGCGTATACGAGAATCTACGCGCATGTGAGTGTATGTGTTTGTGTATGTGCAAATATGTTTTTTGTTGTATGTGTGTTGGGAGGGAAGTGGGGGGGGGGGGACACGTGGATGAGCCGAAGAGGCACGTTACATTGATACAGAGATGGAGAATAGGTTGAAAAGCAGACTCCGAGTCTGAAAAGTAGTCGTGGGTAATATGAAGGTCTTCATGGAACAGTAAATCCGAACAGTTAATGTGAGGGTTTGTCGTACCAAGTCCTCTTCAAATATTCAGGTGCATGTTGAATGTTCTTTTTACATAAAACTTCTGACTGCTGCAATGAATTCTGACCGGCGTGTGAGAACTGTGTTTATCAGCCGGCGAAGTGTGAAAAACTGACAGCGTGCATCAGAAATCCCTTGTTGATTGCTTTCAGCACGAACCGCAGACGAAAGAAGATTCTCCCTGCTGGTTTTGGAATTGTATTTGACATTGCAATCTGAACGTCAGGGTCAACTCTCCGGGCATATCGATGTTCACCTTCCCTAGAGATAGCGCTGTGCTCGCAGTCTGACTCTGTTGTGTCTGCACTCCAAACGTGAAAAGAAGATTGTGGGGAGCGAGGCAGAAGTGCAGAGAAAGAAAGAAAGAAAGAAAAGAAAGAAAGAAAGAAGAAAGAAAGAAAGAAAGAAAGAAGAGGGAAGGAATCGCAAGGAACGAATGAAGGAAAGCATCTATGTTAGATATCTTCACGGGGCAGTTCTGCAAAGCATGATGATTGTAAATTGACGATGTAGAGTCCACGTCAGTTTTTCAACTTGAGATAGAAACTGAGATATTCCACCCTCCATGCTCTACCGTCCTTCTCACTCCAGGGCCCGCGGCAGGAACAGAGCTCGCATCTTCCAGGTGCACTCAAAACACCCAGCTCTACACAACTCCTTCGTCCCCCGAACAAGTGAGGGAGTGGAACAAACTTTCCAGTGAGACCACTACAGCTCCAACAGTAGTGGCATTCAGCCGCCTGCGCTGCAGCTCCAGTGACCTGCAGCCCCCCCCCCCCCCCCCTCTCCCCCCAAGGCTGGCCACTTGTGAAAATCCACACTAGATTTGTACATGTATATAGTTTTAATCCTGTTTTACACAAACAGCCATCCAACCAGCTGGCACTCAGCTAAACAGAGAGCCTTCAACGCCAATTTGGCCCGGCTCTACATAAAGAAAAAGAAGAAGAGAAGATGGAGAAAAAGGCAGAACAGCTGTGAGACCAATCGTGTCTGATGTTTCCTTGGGGGTACGATAACAGATGTTCAGGAAGCTGGATTCTCCAGAGAAAAAAAGGTCATCATAGTCCGACAAACTTAACGAGAAATTCCTTCAGCACTAGACACCCTGCACACAAGCGGACAGTCTTTAAATCCAGTGCATGTACCTGAAAGGTGGTGGGTGGAGATTGTTGGTGGGTGGGTGGCTGCGTTTTATTTCTTAATTTAATTTTGTTGTTGTCGTTGCTTTCCCGTTTGTTCAACAACTGCAGTCACAGAGTTCTGTGAGTCGTTGAGGACGACTGCAGTCAGAGAGTTCTGAGAGTCGTTGAGGACGACTGCAGTCAGAGAGTTCTGTGAGTCATTGAGGACGACTGCAGTCAGAGAGTTCTGTGAGTCGTTGAGGACGACTGCAGTCAGAGTTCTGTGAGTCGTTGAGGACGACTGCAGTCAGAGAGTTCTGTAAGTCGTTGGGGACGACTGCAGTCAGAGAGTTCTGTGAGTCGTTGAGGACGACTGCAGTCAGAGAGTTCTGTAAGTCGATGAGGACGACTGCAGTCAGAGAGTTCTGTGAGTCGTTGAGGACGACTGCAGTCACAGAGTTCTGTAAGTCGTTGAGGACGACTGCAGTCAGAGAGTTCTGTGAGTCGTTGGGGGACGACTGCAGTCACAGAGTTCTGTGAGTCATTGAGGACGACTGCAGTCAGAGAGTTTTGTGAGTCGTTGAGGACGACTGCAGTCACAGAGTTCTGTGAGTCGTTGAGGACGACTGCAGTCAGAGAGTTCTGTGAGTCGTTGAGGACGACTGCAGTCACAGAGTTCTGTGCGTCATTGAGGACGACTGCAGTCACAGAGTTCTGTGAGTCGTTGAGGACGACTGCAGTCACAGAGTTCTGTGAGTCGTTGAGGACGACTGCAGTCACAGAGTTTTGTGAGTCGTTGAGGACGACTGCAGTCACAGAGTTCTGTGAGTCATTGAGGACGACTGCAGTCACAGAGTTCTGAGAGTCTTTTGAGGACGACTGCAGTCAGAGAGTTCTGTAAGTCGTTGAGGACTACTGCAGTCAAAGAGTTCTGTGAGTCATTGAGGACGACTGCAGTCACAGAGTTCTGTGAGTCATTGAGGACGACTGCAGTCACAGAGTTCTGAGAGTCGTTGAGGACGACTGCAGTCAGAGAGTTCTGTAAGTCGTTGGGGGCGACTGCAGTCAGAGATTTCTGAGAGTCGTTGAGGACGACTGCAGTCACAGAGTTCTGTAAGTCGTTGAGGACGACTGCAGTCAGAGAGTTCTGTGAGTCGTTTGAGGACGACTGCAGTCAGAGAGTTCTGAGAGTCGTTGAGGACGACTGCAGTCAGAGAGTTCTGTGACCCGTTGAGGACGACTGCAGTCAGAGTTCTGTAAGTCGTTGAGGGACGACTGCAGTCACAGAGTTCTGTAAGTCGTTGAGGACGACTGCAGTCACAGAGTTCTGTGAGTCATTGAGGACGACTGCAGTCACAGAGTTCTGTGAGTCATTGAGGACGACTGCAGTCACAGAGTTCTGTGAGTCGTTGAGGACGACTGCAGTCACAGAGTTCTGTGAGTCGTTGAGGACGACTGCAGTCACAGAGTTCTGTAAGTCGTTGAGGACGACTGCAGTCAGCGAGTTCTGTAAGTCGTTGAGGACGACTGCAGTCACAGAGTTCTGTAAGTCATTGAGGACGACTGCAGTCACAGAGTTTTGTGAGTCGTTGAGGACGACTGCAGTCACAGAGTTCTGAGAGTCGTTGAGGACGACTGCAGTCACAGAGTTCTGAGAGTCGTTGAGGACGACTGCAGCCCAGAGAGTTCTGAGAGTCGTTGAGGACGACTGCAGTCACAGAGTTCTGTGAGTCATTGAGGACGACTGCAGTCAGAGAGTTCTGTAAGTCGTTGAGGACGACTGCAGTCACAGAGTTCTGTGAGTCGTTGAGGACGACTGCAGTCAGAGAGTTTGTAAGTCATTGAGGACGACTGCAGTCACAGAGTTCTGTAAGTCGTTGAGGACGACTGCAGTCACAGAGTTTTGTGAGTCGTTGAGGACGACTGCAGTCACAGAGTTCTGTAAGTCGTTGAGGACGACTGCAGTCACAGATTCTGTGGGTCGTTGAGGACGACTGCATCAGAGAGTTCTGTAAGTCGTTGAGGACGACTGCAGTCACAGAGTTCTGAGAGTCGTTGAGGACGACTGCAGTCACAGAGTTCTGTAAGTCGTTGAGGACGACTGCAGTCACAGATTTTCTGTGAGTCGTTGAGGACGACTGCAGTCACAGAGTTCTGTGAGTCGTTGAGGACGACTGCAGTCAGAGAGTTCTGTGAGTCGTTGAGGACGACTGCAGTCACAGAGTTTTGTGAGTCGTTGAGGACGATGTTTACATAACACCATAGGTGATCTTCCAATGCTCTTGTTTCTTCTGAATGTCGTATATCTCATCTGTCGTCTTTTTCTCCAAATCAACATGTTGCGTTTACATGGCCTCAATTACCAAGTGTGATACATGTTATTTCTCTTAACATTGCGTTGGAGTTTGCTTTTGTGATGTAATTCTTTCAAATGTTGAAGTTTTCTTGTTATTATTATGAATAATTATATAACGCCTATCCTTGGCTAGAGACCAGGCTCTAAGCGCTTTGCAATCCACACTCGTTTACATAACGGGCTGCCTCCTGGGTAGTGCCGACTGAAGAGCTGCCTGCTGGCGCTTCGTTCAGTCGTTTTCCCGTGTCATCCAATCAGTATCGTTCAATATCGTTCACTCAGTTTCCTTACTTCCTTAATCCTTTCCATTTCTCACGCAGGCTGCATGCTATGTGTAACGAGTCATCCATACCCAAAGGCCAAACTGGCCTTCACTTCCGAAAGTTGGTGATGGGATTTTACGTGTATGCAAGATGTTATGCGTGTGTTCACACATGGAACCTCGGTTTATAGTCTCATTCGGAAGAACTGTATGGGAAATGGTGTCAGAACCAATGTTAACTCCGAGGGAATAATCTCTCTGTACCGAAACGGCCCGGCGGAGATTCGAAACCGCAACCCCAGGATCACCAAGTTTACGAGTCTGGCGCTCTACCACTGAGCTATTCCGGCTCCTAAGACATGCAGGGAGTTGAGGCATCAATGTCGTCTCTTCCCCTCCCCTTCCCTGTATTCCCTCAGAAAAGGGAAGAGAAATACAAGTCCAGCTTCTCCAGGACAAGTATGCCTGCATGATATTTTCTATGAAAATCTATTTGTGGTGTTTTCGTAGATAAGGAACTGGATGTTGATTTATCGACCTAGTTGAACAATACGTGTGTTTGGCCTTTTTTACACCAAATATTCCAAACGGACCAAGGGTTTGGAAAATGTTTACTGGATTTCAAACGATTTTGATGCCGTCTCCTTTTCTCGTCTAACTGACCACGTGATTTGTGTGTGGCAGCGCTTCAGTCGGCACTACCCGGTAGGCAGCCCGTTGTGTAAACGAGTGTGGATTGTAAAGCGCTTAGAGCTTGGTCTCTAGCCGAGGATAGGTATATAGGCGCTATACAAGTATTATAATAATAAAATTAATGATGATGATGACAATAATAAAAATAATAATAATAATAATGATGATGATATGATGATGATGATGATGATGATGATGATGATGATGATGATGATGATGATGATGATGATGATGATGATACTGTACTCAGTTAATGACCTGGTCTGTTAGAGATTTACAGCTTGTAGTTGAGTATCTCTGTGGAGGATGAACACACAGAGGTAAGATTCGGAAGATTTGGAGAGAAGGAGAGCAGCACTGAGAGACAAGCATGAAGAGTGGAAGCCGAGGACATCGAAAACGTGGTAATTAACTGTGTAGGACTAACGTTTTCGTAAAGAACGATTTGTTTCGTTAGTCTTATCAGTGGTAAACACAAACATACATACAAACAATGCTGCTGTATAGAACACTGGTAGGCGTTTGTATGTATGCATGTGTGTGTGCATGTGTGTGTGTGTGTGTGTGTGTGTGTGTGTGGTGTGCGTGTGCGTGTGCGTGTGTGTGTGTGTGTGTGTGTGTGTGTGTGTGTGTGTGTGTGTGTGTGTGTGTGTGTGTGTGTGTGTGTGTCTGTGTGTCTGTGTGTCTGTGTCTGTGTCTGTGTGTGAATGACAGAAACGGAAAGATACCAACACAAGGTGAAACAGACAGAGAAATGGCAGACAGAAACGAACCCAATGAGACATAACGGTTGCTGCTGCCATCACTTAGGGGACCAAACAGGCATCTGTCTTCACTGCCCAGACGCACTGGCGTCAGCAGACTGGACATCATCCTTCTCCCTCTGCCTTGGCCTCGGAGGGAAATGCTAATGAGTCTGTCGGTTCACACCTCTTCCTCCCGTTCTTTACATACACGCGCACACTCGTTTTCTCCTGTCTTACTCTGTGTTTTCTCCAAGGCGGTCTTTCGCCTCATTCTCTCTCTCTCTCTCTCTCTCTCTCTCTCTCTCTCTCTCTCTTCTCTCTCTCTCTCTCTCTCTCTCTCTTCTCTCTCTCTCTCTCTCTCTCTCTCTCTCTCTCCTCTCAAAAAACAAAAACAAAAAACAAACAAACAAACAAACAACCAACAAACAAAAAATACATTATCTCTATGTATCTTGTAGATATCTGTTGACCCAGTTTAACGAAAGCGAACGACTAGACTAGGTAAAGCAGGGCACACATTTGCATCTTGTTTTACCATCCTTACAGTACCAGGAGACTGCTACAACAACAACAACAACAACAATTCTGGTCCGGGGTCTTTAACAGTCTAAAGCAACTCTGAACCAGCTCTGAAGTGAGGGAAAGATGTTAATGGAATAATGGCTTCCTCTTTATGGAAATGATTATCTCCCCCTCTCCGATCTTCTCATAATTATTCACTGTACGCTATCACCCCATCGCACCATCACCCTCCCCCCTCCCCATGTGCTCCTTCATCCTCTTTTTTTGTTTGACCAAAAAACAATTTGTGTCTGCTGTTTCGTGAACTGAGTATTGTCGGTCTTCGCCTTGCTCTCTCCTGTCTTACATCTCTCCTGTATTACACCTCTCCTGCCTTACATCTCTCCTGCCTTACATCTCTCCTGTCTTACACCTCTCCTGTCTTACATCTCTCCTGTCTTACACCTCTCCTGCCTTACATCTCTCCTGCCTTACATCTCTCCTGCCTTACATCTCTCCTGTCTTACACCTCTCCTGTCTTACACCTCTCCTGTCTTACACCTCTCCTGTCTTACATCTCTCCTGTCTTACACCTCTCCTGCCTTACATCTCTCCTGCCTTACATCTCTCCTGCCTTACATCTCTCCTGTCTTACACCTCTCCTATCTTACACCTCTCCTGTCTTACATCTCTTCTGTCTTACACCTCTCCTGTCTTACATCTCTTCTGTCTTACACCTCTCCTGTCTTACATCTCTCCTGTCTTACATCCCTTGTCTTATGTCTTCTCTTTTACATCTCTCCTGTGTTACAACTCTCCTGTCTTACAACTCTCCTGTCTTACAACTCTCCTGTCTTACATCTCCTGTCTTATATCTTCTGTTTTACATCTCTCCTGTCTTACATCTCTTGTCTTACATCTCTCCTGTTTTACATCTCCTGTCTTACATCTCTCCTGTCTTACATCTCTCCTGTCTTGCATCTCTTGTCTTACTTCTCTCCTGTTTTACATCTCTCCTGTCTTACATCTCTCCTGTCTTACATCTCTCC
>CM031611.1:10970932-10973432 GCA_018398815.1 Conus ventricosus | reverse complement strand
CCGTCTACTCTCCTCTCCTCTCGTCTCTCTCTCTTCTCTCTTCTCTCTCTCTCTCTCCTCTCCTCTCTCACTCTTCTCTTCTCTCCTCTCTCTCTCTCTCTCCCCCTTCGATAGGAGGATCGCTTATTCCATATATCTGTGTGTGCTGATTCTTTCTTCTTTGTAATCAATTCTTTGTTTTTGTTTGTTGTTTAAATCGTTTCTTTTTCCTTTTAAAGTTATCTACGCTTAACTGTTAATGCATGAACTTTTTAATGTTATGAAGATATGTGTTTGTTAAAAGTTTTGTAAGTCTTCGTCGCTAGTCATACTTTGTCCCTTAACGGGCAAGGGCCGGATGAAAAAAAGCATGTGTTTTGCTTATCTGTTACCCTTGGAAATAAAGATTATCATTATCATCATCTCTGAGTTGCCTTCAACGCGGTGATAACCCTGATATGGGCCCTTTGCAGTCGGCTGGGCTATGAGCAACATTAACGTACCCCCCCCCCCCTCTCTCTCTCTCTCTCTTTTCTCTCTCTCGTCTGTCTCTCTCTTTCTCTCTCTCTCTCTCTCTCTCTCTCTCTCTCTCTCTCTTTCTCCTCTCTCTCTCTCTTCTCTCTCTCTTCTCTTTCTCTCTCTCTGTCTCTCACTCTCCTCTCTCTCTCTCTCTCTCCTCTCTCTCTCTCTCTCTCTCTCTCCTCTCTCATCTCTCTCTCTCTCTCTCTCTTCTCTCTCTCTCTCTCTTTCTCTCTTCTCTCTCACTCTCTCCTCTCTCTCTCTCTCTCCTTCTCTCTCCTCTCATCTCTCTCTCTCACTCTCTCTCTCTCTCTACTTTAATATGCTACAATGGTAACAGAGACAGGCCAGCACATCCCTCTTTCATCATTCAACACTAGGCATTCCAGAAACGTGAACCTTGGCCCGTTGGTATCGCTACTGACCTACGTTTTGTTGTGTTTGTTGTTGTGCTTGTATGTCTCACTGTCAGTGCCTTTGTTTGTTGTGCTTGTATGCTCATCTCCGTCCAATGCCTTTGTTTGTTGTGCTTGTATGTCTCATCTGTCAATGCCTTTGTTTGTTGTACTTGTATGTCTCATCTGTCAATGCCTTTGTTTGTTTGTTGTGCTTGTATTTCTCATCTGTCAATGCCTTTGTTTGTTTGTTGTGCTTGTATGTCTCATCTGTCACTGCCTTTGTTTGTTTGTTGTGCTTGTATGTCTCATCTGTCAATGCCTTTGTTTGTTGTGCTTGTATGTCTCATCTGTCAATGCCTTTGTTTGTTGTGCTTGTATGTCTCATCTGCCCAATGCCTTTGTTTGTTTGTCGTGCTTGTATGTCTCATCTGTCAATGCCTTTGTTTGTTGTGCTTGTATGTCTCATCTGTCACTGCCTTTGTTTGTTTGTTGTGGCTTGTATGTCTCATCTGTCAATGCCTTTGTTTGTTTGTCGTGCTTGTATGTCTCATCTGTCAATGCCTTTGTTTGTTGTGCTTGTATGTCTCATCTATCACTGCCTTTGTTTGTTTGTCGTGCTTGTATTTCTCATCTGTCAATGCCTTTGTTTGTTGTGCTTGTATGTCTCATCTGTCAATGCCTTTGTTTGTTTGTTGTGCTCGTATGTCTCATCTGTCAATGCCTTTGTTTGTTTGTTGTGCTTGTATGTCTCATCTGTCAATCCCTTTGTTTGTTTGTCGTGCTTGTATGTCTCATCTGTCAATGCCTTTGTTTGTTGTTCTTGTATGTCTCATCTGTCACTGCCTTTGTTTGTTTGTTGTGCTTGTATGTCTCATCTGTCACTGCCTTTGTTTGTTTGTTGTGCTTGTATGTCTCATCTGCAAATGCCTTTGTTTGTTTGTCGTGCTTGTATGTCTCATCTGTCAATGCCTTTGTTTGTTGTGCTTGTATGTCTCATCTGTCAATGCCTTTGTTGTTGTGCTTGTATGTCTCATCTATCACTGCCTTTGTTTGTTTGTTGTGCTTGTATGTCTCATCTGTCAATGCCTTTGTTTGTTTGTTGTGCTTGTATGTCTCATCTGTCAATGCCTTTGTTTGTTGTGTTTGTATGTCTCATCTGTCAATGCCTTTGTTTGTTTGTTGTGTTTGTATGTCTCATCTGTCAATGCCTTTGTTTTTTGTGCTTGTATGTCTCATCTGTCAATGCCTTTGTTTGTTGTGTTTGTATGTCTCATCTGTCAACGCCTTTGTTTGTTGTGCTTGCATGTCTCATCTGTCAATGCCTTTGTTTGTTGTGCTTGTATGTCTCATCTGTCAATGCCTTTGTTTGTTGTGCTTGTAATGTCTCATCTGTCAATGCCTTTGTTTGTTGTTCTTGTATGTCTCATCTGTCACTGCCTTTGTTTGTTTGTTGTGCTTGTATGTCTCATCTGTCAATGCCTTTGTTTGTTTGTTGTTCTTGTATGTCTCATCTGTCAATGCCTTTTTTTGTTTGTTGTGCTTGTATGTCTCATCTGTCAATGCCTTTGTTTGTTTGTTGTGCTTGTATGTCTCATCTGTCAATG
>CM031611.1:10963432-10968432 GCA_018398815.1 Conus ventricosus | reverse complement strand
CTTATAGAACAGGGAGTACTTTAGAATGGGAACGAAGAAATGCTGTCTGTGTGTCTGTCTGTCTGTCTGTCTGTGTGTCCGTGTGTCCGTGGTCAAAATGTGTTCCACTCGCTCCAGACAAAACTACTGGGCCGTGTCACGGAACGCTAAGCCGGACATAAAGAAACAAACACCCCCCCCCCCCCCCCCCCCCCCCCAACTAACCCATTAAATGGACAACACACCACACAGGAACTGACAACAAAACAAAATTTTATTCCCGACACAACAATCAATGAACGGAATTTTCTATGTATTAGTCTCAGACCCTAGCCTGAAAACACACGGTTCCTACGGCCAAGGCAGCCACAACAAATTATTTAACCCTTTTTCTAGTTACGGTGTGCAGTGTTTCTCAGACCAGCGGATTATTACACATAGCATAATACAAATCAATCTTTCTTTCAAAACCAATTCCTCAAAAGAAACAACCACAACAACAACAACCAAACTATACTATCTTCACATAACTATGTTCATTTCGCATATAATTCACTGCGCACATTCATCCCTTCAGTCATACCCTTTTTAATCAACATCCATCCTTCATGTATGCACATCCAAACCCAATGTCTTCAGGTGTTTCACTGTCACCACACACACACACAAAAACACAAAAGGAAACCAGGCCACATGACGACATTAACGGTCTCACGACGACAGCGACGGCGACCAGACGAATCTTCCTGCCAGAGACAAGAATGACAGGTGACAGTGACACACTGGCTTTCACAACATCAGTGGAGTCGCAGCAACGGCGCCAACAGCAACGGCGATAACAGCAGCGGTGACACAGCAACGGCGACACAGACAACGGCGACCCAGCAACGGCGCCAGCAGCAACAGCGACACCAGCAACGGCGCCAGCGGCAACAGCTACGGCGACAGCAGCAACGGCAACACAGCAACGGCGACAGCAGCAACGGCGGCACCAGCAGCAACAGCGACACCAACTACGGCGACGTTAATGGCCAGGCTGTGAAGACCCGGTCGGATAGGAGGAAAGGGAAAAAAGCATGCAGCATTGAAAAAGGGAAAGGACCGGGACAACAGTCGGGGCACAGCAGGATGGGGAGTGCAGGTGGGGTAACTGCAGGCACCTGCGACGATCGCCGGACAGTCAGGGACAGGAATGCCAGCAACTGGCCGTCCACAGCTCCCCGACTAAGCTGCCCTGATCCGCCCGGTGTACCGGGCCACAGGATGGTGGGAATGCGCCCTCACCTGCTACAACACAGAACGACGACAACTGCGGCTGGCCACCCCAGCACCTGAACCTCAGGGTCGCAGCACTCAGAAACACCGACGACTGCACGACCAAGAGCAAAACGCTCACGAGGGCCGGCTCACCATGTCGACCGAAGTCAGACTCACAGCACAAACGCTGGCACCAGAACAAGAGCCCAACTGCTCTTCACCAAGGATTTTGACCGAAGTGCTAGCCACCCGGCCCCACCAAACTTTAAAGCCTGATGACTCAGCACTCACTCCTTGCCGAGTTCTGAACTCTACATAAACCGCACGTGAAACGGGACTCCACACGACACAAAACAGAAGACGGAAGGCTAACCCCCTCTCTTCCCACACTTATCCTTTCCCTGCCTGTGCATGGTAGCACACGCACGCCCAATATATGACTGGAACATACAGGTATCTAACACCCCCACCATCCTTCCTGAACCCAACAACTACCATATATGGCCCGGTAAGCCTACACCCCCATCGTGGAATGATGCTACGAATCGCCACAGAGCCGTCGGCGCGTCTGTATGATTTCCACGCTGATACAGATCGGTGACAGGACGATCTTTCTGAAAATTTGTAGGTATGTTCATTATGAGCCACAGATGATGCGCGATGTTTAGTTTACCGCTATAGCCGTTACTAACGGCTGTAACGGCCTGAAACGGTTTTTCTTCTTTACGGAATATCTCTGAAAGTACTGGTCCGATCTTTGTAAAAATGAGCAGGTACGTTCATTATGGGTCACGGATGGTGCCCGATGTTTTAGTTTACCACGTTATAGCCGTTACTAACAGCTGTAACGGCCTGTAACCGTTTTTCTTCTTTATGGAATATCTCAGAAAGTACTTGGCCGATCTTTCTGAAAATTTGTAGGTATGTTCATTATAGGTCACGAATAATGCCCGATGTTTTTGTTTACCATTATAACCGTTACTAACGGCTGTAACGGCCTGTAACGGTTTTTATTCTTTATGGAATATCTCGGAAAGTACTTGGCCGACCTTTATGAAAATTAGCAGGTATGTTCATCATGGGTCACGGATGATGCCTGATGTTTTAGTTTGCCCGGTTATTGTCGTTACTAACGGTTGTAACGGCCCGTAACGTTTTTCTTCTTTATGGAATATCTCAGAAAGTACTTGGCCAATTTATAAGCGGTTTGGATGACCTTGTGACAAATCGGAGCCTCTGTCCATATGTAAGTGATGTAATGCTGAAAATGGATTAAACAACCGTTAAAAACCGTTATTCTGCCGTTATGTCTTATATATAGGTGGATTTTAATTAAATTTGGTATATAGAAAGGCTATCACGCACAAATGGCACATTTATATAGTGTTTCAAAATTTGACCGTTAAAAACCGTTATTCTGGACATATTGTCCGATTTGGATGAAATTTAATATGTACACAGGCTTTAGCCCAGTGAGAACTAAAATACCGGTTTCAAAAGTGTATATCGGTTATATAACCGTTAAACCATTATTTTGCCCTCATTTTTTTTATATATTGGTGGGTTTTAATTAAATTTTGTATATAGAAAGGTTATCACACACAAATGGCACTTCCATGTAGTGTTTCAAAATGTGACCGTTAAAAACCGTTACTCAGGACATATAGTCCGATTTGGATGAAATTTAGTATGTACACAGGCTTTAGCCCAGTGAGGACTAAAATATCAGTTTCAAAAGTGTACATCGGTTAAATAACCGTTAAAACCGTTATTTTGCCTTTATTTCTTATCTCACAAAGCACTTGGCCGATTTATAAGTGGTTTGGAAAACTGGGAGTACGTTTATATGCTTCGCATCTTGTTCTGAATAAACAAATATCTGTTGATGATGTGATAACTTGAGTAAACAAGAAAACTCTAAGCGGGAGAGCACAGACCTCTACAAGACTGAATGGACACCACGTTCTCCCTTTGATCTACCTCCACCAAGGCTAAATGGACACCACATTGTCCCTGTGATCTACCTCCTCCAAGGCTGAATGGACACCACATTGTCCCTGTGATCTACCTCCTCCAAGGCTGAATGGACACCACATTGTCCCTGTGATCTGCCTCCACCAAGGCTGAATGGACACCACATTGTCCCTGTGATCTACCTCCACCAAGGCTGAATGGACACCACATTGTCCCTGTGATCTACCTCCACCAAGGCTGAATGGACACCACATTGTCCCTGTGATCTACCTCCAAGGCTGAATGGACACCACATTGTCCCTTTGATCTACCTCCACCAAGGCTGAATGGACACCACATTGTCCCTGTGATCTACCTCCAAGGCTGAATGGACACCACATTGTCCCTTTGATCTACCTCCACCAAGGCTGAATGGACACCACATTGTCCCTGTGGTCTACCTCCAAGGCTGAATGGACACCCCATTGTCCCTGTGATCTACCTCCACCAAGGCTGAATGGACACCACATTGTCCCTGTGATCTACCTCCACCAAGGCTGAATGGACACCACATTGTCCCTGTGATCTACCTCCAAGGCTGAATGGACACCACATTGTCCCTTTGATCTACCTCCCCACAAGGCTGAATGGACACCACATTGTCCCTTTGATCTACCTCCACCAAGGCTGAATGGACACCACATTGTCCCTGTGATCTACCTCCAAGGCTGAATGGACACCACATTGTCCCTGTGATCTACCTCCACCAAGGCTGAATGGACGCCACATTGTCCCTGTGATCTACCTCCAAGGCTGAATGGACACCACATTGTCCCTTTGATCTACCTCCACTAAGGCTGAATGGACACCACATTGTCCCTGTGATCTACCTCCACCCAGGCTGAATGGACACCACATTGTCCCTGTGATCTACCTCCAAGGCTGAATGGACACCACATTGTCCCTTTGATCTACCTCCTCCAAGGCTGAATGGACACCACTTTGTCCCTTTGATCTACCTCCTCCAAGGCTGAATGGACACCACGTTCTCCCTTTGATCTACCTCCTCCAAGGCTGAATGGACACCACTTTGTCCCTTTGATCTACCTCCTCCAAGGCTGAATGGTCACCACATTGTCCCTTTGATCTGCCTCCACCCAGGCTGAATGGACATCACATTCTCCCTGTGATCTACCTCCTCCAAGGCTGAATGGACACCACTTTGTCCCTTTGATCTACCTCCTCCAAGGCTGAATGGACACCACATTATCCCTTTGATCTGCCTCCACCCAGGCTGAATGGACATCACATTCTCCCTGTGATCTACCTCCTCCAAGGCTGAATGGACACCACTTTGTCCCTTTGATCTACCTCCTCCAAGGCCGAATGGACACCACATTGTCCCTTTGATCTACCTCCACCAAGGCTGAATGGACACCACATTGTCCCTGTGATATACCTCCTCCAAGGCTGAATGGACACCACATTGTCCCTTTGATCTACCTCCACCCAGGCTGAATGGACACCACATTGTCCCTGTGATCTGGACCTGCACGAAGAACTAGCAAGTTTATCTTTGTACCACATGCCATCTTTCCAGAACGCTTCATTAACATATGTACAGTCGGTTTTGCGTGATCGTGCCGATCTGTCATTGCATGTGTCCTACAATGCAGATCCACTACACAGATCGGCTCGAACATTCACTATGTTTATCCTTGGGTCAAATTACATCCCTCTTCCAAGTTTCGTGAAATCAGTATTCAAATTTCTGCCGTCATTTTGTCGGGCGGATCCTCAGTCCTGTTACC
>CM031611.1:10935932-10943432 GCA_018398815.1 Conus ventricosus | reverse complement strand
CTCTCAGAAATTTGGAGTATTTTGTTAATTAGTCTAATAATTAGCGATCTTTGAAAGTGGATATTCATGCAGTGTGGTATGTGACGTTGTGCTGATCACAGAGGTATAGTTTTTGTGACTGTCAGTGACCATGCCGTGGACAGTGTGTGTTTTCGTGTCAGGTGTGGCCTGTTTCTGGCCATTTACCTGACCTTCATGGCAAAGCGTGTCAGGTTGTGTTGATCATGCGCACGAGACTTGTGACAGTGCGGAACAGACTGGATATCGTGTTGTTTGTGTATTTGTCGCTGCCTACCTTCTGTGTTGTGGCGAGTTGAACTGAACCCTGGCCCAACGGATCGCGATCGCCCTTCCCAGCAAGTGAATGCGGAAAAGAACGGCACGACAGCGCCATCGTGTACCAGTTCAGCGGACAGGAGTAGCGCTACCGATCGTCCCCTCTCTTCATGTATGGATTCCTCAACTGCCCCTGTGGATGTTCTCTCTCAGATCATGGAGGCATTGAGAGTGCAAGAGGAGAGATCTAAATCTATAGATACTAACCTGGCTTCCATGCGGAATGATTTGAGTGACATTAAGACTGATCTTGGGCTACTCACAACAAAGTGTGATGAAATTGGCAGAAGATGTGACGACTAAGAAAGAGACACACAAGAGTTAGTTGCACTGGCAAAAAGAAACAAAAGAAGATATCAGTAACCTATTCAGTATTATGCACGGGAAATAGTGACAATCTCCAGAATGTGTTCAACGACATCGAGAGGGTGAAGCAGGAGGTGGATACACTTAAAGAAAATTAGTGAGAAGCTTGAAAGTTTTCTCGAAGAGACAATCTCAGAATGTATGGTGTCCCCCAAGAAGAAGCGTTCGAAAGTTACGAAACATGTGCCAGAGTAGTAACTGATGTTCTGAACAGCGTGACAGGACCAAAAGAATGGACAACTAATGATATCGCTCGAGCGCACAGAGTGGGTGAGAGTAGAGATGGCCGACCGAAACCAATGATTGTCAAGTTCAATCGTTGAAGGACAAAATGACGTGATTACCAATCGTGACTATCGTGAAAGACTGAGGGCAAAGGAGTGACTGTGGCTAATGACCTGACCAGAAAGCAGGCCAGTGTGGTGTCAAGGCCAGAAAAGAGGGCAAGTGTGCCTACTTAAGAAGGCCAATAGTGTGGGACCCAAACGACCTGACCCTAGAACCTACGCTGAGGTGGTGGCTGCCAAAGATGACCATGTGACCAATGCGGATGCTGCAACGACAACTACCGTCACCAGCGCAGCAGTCAAGGAAGCGACAACCAACGCAACAGGGGGCAGAGGTCAGCAGGCGAAAGAACGCGGAAGCCGTGACGGGGATTCCCCTCATCGCTTTAACCAGGCAGCGAGACCAGCTCACGGAGTTACACGTGTGCAGTGTGGAGGTAGCGTGGTGAGGAGGATACGGGGCGTGGAGGACAGAGCAACACGGGTCTTCGTCGGTTTTTCCCTCCCCCCACTCCTCCTCCCCTCCTCCAACAGGAGCTTGACTGGTCATCCCCTCCCAAGGCGATCAACACGGCAAGTGCGCTAGGACAGGCCGGATCATCTTGTAAATATGAAATTTCTGTTTAAAATGTTGAAAATTTATATAATAAGATTAGTGATGCTTCTTTCATTGATTACATTTCTAAGTTTGATGTTGTCTGCATGACAGAAACTTTTGTCGATGAGCTGTTTGACTTTAGTGGTATATTCCATGATTATATCAAATTTGCTGCTCCTGCAAAAAAGCTTTCTCGACACGGAAGACACTCAGCGGTGTGTTGCTCATGATCCGAAAATCCCTATCTAAATTCGTCTCAGCTGTCAATGTCAATTGTGAAAATGTAGTTGCTGTCAACAATAAACAATCTGTTTCAAAAGTGACAAAGATGTACTTCTGGTTGCATGTTGTATTGTGCCAGAAAATGGCCTCTATATAATACGATGGCAATTAAGGATGGTATAGTTAATTTGGAAGAAGTTTATACACGTCCTTCAAAAGGATAATGTGCATTGATGCTTATGGGTACTTTAATGCAAGAACTGGGTGTGAACAGCCAAGGATGGAAGACATGATAATTATACACCATGATGGATGATAATGAGGATGATGATGGTAATGATGAGGATCATGGAAGAGGAACTCGAAAGATAACGTGTGAATAATTTGGTCAGTCGCTGTTGAATTTCTGTTACAGTTTAACTGTGTCATTTTGAACGGCTGTTTTGACAATAATTCTAGTGGCGATTTTACTTTTGTTTCACCGCAGGTGCAAGTGTGATTGATTAGTCATTATGTCAAAAGACATTTGTCTGCGTGCAGCTGTGATTTATGTGTTTGGTGATCGAATCGGATTCCTGGCACTGCCTGTAGAATTTATTTGGAAAAATGTGGAGCAAGAATTCATTCAGTTACGTACAGTTCAAACCATAATGAGAATCACTATGTATGGTCAGAGGATATTTGTACATTTATCAAAATTGACAAAAATCTGCTGATTTCAAACAAATTTAGATAACGCTTATTAGTTCTTGATACAGATATCGATGCTTCTCTTGAAATAGTTACAAAGTCGTTATGCAGCGCAGCTGCGTGTATGAAGAACAACAGGAAATAAGAAGAGAAAGAGTGACTGTTTGATGCTGAATGTCACCGTAAAAAGAAAGCAGTTCGGGGTTACTATGGAAATTCAAGCGAGCAAAGCGAGCAAAGAATGCACTTCAACGAAAAAGAGAGGCGTACGTTAAGGAAGAAAGGAATATAAGTATTGTTAAACCAAAAAAAAACAGAGTATGATCAAGCAAGGTTGATTAAATTAAAGCAGTCAGTACATGATTCTATACTATTCTGGCAGACAGTCAGGTCTGTGAACACAAAATCAGTGATCTACAATTCTATACCTATAGATCAGTGGTAACGAACATTTCTTCTCACTCTTAATGAAATAGATATAATGCCACATCATGAGAAATGCGAATCAATAGTGAGAACAAACATTAGGTGTTTCTGATGCATCATTTAATGAAGCGATTTCCAGTCAAGAGGTCCTTGCCAGTATTGGTCATCTCAAGTCTGGGAAAAGCGCAGGCCCTGACAAATCATAGTGAAATTTTGAAACATGCAAATGTTGTTGTTATCGATTTTCTGGTTGTCTTTTTCAACAAATTTTTTTGATCATGGAATTTTCCCTAAACAATGGTCACGATCCATTATCGTACCAATATAATAAGAAAGGAGACGTTAATCAGCCAGAATAATTATCGTGGCATAGCCTAACAAGTGTTGTAAGTAAAGTTTATACACACATTTTAACGAAAAGGCTATCCATATGGGCAAAAGAAGAAGAAAAATTCTTGAAGAGCAGCAGGTTCCGAGCAGGGTATAGTACAATTGACCATATTTTCAACCCTCTATGCTATATACAGAATCTTTACAAAAGAATTCTAAACTGTACGTTGCATTTATCGATTTCACAAAAAGCGTTGACTCTGTGAACAGGAATTCACTGTGGGCAGTTTTGAGAGGAATGGTGTGAATGGCAAAATGTATAGGCCTTAAGAAGTATTTATGATTCTGTGTTGGCTTGTGTTCGTGACAAATGTTTTTTTATTCTGATTTATTTCAATTGTCCTAGGGAGTGAGACAAGGTGCCTACTGAGCCCCATATTGTTTTCCTTTTTCATTAATGAATTAGCTGTAGAATTGTCTGTGACTGGAAAGCATGGAATACAATTGATTCCTGGGCAGCCGAAATCTTTCTTCTCTTGTTTGCAGACGATGTCATACTGTTGTCGAATACAATAAATAGTCTTCAGAACCAGCTTGACAGCTTAAAAAGAGAAGCAGATAGATTACATCGAGTATTAATCTTAAAAAGACAAACGTAATAGGTTTAGAAAGGGAGGTCATTTGGCTGCCAGGGAGAGAAGGTTCTATGGAGGTAAAGAAGTGATGGTTACAAATTCTTACAAATATTTGGGAATGTTTTTACCACAAAATTAAGTATTGGTAGCAGTTTAATTAGACGTCTGTAGAAAAGGGAAGAAGGGGGTAATGGACAATATTGAGATCCATGAGAAAATTGAACACCTGGATGTAGATCTGTTTTGGAAACTATTTGACACACAAATAGAGCCCATATAACCACGCAGCTGAAGTGTGGGGACTGAAGAAGATAGGAAAAAAGTTGAAAAAGTGCATACCTTGCAATAAAAAGACTTTAGGTCTTCCCCTCCACACTTCTAATACTTTAGTTTATGGCGAAACAGGAAGATATCCCCTCTGTATTCGAATGTCTGTAAAGTGTATTAAATATTGGCTAAAACTTACTAACCTACCACTGTCGAGAATTTGCAGACAGTCATAGAAAGCTGTTATACAACATGAATCTGGTCACTTAAATTGGGCGTCAAATGTTAAGAGAATTTTATGTGAGAATGGATTTGGTATTGTATGGCTAAGCCAAGGTGCAGTTGTGAGTATGGTTTTATTAGTGAATTCAAAGAAAGACTTATCTCCTGCTATAAACAGCAATGGCATTCAGAATTGGAAGCTAATGATAAATATAGGTGGTTTCATTCTTTCAAAAATGTTTTTCAAGCAGAAAAATATTTATCATTTGTATTGGATAAATGGCATAGCGTTAGTCTTATCAGATTCAGACTAAGAGTTAGCGGCCTAAAAAATGTCAAACATTGGTTTCAAACTGAAGAAGATAAAAACAACGTTTGCCCGTCGTGTGGAAATGGAACAGAGGATGAAATTCATTTACTGTTCAATGCTCTGCTTATAATGAAAAGCGCAAAAGCTGTAATATTCTAAATCCTTTACAGAATCCTGATCAGAGATCGGTAACATATATTCTTTCAAATAACAATGAAAATGTAACGATATCCCTGGCTAGATTTTTAGCAGAAGCAATGAAGATTAGGAAAGTGTTAATTGAACAAAGTCAACAAATTACATGATGATCCACCATCTGTATACCCGCGTTCGCGCAAGCATCTCTCTGTTTCTGTCTCTGTCTCTGTCTCTCTCTCTCTTTCTCTCGCACTCTTTCCCCCCCCCCCCCTCTCTCTCCTCTCTCCTCTTCTCTCTCTACTCTCCTCTCTCTCTCTCTCTCTTCCCCTCTCTTATCTCTGCGTGCGCGCGTGTGTGTGAGTGCAGCGCGCGCGAGCGCGTGCGTGTGCATGCACCTGCATGTGCGTGCATATTTTCTTTCATGCTGTGTGTGGTATAGTCTTTTGATAAAGATATGAGATCATTTATGACAAAACATTTACTTATATATTATGAATGTCCCCCCTTGTCTGAAAGGGCTGTACAGCATTGGACAATAAAAAAGTGTCAGTGTCAGTGTCAGTGTCAGTGTCTCTCTCCTCCTCTCCATCTCTCCTCTCTCTCTCTCTCTCGTCCTCTCTCTCATCCTCTGCTCTCATCGTCTCTCTCTCTCATCTCACGCACGCACACACACAACACACACACACACACCACACACAACACACACCACACACACACACACACACACACACACACAAACACACACTTACAACTGCATAAACACCATATTCGAATCCACATCATCAGACCAGACACACAGTTACCTTACACTGGTTTCATCCCCAAAGGGATAGCATTATTTTCTTCCCTTCTCTGTTTATTTGTATGATGTGGATAATCCCTGTTGAAGTGACTGATCGAAGTTTTTACCAAGTTAACGATGTAATTAAGTCGTAATAGATGTCTTAGGCATTATCCAAAATAGTCGTGGATACAAACCTGGGCATTTTGTGAAGGGTCGGAATATCTTCAGCATTAATGAAAAGTCCGGCTTGAAACTGTAACTTTGGGACGTGCACAAAGATTCACAATCATGACATGAAATAACATCGAGAGAGAGAGAGAGAGAGAGAGAGAGAGAGAGAGAGAGAGAGAGAGAGAGAGAGAGAGAGAGAGAGAGAAATGCCTGACGGTAACATTCCAATATTCATCTTGCCAGTTCTATTCACAAACGCGGCAAATCATTAGATGGAGGCATTTCAGTTCTTCAGTATAGTGGTGGGCCTTTCCGTTTGCTGCGGATGAATCGTTTTGTTGGGGGACTGTTTTGACTTGATCCCAGAACAAATTGGACGATCTTTTGACTTGATCCCAGAACAAATTGGACGATCTTTTGACTTGATCCCAGAACAAATTGGACGATCTTTTTTCTTTCTTTGGTTGGATTTATTTTGCATAGATGTTACGATGTCGCCGACGAAAATGCACTTTGTTTTCTGTTGATGCAGGCGTATTTTGATTGTGGCAAAATAACGTAAAAATGCAGAAAGTAACTTGTTGGCGAAATAAAGCAGGCGATGTTCATTCGTGTGACAAACAAAGACGAATTGGAAACAGAACTTTTCTAATAAGAAAAAACAACTTATCTCTTTTACTTTGGATTTTAAGATTGTTGTGATTATTTTATTTTCAGTGCGTTTTTGGTTAAATATTGACTTCGGGTTATCATTTATAGATCTCTCTCTCTCTCTCTCCTCTCTCTCTCTCTCTCTCTCTCTCTCTCTCTCTCTCTCTCCTCTCTTCTCTCTCTCTCTCTCACACACACACACACACACACACACACACACATACACACACATACACACACACACACACACACACACACACACACACACACACACACATACACAACACACACACACACACACACACACACACACACACACACACACACACACACACACACACACACGCACGCACACACACACACACACGCCAGTGGGGGACCCATTTCAATGCTGACTGCCACAGCCAGACCATACCTCCAGCACTGTTGTTTGGCAAAACCGCCGCTCAGCTACAGACAGAAAGGTGAACTGAATGTTTTGGAACGTACAGATTCTGACCACTTTCCGCTGTCTTTTCAAATTGCTGCCCCATTGGGAAACTTGGTAGAAATTGGTGAAGAGATGCAAGATTATACCTTAGAAAAAATTGTTTGGAATGATGAATGCTCCTCGTTGTTTAGTGATACATTAGATAATGAAAATTCGAGTAGAAAACTTGATATTGCCATAAGTTTAATTGATTCTGATATAAACAATGCTCTAAATATGTTTAACGAAAGTTTAATTGAAAGCGCCGAATGTATGAAAAAACGTGTGCACGTTATGAAAGAAAGAGCGTCAAAAGACTGGTATGACCAAGAATGTCTTGTTGAGAAAAGAAAAACCAGGAGGCTGTTGAGAATTAGTGGCCGTCGTTGGAAGACACAGACAGGACTGCATATGTGATAGCTAGGCGTGAATATAAGCATTTATTAAAGAGAAAAGAGAAAGAGTTCAATAAATCAATAATAAGATAAGCTTGTTACATCTATAAAGTCTCAGAAAGAGTTTTGGGATGTTGTCCACAGGATATCACCACAAAGAAAACAGCCTAGAAATAACATTATAATAGATGTGTGGTTTCAAC
>CM031611.1:10925932-10930932 GCA_018398815.1 Conus ventricosus | reverse complement strand
CTCTCTCTCTCTCTCTCTCAGACGGCTGGTTTATATCGGTAACGGCTGTAAATGAATTTGGAGAGAGGTGTATGTTTGCCCAGAAATTTCGGACCGACAGTGATTTAACCATTTGGAAAAAAAGAACTGTTCAATGTTCAGGAAAAAACAAGTAAAAGATCCATTTAGTGCCCAGCTTGAGGAGATAGGTGATTGCCCGTTCTTCGTTTTCATTGTCTTGAATGTTGTTTGTTTTGCCTGAAGAAGATCAAAGAGGTCGAAACGCGTCGAGTTTTGTCTTAAAACTTGTTTGTCTCTTTCGTTCATGGGAATATTAATTTTTCTTTTAAATTTGAAAATTTAGTTTCGAAACATGATGATTTGAATACATCTATTCCTGAAAGGGGTGTTTCGAGGCTGCCAACTGAACAATCTAACAAAGACAATTGTGGAAGTGACGAAATAGTGTCAAAAATGGTAAAAATCAAACAGTGAATTATGGGATACTTTCATGACCAAACTGTTCAAAACTTTTTTTTCTGAAAAAAAAAGTTTATATCCTCAAGATCGGACAAAAAAGGTTATTGCGCCAATGTTAAAAGAAGGTGACAAGTCTGAGACAAACGATCGGAGATGGTTCATCGTTGAGCTGTGTGAGCAAATATTCTGTCATGGTTTCGCAAGAAAGATCTGTAAAATGGATAAAATGTAAATAAGGTTGACAGAGTCCCAGGCAGAGTTCAGAGAGAGAGATTCAACATGTGATCATATCTTTCATCACATTGAAATGTTTTCACTTTTAATGCACTTATAGTGAAATGCATTTTTAGAAAGATGATAAGTTACATCCCTGTTGGGTGGATCTGAAAAAAGACATATGATTTGGTGCCGCTTGAAATTTTGCTTAGAACTGGCATATACGTGGTAGATTTATGAAGGCTCTCATGGCGATGTGTAAGTCTGGTCTTTCGTGCGTAAAAAAGGATGACGGACCAACAGATTTTACGTTACTGTACTGCCGAATGTTTATAAGCGAAACTGTATCATCTATGGATGAAAATTGTAAGCATAGTATTCTACCGTTAGCCTGTCTTGTTGAATTATTCCTACTTTTCTCTGCAGACGGTATCATCCTTTGGTGTGACTCTACCAGTGACATTCAAAATCAAATTAGTATATACTAGATGAAGCTTATAAGAAACTCTTTAGGAACACCAATGAAAATAAAACGAAGATTATGTATTTTTCGGAAAGGCGGAATTGGGAATTAGAATGATAAATAGAGGCTGCAACGAGAATGTCTTAGGAATGGTAATTAAATGTAACCGTACCTCGTGTTCGTTTTTACCAAAGAGCTTACAGAAGCATGTTGATGTTTCGGCGGTAAAAAGCAAAATAAATTGCATCGAGTGTGTAAAACACGTAGGCAGACTCCATAATATTTCAGTTTATATATGTCTGTGCGATGTTGTTTTTTTTCGAGAATCTTTGACATTTGAGTGTAACTTATATTGACGTATACAGCTGAAATGCGAGACCTATACAAACTGATGCCGTTGAGAAAGATGAAAAAAAAAAAAAGCTCGCTTCTGCTCCTGCGCAATTTTTGACAGTCTCTTTGAAAGTACCATTTTTTTTGTGCATGCGTGCGTACGTGCGTGGGACCGTGCGTGGGTGCGTGCGTGCATGCGTGTGTGTGTGTGTGTGTGTGTGTGTGTGTGTGTGTGTGTGTGTGTGTGTGTGTGTGTGTGTGTGTGTGTGTGTGTTTTGCGTTTGTGTGTGTGTGTGTGTGTGTGTGTGTGTGTGTGTGTGTGTGTGTGTGTGTGTGTGTGTGTGTGTGTGAATTCGAACGGTTTCATTTATACCTTAATTGTTTCGTTAGATATATCAAGTATAGGCTTAAGATTTAAATACGGACATGTTTAGATCACCGAGACTCACGTACATCAATCCCAAGAAAAAAGCTCAAAGAGGTAAAACGTAGTTCCGTTGGAAACACTTTGTTTGCTATGGGGTTTCATCATGCATGTTAAATCAGTTCTAAAGCAGCGCCAGAAAACTCAGTTTTGTTCAAACAACACTGTATTTGCAAGACTTGAATGGCTGTGTCATAAATAAAGACATATGGCATTTACCGACTTTTTGAAACAACCATTGGATAGCCAACCTTGCTTCCAATATCTGAACAAAAGGTGTTTCCGTGAGTTGCTTGTTGACTAAGAACTTGGGTATTGCCAATATACAGTTGTTGTTTTCTCAGAATAATATTAAGAGAAAAATTCTTCGTCCGATCTGTAAATCAATAGAAGACAAAACCCATTCTATGCATGTTTGCCCTCTGTACAGTGAAATCAGATTCAAAATTCTGTACATGTTTGCCCTCTGTACAGCGAAATCAGATTCAAATACATGAGTGGAATTGAACGGCGTTATATTCATGTTCTGTGTAATGAATCAGAAACACATATCCGAAAATATGTGCACTCCGTCAGAAAAAATTTGTGGTCGAGTGTATGCAAGTATACACATTTTGTTGAAAGTACGAGCGACTAGTTACCATATGCTTGTTCTTCTTTTTTTACACATATCTTGGAGCTGTACCTTCAGACGAGAGAGAGAGAGAGAGAGAGAGAGAGAGAGAGAGAGAGAGAGAGAGAGAGAGAGAGAGAGAGAGAGAGAGAGAGAGAGAATAATATTTGTTCACTTAGATTTCGTCTGAAATCTAAGTGAACAAATATTATTCTCTCTCTCTCTGTCTCTCTGTCTCTCTGTCTCTCTCTCTCTCTCTCTCTCTCTCTCTCTCTCTCTCTCTCTCTCTCTCTCTCTCTCTCTCTCTCCCTACTAAATACGAATACTTTAAAACTTTTCAAGAAACATTTGCATAAACATCTTATGTCTCAGTAATTTAATTATTCGATTAAAATGATTAGCTCTCATCCGGAAAGTCTTTTGTGAACCATACTTTGAATACATCGTCAAAACATATGCCCTACTCCGTTAAAATCGCTCATCCCCACTTCCACTCTGTCTACCATCCCTTTTCTCCTCCTCCTACCTACCATTCTCTCTGCCCCACCCTCCTCTGACCTTTTCTGTGTAGTTTGTTTGTTTGTTCATTTATTTGTAAGTTCACTTCCCCCGCCCCCTCCCCCCCCCCCCCCCCCCCCATGCCATTATGACTTTTATGAATAGTTTGCTTATTATTATAGAATTAGATTACAGTGCCGCTATTTTGAATTGTCAGTATGAATGATATGTGTTGACATAATGTATGCATGACAAGGACAGACTGTAAGACTAGACATTGGCCTAAAATCTTCATCCTTCCGTATTAAAGATCAATCAATCAATTAATCAATCAATCTCTCTCTCTCTCTCTCTCTCTCTATATATATATATATATATATATATATATAGAGAGAGAGAGAGAGAGAGAGAGAGAGAGAGAGAGAGAGAGAGAGAGAGAGAGAGATAGATAAAAACATCCAAATATCCATATAGATAGATAGATAGATAGATAGATAGATAGATAGATAGATAGATAGATAGATAGATAGATAGATAGATAGATACAACAAACAATAAATTCCAAGGATAAGTACCGAGCACCATTCCAGCAACTTACAGAGCAGCTTGGTGTTGCAATGGCTGCAAGAAATATTGAATTAGAAACAAAGCTTGCTCTTATGTCTCAGATTGAAGAAATAGGGGGAGATAGGCATTCCTATCTGCAGTGGTAGATAATTCTGCCTAACTAACAGTATGTGCTTGAGTGGGTGAATGGGAAAAATAACATAAATGCTTCTCAAAATGAGCCTTCAGCAAGCTTATAGTCTCCAAGGGGAGACAATCTCCAATAGGGAGGGAAACTCACTAACACATAACTCCTGGTCAGATACCGATATTTCGAAACCTGATTGTGTTTCTCCTCAGTGACCGCGGAAAGTGGTAATTTGACTCCTCTGCCTTTTCGGTTTTAAGAAGAACGCTATCCCAGAAAAGGCTGGTGTGCAATACCGTAGTATGTTTGTTGAGTTTTCAAAAACACAACCAAAGGTGCCAGCTGACATATATCCCCTGCACTCGATTGCCTGTATTGGTGTGTCTCTTTTTAGCAGTCAGTTGTGTTATTTGTTATCGCTACTTTCTTTCTGGTCTTCCTTAGAAGTGCTCTGTTAAATTCCTTCCAAACGTATCTTAGTATTGTAAATATTCACTTTTGGTCCCTTTTTGTTTTGAGATACTTTATGGGTTTTCTCATTGATTTGTGTGCAAATTACACAGAATAATGTATTTTCTATATTCAAAACCGTAAAGTCATACATAAATCTCTTCTTGATTGTATTTTGTGATCCCCTGTCCTTCCTGCATGTGGTAGATTCTCTTGTCTTGTGTGTCATTCTTAGATACTTTAGTCTTATAATTAAAAGTCTGTGCCGCTGTTGTATTTGGTTACCAAACGTGAAACTATCAAATGAGTGCATCTTTTTCGTTCTTGTTGTATTGCCAGTGGTCATTTCTACAAATTTTGATCTTCAGTCCTCAAAAATTTTACACTGTGAACAGTTGACCTTCCAAGGATGGTCTTAGGAAATGCATTTTAAATATAGATAACGCAATTAACAAACGAGAAGTGCTACAGTCTATTCACTGTCGGTCTGGTTAGTAGTCCAACTTATTTTGCTGTGTTGAGTCTGATATATGTTTCTAATATTGCCAGTCAAATGGTGAAAAGCGAGAGATCCATCATGGACTAACGCAAACTGCTGAAAGATTTTGTGAGTCTAGAACCGTCACGCAAGAATTGATCATTCCTCCAGTCACGATGTGGGACGTTTACTTTCCTCTTGTGTATACAATAAAAACAGAGCGGTACTCGTGATTTTAACGATCTGTATGGAAAAATTCTGCATGTTTGTGCTCTCTCAATACCGACTCATTGACTTGTTCATGATCTTTTTGAATGATACAACTCATTTCTGTAATATGTTCTGGCAAGCAAAAATAATCCCATGTTTAAA
>CM031611.1:10918432-10920932 GCA_018398815.1 Conus ventricosus | reverse complement strand
TATGTTAAACTGTTTTTTCATACATTCAGCTGCATCTTTTAGGCAAACTGTTAAATATATTCAAAGATTCGTTAACATCAACACCAATTTTTGTAATCGCCATTTCTATTCTCTCCTGAATTTCAGGAGAGCACATTGCATCACTGAAAGTACTGGCATAAGTATCATTCCATACATACTTCTCCATTAAACATCTACCAATATTCATTTTCGCATTATTTATGTTTTCATTAGAAAAACTGAATTTCATCATTACAGGCATATGGTCAGATTCAACTCTTTCTAACACATGCAGTTCACAATTATTAACAAATTTTGCAAGCAAATCACGTGACATTATAAAATAATCATTGACGCTATTGCCTCTCTCAGAAATGTATGTGTAGCGATCGTCGAAATCGCCCTGACACATACCATTCACAATATTCAAATTCAAAGCAGTGCACATATTAATCAACATCTTACCGTCGTTGTTCAGCACAGTATCTTCGGACTTCCTGTTCGTACATACAGGATTACTTAAATGCTTATGGCCAAAAGGCAACCCATCGTCTTCCAAATCATGTGAAATATTTGAAGTCCTGCTGTTAAAATCCCCACTTAATAACACATAAGCATCATCAACAGAAAGTAAACAATCACTCACAAACTCTTCAAGCATACTTATTCCATTGTCATTGCCAGCATATGTATAATAAGGTGAGTCTGCCGGTGGTATGTAAGCGCAGATGTACAAAATATTTTTGTTCACACACATAAGAGATTTATCAATCACAAAAGCAAAACAAGAATCCGATTGAATATCCAATAATTCAATAAATGAACAGAGCTCGTGCCTCACAAGACAAACGAGTCCACCAGAGCGCCTTCCACGGCTTGTAAGTTTAATGGCAGGCTTACAGAATTTCTTATATCCCATAAATATTGACGAATGAAAATCTTCCAAAAATGTTTCAACAAAACAAATGAAATCGAAGGAACAAACAAACGATACAAATTCTTTATCATGTAATTTAGAAAGTAAACCATTCACATTCCAGTGAAGAAAAGACAAACATTTAGAATTATTATATACAACAGAGCGATCTGGGTCAAGACTTTCAGTGAACACGGGAGAGACCCAGCCCCGCTGTCATGTAATGCGTCACACACGGTGTCTAAAGCCGAGTCATTCAACACATGCTCAGTGTCAACATGCACATCTTCACATTGTACGCTGGCTGTACTACTGGCACAACACACCTGGTCACCCGTCTCTTGATCAGCACGTGCAAGTTCACTGCTAAACCCGCTACACTGTGACAGCAAAACCGTGCACACTGAAAGTTTGTTCCCTCCACTGAATGACCATGAGTATCTCTGGGCCGGCCAACGTCCTATCTTATTTCTATCAGCCGGTCACCAGAATCAACAGAGTACTTCTTTCCGTCTATCAGGAGGTGGTCAAATACCATGGTAGCCCGTTTACCCTCACCACGAGCTCTCTATAGATGAGGTGTCAACCTCCTCCTAACTTCTCTCACTCGACTAGAAAAGTCCTCACTGATGAAAATCCGACTTCCCCGTAGCTTTCCTTTAGCCTTTAGCACATCTAATTTCTGCTTATAAAAGACGCATCTAGCAATCACGGGGGAGTCGGACTTAGAGTTTATTCGGTGAACCCTGTCGAATTCTATGTCACGAGACAGCTCCAACCTGTCAGTGAGAAGTTCATTTACAATACCTTCACACTCAGCGGTTGTCTCGTTGTCCTTTCTTGGTAATCCATAGAACACCAGGTTGTTCCTCTTGGACCGCCCTCCAAGTCGTGCGTCTTCCTCTCCAGGTCTTCAATCTTCTTGCCGAGATCATCGTTCCTTCTCTGCAGATCTTCGTTCTGTTGACGGAGCGTGACGACCTCCTCCCTCAGCCTCCTCAGCTCGTCCTTCATGTCCACGTAGTCTTCATGGAGGATGCGGATCTCTTCTTTCACTTCTCCAATCCTACTGTCCAGCTTCGTATCCAAGGAGCTCAACATTCCTATCACGTCAGACAGGGTAGGCTGACTTGCTGTTCCACCGGAAGTACTGCTTGAAGGGTTGTCCGTCCTGTCTAGACTGACTCTGCTGCTTGTTGATCTTGTGCTGGTCAGTCGGGATTGCCTCATGCTTTCCTTGCTGTCTTTGGTCTGAGAAGGGTTGGGTCCCGGATTGCTTTCCACGTCTCCACAGCGAAGGAGAAAACTGCCCAGTACAAATAAGAGAGGAGCAATCCTACTATGACACCGTCTTTTCTTCCTTTCAGTGACAACATGGCGCAGTAGAGGGCCCTCTTCTGCCTTGCACGTTTAAACATGAAGGCCTGATAGACCGCATGAAAACAGCCACACACTGCTCTGAAATGCAGTGCAGCCGATGGCATAGCTCTTCGTGTAACTTGCTGCCAAACGTCGAAGCATGGAACGATCTGTAGCCAACGCAGTTCTTATTTACCAGACAGGATAACAAGTGACTTCTCGCGA
>CM031611.1:10910932-10913432 GCA_018398815.1 Conus ventricosus | reverse complement strand
TCTTTTTTTTTCACCTGGTCAATAAAGCGAACTCAGCCCACTCACTACAGCCCTAGTTGCCCTGAATGCAGAGATGGAGAAAGTGGTGCTACAGTGGGTCCCAGCTCATGGCGGCATCAGAGGCAATGAAAAAGCAGACACACTGGCAAAAGAGGGAGCGCAGAAGGAGCAGACCAAAGCAGACCGACAACCTAGTGAGCTATGATGAAGCAAAGACCATCATCAAGGCTCAGCAGCGGAAGAAGTGGCAGCTTCAGCACCCAGAACACAACGCAGATGATGGCTACTTTTCCCTGCGACGACGGGAACAGCTGCAGATCTTCCGAATGAGAACTGGACACAATCGTCTGCGCCACCACGTACACACAAAACTCCGCATTGGACAGTCCGGAGGGTGCCCTTGTGGCCAGGGACAAATGACAGCAGAACATATCTTCCAAAACTGTCCGACGCATGCTGCATCCCGAGACAAATAATGGCCGACACCGACACCATTGGAGGCCAAGCTGTACGGCACCCTGGAGGAGCTGCGGCGGACGATTGCCTTCATCCAGGACACTGGGCTGACATCTGAAGAGAGGCGAACGAGGAAGAAGAAGACCTGGTCAATAATCATAATTAAACCATGTTGAATGTCTTGGGCCTTATGTAAATTAGGAATGGGCAACTTGTTAAAGGGTTAGCATTTTCGTTTTCCATTTTGTGAAAAGGCGGTTTAAATCTAGCATCGGGAAAGGTATAAACATTTCATGTCATGACAGAACATGACATCTCTCTCTCTCTCTCTCTCTCTCTCTCTCTCTCTCTCTCTCTCTCTCTCTCTCTCTCTCTCCAAAATAAAACAGCGCCTGACGCCAAAATAATCACGTTCATTTTGCCAATGCTGTTCGCAAACACGACAAATTGTTCCGATTAAGCTATTCCAGCTCTTCAATTAAGTCGTAGTCTTTTTTGTTTCGCAGGAGATGGATCGTTTTGTTTGGGCATTTGTTCGGCTTGATCCCTGATAATTTGGGGAATGGTTTTTGCTTGGTTGTGCTTAATTACATTTTGTGTGTTTGCTTTTTTGTTTGGTTTGATTTTGTAGAAGAAGGTGCTCATCGTTTTTGTATTGGCGGAAGCGAGCCGCTCGTTTGAAAGAAAGAAAAAAAGACTGTGCTGATCTCTTTAAGTTCGGTTTTCAAGAATTTTGTGACCATTTTATTTCCGATACTTTTTGTTTTTTGTTTTTCCACACTAGATTTGGAGTGATCGTTTATCGTTCTCTCTCTCTCTCTCTCTCTCTCTCTCTCTCTCTCTCTCTCTCTCTCTCTCTCTCTCTCTCTCTCTCTCTCTCTCTCTCTCTCTCTCTCTCTCTCTCTCTCTCACACACACACACACACACACACACACACACACACACACACACACACACACACACACGCACACACACACACACACACACACACACACACATACATACACATACATACACAAACGCGCGCGCGCGCCGGCACGCACGCACGCACGCACGCACGCACGCACGCACGCACGCACGCCACACACACACACACAACGTCAGACAGACTGATAGACCAAAAGATGGTCAGACAGGACAGACAGAAAGAGAAGTAAACACACACACTCGCAGCAGCAGCAACAGCAGTAGTAGTAGTTGTTGTCATAGCAGTGTGATCATTATTGTTGCTACCATTACACGAAAGGAATTGTGTTGTGTGTGTTGTAGAGCGATGATACAAAAGGTATTGTGCTCAGATGTGTAAGGGAATGCTACTCGGCAGCGTTTGGAGATGTTGGGGATCTTTCTCAGGTAATTGTGGGATGTTAATAAATCAACACTGCAGCTGACAAATGACTAAGATGTCTAAGCACCGTTCTTGTTAGGGAGAGGGACAGAGAGAGAGAGAGAGAGAGAGAGAGAGAGAGAGAGAGAGAGAGAGAGAGAGAGAGAGAGAGAGAGAGGAGAGTATCGTTCACCCAGCGATACGAGGCTGAAAGTGAGCTAGTGTGAGGTTGATAGGACAGTGTGAGATGTTAGAGAAACATCTTCATACACGTTCAGAAACATAGCAGACAGAGGACAGGACGAGGCAGAACATAATCTAACAGTCTTTCAATAAACAGGCTCTTAGAATGTACACCTGTACTTGTTTTGACTGCACGTTATAACAGACATTCCCAGGAACCCTAACTTTCAACTAAGACCTTCTCTGTCTAGACTAATATAAACAGATACACAAAAACACAGAAGTCACCTACCTTAACATCATGATCACTGTGGCCAGGCCCGAAGGCCGAGAGGCCCAGCAACACCTGGACTGAACCAGAGGATGCCAGGGAGGAGAGCGAGCGGAAGTTGGTATCTTTAGTTTATGTAGTTTTGCCCGGGTCGGAATTGAATAACTGTGAAGCGTGGCACGTCTTTGACACGGTGAGAGAACGCCAGGCACTGGACATCATTGAGGTCTGGTTTTCATTACTGACCAACTGCTCGGTGATG
>CM031611.1:10898432-10905932 GCA_018398815.1 Conus ventricosus | reverse complement strand
TTAGGGGGGGGAAAAGAAAAGGGAGGAAAGGTGGAAACCCGGAAAAGAAAAGGGAGGGGAGAGAAGAGAGAGGGGGGGAGGGGGAAAAGAGGGGGGAGAGAGGGGGAAGGGGGGGGAGGGAGAGAACAAAAGGGGACGGGAAGAAGGAAAAGGGGAAGGGGAAAAACGGGGGGAGAAAGGGGGAAGGGAAGAAGAAGAATGGGGGGGAGAGGGAGGGGGGTGGAAAAAAAGGGAAGGGGAAAAGAGGAGAAGAGAGGGGGGGAAAGGGAGAGGGGAAAAGGAAGAAAGGTCCGGGGAAAGAAGTGGGGAAAAGAGAAGGGGGGAAAGGGAAAGAGAGATGGAGGGGGGGAGGGAAAAAGAATTCCCTTTAAAAATTTAAAAGCAAATTTTTTGGTTAAGGGAAAGAAAGAAAGGGGAAACCCCAAAATAAGTAAACAAAATTAAAAAGAAACAAAATCCCCCCCAATTAAAAGGGAGGGGAAAAAAGTGGGGAAAGAAAGGGGGGGAAATTTTAAATGAGGGAAAAATGGAAAAGGAAGAAATGGAAAAAGAGAAAGAAAAATTTGAGAAAAGAAATTTTAGGGGGCGGGGGAAAAAGGCCCCCCGGGGGGAGAAACCCCCTTCCCCCCGGGGATAGAAAATTTTCAAAAGGAAGAGGAGGGGAGGGAAAGGGGAAGGGGAGGAAATTTTTTTTTGGGAAGGGGAAAAAGGGAGGGGGAAAAGGGGAGAGAAGATAAAAAGGAAAGTGAGGGGAAAAAAAGGGGATTGGGGGGAAAGATAAGAAAATATTTTACGGGAACCGGCAAGGGGGAAATTTAAAAAAAGGAAAAAAAAAGTTAGGGGGGGAAGGGGGGAGAAGGGGGGGAGAGGGGTGAGGAGTAGAAAGGGGGGGAAGGGGGGAAGGGGAAAAGGGGGGTTTAAGGAAAAAGGGGAAAGATGGGGGGAAGAGAGAGAGAGGGGAGAAGAGGGGAGAGGGGAGAGAGGGTGGAGAGAGAGGAGGAGGGGCGAGAGAGAGAAAAAAAATTTAAGAGGAAAGAGAGAGAGGGGGAGAAAAGGGGGGGGGAGAGAAAAGAGAATAAGAGAGAAAGAGAGAGAGAAGAGAGACAAAAATAAGAGGAGGGAAAAGAGAGAGAAAAGGGGAAGAGAGAGAAAAGGGGAGAGAGAGAAAAGGAGAGAAGCCCAGAAAAAAGAGAGAGAGGGGACAGAAAAAGAGAAGAGAGAGAGGAATAAGAGAGGGGAGAAAAAAAGAGGGAGAGAGAGGGAGAGAGAAAGAGGGGGGAGAGAGAGAGACGAAAAAAGGGGGAAAGGAGAAAAGAGAGAGAGAGAGGAGGGGAGAGAGAAGAGAGGGGACAGAATAAGACGAGAGAGAGAGAGAAAACAAAAAAATAAGAGCGAGGAGAGAAGAAGACAGAATAAGAGGAGAGGGGGGGGCCATCAAAATTTTCGCATGCGCAAGCAAGAGGGCCCCAAATTAGAATCCCATGGAAAAACAGAAAAACCCAAAGCCAGGGTTACTTCTTTACCTCCGAAAAAGCAGAAGTGGTTAGGGCTTTCTCTTCTCCTCTCCTCTCTCTTTTCTCTCTCTCTCTCTCTCTCTCTCTCTCTCTCCTCTCTCCTCTCACAAACACCCCCACAAAAAACATTCATTCTCTCTCTCTCTCTCTCTCTCCCTTCTTCTCTCTCCCCCTCTCTCTCCCCTCTCTCTCTCTCTTTTCCCTCTCCCTCCCCCCTCTAAACCCTCTCTCTCTTTTTTATTTTCTTTCCTCTCTCTCTTTTCCTCCCCTTCTCCCCCTTTTCCTCCCCCTCTCTTTTCCCCTCTCTCTCACCCCTCTTTTCTCCCCCTCTCGCTTATGTTATAAATTTTATTTATATAAAATATATATATAAAATATATATATATTTTATATATTATATCTGACACCCACCCCCCCTCCCCCTGTCTCTCCCCTTCTCCCTCTCTTTTCTCTTCGCCACCCCCACCCCCTCCTGTTTCTCTGTCTCGTCCCCCCTTTTTTGTTTCTCTCTCTGTCTCTCTCTCCTCTCTCTCTGTCTCGCCCTCTCTTTCCCCCTTTCCTTTCTCTCCCCCACTTCTCGGTTCTGTCTGTCTTTTCTTTTCTGTCTTTTGTCCCTCTCTCTCTCCTCTCTCTCTCTCCTCCCCTCTTCTCTCGGGTCTGTATCCCCTGTTCCCCTCTCTTTTTTCTCTAAACCAAACTGCTTTCTCTCTCTCTCCTCTCTCTCTTCTCTCTTTTCTCTTTTCTTTTCTTCTCTCCCTCCTCTCTCTCTTTTCTCTCTCTCTCGGGATTCCTCCCGGGAAACGTACGGGGTTAATAACAAAAGGTCTTCTCTTAAATGGAATTTTTTTATTTCATACTCCCCCCCCCTGTTCTTTTCCCCCTCACGCATTTCCAGTCCTTAGGGTTTCAACCATGGCCTGTGTGTGTGTGTGTGTGTTTTGGTGTGGTGTGGTGGGTGTGTGTGCGTTGTGTTTTTGGTGTTTTGTTGTGGGTGTGTGTGGTGGTGTGTGGTGTGTGTGTGGGTGTGGTGTGTTTTGGTTTGTTGTTTTGTGAGTGGGGTGTGTGGTGTGTGTTTTGAAATGTGTGTGTGGGGTTTTTTGTGTGCGGGGCGTGCTTTGCGTGCGTTGCGTGCGTGCTTTGGCGTGCGGCCTTGGTGCGGCGTGCGTGCGTGGGGGGGTGCGTCTTGGGGTGCGGCGTGCGCGCGCGCCCCGTGCGCGCGGTCCCGTGCGGCGTGCGTGGTCCCGGGGCGGGGCGTGCGGGGCGGGGCGGCGTGCGTGCTTTGCGTGTGTGTGTGTGGGGGTTGTGTGTGTGGGTGTTGTGTGTGGGGGTGGGGGGGGGGGGGTGGGGGTGGGGGGTGTGTGTTTTTTAGCAAACGCAGTATGGAGAAATTCCCTTTTTTTCGGCTTCCTTGATTTATTTAAATTTGGAAAGGTCCTTTTTTTTGGGCCTCTCTTCCCGCCCTGTACAGAGAAATTTTGACCAAAAAAGTACACAAAAAATAATGTTTAAGAAGAAAAAAGGGGAAGCAAAAAAAAGCAAAATTTATAAGAATAGGAAAGAAGATGAACAACAAAAAAAATTTCTCTCGCCCATTTCGTTTTCGAGGGTTTTATAAACAAAGACTACCGAAATACCCCCTCGGTGTTTTTGGGAAATTTAAAAAGGGAAAAGATCATCACGCCATTCCCTGATGGATTTCGCGATTTGAAAGACACCCCCCAACCCGTCGGGTTTTTGGGGGGGGGGGGGGGGGGGGGAGGGGGTTGGCGGTGGGCTTCCTCTGTCCGCATGACATGGCCATGTTTCAGCGCTTCTTCCCCCCTAAACTAAATCCCCCTCCACCCCCCCCCCCCCCACCCCCAAACCAAACCCCCCCCCCCAAACCCCACCCCCCCGTGTTCGTTTCCAGCGTTGTATAAAATTTTTTTTTCGGTTTTGGGTTTTACATATATCGTATTACGTTTCCCCCTTTCTGAATTCTATTTCTTGATTCAAACAGTGGAAAAAAAAAAAAAGAAAACCCTTACCACTGACCACCATTTCCCCTCCTCCCCCCTCCTCCTCCCCCCCCCTCCTCCACCACCTCCTCTCCTCATCACCCCCCGCCTCCCCTCCTCTTTCCCCCTTCCCCCCACCTCACCTCATCCTCATCCTCTATCTCCTTTCCTTCTAAATTCCCCTCATATACCTTTTTTTTTATCCTGTCCTCCCCCCCTCCTCCTCCTCCCCTCTCCCCTCCTCCTCCCCCTGCTGATCTTCTTATTCTCCCTTTTTTTCTTCCCCTCCACCTCCTTCTCTTCCCTCCTCCTCCTCTTCCCTTTTTCTTCTTTTTCTTTTCTTTTTTTCTTCTTTTTCTTCTTCTTTTTCTTCTTCTTCTTCTTCCCTTTTCCTTTTTCCCCAAATCCCTTTAAATCCCGCCTTTCCTTTTTTCCCCCCCCCTCTCTTTTCCCACCCCCCTGCTGACTTCTCCTTTTTCCCCTTCCTTCATTTGTCCTTTTTCTCCTTTTGCTTTTTCCCCTTTTCCCGTTTCCCCCCCTTGTCCTTTTTTCTTCTATCTTCCGATTCAAAATCCCTTCTTCTCCTCCTCCTCCTCCTCTTCCCCCCCCTTCCCCTTCTCTTCCTTCCCCCTTTTCCCCCCCCCTTTTCCTCCTCTTTCCCCCTCCGCCTCCTTTCCCCCCTTTCCTTTTCCTTCTTTTTCTTCTTTTTTGTCAACGGGGTCTTTGTTATTGTTATCTTCTATTTCCCCTTCTCCTCTGGGTCATATTCCCTTTTTTTCGTCTTCTCCCCTCTCCAACTCCTCCGCTTCCTCCCCCTCCTCCTTTCCTCCCCCCTTTTTCTTCTCACGAGAAACTTTTTTTTTTTAAAAATGACTTGGGAAAAGTTTTTCTCTTCCCGGGACCATCCCCGTTCTTTTTTCTGCCTGCAAAACCGCAAAACCCCTTGGGCCTTTTTGGGAGCCCAACCCAAACGAACCCCCCCTTAAACCCCCTTATTCCCCTTTCCCCTTTATCCTTTCCTCCCCTCCTCCCCTCCTCCTCCTCCCTCCTCCTCCTCTTCCCGCCTTCCCCCCTCTTCCCCCCCCCCCACCTTCCCCCACTTCCCATACCACTCACCCCCTTTTATGTTTCCTTTTTAGCTTCCACGCTGGCCAAATTTTTATGTTTCCTTTGAGCTGTCCACGCCCGGCCAATTAGTGCGCGCAGAAAAACCGATATTTTGGCAGAAGCTTTTTTGGGGGCCCCCACGACGGACCTTTTAAATTTAAAGAAAATTTCTAAAGACAGGGGTCCCGGATTAATAGGACCCTTTCCCCCCCCCCCCCCCCCCCCCCCCCCCCCCCCCCCCCCCCCCCCCCCGCCTCCATCCTTCTCTCTTTCTCTCTCTCCCCCCCCCCCCCACCCTCACCTCCCCCCCCCCCCCACCACCACCGTCCCCTTCCCTCTCGTCCTCCACCCCTTGGGCCATCACGCTGCGTCTGTGGCATGGACATTACGTGTTTTGTGTTTGTCTATCCGTTATGTTCTGTTTGTGTTTCTGTCTGTGTGTTTGTGTGTTCCCACCCTGTGAAGGTGGGGTGGGGGTGGGGAGAGAGGGGTGGGGAGGTGTGGCCGAGGCGATGTCTCATTTTGGGTCTGTCTGTCTGTCTGTATGTCTGTATCGACCTATCGGACGGTAGTCATGGAGATTTCTATTCATGTCTGCCTGTCTGTCTGTTTGTCGGTCTATCTGTCGGTCTGTCGGTCTGTCTGTCTGCCTGGGATGTAGCAATTAATACAGCCCATTTCCTATACCTGTACGATTGCCTGCATGTATGTGTCTAGGCCTATCTATGTATGTGTCCACCCTTAGGTATGCCGTTACGGAGACTGCTCGTTTAGTTGTTGTTTTTTGTATGTATGTATGTATGTATGTATGTAAGAAAGGTGGCAGAGTGGTTAAGACGTTCGCCTGCCAATCCAACGTGTGACAAGTGCGTGGGTTCGAGCCTGCCTTTCTCGCCCTTTCTTTCCCAGTTTGAATGACAAATCGAACTGAACGTCCAGTCCATTGGATGGGGACTATAAGCGAGTCGTACCCGTGTGCTTTCCTGGCCCCTGCACACGTTAAAGAACCCAAGGCAGTTGAAAATCGAAAAGAGCAGGGGGGGGGTTCCCCGCTGCCCTGGAAAAATTGATGTAGATTGAAGATAGCCGCCTGGTATTTCTTACCAAGCCACAAAAATTGTCACTTACTGTTATCGTGTGCCATCGTGTACCGGTGGAAATAGAGGACACGTATAAACATCGCATGCATCCTATGTGAGAAACTGGAGGAATGGATGAGATAAATGAAAATGAGTGACTGATATTTGAATGGTACGGGAAACGACTGAATGAGCGCCAGTAGGCTGCTCTTCGGCGGCTCTACCTGGGTAGGCAGCCCGTTGAATGAGTGAGGTAGTGTGTTTATTGTAAAGCGCTTAGAGCTTGGTCTGTCACCGAGGATAGGCGCTATATAAATACCCTATATACTGTATGTGACGTCAGACGATGGCAACCAGAGCGGCTGTGTCTTCACATCGCTCTGCTTGATTTGCTTGTCTGGCGTTCATCCGTGGTCGCTGTCCTCGTCAACACAGCCACTCCAGAAATGCTTCGACATCCATAGTTGCTGTTGTTGGTGTTTGAACATTGATGGACAAGGTTGCAGAGCTGTAGTTATCACAAAGTTTGCAATAAAAATGATTGATATGTATATATGTATGTATGTGTGTATGTATGTCTGTGTATAAGTATGTATGTATGTGTGTAGTATGTGTATGTAGGTAGGTATGCAGGTAGGTAGGTAGATAGGTAGGTAGGTAGTAAGTAGGTGGTTAGATACGTAGATATGTACGTAGATATGTATGTGTGTATGTGTGTGCGTATCTATTTATGTATAGATGCATGCATGTGTACGTATATATGTAGGTCTATGTATGATGCATCTACGTAAGTACCTTTGTATGAATTTATATATGTGTTTCCACCCAGTTCTGATTCGAAGTCCTGGAGATAGCTTGTTTCTGTCTGTCTGTTTATTTGTTTGTCAGTGCGTATAGCCCATGATTTGATTTTGATTTGATTGATTTAATTTAACGTCTGTTCACAACAATGGTGATATTAGACTAGAAATAAACCAAAAAAATAAATAAAACGGGCTGTGTTGTGTTTGCGTGTGTGTGCGTGTGTTTGTATACACGCTAGTGTGAATATGCACTCATGTGTGAAAGGCTACGTATAAACATTCATACTATAAATGATTTAATGTTTACAATAAATTTGCAAGTATAGTGCTGGATAAAACTGATGCAATATTTCTTCGCTTGTAGATTATATCATTTAAAGATCTCATTTTTGCTACATCCCAGATATGTTGTATAACAGGGATAGCAATGGGCAATCAAAAAGAATATGTTCAATTGATATTGAATGACCACAAGCACATTCTTTGAAAATTTAGTCTTCCATGAATTTAATCGAATTTTGTAAATGAGACTAGACAAGGATCTCGAATACGGTAATATTTTTGACTTTGAAGGAAGCTTTTCTGTCATTATACGACTTTCTAACATCGAATTTATTTCATGTTTTTCTAATTTTAGTGTACTGTCAGGATGTTTTCTAATAGCTCCTTCTTTCGCTGATCTATCAGCCATTTCATTCCCCAAATACCACAGTGAGATGGAATCCAACAAAATTCTACATTAATACCTTTACATATAATTGAATGTATTAAGTATTTTACGTCAAATATCAAGTCTTTTCGAACTTTTGCATTCCAGTTTTGCAGACTGTAAAGAACAGATTTTGAGTCAACACAAAGTAAAATGCTATAAATCGCAGTATCAATATCAACTATGAAGGATAAGGCCATAAGAATTGCATATAGTTCTGCAGTAAATACAGAAAAACCTTTTCCTAGACAAAATGACTTTCTTATCTTGAAAGCAGGAATAGCAAATCCA
>CM031611.1:10873432-10893432 GCA_018398815.1 Conus ventricosus | reverse complement strand
AATGAAGGTAAGTGATTGCTCGTTCATTTTCGTTGTCCCAATAGTTTTGTTGGTTAATGAAGGTAAGTGATTGCTCGTTCATTTTCGTTGTCCCAATAGTTTTGTTGGTTAATGAAGGTAAGTGATTGCTCGTTCATTTTCGTTGTCCCAATAGTTTTGTTGGTTAATGAAGGTAAGTGATTGCTCGTTCATTTTCGTTGTCCCAATAGTTTTGTTGGTTAATGAAGGTAAGTGATTGCTCGTTCATTTCGTTGTCCCAATAGTTTTGTTGGTTAATGAAGGTAAGTGATTGCTCGTTCATGTTCGTTGTCCCAATAGTTTTGTATCTTGCCTGAAGAAGACCTAATAGTATTGTTGGTTAATGAAGGAAGTGATTGCTCGTTCATTTTCGTTGTCCCAATAGTTTGTGTGGTTAATGAAGGTAAGTGATTGCTCGTTCATTTCGTTATCCCAATAGTTTTGTTGGTTAATGAAGGTAAGTGATTGCTCGTTCATTTTCGTTGTCCCAATAGTTTTGTTGGTTAATGAAGGTAAGTGATTGCTCGTTCATTTTCGTTATCCCAATAGTTTTGTTGGTTAATGAAGGTAAGTGATTGCTCGTTCATTTTCGTTGTCCCAATAGTTTTGTGTTAATGAAGGTAAGTGATTGCTCGTTCATTTTCGTTGTCCCAATAGTTTTGTTGGTTAATGAAGGTAAGTGATTGCTCGTTCATTTTCGTTGTCCCAATAGTTTTGTTGGTTAATGAAGGTAAGTGATTGCTCGTTCATTTTCGTTGTCCCAATAGTTTTGTTGGTTAATGAAGGTAAGTGATTGCTCGTTCATTTTCGTTGTCCCAATAGTTTTGTTGGTTAATGAAGGTAAGTGATTGCTCGTTCATTTTCGTTGTCCCAATAGTTTTGTTGGTTAATGAAGGTAAGTGATTGCTCCATCATTTTCGTTGTCCCAATAGTTTTGTTGGTTAATGAAGGTAGTGATTGCTCGTTCATTTTCGTTGTCCCAATAGTTTTGTATCTTGCCTGAAGAAGACCTAATAGTATTGTTGGTTAATGAAGGTAAGTGATTGTTCGTTCATTTTCGTGTCCCAATAGTTTTGTTGGTTAATGAAGGTAAGTGATTGCTCGTTCATTTCGTTATCCCAATAGTTTTGTTGGTTAATGAAGGTAAGTGATTGCTCGTTCATTTTCGTTGTCCCAATAGTTTTGTTGGTTAATGAAGGTAAGTGATTGCTGGTTCATTTTCGTTATCCCAATAGTTTTGTTGGTTAATGAAGGTAAGTGATTGCTCGTTCATTTTCGTTGTCCAATAGTTTTGTTGGTTAATGAAGTAAGTGATTGCTCGTTCATTTTCGTTGTCCCAATAGTTTTGTTGGTTAATGAAGGTAAGTGATTGCTCGTTCATTTTTCGTTGTCCCAATAGTTTTGTTGGTTAATGAAGGTAAGTGATTGCTCGTTCATTTTCGTTGTCCCAATAGTTTTGTTGGTTAATGAAGGTAAGTGATTGCTCGTCATTTTCGTTGTCCCAATAGTTTTGTTGGTTAATGAAGGTAAGTGATTGCTCGTTCATTTTCGTTGTCCCAATAGTTTTGTTGGTTAATGAAGGTAAGTGATTGCTCGTTCATTTTCGTTGTCCCAATAGTTTTTGTTGGTTAATGAAGGTAAGTGATTGCTCGTTCATTTTCGTTGTCCCAATAGTTTTGTTGGTTAATGAAGGTAAGTGGATTGCTCGTTCATTTTCGTTGTCCCAATAGTTTTGTTGTTAATGAAGGTAAGTGATTGCTCGTTCATTTTCGTTATCCCAATAGTTTTGTTGGTTAATGAAGGTAAGGATTGCTCGTTCATTTTCGTCGTCCCAATAGTTTTGTATCTTGCCTGAAGAAGACCTAAGAGGTCGAAACGTGTTCTGTTTTTGTCTTGTGATTCGTTTGTCCAAGTGTTTTTTTTGTTTGTTTGTTTTTGTTGTTGTTGTTTTTTTGCGGTTCGCTAACATGTATTATTTTTTTTTCACTTATGTAAATATCTTAGATCAGTTTGATGCGTCGTGGAGTTATGTGAGAATCACTTAGTGTAGATTGCATCTCTGATGGACAGACGTAAAACAAAAACCAATTTACTGAACTTTCTAATTCTGGAAATCACAGAGATATTTTGTGAGTGTTAGTGTAGATTGTATAGCTGCTTATTGTCTAAGGCTGCTGGGCCATAGAAACTCCTGCGGAAATCACAGAGATATTTTTGTGAGCGTTTGTGGAGATTGTATAGCTGCTTATGTCTAAGGCTGCTGGGCCATAGAAACTCTGCCTCAAGCCTGACACCTCATGCCTTTACACCTCATGCCTTTACACCTCATGCCTTTACATCTCATGTTTCATACTCTGGGCCAAAGGAGATCACGCACCGCTACTCACGCATGGAAAAGACAAGTTGTATTGAAGTTTGTGTTGCGGACATTACAAAAATTTGACATTGATCTGTACAACAGAGGCGTTGAAATGAAAACGAGGCTGTCCGGAAGGGAGACAATGTGTGAGTCGAGGTAGTCATGGTGATAATAATACTGATAGGAATAATAATGATATTGGTAATGATGATAATAAAAATATTGGAAACGTCAATGTTTCCCTTCCTGATGGTCTCGTTTTCATTCAAGCCTATTTTGCGCCAAATTGGATGAAGATCAGTGATTGCTCGTTCTTTTTCTTTTCGTTGTCCTGAGTGTCGTGTAACTTGCCTGAAGAAGACCTAAGAGGTCGAAACGAGTCGTGTTTTGTCTTGTGATTCGGTTGTCTACGTTTTGCGGCGGTGTGCTATCCATAACTTTTCAAATTTGTTTAGATTTCGGCCTGCAGTCGCCTCACTTTGCACACTAGATGTAAGTTGTATTGATGTTGTGTTGCTGACATGACAACATTTGATATTAATTGTACATGTGTACAAGCCCTGAGAAAAGGCTGCCGCCTGTTTGTAGTCCTCCATGTTGATCTGGCCAATGGTCACCCGGAACTTGAACGTCACGCATCCAACAAAGTGTACAGTCCCACTTCTCCCCTCACGCGTGAACCATGAACCCTGAAGCGTGAAACGTGAGTGAGTAGAGAACGTATAAAATGCCAATCCTGACTCACTTGCTCAACCACCGTGTTTTTGGGCGAAAGTGGCCTTAAAGCCGCCTTTTCCTGTGGCGAAGAGAGAGAGAGAATCACCGCAGACAGACAGAGAAGAGAGAGACAGAGAGAGAGACAGACAGACAGACAGGAGAGGCGGGCAGACACACACACACACGCACACACATACACACACACACACGCGCGCGCGCACATCCCCATATACACACACACGCACACACACACACGCACACCCATAACACACACACACACGCACGCACACACACATACACAGTAGTGTCTGCGTTGGCCAAAAAATCAATACTGCTGAACCCCCTCTTCTTCCCTCCTTTTCACCCCCCTTCCTCACGCCGGTTACAATGTATTGCATCATGCAGCGAGACGGCGCGCCAAAAAATCAATACTGCTGAACCCCCTCTTCTTCCTCCTTTCACCCCCCTTCCTCACGCCGGTTACAATGTATTGCATCATGCCGCAAGACGGCGCTGTCACAGCTGGGCCAATCATCGAGGGCAGTGCTTACGGGCGCTCACATGACCAGTTTCTAACACCGGTTTCATCATTCTTCTACTGACTTCCGGACTTGCAAGGACGCTTTTACTTCGCTGTGTACTGTGCTTGGTGTCTTATTCTAAAAAATGGCTACCCGTTTTACTGAAGAGCAGGCTCTTGCCATTGAACACCACAAGGTTTACCATACTTTCATGTTAGAGTATTTGTTGAAAAAAGAACGAGGTGAAGCATGTTCGTTGCCGCCGAAACCGAAAAGAAGTATTGCTTTCCTAGAAGGAACAGAAAAAGAAAAAAGGGAACCGACTGCTTTGGAAATGGACGACTATCTTAAAGGTTTGTTGGTTCAAGGAAATGAAAACGTTGAAGGCAATATTGCTGAACAAAATATAGCCAGTTTTAATATGTGTTTGACTATCGATGAGATGGTTCCTTATTTAATAAATGGTGCTGCATTGTTGAAAGCTGGCCAAAGCAAAACAATCCATCACGCGTTGATTGTTGGGCGTTGGCTTGAGACAGCCCAAGTCATGTTTAAAAAACAAAAAACGCATCAAACATGGCGTTTATTTCTTAAGACGCAGGTGAACATGTCTGATTCGTATGCTAGGAAACTCATTCACTTTCTGTGTGTTTTTATAACTATCCTAAATTCCCAAAGCTAGGAATCAGTATAAATGAACTGTGTAGCAAACGCCAAACCATTATTAAACTTATGCAACTGGATGGCGATTTTCGGGGGTTCTGGCAAAACTAGATAGGGTTAGGCAGACCTTAGTACATCTACCAGTATGGAGAGGAGTAGTGTGTGGCCAGCACTATCTTCATATAATGCTCCAAATATACAATGACGGATGTACTACTACTACTGGCGATTAGAGCCGCCATAAAAGCTTGGCTACAGCAGTAATTGCTGTAACTCTGCCAAAAGCCAGTTGCAAGCCTGGTTGAGAAAAGAGGAGACAGCAAACTAGGCCAAACAACCTATGTGATCGCTTGCCGCCAATGACGTCAGCACCTGCAAAGCTCGGTGGCAAACTAGGTCAAACGACCCTATGTGATCGCTTGACTACAAAGCGCGGCACCACCAGCAAAGCTCAGCGGCAAACTAGGCCAAACGACCCTATGTGATCACTTGGGGTTGATTGAGGTTGCGCGCGAGACACAACCTGTTTAGTCACAAAGCAAGAAGTGGCCCTAGGAGTTCCACTTTTTGTTTGTTGTGTGTTTTGGCCTACCCACGCACGCACGTCCCCCCCACCCCCACCCCTGGACTGTCTATTGTGTGTTTGTTGTTTGTTTGTGTTTGTTGTTTGTTTTGTCCTGCCCCCACGCATGCACACCCCCCACCCCGCATGCACACACTCAAGTCCTTCTAAGTTTTTAACAAGTTATTCTCAAGTTCTTACTTAAGTTACTTCTAAGTTGTCCTTAAGTCATTCTCAAGTTATCCCCAAGTTCTTACTTAAGTTACTTCTAAGTTTTTAATTAAGTTGCGCCAAGTTTTTAATAAGTTCTTGAACAAGTTCTTAATTAAGTTCTTATAAGTTTTTGATCAAGTTCTTGATAAGTTCTTGATTAAGTCATCCTTTAAGTACAACTAAGTTCTTATTAAGTTATCTTATAATTATCAAAAAAATACAAGCTATGTTTTTATCTTAAATAGTAGATGTCTAATATAGTACACACACGCCTCAAAAAACGCGTCATCGTTGAGGATGTCTTGCTCAGCGTTTTCTGCATAGATCTTAAGGAAGGTTTTACATCCGAAGCAACCGCATTGATTTCAATTCTGGTCTATGGAAATGCCTTTATAGACTCCAGGTCTTTATTTATTGACACCATCATTTTATAATACGCCATGATCTATTTTTATTAAAAAATTTAAAAATTAAGTTCTTAAAATATTATTCCATTTGAAATGGATCAAAATGGTGCTTTGTTATTGGCGGTTTTGGCGTGCAGTTGTCTTTTTCTGCATTTAATGGTTCAGATTTTTTTGATTGCTTTTGTTTCTGTTGCAATTGTGTATATATTTATAGCCGCAATAACTGCCCCCAACAGCAGCAATGGCGCCAAAAATGGCAACAGTTTTAAGTTCAATATTCCATGAAGACTTTGGGCCCTTGTATCACATGGAGTTTTTATAGCTGGCATTGAATCAACTTGTTCTGGCGTTGGCGGCGTTATGTTTTCATGATGAGTCATATTCTGTAACATTAATTTTTTTTGTCTGTTCCACTCTGCTATTTTTTTCCTGCTTCAACACGCCCAGGATTTTTAATGGTCTCCACCTGATTCAGCGTTTTCTGATGATTTTCTGGCTTGGTTACTTTCTCCACCTGATTCAGTGTTTTCTGGTTCTGATGATTTTCCAGCTCGTTCATTTTGAAGGGAAATAAAATCTATATGATTAAAAGTTATTAATCCCACTGATTAATGGCGATAACAATGTTCCAAATCTGTAGTATAGATCACACCCTAGAGACTCTAATGACTTTGTTAAAACTGGATCTTGCGTTAAATCATACGTAAGATCTTGTTCAGAATCAATGGGAGCAAATCTACTGACTAGTTTAGTGTACAAACTAAAACCGTTTGCCCCACACTTTTCACCATTCTAGACCCTAGCTGCGCCTCATACCTGTTATGATACTTTATAATGTCTTGTGGAGACATTTGTTGAATCTGTTCTATGCTGAATTCAGTTCCGAGGAACTGTTTTGTTTTCCCACATGCTGCCAAAGAATACAGCCTCTCCTTTTTGGCATAATAGCTTGATCATCAACTTGGTCATTCATAAGTTCAGGAAGGTTTAGGCTGCCTTGTAGCTGTAGGAGATCATCACTGTTCATGTTTTTTATTAAATTATAATTATTTTATTTTATAAAATGAGCACCGAAAAAACTGTTGCTAACCTTGTATACCATTCTGCTGTTATTGGAGGACTAAGTGTAGGATACTCAATGCTCGGTAAAAGCCTGTTAAGAATTAAACCGCAGATCTTGGCAAACTAGACTTTGAGGATTCAGCAAAGCTGATTGCTATCATTGCAGCTTCGGTTGCCACGAAGATTTTCTAGTCAAGCAAGGAATAATTCCAGACAATATAAATATGTAAGAAAAAAATACATTTATAAAAAATGGCTTCACTCGCAATAATGATAGGCGGCGCTGTGGTGAATGCGCTTGCTTTTAGCGGAAGTAATTTCGCATTTAGTAAACTGGGGAATGACAGCGAGAGAAAAAGACATAACAAAGCTATGGAGGAACTAGCAGCTGCACAAGACGCTTATGAAAGGCAGAGACTTGAGCAGTTAGATTTTATTAATGACACACTGAAAGAACAGGGCATGCAGCTTACACATTTAAAAAATGTTGATCAAGCAATAAAACAATATTATCTTGTAACAGGCAAACCAATCGAGACATTGCCCCCACCAAAATTCAGTGACTTTTATCAACCATCAGAAAAACAAAGATGCAAGAAATCGGGTTTATTGTCGTTGGTATGACCGTCGTGTATTTTGTTGCACATAATATTGGCTGAATAAAAAATGAACAAAATCTATTATTCGCCCAAAGGATATTGGAAGGGTATCACAGCAACAAAAGCTAAGCCAAGCGGCAGGAGTCAGTGAACAAACAGCAAAGGAATGGTTATCTAAACAAGCGATTTGGCAAATTTATTTACCTGCACCTAGACGAATACAGAGACCGCACTTTGTGAACACAACTCCAAACGACACCCATCAAATGGATCTTCTATATTTACCCTCTGATACGATTAGACGAAAAAGATTTAAGTACGCACTCACAGTCATTGACATGGCTTCAAGATACAAAGATGCGGAAACCATTAACACAAAAGAGTGCTTCTGCTGTTGCTGTTGCTATACAACTGATATACCAACGAGGGCCACTAACTTATCCTTGCATGATTCAAGTCGATGATGGAAAAGAATTTAAAGGCCAAGTGAATCAATTATTGTTAAAACACAGAGTTACTATTAGAAGAGGCATTCCGGGAGTTCACAGATCACAGGCTTTAGTTGAAAACTTTAACAAACAGTTAGCTGAAAGACTTTTCTCCTACCAGTATCACAGAGAGCTAATTGGCAATTCTCGCAACACAGAATGGGTTAGAAGACTGCCCTCAGTTTTGCGCGCAATGAATAATGAAGAATTTAAAGGGTTAAAACCAGTACAAGCAATCAAAAGGAAAACAATAAATGTTGTTGAAGGAGAGTCTTCATCCGGCAAACTATTACCATTTGGTTTGAAAGTAAGGTACCTTTATTTACCGGGGGAAGCAGAAGGGGACACTCGCATCAGGGCAACAGATCCAGTTTGGAGTGTTGATCCATATGAAATAAAAAGAATTGTAAAAATGAATCCGCCCGTGTATTATTTACGAGAAACTGGCACAACAAAACAGCCAGCCCCTCAAAGATCTTTTGTGAAGGAAGAACTGCAGATAATCCCGCCAGACACAGTTCCGCTTTAATTAATTTACGGTTCTCCAGTGCCCAATTGCATATGAAAACTCTGGATTAACAAACACACGTTTTGTGTTTGTTCTATCTAATGACTTCTTTGTTACAACTGTTGGTGTTGATCTCATGTAGATTAGATCGCAGTTTTACGTTGTCATGTGAAAAGTCTTATTGCCAAACAATGCTTCTTTGTAGTTGTCATGTGATATGTTTGACTGCACAACGCTGCGAGATATTCCTTTGCTTTCTTAATGATTTTCTCCTGGCTCGAAATACTGTACATTTTTGACCTTAAACCAACAAACTCCTTGATCACCTTTCCAGATAATTCATCCTTCATCTTTCCTAAAACCTTCTTGTTAGTAATTGAATGTAAGGCGAGTCTTTAGGGTAATCGGACGTGTCATACCATCCCGCATGTCCTTTAGCTACTTCCATTTCCATGTCTTTATAGATGTCTTCAGTAGGAATATCTATAACAAAACTATCTGTATCTGTGTAAAGTACTTTGGACTCAGGATACGAGGGCTTAAAGTAGTCATAAAGAAACTCTAACATCAAAAGCTTTGATAATTCTAAAACAGTAAACCCAATAAAAACGGGTTTGTCTAATTGACTTTCTTTTTTTTCATCATTATGCCAAAAAGCTGATCATGAAATCTTTTAAAGTCCTGATAATTTGGTTTTGAAGTTAGCTTAATTGCTTCATTCTCTCTGGTGACCAATCTGACATCTTTACGCTTGTGGGGATTCTCCATAGTCTTTCCGAAACAGCTGTTGTTCATCAGCTTGAAAAAGTCTTTTTCTGAAGCATCTGCGGATTTAGTTCTAAGATCAGTGTTCTTCATGATGTATGGTTTCATGAACGTTTTTGATCAAAAGCAATTATGCGATGAACTGCTGTCAACTTCAAACCATGTCTTAAATAAAATTGTAGAAGTCTGTAAGGGCAGACATAATTTTTTTCCCGCAAAGATTAGGACAAGTTTAGGGGCTCTTTTGGTCCTCTTTGACTTTCTGTGTAAGGGAAGCATTTGGGTCAGGGGTTTCATGAGGTTTTTTAAAGTCAACTTCTAAAATGAACCCCGCGTGTGATGGGGCGTTAAAGTTAAACCCTTTTAATCCCTTTTAATATTATTCGCCCTGTGTCTTTTTTAAGTTCAAAAGGGAAGTGATTGCGCCTTTCCCCAAACCTAAGATTTTTTGCACTAAATCATGAGATTGTTGACCCTTTTTTTGGTTAAAAATCTTGGGTTTTGTTGTTTCTTTACAGTAATGGGGCGCCATCAAATTTCCCTCCAGCAATCCGTTTTCAATTTGAATCATTGGAAAATTGACATAAATAATCTGTACCCAGTAAACTTTAAAAGTCCCAATCACCCGGGGGCAAAAATGTAATGCGCGGATCCAACTGTAATTTTTTCATGCGGGTTTTTTCTATAATTTTAAAAGCGTCCGCCAAAAATACATCTGCATAAAGTATGAATTGTAGTCTCCCATCGTTTCCCTTTAATTTTTGCCAGCATTTTGAGATGCTGGTAATCGAGTCACTGATGCCCTTTTCCCTAAGATAGAAAAGAACGCGTTTGGGGGGAAGTGTATCTTCGTAAAAACCTTTCCAATGTTTTTTGTACTAAAAGGGTAACCCCTTTTTTAAACAAGATTTGGGGTAAAAATTTTTTCCCGTTTTTGGGGCAGGATTTAAGGACATAGCCTTTACTTAATAAACCCCATCAGTGCTGTTAGAGCATAAAAGAATGTTTTTAAAGTAAAAAACAATGTACTTTTTTGATACTGTGAAATGCAGAACCTAAAAGGCATCGCCCACTGCTTTCATTAAAGATGGAGTCGAACCCTCGCATTTTGTAAAAAGAATTACGGCAGTTTAGTCTTGGATAAAATTTTTTGTTGAGATTGCTTTTTCTGTGCGCTGCCCCCTCTAAATTCCCACTAATGGATCATGGTCTCTTCTGTGGGGTTTCCCTTTGGGGCGTTAGTCTAAACCCGAAATCAAAAATGCGGGGATTACTGTTTTGGGTTTCAGGCGCTTTATGTTTTCGTAAGTTTAGATTATTGAACGTCATTGCGCATTTGCTGCTGCGTTTTAAAAAATGTTTCTGCGCTTGGTCCTCTATATAATTCTGGTTCTAAATAAACGCCACCCGACCTAACAAAAATGAAGGAAAATGAACAAATTGTTTTGTTTACCATTAAGAGGTTTTTCGATTTTTTGTGGCGCGGGCCCCTTATAAGGAACAAAAAAGCGACTCGAAGTCTCCCTTTAAATAGTATGGATTTTTTGCACCTTTTCCCGTTCTTAAAATAACTTTAGACCCGGGGGGGCCGAAATTAGTTCTGTCTTCGTCTCGAACTTTTACAATGTTTTATTGTTCACTCGCGGCTGAAAGATGGAATTCTTTTTAAAAATTTTCTGCAAAATTTTGTTGTTGTTTTTTTTGAAGTTGCCCCCAAAAATCTCTATTGTGGTATAAAATGTAAGGGAAAAAAACCCTGTGGCGAAAAATTAGGAGTAAGTCCACATGATTTTTGGTGGTTCGCCTATTTTTGGGGATGTTCTTGGCCCTTTAATTGGGAAAAATTTTTTTCCCTACCATGTGATCTTTAAACATTTATTGGTTGTTTTGTTCTTCAATGTCAATTTGGTTCTAACAAAAAAGGTATTTTTAAAGTTAAGTCTTTGGGTATTGCCGTTTTTTATCCTCTTTTGCGTTTTTCGCGGCATGATGCGCCTTGCAAGGGCCCCCAAGAAATTTGTTGTCTGAATTTTTTATGTTTAAAGCTCTCTTTAAAGCAACTCCGAGGTAGTGGAATGTAACCCCTGCTACATCGGGCATACTTGCCTTTTTTTAATCTAATTCTGGTTCGCCCTTGACCCCGAGCCTTATTTTAGTTTTTCGCGGCCCATAAATGTGTGGTTGGTTCCCCAAACCAGGGGTTAAGTATTATGAGAAAAAAATAGTTTTTGTTTGTTAGCCCCGACTTCTAGATTTTCTTCATTTATTGTTAATAGTCGATTAAAAACAGCTAAATTACTTTAAGGGCGGGTCTTTTGTTAGTTTGCCGGGAAAACTGAGAAATTGCATGTAAAACACTTCCCTGACTTTTGTGGGGTCAAGTTCAAAATCAATATCATTGTGCTTGATAAAAGCTCTCTTTAAGCATTCCTTCAAAAAATTCGTTTGTCCCTTAAAATTTTTTGCCTGTGTTTTCTTTTCTAAGCCCAAATATTTATTTAAAATTAAAAAAAAAAACAAGGCTTAAACAGAATATTCGCGGGTTTTTTTTGGGTTGGACTATAAACTAATATAAACACCTTTTTGGGTTGTTAAAATTTAGCTGTTTTGACAGAGTTTAATGTTCGTTTATTTTTTTAAGTTCCCTTTTTTTTCTGTCGGGGTCTGGCGTTGGAAAAAATTTCCTGCCTTTCTTTGAAGATCCAATTTTTTTTTTGTAGTCATCAAAATCGGCCTGTAAACGATTTAAAATTTTCTCCGTGATGTTTTAGTCAAAAGCGCTTTATTTTTTGTCGTTTAAACAACTAAGTTTAGCCGTTATTAGTTGAACCTAGCTGTTGCTTTTTGGGTTTGTTTTTTAAATTTTTTTCCAGCCGCACTTACAGCTAATGAACCCCAGAAAGAGAGCTAAAAAAAACCTCCTAGAGGGAAAGTGCGGGTGCGCCTATGCCGTTGCTAAAGACCCAAAACTCGTTCCTGCTGAAGAGCGCTTATAGTCGATTTTCCCCTATACATATGTAACGTTAAAGGCAGGCCTTTGTTTGGTTTGTGTATTTTGAAAGGTTTGTTGTACTTGCTGCATTTGGTATGTTGGTTAATCTGAAGGTTTTTATGTTAGGGGTTTTTATAACAGCAGAATTGCCCGCTTCTTTCTTTTGGGCGCGCTGTAGGAATTTGGATAAACTGAACGACATGCTTTTTTAAAAAAAAAATAATTTTGTTACTACTCTTTTAATTGTTTTTCCAAATTCAACTGGCTTATATATTAAAAACAAAAAGTACATTAAGCGGTTTATCGGTTTTTTCTTTATCATTTGAATGTTTATTCGTCTTCACAAACTCTCCCCCTTCTGCAATGATTTCCCCTGTTTACCCTTTGGTCAATCCTTTTAAACGACGGTTTTAAATAATCATCAAGCCAAAAATTGTGAAGATGTAAATCTTTAGAACAAGGTCAACGTTGGATTTTTCACCCCCCGCCTAAAAGTTTTTTTTTTATCAAAAAGTGATAAGGTTTAAGCCCGTGCTTAGTTTGGTTGGCTGCCCTCAATCGAAAATTGTACTTTCGTTATTTTTTGGATTAAAAATTTTCATTCCCCTTTTTAATGGTTTTCATCTTCCCAGCAAAAAAACCCTTTAAAGGGTCTTGCTGAACCTAAAAACTAAAATTCCCTTAAAATGTTGCCCTGTTTTGGGGTTGTTGTTGTGAAACACTTTTCGTAATATATTTGGGAAAAGTGCTCTTTTTTGGGGGCAATCGCTCTGCTAAAAATTTGAGTTTTAACAACGTAAACTTAAGAGTGTCGAAATTTCTGTATTTGTTCGGTGTTGATGATTTGTAACCCTTTTTTTTTCATTAAAATTGTTATAGACAATCTGTCTTTAATCTCTTTAAAGTATGGTGCTGCGCTTTTTAACAACTAAAATCTAAGGGAATGGAAAAAAAAACGATTTCCCAAAGCAAAAAATTTCGGCTACAAACTTTTTGACGTCTTTGTATCCCAGCGCCTATTTTTGTTTTGGTTTTTCATTTTGATTCCTTGAAACGCAAGATATCCCCTTTTTATTCCGGTTAGCCCTAGACGGAAGGTTAAAAATGTTGCATTATTAAAAAAAATATTTCTTGCCTCAAGTTTTATAAAAAAATTTTTCTTAACAATTTCCCGCCCCAGATTTGTACAACTGTCTGTTTGGGTCTGTTGTTGAAACGAGTTCTATTTTGAAAGTAAGACGCGCAGAGCCTGGCACAATCAATTCATCCGCTCCTAAGTCTGGAAATTTGACAGTAAGAATTTGATCCGCATCAATAGTAGATGGATTATTTGGAACAGTAATATTCCGTTTATTTCCCTTCACGCCTAAGGGCTCTTTCAGTTTTCTATGCGGGTTAAGAATCGAGCCATATGTTTGTTGTGGCATTTTTATGAAGCAAAATAAAAAGTTAATTATTTAAAAACATGGCAGGAATTGAAGCTGAAGAAGATTATGATGTTTTTGATCGTGGAGACGACATGAGTGAAATGATCCCTTTGACACAGCATCGCTCAACGCTCTCAATGCAGCGTGAATTAACAGAAAGTACGGTCGGAGCATTTTACAAAAGTTTAGGCCAAGAACCTCCCGAATTTATAGACCCAAATGATTTTGATTAAAAGATGGTCATTTGTCTGTAAAAAACGATCAAGGGCAACTTGTTCGGCTTACAACTAAACCCGACCCATCAAAGTTTTTAGCCGTGGGTTCAATTAGAAATAGACTCAGTGTGAAAGATCAAAATCGCCTTGGCATTGCTAGACCAAAATTAAGGGCGGAGGCAGTTTCTAAACTTCAAAACACACTGCAAGAACTCCCGACAGATAACCAAATGCAAAACATGGAACTTAAAGAATTAAATCAATCAGCAGGCGAATTAATAAATACAATAGAAGCAGAAACCAGTTTTTCAGAAGAAACAGCGTTAAAAAACAATTAATGATTCTCCATTGCCTATGCGAGAATTATTAGCCCTTGATCATGCTTTAAGAACCATCAGAGGCGAATTAACAAACAATTTAGCAAAACTAGGTGAACTAGATTGGGCATATAAAAAGAGAAAAGAAAACTCGTTGAGGCTGATGACGCCAACTTAGGGCCTGATATTAAAGAAAGAATAGCCCAAAGACTAAAAGATCTTGAACAAGAAAGATCGGCAAGACTAGAAGTGACAACTACTAACCGGGACAATACGAACTCAAGTGAATAGATAAGAGAAACTATCCGAAAAATTTTATATGAAGACACAACGCTAGCAGAACGAATAAAAAACGCTGTTTAGAGAGCAAGGCGTCAACATAGCAAGCGTTATAACGGCCTTAGGATTGCAATAAGTACACTGGTGATGGCTATTACAGGCGGCGGTGGAGGCCCAAAGTCCAGTGCCTCCGCCGCCATCACCTCCACCTGATAAATCATGGGTAAAAAAACAGCTTGATCATCTTGCGAATTTATTAAAAAAAATTAGCCGGTAAAGCTATAGACTCTTTACCAGGTATATTAGGAGGTATTGTTAGCTGGCTTTTGTCTACTGCAAGCAAAGTAGTTGGCTTTATGGCCGAGCACTTATGGACATTAGTTCTCTTAATAGTTGGGTTACTATTTAGTAAGATAAAGACAAGTAATCCTATGCCAGTTAATCCAAGAACAAGCGCTGTCTTTTCATATTCATTGGTCATCGCGAACAGAGTCCGGAGCTTTGCTGAGTCTTCAATGACTTTGGGGGTTTGGGCTTCGGGGATTAGATGACTTAATCTTGGGTGTTCTTTTATTGTTTGTAATATTACTGGCTCAGAATTTATGTCGTTTTTCCCAACCTTCTGTTCATTGCCTGCTATAAGAATTTCATTATTATAGTTTATTATTATCCTACCTGGAGTCTGAGGTCAGAAGGCAGCATGTATAAACCAGTGCCAACAGCAAAGTTACTTTCGATCTTGCGTATTGTAAAACATGTTGGTACCTTTGAATACTTGAAGGTAAATCAACTGTAGAATTAATAGCATCCTCTAAATTTGCTAAGTATTGTTTTTGTGCATCAAAGCCAGTAGAAGGATCAGTTATGCTCGATCTTGCCTGTGCTTGCGAACCTGCAAACACCAAACGTAAGTACGAATAGAGTCGTTTATTCGTTCTATTCCCGCTCTAGTTAGGCCCTTAGAAGCGTCTAAGATAAATGTTGTCCATGCTGTTTTTATGCTCTTGCTCTATGGACAGGGCTGAACAATTTTGAAAGGAGAACGCCGGTCAAAGTTATACTTTCTGTGCGTTGCCCTGAAATAAATGACGCCTATGCCATGATTATGATCCAACTTTTGTCTAAAGCCTGTCTTGATGTTAATATTGAATTCGTTACAGATCCTTTCAAAAGCCTTCATGTCTATTCTGTTGCTGAGTGGATTAAATGGTTTGTCATTTGGTAATGGCGCTTGCAGTTCAGACAAAATTACGTCTGAAGGTGTAATAGAAATGAAATCTGTACAATGACCTCACCAAAGGATCGTGGTGATTTTAATGATCAGCATACGACACTCCACACCCAGTTGATGCACAAAACACAGCAAAGTTTAACTGGTTCTGATAAAACTGCATCGGATGACTAAACCACGCTTTCTGGATGTGCTCGTTTTCAATAGGGGGGTTAAGATATCTGCTTAATGGAGTGCTCACCTTTTTTGAAAAGAGGCAGTCTGGGTCACAGCATGTCAAGAGTATCAGTTGCTATATTTTTAAGATTGTAGTGCGGCCCAACAGAATATTTTGCATCAGTATATTTGAATGCACTCATTTTTAATTTGTTTTAAAAAATGTTTGTAACAATACAAACCCAAGACGCCCTTCGTTTTTAGAACATGCTATTTAATAACGAATGCGGGGCCAAAATGGTTGCGCTCCATGAAATATTCTACAAAGTCGTATGGTTTAATATAACTGAATCCAAGAAAAATAATGCAGTTCTAAAAGTTAATAAAGAAGGGAAGGTAGTTAGCGGTTAACCATACCTGATGGTTATTACGGGTTTTGTTCGCTAAAAAGAAGCAATGAGTAATTTTGACATTACTCTCAAACTTAACAATGCAAATCTAAAAACAATGTTAACATTCAAACCTGAAGAAGAGGTAGCACATTACCTTTTTGATGTAGAGCTAGCTAAAATGTTAGGCTTTGCAGATGACAATCATAGATTTAGAGTTGTGCCAAACAAAAACTACTTATGAGGGGGAAAATCCGCTCGATCTTGCATTACATTCATTACTCTTGTTCATTTGGATGAGCTGAGCACTGATGAAAACTTATATGATGGAAGGCCCTCAACTGTTTTAAGAGCTCTTCCGTCGAGGGAAGCTGCATATTGCGATTATGAAATTATACAATTCTCTAATTTACAGTTTAAAAGATTAGTTTGTGGGAGGGTTGGATCATTTAATATAAAAATTGCAGACAAAGCAGGGAAAGTTGTGAAATGCGATTAACCTACACATTGTTTTGGAAATAAAATAATAAACTGTACTAAAAATGTCGCGTGGGCCAGAAGAATCCGGAGTTACATTAGCGCCTGTAAGGTGTATAACTTTAGAATTAAAAGACCTTGCAGACGTTGCGGACTTTGAACAGAACGGTGAGATAGGCGCTTTGTATGGTTTTGAGTACACTTAAAGATGGTGATTATAAACGCAAAGAGGTTGGCGACACCAAAAAGTTTCCTAAACTAGAACAGCTGCGCATCTAGAAGCAAATAATGTTGGTCAGTATGAATATAAAATAGTTCGAAAACTGACCTCAAATGGCACTTAGAACCATATTTAGAATGGGAAATAAAATTTGAATTCATAAGCCATTTACATTTTTTGACCGCCAAAAAAAGTTTCAGAAAAGCATTCAACTCTAGCCCTTTACATGTAAGTCTTATGCCAGACAACAATAGTCGAAAAGAAATTGAAATAACGCCGTATGGGAAAAAAAAGTACATCCTCCACAGAAAAGAAACAGTTGTAAAAAAAGCTTCTACAAAATTACAGTTCTTTCCAAGCAGATAATTAGGAGACACGTTCACAATGATATTTGAAATTTCTGTCTTAAAGATGTAGAGAGGGATGGGGTTGTGGGCGTTAGTGACGACCTTATAAAAGGAATTAATATTAGCTGGCAAAACTTAGACGTTAAACGTCTTAACGTACCATCGTCGTTCTTCACAATGGCGAGGATATTAAGATCATAACAACAAGCAACAAAATCACTGTTGACTTAAATGAAACAATCTTACAGAACTAAATTGGATTAATCTTACACATTTAGGTCTTGTAGGGTTTTATTATACTGAACAGGTTTTGACAGAAAGTATGATAAAAATAATAACTGGATTAGATTAAATTCTTCTATATAAACCATGGAGCAGTTAAACTTTATGACAAAAATCCTCATTGCTCGTTGATTTGTGGGCAGACTGGTTGTGGAAAAACAATATTTGTCCTAGACCTATTACAAACAGTTTATCGCTATAATTTTAATCATATTGTAGTTTTCTGTCCAACACTTAAATGGAACAAAGCATATCATAATAGAAGGTTTATATGGACAGATGATGACATATATTTAGTTAATCCTAGCAATTAAACTGAGTGAGTGTTTAGAACAGTTTTATAGACTGTTTGAAGGAACGCAAACATATTTTTATAGATGACTGTTCGGCAGAAAGAGACATAGTTAAAAAGAGAAACACTTTGTCAAAACTAGCTTTCAGTGGAAGGCATGCTGGGATAAGTGTGTGGATTTTATGCCAGAAATATAACTCGGTTTTAAAAGACTTTAGAGAACAGTTAAAGACTGTAGTGTTATTTCACATGAAAGACAGAGACTCATTTGAAGAATGTTTGCGCGAAAATGATGTTATGAAAATGATCAAGAAAAACATAGGATTAAACAAAAACTGAAATCTGAAAAGTTTAGTAAATTAGTATTGAAAACGGATAACCCTGCACAGTATGTTTGTTTGTAGATAATCGTTATTTTTGGTTATTGAAGTCTTACTTGTCAGAGAACAGTAATATGCTAATTTTAGGTCACTTTCGCCCAAAAACTTGGTGGAGGAGCAAGTGGCCCAGAACAGACATTTCCCTGTTCTCTAGTGTGCACCTGCTAATGACTGGCTAGCTTGGTTGATTGATCAGATGGTATACCTGGCAAAATTCGACAGTTTTAGAATAGTCTCATTTGTCAGTGAACACCTCAATAAAATGTACTCACAGTCTTCGCTGGTGTCACGATCTCCTTGAATTCCATATAAAATCGAAATGTTCTCTTTTGAACGTCCTTCAATGTCGATCATTTGATTTACAGAATCGTGATATCTTGTCCTTCATTGTAGTGTGCTTTCACCTTTCAGCATCCTTTCCCTTTGAAGGTCACAAATCGTCTCCTTGATCTCCTGCATTTCTCTCTGGAAAACCGCCGACAATGTCTTTCGCATTGCTTGGGTCTTCTTTGACATTGATCAGAATTCCACCCATTTCATCGATTTCATTCTTTAGTGGGAGATAATATTGTCATGATGCCCTCCAAAGTTGGAGTGTCAATCATTCACTCCCCTAGGGCGGACAAAGTAGGGGTCAAGGTCTGGCATCGCAGATCGGTCAGCACTTAGACTAATAGCGGGTAGACCATTACGATCAATCGGGACTGTCTGATGGCGTTGATGGAAGTGTGGGACAGCCCGGTATTGGTCTTCACGTGACCACCCCCGAGCTACACATCTCCGAGGAAGAACGGGTTGATGATAAAACTAACCATGACACTGGTGACATGGGCGCGAAACAGCGCAGCAGCGCGAAACCGTCAAGGAAAAACTTTAGTTTTCATCGTCGGACCACGAAGCTGGTAAAGAAAAACGACAACAATCCCACCACAACAAGCTCTGAATCTGATACTGCTGTCGGCATAAGGGTTCTTGCACAACGTCCGTCGTCTACATTGATGTACCACTGATCCAAACAAGCGTAAAATCAGCGAAAATCGTTAATCAGTTTGGCGGTGAAAGGATTACGTCTGTTGGCCTGTCTGAATGAAAACAGTTCCCTCCACCCCGAACTCACCTCTTCACCACAAACCCCGGACGAGAGAGAGAGAGAGAGGAGAGAGAGAGAGAGAGAGAGAGAGAGAGAGAGAAGAGAGAGAGGAGAGAGAGAGAGAGAGAGAGAGAGAGAGAGATGGAGTCATTAGGGCTACAAACTTGACAAAATCGTTGAAACATGATATATTTACCCTTGTTTGTGCACGCTGACTCCACGACAAAGTGCCTAAGAGGTCAGCCAATGCATGTATTGAGGGGAAAGATGTGTCGTGGTGGGTGAGAGAATTGGAGGAGGGGAAGTGTGAGAGAGGGGAATGATGAAGAGGGGAGGAGAGGTTAGGAGGTGGAGAAACGGAGGAGGCAGCAGAACCTACCCTTGTACAGCGAATCTTACCCTTGTACAGCGAATTTTTACCTTGTACAGCGAATCAAGTTAAGAAACCCAAATCTGATCTGCTGAGTGTGAGAAGTGGGAGGGGGCAGAGAAAAAACACAAAATCCACACATGATCTGCAATATTTTTAGATGGTGATGACGTGTGTTAGAACGATTATCATCACCTTTTTGTTTCTATCAAATTGTTTCCAGGAATGCAGCCTGGTACTTCTGATTTTGCATTTTTTGGAAGTGGGCCAGGATAAATCTTGAAGGCATGGTGTGGATGAGGTGAGGGGATGATGGGAATGTCGGAAACCGTACGCTGATCCGCGCAAGGACACTGTAGAATGCTTTTTTCTTTACAAAAAAAACACAATCTGCCAAAACGTTTTTTGGCTTTAACATCTTGGGAAAAAGTTCATTGTTTAACCAACAGTGAATTTCTTTTTGAAAGATGTGCAGAACAAGTGTCAACCCCCCAGGTTACATCAAATATGTCCAAAGGGGGAAGACTGGACAGCTGAGCGAGCAGGGAGACAAGAACAAAGAAGGACACTGAGTTGACAGATAGATCCACTTACATATACACAGACAGACACAGAGACAGAAGATATAGTAGACACACACACAGAAAACACACA
>CM031611.1:10844932-10870832 GCA_018398815.1 Conus ventricosus | reverse complement strand
AGAGAGGGAGGAGGGAGAGAGGGGAGAGAGAGAGAGGGGTGAGAGAGTGTGTGTGTGTGTGTGTGTGGTGTGTGTGTGCGTGCGTGCGTGCGTGCGTGCGTGCGTGCGTGCGTGTGTGTGTGTGTGTGTGTGTGTGTGTGTGTGTGTGTGTGTGTGTGTGTGTGTGTGTGTGTGTGTGTGTGCTCGCGCGCTCGCGTGCGTGCGTGCGTGCCTCTGTGTGTGTGTGTGTGTGTGTGTGTGTGTGTGTGTGTGTGTGTGTGTGTGTGTGTGTGTGTGTGTGTGGTGTGTGTGTGTGTGTGTGTGTGTGTGTGTGTGTGCTCGCGCGCTCGCGTGCGTGCGTGCCTCTGTGTGTGTGTGTGTGTGTGTGTGTGTGTGTGTGTGTGTGTGTGTGTGTGTGTGTGTGTGTGTGTGTGTGTGTGTGTGCGCGCGCGCGCGCGTGCGTGCGTGTCTCTGTGTGTGTGTGTGTGTGCGTGCGTGCGTGCGAGCGTGCGTGCGTGCGTGCGCGCGCGCGCGTGCGTGCGTGCGTGCGTGCGTGCGTGCGTGCGTGCGTGCGTGCGTGTGTGTGTGTGTGTGTGTGTGTGTGTGTGTGTGTGTACTATGTAGATAAAGCATCTTTGAGTCACACGCACACACACGCGTGCACTTACTTCCCCGGTAGGCCTATATCTTTTAAAGGGAGATAACATTATGCACAGCTGGGCAGAACACAAATGAATGACAAAGAAAATGTCAGGGTAGCCGCACTGTCTTCTGCCTTCCCACCCACACCCCCGATGTTTGAAGCCGAAAATACGAAAAAAAAAAAAAAAAAAAAAAAAAGTCATGGATAAAGAGATTCCTTCACTCCCCTAACCCCCCTTTTACACGCCCCCCCCCCCCCTCCTCTCTCCTCCTACGTTCCGCTTTTATGAAAATGTAGAAAATGGGTCCTTCTTCATCCCCCGTCCCCTCCCCCCCCCCCTCCGTTTTTTTGTTGTTGTTGACAGTTTAGAAGATGAGTCCCCTCCAATCCCCCCCCCCCCCTTCCCCTTTCTCCGGCTTTTTACGGAACTTTCAAATTTGGAGGACTTCCGTGATGTTTTTGTCATAGTCCAACCATTTGTAAGGAGGAAGACCTCAACGTTAATACCTATCAACATATGGGCCATACATTTTTGATCTTGCGCGGGGGTTGCTAAAACCCGAACTTGCAAGTTTTTAAATGAAAAATTTTTCCAGCTGGTTTTTTTTGCAAAGTGAGACAAAGCAGGGAAATTTTAACAAATTTTGAAAAAATTTTAAAAGGGGAAACCCGCTAAAAAAAAAAAAAAAAAAAAAAAAACAAACAAAAAAAACAAAAAGAAAAAAAAAAAACCGGGAAAAACGAACCAAAGAAAAGACACAACGCTTTTCCGCCCTCTTATTTTGGCCGAAGTGAATGAAGGAAAGTGATTGCTCGTTCATTTCGTTGCCCCAATGTTTTGAAATTTCCTGAAGAAAAACCAAAATGTTTTTTGGGTTAATAAAGGGAAATGATTGCTCGTTCTTTCGTTGCCCCCAATATTTTTTTTGGGTTTAATAAAGGGTAAGTGTTTGCTCTTTTTTTTCGTTGTCCCAATAGTTTTGTTGGTTTAAAGGAATTGATTGCTCGTTCTTTTTTAAATAAATGTTTTTTTGGGAAAAAAATTTAAAGGAAGTTTGCTCGTTCTTTTCCCGTTGCCCCAAATGTTTTGGGGTTAATAAAAGGGTTAATTGATTGCCTTTCTTTTTGAGTGAAATAGTTTTTTTTGGTTTAAAAGAAGGAAAGGTTTTGCTCGTTCTTTTTCGTTTTTCCCCAATATTTTTTTGGGTTTAATGAAGGAAAGTGTTTGCTCGTTCATTTTGGGTTTTCCCAATAGTTTTTTTTGGGTTAATGAAGGTAATGTTTGTCGTTCATTTCTTTGTCCCAATATTTTTGTTGGTTAAAAGGAAAGTGATTGCTCTTTTCCTTTTCTTTTGTCCCAATATTTTTGTTGGAAAATTTAAATAAGTGTTTGCTCGTTCTTTTTCTTGCCCCAATATTTTTTTTGGGTTTTAATAAAGGAAATTTGTTTGGGCTGTTAAAGTTCTTTTTCCCCAAATTATTTTTTGCCTTCCCGAAAAAGACCTAAAAAGTATTTTTGGGTTTAATGAAGGAAATGATTGCCTTTTTCATTTTCTTTCCCCCTCCAATAGTTTTTTTGGTTAATAAAGGGTTTAAGTGATTGTCTTTCATTTTCTTTAAACCCCAATAGTTTTGTTGGTTAATGAAGGTAAGTGATTGCTCGTTTTTTTCGTTGTCCCATAGTTTTGTTGGTTAAAAGGTAATGATTGCTCGTTCATTTTCGTTACCCCAAAATTTTTTGTTTTTAAATGAAGGAATTGATTGCTCTTTTTTTTCGTTTGCCCCAATATTTTTTGGGGTTTAAAATGAAGGTAAGTGATTCCCTCGTTCATTTTCGTTGCCCCCAATGTTTTTTTTGGTTAATGAAGGTAAGTGATTGCTCGTTCTTTTTCGTTGCCCCAATAGTTTTTTTTGGGTTTAATAAAGGGTAAGTGATTGCTTTTTCTTTTTCGTTGCCCCAATAGTTTTGTTGGTTAATAAAGGTAAGTAAATTGCTCGTCATTTTCTTTTGTCCCAATATTTTTGGGTTGGTTATGAAGGTAATAAATTGCTCTTTAATTTTCGTTGTCCCAATGGGTTTTGTTTTTTAAATTTTGGGAAGGGAAAAGTGTTTGCCCCTTCTTTTTCTTTTGCCCCAAAAATTTTTTGGGTTTAATGAAGGTAAGGTTTTGTTTCGTTCATTTTCTTTTGTCCCAATATTTTTTTAATCTTGCCTGAAGAAAAACCTAATAGTATTTTTGGGTTTAATAAAGGTAATGATTGTTCTTTCTTTTTTCTTTTTGGGCCCCAATATTTTTTTGTTGGTTAATAAAGGGGAAGTGATTGCTCTTTTCATTTTCGTTACCCCAATAGTTTTGTTGGTTAATGAAGGTAAGTGATTGTCTTTCCCTTTTCTTTTTTCCCAATATTTTTGTTGGTTAATAAAGGGAAAGTGATTGCTGGTTCTTTTTTCGTTACCCCAAATTTTTTGGGGGTTAATAAAGGGAAAGTGTTTTGCTCGTTCATTTTCGTTGTCCCAATTTTTTTGTTGGTTAATAAAAGGTAAGGGGATTGCTCGTCATTTTCTTGCCCCAATAGTTTTTTTTGGTTAATGAAGGAAAGGTTTTGCTCGTTATTTTTCGTTGCCCACCGTTTTTTTGGGGTTTAATGGGTAAGTGATTGCTGGGTTTTAAAAATTTTCTTTGCCCCAATTTTTTTTGTTGGTTTAATGAAGGAAATTGATTCCCGGGATTTTCGTTGTCCCAATGTTTTTTTGGGTTTAAATTAAGGAAAGGGTGATTGCTCTTTCATTTTCGTTGCCCCAAAGAGGGGGGGGTTGGGTTAATGAAGGTAATTTGTTTGGGCTCGTTTCATTTTCTTGTCCCTTTTTTTGTTGGTTAATGAAGGAAAATTTTTTGCCGTTCATTTTCGTTGCCCCAAAAGTTTTTTTGGGTTTTAATAAAAGGTAAGTGATTGCTCGTTCATTTTCGTTGCCCCAAATAGTTTTTTTGGGTTTAAATGAAGGAAAGGATTGTCGTTCATTTTCTTTTTCCCAATAGTTTTTTTGGTTAAAAAAGGGAAAAGTGTTGCCCCTTTCATTTGGGCCCGCCCCAAAAAAGTTTGTATTTTACCCCTGAAAAAGACCTAAGAGGCCGAAACGGGGTTCGTTTTGTCTTGTGTTTTCTTTTGTCCAAGGTTTTTTGTTTGTTTTTTTTTTGTTTTTGGGTTGTTTTTTGCGGTTCGTAAAAATGAATTTTATTTTTTTTAAAACTTATGTAAATATCTTAGATCATTTAAATGCGTCGGGATTATGTGAAAAATACTTAGGTAGATTGCATCTCTGTGGACAGACGTAAAAAAAAACCAATATACTGAATTTTTTAAATTCTGGAAATCCCCAGAAATTTTGGGATTTTAAAGTGTAAAATTGTATAGCGTTATTGTAAAAAGGCAGCGGGGCCAAAAAAAACTCCTGGGGAAAATTAAACAGAATATTTTGTGAGGGGGGGGAGTTGAAATAGCTGCTTATTGTCTAAGGCTGGGGGGCCCATAAAAAACCCCTCCCTCAACCCTGACATCATGCCTTTACACCTATCCCTTTACACCTCATCCCTTTACATCTCATTTTTAAATATTTGGGGCCCAAAGGAAATCACGCACCGTTACTCACGGGGGAAAAAGAAAATTTGTATTGAATTTTGGGGGTTTTTTTTTTGGGGCCCGGGGAACAAAAAAAAATTTTGGGAAAATTGATCTGTACCCCAGGTTTTTGGAAATAAAACGGGGGCTGTCCGGAAGGAGCCCAATTTGTGTGGGGTCGATTTTTGCCCAGGTTTTATAATAATAGTAAAAAATAAAAATGATATTGGTAATGTGAAAAAAAAATTTTGGGAAACGCCAATTTTCCCCCTAAATTTTTGTTTTTTTCCCAACCCCTATTTTGCGCCCAAATTGATGAGATCAGGTTTGCTCGTTTTTTTTTTTTTCGTTGCCCCTGAGGTGTGAAACTTGCCTAAGAAACCTAAGAGGTCGAAACGAAACGTGTTTTTGGTCTTGTAAATTCGGTTGTCTACTTTTTTGCGGCGGTGTGTTTATCCAAAACTTTTCAAATTTTTTTAGTTTTCCCGGCCCTCCCGCGCCTCACTTTGCACACTAAAAGTAATTTTTAAATGAATGTTGTGTTGCGACAAGAAAACCCATTATTTTAAATTTTGTACATGTTTACAAGCCCTAAAAAAGGCTGCCGCCTTTTTGGGGCCCCCAATTTTGATCGGGCCAAGGGGTCACCCGGACTTGAACGTCACCACCCCAAAAAAAGTGTACAGTCCCATTTTCCCCCTCACCTTTAAACCCATGAACCCAAAAAGCGGAAACGTGGGGAAAGGAGAGAACGTATAAATGCCAACCCTGACTCACTTGCTCAACCCCGTTTTTTTTGGGCAAAGGGGCCTTAAAGCCCCTTTTTTTCCCCTGGGGCGGAAGAAAGAGAGAGAAATCCCCGGGCAGACAGACAGAGAAGAAGAAGACAGAGAGAAAAGAAGACAGACAGCCCGAGAGGGGGGCCCGCCCCCCCCGCCAAAACCTACACAACACACCGCCCCCGCTCGCAATCCCTTTACACACACACGCAAAAACACACACACGCACACCCATACACACAAAACACACCCCACGCCCCACACACATACACAGTAGTGCTGCTTTGGGAAAAAAAAAAATTCAAAACGCTAAAACCCCCTCTTTTCCCCCCTTTTTCCCCCCCCCTTCCTCCGCCGGTTTAAACAATGTTTTGGCATCATCCCCGGGGGAACGGCGCGCCAAAAATCAATACTGCTAAACCCCCTTCTTCCCTCCATTTCCCCCCCTTTTCCCACCCGGGTTAAAAAGTTTTGACATCCCGCAAACGGCCCCTTTCACAGCGGGCCCAATCTCGAGGGCGAAAGGCTTAGGGGCCCTTTCCTGCCATTTTCAAACCCGGTTTCATCATTTTTCTACGGGACTTCCGGACTTGCAAGGGCCCGGCTTTTACTTCGCTGTGTACTGTGTTTGGGTGTCTTTTTCCCAAAAAAATGGCTTCCCCTTTTTTAAACTGAAGGGGCAGGCTTTTGCCATTAAACACCAAAAGGGTTTACCTTTCTTTCATTTTAGGTATTTTTTTGAAAAAAAAAACCCGAGGTGAAGAAATTTTTCTTTCCCCGCCAAAAACCGAAAAGAAGTTTTGCTTTCCTAGAAGGAACAGAAAAAAAAAAAAGGGGAAAAACCGCCTGTTTTGGAAATGGCCCGACAATTTTAAAAGGGTTTGGGGGTTTCAAAAAAAATAAAAAAGGGTTGAAGGCAATATTGTTTAAAACCCAAAATATAGCCAGTTTTATATGTGTTTGACTATCGTGAAAATGGTTCCTTTTTTTAATAAATGGTGCGCATTGTTAAAAGCGGGCCCAAAGCAAAAAAAACCAAAAAGCGTTAAATTGTTGGGCTTTTGGCTTGAGACGCCCGTCATTTTTAAAAAAAAAAAAAAGCATAAACATGGCTTTTAAATTTTTTTAAAAGACGAGGTAAAATTTCGGGTTTCGTAGCAAAGGAAAATCTTTCAATTTCTGGGGTGTTTTTTTTAAAACTTTAAAAAATTTCCCAAAGCTGGGAAAATCGTAAAAATGAACTTTTGTAGCAAAACGCCAAACCTTTTTTAAAACTTTAAACCGGAGGCGTTTTTTTCGGGGGTTTTTGGAAAAACCCTAGATAGGGTTGGGCAGCCTTAGAAATCCCCCAGAAAGGGAGGAGTAGTGTGGGCAGCATATCTTCAAAAAAATGCCCAAATTCAATGAGGGATTTTACTACTACTACTGGCGATTAAGGCCGCCTTTAAAACTGGCTACAGCAAAATTTGGCGAATTTGCCAAAAGCCATTTGCAACCCTGGTTGAAAAAAGGGAGCACAGCAAACTAGGCCAAAAAAACCCTATGTGATCGCTTCCCGCCAATGAGGGTAAAGCCCCTGAAAAAACCCGGGTGAAAAATGGGTCAAACGCCCCCTATGTATCGTTTGGGACAAACAAAGCGGGGCCACCACCACAAATCTCACGGCAAACTGGGCCCAAAAACGACCCTATGGGGATATTTGGGGGGTTTTTTTTGGGGGTTTGCGCGCGAGACAAAACCTGTTTAGCACAAAGCAAGAAGGGGCCCTGGGGTTTTTCCCTTTTTGTTTTTTTTGTGTGTTTGGGCCTCCCCCCCGCCCGCCGCCCCCCCACCCCCCACCCCTGGACTGTTTTTATTGTGGGGTTTTTTTTTTTTGGGTTTTTTTTTTGTTTTTTTTTTTGCCCTGCCCCCAGCTTTCACCCCCCCCCCACGCTTTTGCACAAAACTCAATTTCCCTTTTTAAGTTTTTAACAATTTAATTCTCAATTTTTTTCTTAATTTATTCTAAGTTGTCCAAAAGTCATTCTCAATTTCCCCCCAAAGTTCTTACTTAAGTTACTTCAAGTTTTTAATTAATTTCCCCAAGTTTTAAAAAAGGGTTCTTGAACAAGTTTTTTTTAAGTTCTTAATAATTTTTTTGACCCGTTCTTGATAATTTTTTTGATTAAGTCACCCTTTTTAAAGAAAACAAAATTTTAAGTTCTTATTAATTTTATTTTTATAATTATAAAAAAAAATACAACTATGTTTTTATCTTAAATAGTAGTTTGCAAATATAGTCCCACACCCCTAAAAAAACGGTCATCGTTGAGGATGTTCTTCCCTTCACTTTTCCCGGGATAGATTTTAAAGGGAAAGGGTTTTTTACACCCGAAGAAAACCGCTTTTTGATTAAAATTTTGGGTTTTAAGGGAAATGCCTTTTATGGGGACTCCGGGGTTTTTTTTAATTGACACCATCTTTTAATAATAGCCATGATCTATTTTTTTTAAAAAAATTAAAATTAAGTTCTTAAAAAAATTTTCCCTTTTTGGAAATGGATAAAAATGGGCTTTGTTTTGGCCGGTTTTGGGGCATTTGTCTTTTTCTGCTTTTAAAGGGTTCAGATTTTTTTGTTTTGCTTTTTTTCTTTTTGCAATTGTGTATAAATTTTTACCGAATAATTTCCCCCCCAAACACAGCAAGGGCCCCCAAAAAGGAAACCCATTTTTTAATTTTAAAATATTCCATGAAAATTTGGGGGGCCCTTGTAAAATGGATTTTTTTATACGGGAAATTAAATCAATTGTTCTGGCGTTGCGCCTTTATTTTTTCATGGGGAGTAAATATTCTGTAAAAATTAATTTTTTTTGTCTGTTCCACTTGCTTTTTTTTTTTTCCCTGCTTCAACCCCCCAGGTTTTAAAGGTCCCACCGATTAAAAGCGTTTTCTGATGATTTTCTGGCAGGTTTACTTTCCCCACCTGTTTCAGTGTTTTCGGTTCTGATAAATTTTCCAGCTCTTTCTTTTTGAAGGGAAAATTTAAAATCTATATGTTTTAAAAGTTATTAATCCCATGTTTAAAGGGCGATAACAATGTTCCAAATTTTGTAGTTAGATCACACCCAAGGGGACTCAAATGCTTTGTTAAAACTGGATTTTTGCGTTAAATCATACGTAAGATCTTGTTCAGAACCCAAGGGGAGAAAAATCAAATGACTATTTATTTGTAAAAAACAAAGAACCGTTTTCCCCCACACTTTTCCCCTTTTCTAGCCCCTAGCGGGCCTCAAAACCCGGGTTATAAAAACTTTTAATGTTTGTGGGAACATTTGTTGAATCTGTTCAATGTTTGAATTCATTTCCGGGGAAATGTTTTTTTTTGCCCCACATGCCCCAAAGAATACACCCCTTCCCCTTTTTTGGGGCATAATAGCTTGATCTCAATTTGGTAAATTCATAATTTTTCAGAAGGTTTTGGGCTTGTAGCTGTAGGAGACCCAACTGTTCATTTTTTTTAAAAAATTAAAATTTATTTTTTTTTAAAAAAAGGCCCCAAAAAAAAAACTTTTGCAAACCCTTTTGTATACCATTTTTGCTGTTTTTGGGGGAAACTAAGTGAAAGGATACTCAAGCCTTTAAAAAGGCCTGTTAAGAAAAAACCCGGCAATCTTGGCAAACTAGACTTTGGGGAAATTCAGCAAAGCTTTTTCCCAATCATTCCCGCTTCGGTTCCAAACGAAAGATTTTCTAGTCAAGAAAGGGAAAAATTCAAAACAATTTTAAATATTAAAAAAAAAAATCCCTTTTAAATAAAAAAGGGGTTTCACTCCCCAAAAATGTTTGGCGGCGTTTGTGGTGAATGCGCTTGCTTTTAGGGGAAAAAAATTTTTCGCTTTAGTAAATTGGGAAAGGCAGCGAGGGGAAAAAAGACAAAAAAAAAGCTTTTGGGGGAATTAGCAGCTGCACAAGCCTTTTTAATGAAAGGCGAGACTTGAAAGTTAGTTTTTAAATTAATGACACATTTGAAAAAACAGGGGCATGCACTTACACATTTAAAAAATTGTTGATCAAGAATAAAAAAAATTATCTTTTTAACAGGAAAAACCAATCGAACTTTGCCCCCCCCAAAAAATTCAGTGATTTTTAAATAAACCCAAACAAAAAAAACAAAAGATGCAAAAAATGGGGTTTTATTGCCCCTTTTGGTATGACCGCGTGTATTTTTTTTCACATAATTTTGGGCCCCGGGAATAAAAAATGAACAAAATCTATTTTTTTCGCCCAAAGGAATTGGAAAGGGGTATCACAGCAATACAAAAGCTAAGCCAAGGGGCCGGATTAGTGAAAACACAAAAGGGAAAGGGTTACCCTAAAAAGCGTTTTGGCAAATTTTTTTTCCCTGCCCCTGACATACAGAGCCCGCATTTTTTGTGAACACAACCCAAAAGGGACCCCCATCAAAGGGATTTCTATTTTTTTTCCCCTCTGATACATTAACAAAAAGTTTTAAGAACGCACTAAACAGTTTTTGGACAGGCTTCAATTACAAAGTTTGGGGAAAACCTTTAACACAAAAGAGGTTCTGCTTTTGGTTGCAAAACAATTTAATACCAACGGGCCAAATTTATCCTTGAAAGTTTTCAAGCGATGATGGAAAAAATTTTTAAAGGCCAATTTGAACCCAATTATTTTTAAAAACACGGGGTTTAACAATTAAAAAGGGCCCCTTTCCCGGGAGTTCACAGATCACAGGCTTTAGTTGAAAAACTTTAACAAACAGTTAGCTGAAAGACTTTTTTCCTACCAGTATCACAGAGATAAATTTTGGGGAATTCTCGCAAACAGAATGGGTTTTGAAGACGCCCCCAGTTTTGCGCGCCCAAAGAATAAGAAAAATTTAAAGGGTTAAAACCAAATACAAGCAATCAAAAGGGAAAAAATAAATGTTGTTGAAAAGGGGAGTTTCATCCGGCAAACAATTTTCCCCTTTGGGGTTTTAAAGTTTGGTACCCAAAATTTTTGGGGGGGGGCAGAAGGGGGAAAACTCGCATCAGGGCCCAAAAAGAAACCAGTTTTTGGGGATGTTGATCCATATGAAAATAAAAAAAATTGTAAAAAAGAATCCGCCCGTGTTTTTTATTTACGAAAACTGGGAAAACAAAACAGCCAGCCCCCCAAAAATCTTTTGTGGGAAGGGAAAAACAGCTTTAAACCGCCCGACCCATTCCGCTTTAATTAAATTTTCGGTTCTCCAGTGCCCAAATTTCATAAGAAAACTCTGGATTAACAAAAAAAAGAAAATGTGTTTTTTTCTAAACTAATGACTTCTTTGTTAAAAAATTTTTTGTTGAAACTCATGTAGATTTGGGTCCCCGTTTTTTGTTGGGATGATGAAAAGCTTATTGCCAAACCCCCCGCAACTTTGTAGTTTCATGTGATATTTTTGATGCCCCAACGGTGCGAGATTTTTCCCCCTTTCTTTTTTAATTTATTTTTCCTGGCCAAATACGTACCTTTTTGCCTTAAAAACCAAAAAACCCCTTTATCACCTTTCCAATAAATTTATCCTTTTTTCTTTTTCCAAAAAACCTTCTTGTAGTAATTTTTTGTAAAAGGCGAAATCTTAGGGGAACGGGGCGTTCATACCATCCCCCAGTCCTTTAGCTACCCTTTCCCTTTCCATGTCTTTATAGAAGTCTTTATTAGGGGAAAATTTTTAACAAAACAAACTGTATTGTTAAAGTACTTTTTGGAAATCAGGATACGAGGGCCCTTTAAAGTAGTCAAAAAAGAAAACCAACAACAAAACCCTTTTATAATTCTAAAACGTAAACCCAAAAAAAACGGGGTTTTCCCAAATTTTACTTTCTTTTTTTTCATCAAAATGCCAAAAAGTGATCATGAAAAACTTTTAAAGTCCCGATAAATTTGGGTTTTTAAGTTAGCTTTAAATTTCTTCATTTCTCTTGGGGACCAACTGACATCTTTTCGCTTTTGGGGATTTCCCTAGTCTTTCCCCAAAAAAGCTGTTGTTCATCACTTGAAAAAAATCTTTTTCCCGGGAAAAATCTGCGGGTTTTAGTTCTAAGATCATGGTTTTTCATTTATGTTTGGGTTTCAAAGAACTTTTTGATCAAAACAATTTATGCGATGAAAAAGCTGTCAACTTCCAAAACCCTGTCCCTTTAAAAAAAAATTGAAAAAGTCCCGTAATTTGGGAAATAAAAATTTTTTTTCCCGAAGATTAAAGGGACAAGTTTACGGCCTCTTGGATCCATCTTTAACCCTTTTGCTGGTAATGGATAGTCATTATTTCAGGTCATGGATTCATTAGGGTAATTTTAAATCAAAAAACCCAGGGAAGGGAAACCGCGGGTGCTGATCAGGCGTTAAAAAATGTTCAAACCACTTTAATGCCTTTTGAAAATTATTCGTCCCTGTGTTCATTTTAAATTTTCGTAAAGGGGAAAAGAAATTTCGGCCCAAAAGCCCAACCATACGATTGTTTGCATCTAAAATACAAGAGATGTTGACCCTTTTTCTTTGGAAACATAACATCTAAGGGATTTTTTTGTTTGCTTTAAAAATGATGCGACGCCCTACTAAATTTTCCCCGCCCAAACCGTTTTTAATCACTGAAAACTTTGGAAGGGTCAGGGCAATAAATCAATTGTACTCCAGTACACTTTAAAAAAGCGTCCCAGCTCAAACCCCCTGCCAGAAATAAAATGGGGCCCGGAAAACCAGGCTATAAAATTTCATGCCCGGGCTTTCTTAGTTTTCAAAGAGTCCGCCAACAAAAAATAATCGGCCATTAAGTTTGGAATCTGATTTGTCCCATCGTTTTAACCTAACTTTTGCCACCCCATCTTGAGCAAAGCTGGGAATCAAAATCAATTTATGGGCCTTTCCTTTTAAACTAGAAAAAAACCCTTTAGGGGGGAAAAAGGTTTTCTTCGTCAACCTTTCCAACTTTTTCAAAAAATTTTTAAGGGTTTAAAAGCCCTTTTTAACAAGGGGTTGGGTCAAAAAATTTCTTCCGTTAAATTTGGGCCGGGGTTAAAAGGGCCAAAAAGCTATTTCCCCTTAAAGAACCCCCTCATGTGCGCTAGAGTCCCTAAAAAAACATGTTTTTTAAAGTTTTAAAAACTGAATTTTCTGATGGGCGTGGGGATGGATGACACCCGAAGGATCCCCCACTTTCTTTCATTTTAAATGAGAGTCGTAAAACCCCGCAAAATTTTGAAAGAAGATGGGGAGCTTTCCTGTTTTGGGTCAAAATTTAGTTGAAAATTGCATTTGTTATGCGCCGCTCCTCTGAAATTTCCCTAAAGTGTCAAGGTTTTATGGGATTCCTGCTTTTGTTTAGAGGGCCTTTAAAACCCAAAATTTCCCAAAAATGTGGGGGTTTAGTCCCTAAATTTTTTGGTCTTTTTGGGGTAAATTTTGATTTCAGATAAGTTTAGTTATTAAAAACATCATTAACCCCACTTTCGCGCTTTTAAGAAGAAAATTTGCAGCATTAGGCCCTCTATATAACTGGTGCCTGAATGGGCCCATCCGACCTTTTAACAAAAGAAGGCAAAAGAACAAATCCCATGTTATCAAAAGACTGTTTTTCGAAATTTTTTTTTTTGGGGTGGCCCTTTTTTAAGGAAAAAAATTTAGTGATTCGAATCGGGGTTAAAAAATACTTTTGGAGAATGTTTTCGTTTTTTTCCCGTTCTTTTAAAAATAACTTTAGATCCAGGTTGGGGGGGTAAATTTGTTCCCGTATTAAAAGTCAACTGGGCCGATACAATGTTTCTTATGTTCGCTTGCGGTTGAACAGATGGCATTTTGTTAAAAATTTTCTTCGAATTCTTGGGTTTTTGCCCAAAAATTTTTAAGCAAGCTGCAATTTGTTTTCTCAATTTTTTCGAATCAATGGTAATGCGGGAGCCCCCTGGTGAAAGAAACGGGAGTAAACCCAAAAAATTTTGTCTGGTCGCCCCAAACGTTTTTCTGTCTTGGACACTTTTAAAATTTGGCCCCCAAATTTTTTTCCTCAACCCAAGTGTAAAACATTAAAAGTAATGGGTTTTTTTTTGTTTTTCAAACCGATCAATTTTTGGGCTACCCAAACAGGAAAGGACACCCCCCTAAAGTTTAGATCATTAATTTGGGTGATAGTTTTTAAAACCTTTTCTCTTTCGTTTTGGGGGGGTGATGGGGCCCTTGCAAGGGAAAACCCCACCAAAATAAAACAATTTTTATTCTGAAATTTTTTAAAGTTTTGAAATGTCTTTTTGCAACTAAGGGGGAGGTAAGGGGGGGGGGGGGGGGGGGGGGGGGGGGGGGGGGTGTAAGCCTTTCCCAAAAATCGGCCATACTTTGCCTGGGTTTTTTTTCTGAACTTAAGACTTTTGCCTCGACCAACCAGAGCCACCAATTTTGGGTTCTTCAGCCGCAGGGAAAAAGTGGGAAGCAATTCGTCTGCCCCAAATGGGGGTTAAGTCATTTCGAAAAAGAATAGTCTTTTGTTTTGTCGAGACCCAGACTTTTAGATTTTCTTTTTATTTGTAACATAGTCGAATTTAAAAAAGCTAAAAATACTTTAAAATGCGGGGCTATTTGTAGTTTACTTGGAAAAAAATTTTTTAAAATAGCATGTACAACGCTTCCCCCAAAAGTTTTCTGGATCAATGACTTTAGATCAATTCTTCAGTGCTCTTGATAAACCCCCTCTCTTTCCCAAACATTCCTTCAAAAAAATTTGTCTTGCCCTTCAAAAATCTTAACCCCGTTTTAAACTTTTTTTTCAATCAAAATATTTTTTTTAAATTAAAAAAAAAAAATTTAAACAAATTTAATAACAACCCGGGCTTTTTTTCTTTGGACTCATAAACTAAAGTAAAAAAACACCCCCTTTGGGGTTGGGTTTTGTGGGGTTTTGAACAGATTTTTTTTGTCTCGTTTCTTTTTTTTTAAACATTTCCCTTTTTTTTTTTGCTCGGGGGTTTGGGTGTTTAGAAAAAAATTTCCCTCGCCTTTTTTTTGAAGATCAAACTTTTGTCTTTTTTAGTCAACAAAATCCCCCGTAAAAGGGTTAAAATTTTTTCTCCGTGATGTTGAGGTTTAACAAGCGCTTTATTTTTTTGTGGTTAAACAACTAAGTTTAGCCTTAAAAAAGGGTTTAACCTTTGGGTGTGTGCTTTTGGAGTTTAGTTTTTAATTTTTTTTCCGGGCCCCATTTTTAAATAAAGAACACAGGGGCCGGGGAGCTAAAAACAAACCTCCAAAAGGTAAAGCTGCGGGTGCGCCTAAAGCCCCTTTTTCAAGAAGGGCCCACACTTGTTCCCGTGAAAGGCATTAAAAGTTGATGCTCCCGTATTAACAAAAGAAAAAAGCATTAAAGGGAGCCCAAAAAACCTTCGTTTTTGGTTTTTTCTGTATTTTGAAAGGTTCCTTTTTCCCAGTTTTTGTTGCATTTTTGAAAAGTTTGTTAATCTGAGGGTTTTTTTGTTTTGGGGGTTTCTATAACAGCGAATTGCCCGCTATCTCTTCTCTTTGGGGGCCCCGTAGGGACCTTTTTATAAAAACCCGAACAGACCTTCTTTTTTAAAATAAAAATAATTTGTTAAAACAAAATTTTTTAAACTTTAAATTTTTAATATTCAGCCCCGCCTCATAAAAATAAAAAAAAATGTACATTAAGCGGTTTTTATTTGGGTTTTCTTTTTATCAATTTTAATTTTTATTACTCTCTTCCGTTCTCCCCCTTCCCTGCAACTGATTAAACCTCTGTTGGCCTTTGGTCCCAAACCCCTAAACCTTTTTTTGTTGTTAAATAATCAACAAGCCTAACAATTTTGGGGAAAATGTAAATCTTTAAAACCCAGGGCGCTGTTGGATTCTACCCCTCCCCCCTCCCAAAAAGTTTATTTATTTTATTTAAAAATTTCTGAAAGGTTTGCCCCCCGGGGTAGATTTGGTTAGGGCTGCCCCCAATCGAACAATGTTTTTTTTATTTTTGGTTAAAAAACTTTTCATTCCTCTTTTAATGGGGTTAAAACATCTTCCCAAAACAGCAAAAAAATACCTTTAACGATTTTTGCTGGGAAAACAAAAATAAAATTCCATTTGTCGCCCCCTTTTGGGATATGTTGTTTTATGAATCACTCTTTGGTTCCCCAAAAATTTTCTAAAAACGACTCTATTGGTGCCCAAACCCCCTTTTTCTAATTAAGTTTTCTAAAAACGGGCAAACCTTTAAAGAGATGGGGCAGAAAAACCTGTACCTTTTCTCCCGGGGTCTGTTTATTTTTAAAACCCGTTTGATTCAAAAAAAGTTATTAAAAGACAATCTTTTTTTTAATTTTCTCCTTGAAAGAAGGTGCAAGCCTTTTAAAAAACTCAAAATCTAAAGGGGGAAAGGAAAGCGAAAATTTTCCAAAACGCAAACTTTTCAGCTACTACTTTTTTTTCTTCTTAGTATCTCCCGCCTATTCTATGTTTTTTGTGCTTTTTTCCCTTTTTGATTCCTTGGGAAAAGCAAGATCATCCCCTTTTATTCCCGGTTAACCCTTATCAAATGGAAAAAATAAGTCTGCATTTTGTAAAGAAAATAATTTTTTGGGCCCCCCCAAAATTTTTTTTGAAATTTTTTCCCAAAAAAATTTCCCGCCCCAGAATTTTGTACAAAATGTCCGTTTGGGTCTGTTGTTGAAAAGGTTTATTTTTTAAAGTAAAGGGGTGCGAGCCTGGCACAATCCAATTCATCCGCTCCTAGGGCTTGGGAAATTTGGGCGTAAGATTTGAACTGAAAACAATTTAGAAAGGGGGTTATTTGGGAAAAATAAAATTCCGGTTTTTTTTCCCCTTTAGCCAAGGGGGTTTTCGTTTTTTTATGCGGGGCAAAAATTTGAGCCATAAATTTGTTGTGGCATTTTATGAACAAAATAAAAAGTTTAAATTTTTTAAAAAAATGGCAGGAATTTAAGCTGAAAAGATTAAAGGGTGTTTTTGATGTGGAGACGACATGAGTGGGGAAAAGATCCCCTTTTCAAAAGAATCGCTCAACGCTCTCAATGCCAAACGTGAATTAACAGAAAGTACGGGCGGAAACAATTTTCAAAAATTTTGGCCAAAACCTCCCCAAATTTTTAGACCCAAATATTTTGAATTTTAAAAAAATTGGGCATTTGTCCGTAAAAAAAAGACCCCGGGGAACTTGTTCGGTTTTAAAAAAAACCCGACCCATCAAAGTTTTTTAAACCGTGGGGTTTAATTTGAAAAAGATTTTAGTGTGAAAAATCAAAATCGCCTTGGCAATTTCTAGACCCAAAAATTTAAAAGGGGAGGCAGTTTCAAACTTCAAAAAAAGCAAAAAACTCCGACCGATAACCCCAAACAAAAAAAGGAACTAAAGAATTTAAAAACAATCAGCAGGGTAATTAAAAAAAAAATACAATAAAGCAGAAAACCCTTTTTTTTAGAAAAAACAGCGTTAAAAACAATTAATTATTCCCATTGCCTAAGCGAGAATTATTAGCCCTTGATCGTACTTTAAGAACCATCCCGAGGCGAATTAAAAAAACAATTTAGCAAAACTAGGGGAACTAAATGGGGATAATAAAAAAGGGGAAAAAAAAAAAAAACCCCGAGAGGGTGTGACGCCAACTTAGGGGCCCCGAAATTAAAAAAAGAATAACCCAAAGACTAAAAAAATTTGAACAAGAGAGATAGCAAAAATAGAAGTGATGACTGCTAAACCCGGGGAACCCATTTCGAAACAAGGGGGGGGGGAAAAAAGAATAAAGAAACTTTGAAAAAAAATTTTTTTATAAGAGAAAAAGCTAGCAAACGACCCTTTAAATTTTTGAGGCAGGGGGTCAAATTGCAAGCGTTTTAACAGCCCTTTGGGTTTTCAATAATTTCACTGGTGAAGGCTAAACAGGGCCCGGGGGTCAAAGTTCATTACCCCCGGGCCCCCCATCGCCCCCCACCTAATAAATCATGGGTAAAAAAAAAGCTTTACATTTGCGAATTAATTTAAAAAAAATTTGCCAGTAAAGCATAGACTCTTTAAAAGGGTATATTAAAGGGGGGGTTTCAGCTGGCTTTTTGTTTTAAGCAAGCAAAGTAGTTGGCTTTATGGCCCCAAACACTTTTGGGCATTAGTTCTTGTAATATTGGGGTTTCTATTAGTAAGATAAAGGACAAATTTTTTCCCAAGCCAGTTAATCCAAGAAAAAAGCTGTCTTTATATTCATGGTCATCCCCGAACAGAGTCCTCGAGCTTTGCTGAGTCTTCAATGATTTGGGGGGTTTGGACTTCGGGGAATTTGATACTTAAACTTGGGTGTTTTTTTTAAAAATTTGGGAATATTAATGGCCCCGGGAAATTTTTGTCGATTTTCCCCCCCCCTTTTTTCAAATTCCGCAAAAAAAATTCCTTATTAAGTTTATTATTAATTTCCAACCCGGGAGTTTAGGGCAGAAAGGGAGCAAAGTAAAAAAACCATTTCCCAAAGGCAAAGGGTTTCCCTTTTGATTTTTTGCGTATTGTAAAAAAAGTTGGGACCTTGAATACTTGGGAAATTAAAAACAACTGTAAATTAAAAGGTCCCCTAAATTGCTAGTATTTTTTTTTTGCGCGTCAAAACCGTGAAAAGGGTCAGTTTAAACTTTTATCTTTCCCGTGCTTGCGAAACCCCAGCCCAAAACCAAAAGTAAGTAGAATAGATTCCTTTAAAACGTTCTATTCCCGCTCTATTTTGGCCCCTTTGAAGCGTCTAAAAATAAAAATTTTCAAGCTGTTTTTTGCTTTTTGTCAAAGGCCCAAAGGGCCCCGAAAAAATTTTGGAAAAGGGGAAAAGGCCCTCAAAGTTATACTTTTTTGTCGTTTCCCCAAAATAAATGAGCCTATGCCATGATTAAAAGAATTTCCCAATTTTGTCTAAAGCCTTTCTTAATGTTAAAAATTGGGAAACGTTTTTCAGATCCTTTTAAAAACCTTTTTGTCTATTTTGTTGCTGAGTGGGTTAAAAGGGTTTTTCATTTGGGTTAAAGGCGCTTGAGTTCGGGCAAAATACGTCTGAAGGGTAAAAAAAAAATGAAAACTTTACAAGACCACCAAAGGATCAAGGTGTTTTAAAAGATCAGCATACGAAAAATCCACACCCAAAAATTGGCGCAAAACACAGCCAAATTTTTAAATGGGTTTTAAAAAACTGAATTTTGGGGAAAATAAACCACGCTTTCTGGTGTGCTCGTTTTCAAAAGGGGGGTTTTTAATAAAAAGGCTAATGGAGTATCACCTTTTTAAGGAAAAAACACAGTCGGGGCACAGCAATGTCGAGGGGGTCATTGCAAAATTTTAAAAAATTGGGAGTGCGGGCCCCAAAAAAATAAAATTTTTTTTATAATTTGAATTCACTCATTTTTTAAAATTTTTTTAAAAAATGTTTGTAACAATAACAACTCAAGACGTCCTTTCCCTTTTTTTTGGGAAAATGCAAATTTAATAACAAATTTGGGGGCAAAAATTTGCGCTCCCGAAATAATTTTCCCAAATTTGAAGGGGTTTTTTTTTTAAACAAACAAAAAGGGGAAAAATTTAAGGGTTAAAAAAGTTGCGGGGCCAAAGCTAACCAGTTAAAAATAAACCCGATGGGGGAATTTCGGGTTTTGCTCACTAAAAAAACAAAAGAAAAATTCGGCATTTCTCTCAAACTTAAAAAGCCCAAAACTAAAAACAATTTTAACATTCGAACCCGAAATGCAGATTTTCTTATTTGATAAAGAGTAAATAAAAAGTTTGGGGGTTTAAAATTTTACACTCCAAACAAAAAAGATTTTTTGTTTCGCCCCAAAAAAAAATACTTTTAAGGGGGAAAATCCCCTCGATCTTGCTTTTAAAATTTATTAACCTTAAGTTCATTTGAAAAGCTTAGCCCCTGATGAAAACTTAAAATTTATGGGAAGGGGCCCCCCCAAAGGGTTTTTAAAAGCTTTCCGCGGGGAAAAGGGAATTGGGGATTAAGAAAAATTTTACAAATTTCCCAAAAATTTTCAGTTTAAAAGATTTGTTTGTGGGAGGGGTTTGGGTCATTTAAAATAAAAATTGGGGACAAACAGGGAAAGTTGTGAAAGCCAAAAACCCACACATTGTTTGGAAATAAAAAAATAAAAATGTACAAAAAAAGTCGCGGGGGGCCCGAAGAAACCCGGAGTTAAATTAGCGCCTGTGAGGTGTATAAAATTTAGAATTAAAAACCTTGCAGAAATTGCGGATTTGAACCCGAAACGGTGAGATAGGCGCTTTGATGGTTTTTAGTACACAAAAAATGGTTTATTAAAAACGCAAAAAAGGGGTTTTGGGGACAAAAAAAAAGTTTCCCAAATAGAACAAATGCGCAAAATTGAGGCAAATAATTTTTGGCCAGTTTTTAAAAAAAATGTTCAAACCTGACCTCAAAAGGCAATTTGAAATATTTTGAATGGGGAAAAAAAATTTTAATTCATAAGCCCCTTTAAAATTTTTTTTTGGGCCCTCAAAAAAGTTTTAGAAAAAAAAAATTTTTAAAATTTGGGCCCCTTTTTAAATTTAAATTTAAGCCCGATGACCCAAAAGCGGAAAAAGATTGAAAAAAAAGCCGTATTTGGGGGAAAAAAATAATCCTCCAAAAGAAGAAAGCGGTTTTAAAAAAATGCTTCTACCAAAAATTTCCTTCATGCCGCAAATGGGAAATTTGGGGACAAAAGTTTTACAAAAAAAATTTTTAAAATTTTTGTCCCTTTAAAAAATAAGGGGGAGGTGGGGTTTGGGGGTTTGTGAGTCCTTTTTAAAGGAATTCTAATTAGCTGGCAAAATTAGACGTTTGGCCAAAGTTTCTGTTGTATTCTTTAAATGGGGGGAGGATATTAAGTTTATAACAACAAAACAACAAAATCAATAAATTGTTAAATAGAAACAATCTTACAGCACTGAATTGGATTAAATTTACGCATTTTTGGGCCCATAGGGTTTTATTATACCCGAACAAGTTTTAACAAAAGGGAAAGATAAAAAAAATTTAAAGGGTTAGATTAAGTTCGTTTTTAAAAAAAATTTTGGAGCATTTAAAAATTTATGACAAAAACTCCCATTTTCTCTTAATTTGGGGCGGAATGGGGGGAAAAACAATATTTGTCCCCAACCTAAAAAAAACGTTTTTATCTTATAAATTTTTATTTTAAATTTTATTTCTGGGCCAAACATTAAAAGGGAAAAAAATATCTTTATAGAAGGTTTTTAAGGACAGGGTGAAAAAAAATTTTTTAGTTGATCCCCGCAAAAAACAGAGGGGTGTTTAGAACAGTTTTTTTTTTTTAAGGGCTGTTTGAGGGGGCCCCCAGACACTATTTTTTATAGATGGGCCCGCTCGCAAAAAAAGAGGAAAATAGTTTAAAAAAAAAACCCCCATTGTCAAAATGGCTTTTAGCGGGAAAACATGCTGGAATAAGGTGTGGATTTAAGTCAAAAATTAACTCCGTTTTTTAAAAAACTTTAGAGAAAAAGTTTTAAAAACGTAGTTTTATTTCACATAAAGACAGAGACTCATTTTATGAATTTTTGCCGGGGAAAATGATTTTATTGAAAAATATCAGGAAAAACACAAAGGGTTAAACAAAAACTAAAATCGAAAAATTTGTAAATTAAAAATTAAAAAAAGGAAAACCCCCCCCTCCCCAAATAAGTTTTCTTGTAGTAATCGTTATTTTTTGGGTTTTTGAAAGAGAATGGTGTTTGGGTTATCAAAGAACAGTAAGAACAGGAAAAAGCCAAAACCCAGGGCCATCCCCCCGAAACTAATTTTTACGGCGGGTTGGAGTTAGGAATTTGGGTTTTCCGTTCTCGGAGTTGTATTTCCCCCCGCAAAAAGGCCCCTTTTTTTATTTTTCACGCATTTAGGCCCTGAACACGAGGCGTTTAGACGTGGGGGTGAGTTTTTGGCCCCCAGCCTGAAATTATCTGGACGGACAGGGGGGGAGGCGTTTAGTTTTATGGCCCCCAAACCCAAAAATTGTCCCGTGGAGGGCAGACGTGAGGGGGGGAGTTTTATGGCCCCACAGCCTTTAAAATTGTCCCGTGGGCGAACAAGGGGAGGCGTTTATTTTTATGGCCCCCAGCCTAATATTTTGGGGTTATGGACAACTAAGGCTTGGGGTTTTTTATGGCCCAAACAGCCCAATATTGTGTGTAATGGACAACGAAAAGGGGGTTTTTTATGGGCCCCCCAGCCTAAAATTGCTGGACGGACCCGACGTGGGGGTGTGAGTTTTATGGCCCCCCAGCCTTAAAATTTTCTGTGTGGACAGACTAAAATACGGGAAATGAAAATTTCCTTTTAATTTTTGCAATCAAAGGATTAAAAAAGGGGAGAGAGAGAGGGGAGGGGAAAAAGAGAAGGGGAGGGGAGAAGAGAGGGAAAGAGAGAGAAGAGGGAGAGAGGAGAAGAGAGAGGGGAGGAAAAAAAAAAAAATATGAAAAACGTACGAACAATTTGAAATAAAACGAGAGATTCATTCAAATTTTAAAATGCTAAAGTTAACACTTTTTCAAAACAATTTAAACGTTAAAAAAGCAAAAGGGCCCTGCTGAATTTTAGAACTAAAGCCCGTCAATAATTCCCCATCGATGGGTTTTATACCCTGCAAGGTTTTTGGGGTCTAAAGTATTTAAAAAAAATTAATTGAATGATAAAAACTACGTGGCTGTAACCACATTTGCCGAGCAAACCCAACAGGATGATAAAAAGGTAAGGGTTTAAGCAAACGGGGACCCCCAACTTAAAAATTTAGGTTGGTCAGTAGAAAAGTTGTACAATGCAATTTTTCATGTAGACATGGTACGTAAACTTAAGAATGTTACAGCATAGTTCTGACTTTTCTTAAGTATCCAATTTCTAGCCTACTACTACCAACAACATACAGGTACCTCCCCAAAAGGGAACTAAGTTCAAATTAAGCTTTGTGTCCGTTTTTGTTCAGTCAGTAATGTCATTTTGATGCCAAAGAATGTTTTCACATTATATTTCTCAAAATTGATTTCCTTGTAAATGGCTCGTTACCATGTTTCCTCTTTAATCGCAAATTCTGTGCATTGATCAAGTCAACTAAATTCTGTGCATTGATCAAGTCACCTAAATTCTGTGCATTGATCAAGTCATCTAAATTCTGTGCATTGATCAAGTCATCTAAATTATGTGCATTGATCAAGTCATCTAAATTATGCGCATTGATCAAGTCATCTAAATTCTGTGCATTGATCAAGTCATCTAAATTCTGTGCATTGATCAAGTCATCTAAATTCTGTGCATTGATCAAGTCACCTAAATTCTGTGCATTGATCAAGTCATCTAAATTCTGTGCATTGATCAAGTCATCTAAATTATGTGCATTGATCAAGTCATCTAAATTATGCGCATTGATCAAGTCATCTAAATTCTGTGCATTGATCAAGTCATCTAAATTCTGTGCATTGGTCAAGTCATCTAAATTTCCGACGCACCACTGGTACGCAGCTGTTTTGTCCACCACGAAATTTCCGCACCAGTTTAAATTAAAATCTATGGGAGAAAAAAGGAAATATATACACATATATATAGATATATATACGTATATATCTATATACATGTACATACATACAAACATATATATATATTTTTTATTTTATACATTTTATACTGTTTGCATAATGCTTTTAGTTTTTTCAGCAACTTTTTCCTCTCCACGCTTTCCTTTTGTTCCACTTACTACCCTTCGCTGGCTGCTTTGGGGGTGCTGTTGGATTCTTTTTTGAACCCTTGGTGATGAGAACGCCACAGAATTATGGACTTTGGTGTGTCTTTATTTGACACCAAGAGCACAGACACAATCAGCCGTGTCTCCCTGATGAGTCCGATCCAGCGGACGAAAGGCCTAGGAGCAGGCAATACAAGTAGATCTGCCTTCGAAGGGGAGTGCGATGGTTCCCTCAGGCAGCTAGTGAAGGGTTTCTCACATTTATAATATATTCCCCCCATTTCCTTCATCTTCAATTTTTTTTTTTTTTTTTCCAAATTCAAATCTTTGCCAAGTCATTACTATAATGATTGAAGAATTGTTAACCTGCACTTGTTTTCTCCCACTATTTAATTGTTCAGCAGTATATATATATATATATATATATATATATATATATATATATATAATATATATATATATATAATATATATAATATATATATATATGTATATATATATAAACCTTAAAAATCCATAAGCACCACTGTCTCACTGCTGGGAGGTCCGTTTTCTTGTCGTGAGACAATTTAAGTGAGGAAAAAAGAAGAAGAAAAAGACCTGGATCCCCAAACCGTTTGGTTGTCTCCTTTTCTTTTTTTGTTTTATTACAGTCCAATATTTCGGATCTTCTTTTCTCTCTCCCCCCCTCCAACCCCCCCCCCCCCCCCCCCCCCCCCTCTCCTTTCCTCCTCTTTCTCCTTCTTGTTCTCCGTGTCCTCGTTCTCATTGTTCTTGAGTTTCATCTTGTTCTTGTCATTTTTCTTTCTCTTCTTCTTCTTCTTCTTCTTCCTATTATTACTGTCATGATAAGTAATTACTCATTTGATTGATGCAGTGATGTCTATTTATGCATTACAGCATGCTGCAATGGAATGGGTGTAGTATACGGCATATGCATTTTCATGCATATATGTAATGATTATAAAATTGTTTTGCTACCTCATTCTCTAATCCAAAACTAGCAAGATAGAATGACAAGTGCTATTTCAATCAAACGTATTCAAAACGTATTGAGTAATCTGATTGTGTCCACCAATTTTGGCTGAATATCTATTATTTGTATATAATTGTCTAAGTACAGAGAAATCGTTATTATATTTGTTAGATACCAAACTCTGCAAGGTTTCGTTAGATAGTCATGAACCGATACATGTGAGGATTTCCCCACCATCCCACAATCTCCCCCGCCCTCCCCCCCTTCTCCCCCCCCCCCCCCCCCCCCCCCCCCTCCTCCTGTACTTTCCCTTACAACCCGCCTTTCCACCTCTCCTTCCCCTTCCCCGCCACCCCACCTTTTTGTCACATTTTATTCTCACATCTCTTTCCCCTCCAACCCCACCCACCCAACCCCTCTTCTCCTCCCCCCTCCCCCTCTTTCCCAACCCTCACTCTCTTACCTGTCCACTAACACTCTTTCCCTTTCTGCCTCCACTCCTCTTTTGTACAACCCCTTCCTTTCCCTCCCCCCCTTCCCTTGCACCCTCCCTCCCCCCTTAGGCTCTCTTCAAAGGATTTCTCCTTTTCTTCCCTTTTTACTCTCCTCCCAACCCCCTCCCCCAACCAGCCCATTTTACTCTATTTACCCCCCCTCCTCCTCCCCCTCCCTCCTCCCCCTCCCTCCCCCCTCCCCCGTCCACCGCCAATTTCCATATTCTTTTCTGTATTTTAATACGCTGAATTTGACATCTGAAACAGTAGAATTCTAGCTCAGATGTTTGGAACAGAACTCGTTTGAAATACCTTTTGGATACGCCTGTACCTTTTTACATAAGAAAAACTTGTGAAATTGAACTCTTATTAACAACCTCCCCCCCCCCCCCCCCCTCCCCACCAACACCCGCACCCACACAATCCGTAGTCTGCTCCTCACCCCCTTGGTTATATTTATCCCCCCCTCCCCCTCCCCCTCCTCAACTCAATTCCATCTGCTCCTCTCTCACTCTCATTTTTTTCCTTCTCTCTCTCTCTCTCTCTCTCTCTCTCTCTCTCTCTCTCCTCCTCTCTCTCTCTCTCTCTCTCTCTCTCTCTCTCTCACGTTCTCTTTCCGTCTCTATTCCTTGTGTGTGGATGCATGAATATGCTAACTCTTCCTATAATTCCCTTGTCCTCCCCCCCCCTTCCATGTATACCGCCCCCCCCCCCCCCCACCTCCCCCACCTTCCCCCCTTTGTTTTTTTTGTTTTCCTACTTAACCCCCACTTTCACCCGTTTCGCTGTCCCCCTTGTAACCTATACCCCCATCTCAACCCTACTCCCTCCCCATGTGCTCTATTCTGCCCTCCTAATTTCTCTCTCTCCCTCTCTCCTCTCTCTCTCTCCTCTCTCTCTCTCTCCTCTCTCTCTCTTTCTCTCTCTCTCTCTCTCTCCTCTCTCTCTTCTCTCTCTCTCTCTCTCTCTCTCTCTCTCTCTCTCTCTCTCTCTCTCTCTCTCTCTCTCTACTCTCTCTCCTTTACGATCTCAGTATCTTGCCCGTCACAAATGTCCAGTGACTGTCACTCCCCTCACACTGGATATCCCCTTCCCTTTGGACCCTCCACCCTCCCCTTCCACTCCTCCCCTTCCACTCCTCCCCCCACCCAGTTTTAATCAATAGCAAAGTTTATTCGATAGAATAAAACTTTGATTTATGCGTTAGTGGGATGACATGGTGCATATTTGTCTGCAGCTCTCCTGTCTCAGAAGAAGGTCCTTTTCAGGACTGAAATATTGGACTGTAATAAAAATATAAATAACAAGATGCAAAGCATATAAACGTACTCCCAGTTTATCTTGAATACGCGTCAGATATTCCATAAAGAGGACAAACCGTTTTGGGCCGTTATAGCCGTTAGTAAAGGCTACTCTGGTAAACATCGGCCATCATCTGTGACCCATAATGAACATACCTACAAATTCTGAGAACCGATCGGCCTAGTACTTTCTGAGATATTCCATAAAGAAGAAAAACCATTATGCCGTTATAGCCGTTACAAACGGCTATGACAGTAAAATGAAACATCGGGCATCATCCGTGACCCATAATGAACACACCCACAATTTTCAAATCTTTGCCAAGTCATTATTACAATGATGGAGGAATTGTTAACCTG
>CM031611.1:10834932-10839932 GCA_018398815.1 Conus ventricosus | reverse complement strand
ATCTTCCCTTTCTCTTAATGTCTATACCCATCTGTCCTTTCTCACAATGCCCACAACCACCTTTGCTTGTTATGATGTCCACACCCATCCTCTGTATGTTACTTTCTCTGTAGGAGGCACATTCGGGTGTTTTTTTTTCCTTTTCTTTCTTATGATATCATGATCTGTCTTCCCGTACTCACGCCCATCTTTCCTGTTGTCATGGTTTCTTCATCCATTTGCCCTTGTTTGCGGTTTCCATATCGGTCTTTTGTTTCTCCCCTTGGCCTCATCTATCTTTTCTTTTTCATGGCGTCCTTACCCTCCTTACTTTGTTTCAACTCGTGAGGTTGTAGTTTGTCATTGCCTTCCCCATGATGTTGTCATTTATCTTCCTTGCAGCTGCCTTCCCCATGATGTTGTCATTTATCTTCCTTGCAGCTGGCGATATCAGGGCTGCCCACTAGGTATACTCGTTTGGGTAGTTGCACTGGCCTGTTCAGGCATGTCTGTTTTTCATAGCTGTTGAGACGGGTACATTGGCTATGATAGGTCTGTCTATTTATCATGATTGTTTGGATAGGTACATTCGGGCGTGATGTTCACATGCACCATAACTTACGCGACCGATTAACCCTTTCAGACCGCATGTGTGTGGGTGGGGAAGGAGGAGCACGGGAAAGCAGGAGAACAGCGCACTAAGATAAGCAGTGGAAATGACAATTTTTAAGTCGGTCGGAATTTGAAACTGCGAACGCCATACGTCACTCCTGGGTCAACCAGGCACCATGTTATTTTGGGTGTAAGATGTCTGTTTATGCATGGCACCATGTTATTTTCGGTGTAGGATATCCGTTCATATCTGGCACCTTGTTATCTTTGATATCCGTTTAAAACTGACATGTTGTTTCGGTGTAGGATATCCGTTCATACCTGGCACCATGTTTTTTTTGGTATAGGATATCCGTTTGTATCTGTACCATGTTTTCCTTTAATGTAGGATATCCGTTTATAACGTGCACCATGTTATTTTAGAGGTAGGATATCCGTTCATATCTGGCACCATGTTATCTTCGGTGTAGAATATCTAGGAGCATGTTATTTTCGGTGTAGGATATCTGTTCGTATCAAGGACTATATTTTTGGTGTAGGATATCCATTCATATCTCTCACCATGTTATCTTTGGTGTCGGATATCCGTTCATATCTCTTACCATGTTATCTTCGGTGCAGGATATCCATTCATATCTCTCACCATGTTTCTTTGGTGTCGGATATCCGTTTATATCTTGCATCATGTTATCTTTGGTTTAGGATATTCGTTCATCTTTTGTATCATGTTAACTTCGGTGTAGAATATCCGTGCATCGCTCGCACTGTCCGGGACCAGGCTGCTTCCAATTCAGTAGTGGGGCGACCATCCCCAACCCGGCGGGTCCCCAGGGTGGCGGATAGGGGAACGGCCCTCAGATATGGGGGTTAGCTGCGAATAAGCAGTCCCGGACCAACTGGCGATGTTCCTACCAGGACGGGTGGGTCAACAGGTGGCGCTGTTGTCCTCACTGAAATACCCCATGTGTTCTATGACGGGCTCATCATGCGGTCAAGAGGCGCGGTATAACCTCTAGCCCCGGGGTGGGACCCTCGGAGAAACAATCCCCCCTGTGCTCACAGGGCAGGACGTACGGGCCATGAGCTAAGGGTGAGGCACCCCGAAAGAAAACTCCAGCTGAAGACGGAGGTATCGGGCCACTGGCGCAAACTAAAACCACGATACCACGCATCCACGCTTCCATGATGATGCAGTCCACAGAATTTCGATGTGGCACTCGACCTTCGGAGACCCGCCAGGGAGGTCGGGAGCCGGGCCCTATGCCTCAAAGGGGCCCACCCCAAGCGGTCGGTGGTCAGTCAAAGAAATTCTGCATGCCAATGCGACGAAGAAGGAACCTCATCCTCCTGCTGATGCCAAGCATACAGTACCACCCAGAATGCTCAACATTCTCCACTGGAATGCAGAAGGGGTGCATAAAAAGAAACTTGGCTTGGCAGAAAGGATGCATCAAGAAAATATCGATATCGCATGTGTCCACGAGACACATTTGACCGTAAAACCATCGCTTTCAAGTGAGGGGCTACGAGACCATCAGGTTGGACCGTGAGGAAGAAACAAAGGAGGGGTGCTTATCTTGGTGCGGAATTCCATCGCCGCATAAGAACTCAAGATCAACACCAATCAACAGGCAGAGATCCAAGGGGTTGATATAGTCCTTAAGGAACGCAACATCAGGATCTACAATGCCTATTGCCCTCAAGATCGTGATCTTTCCCTCACATACATGAACATCCCAGACAACAACTGCGTGGTGGTGGTGATTTTAACAGTCACTCAGAGAGATGGGCTATGACGAGACGGACAAGAGAGGCGAAGAAGTTGAGGATTGGGAGATTGACACATCTTCATCTCATCAACCAAGAAGATGATGAACCCACCTTCTACTCTAGACGCTGGATGACCACATCAACACCAGATCTAGCGTTCGCCACCAACGACCTGTTCGTCAGGACCACAAGAACAGTCCTCAACCAGCTTGGAGGAAGTGACCACAAGCCCGTCAAACTCTCGATTAACCTCAACTTACAGTGTCCACAAGCAAAATGTTTTCCCCGCTGGAATTATAGAAAGGCGGACTGGACTCTCTTTGAGACCCTCACAGATACATACACAAAGCCAATCAACATCAGGCAGAAGGACTCAAACGAGATGGTTCGAGACTTCACAAAGGCCGTCTTGAAAGCTGCTACAGAATCCATCCCAAGAGGAGCACGTAAAGACTACAAGCCCTACTGGACGGAGGAACTCCAGAATCTGGAAGATGCCGTTACGGAAGCCAGGGACAGAGCAGAAAAGCAGCCATCACTAGAGAATAACATAGCGCTGAAGGAAGTAACTGCCAGATACAAGCTGTCCTGCGCACAAGCTGCAAGAAAAAGCTGGTAAGAGAAAACTGACAGCCTAAATCTCGACAGGGATGGCAGCAAGCTGTGGAAACTGGCTAGAACCCTCTGTAATGAAACAAGTCACACTACTATAACAATACAAGAGAATGGAAATTATCTCTCTGGAAAGAAAGCAGCAGACCACTTCATAGACGTCTATGAAAACATCAGCAATCTGGAAGTCCCTCCTGAACATAGAGCTGCAGTGCACAGGGCCCAAGGTGAACTTCATGAGGAAGAGCCCCAAGAGGAAGTCATAATCACAGCTTTCACAGAGAAAGAGCTGGAGGAAGCGTTGCAGAGCCTCAATCTGAAGAAGTCACCTGGACCAGACGGAATCACAAATGAAATGATTCTGCATCTTGGGATGAAGAGCAAGGCAGTCCTTCTAAAAATCTTTGACTCCAGCTGGAAGACAGGATCAGTACCACAGTGTTGGAGGGAAGCAGACATGATCCCCATTCACAAAAAGGGAAAGGACAAGTCAAAGGCTGACAGCTACAGACCCATCAGCCTTACAAGCTGCTTAGGAAAGCTGATGGAGAGACTTGTCAACACAAGGCTTGTCTGGCACCTTGAGGAGCATCAGCTGCTGAGCCCTGAACAGGCAGGCTTTCCGCCAACACAGATCAACAGAAGACCAGATCACATTCATCACGCAAGGTATTGAGGACGCTTTCCAAGAAAAGAACACGCTTGCTGTCTGGATTGACATGGAGAAGGCGTTCGACAAAGTCTGGAAGGACGGACTTGGGCTCAAACTACGGCGATGTGGTGTGTCTGGGAGGATGTACACCTGGATCAGCCAGTACCTACACATCCGCCAAGCCCGAGTCAAGATTCAGGGCCAGAAAAGCAAGAAGAAGGTGCTGAGACAGGGATTACCACAAGGAGGAGTCCTTTCGCCAACGCTGTTCCTCATCTTCATAGATGACATCGTCAGAGAACTGCCAAAAGGGGTCAGAGGAGCGATCTACGCAGATGATCTGGTGCTTTGGTGCTCTGAAGAGTACACCACCACAGCACAGGTACGCCTCCAGACTGCGCTCAACCAGATCAGCGACTGGACCAAGGAATGCTTGTCTCTGTCAACTCAAGCAAAACAACCTACACAGTCTTCAGCCTATCCAGCAAAAAGCAAGAGGCGAAGCTGACACTGAACAACCAAAGGCTTGCAGAGGAGCCCACACCTACCTACCTGGGAGTGACCTTTGACCGCAGGCTCACTTGGAAACAGCAAATCACCAGATGCTGTAGCAAGGCCAAGTTGAGACTGGCGATCATGAGGAAACTTGCGGGACGGACTGGGGGCTGACGAACGTATCCTGAAGAGACTCTATACAGGGAGAGTCCGACCTGTAGTTGAGTACGGGACGTCAGCATGGGCATCAGCTGCAAAGTCTAACCTCGGCCATCTCAATAAGATACAGAACCAAGCTCAGCGTGTCATAACTGGCGCCATGAGATCCACCCCAATCCTGAAGATGGAAGAGACCACTGGGCTACAGTCATTGGAGGACAGAAGGGACACAAAGATCCTCATCCAAGCAGCAAAATTCAAACGCCTTGAAAACCATCCAATGAACAACAGAATGAGCAGACCCACCAAGAGCCGGTTGAAAAGAGGCAGCTTCATCCACCAGTCAAGACGCCTTGAAAGACACACCCCAGTCTTGATGGAACATGAAGCAAAGCCTATCCCGGCAAATGTCACCCACCCATCTTGGAAGAGGCAGGTGTTCCCAACAGTCGTCACCAGCATTCCTGGAGTGGAGAAGAGAGGAATACAGTCAGACACCCAAAGGAAAGCTCTGGCCATGGAGTACATCTGCAACCAGTATCCCCAGGAAGACTGGACCCATGTCTTCACAGATGGCTCCGCCACAGAGGCAACGAGGGATGGTGGAGCTGGAATCTTCCTCCGATACAAAGACGGAGATGAAGAAATTGCAATTCCAACAGGAAAATACTCCAACTTCCGAGCTGAGCAAGAAGCCCTCTGTGAGGCAGCCACAACAGTC
>CM031611.1:10794932-10827432 GCA_018398815.1 Conus ventricosus | reverse complement strand
GTGTCACCCCACTGTGTAAAATGGTTGACAATTTCATTAAAAGCTCTATCTGAGTTGGAGAGATCTGTGACTGCAGTATATCAGAGATTGATGATAAGACTGTCATTATTTTCCTCTGATCATTAGTGTAGAGAGTAAACAGACAAGGAGAAAGAACTGTACCTTGGGGAGCACCCGTTGATGTATAAGAAACGGATTAAAAGAATTATGAAAGCGAACCCACTGGGGGCGATTTACTAGAAAATCGATAATCCAGAGAAGGGAGTTTAAGAGGAGTTTGCCAAGTGGCTTTAGTTTACTGGCCAAAAGATGGGGCGTATAGTTTTTGAATGGCAGAGGAAGAAGTAAAACAAACAAAATGCGAGCGAACGACTTGGGCTTTTCTAAGTGTGTAAAAACATGATGGAGAAAGTAAAATGTGGCGTCTTCAGTGCCTCTGTTGTGTTTATATGCAAACTGGGGGGAAATTTCAGCTAAATCCCGAGTCTGACTAAGAGTCTTTTAATAAGAATCCGTCAAAACATTTCATAAGAATAGACGTTAAAGCAAAAAGGTCGATAATTTTAAGAGTTTGGGGGACTGCGCTTTTTTTTGTTTGTTTGTTTTTTTGGGGGTTTTTTGGTACAGGACATATCACAGACGTGTACCAAATCACGGGGACAATGTGTTGTTGCAAAGATAGGTTAAAAAAGCTTGGTAAAAGGCCCTGCAAGCTGTGAACTACTGATTTCAGGGTCTTCCAAAGCCCCCCCCCCCACCCCCACCCCCTGCTTCAAATGTTCTTTAAAGTTTGAACAACTTGAACTCTTTATGCACGAGTGTCCAAATGATTTGTTGTTAGTTTTACTTTTTTTTTTTCATCTGTAGTTCTTGTCCGCTGCCTGAGAAATGGTTGGTTTTGCCGATGAATGATTTTTCGCGTTCACGGAGGATGGAGGGGGCGAGGTTGGGGGTTGGGGTCGTACGTTGGGTGGGTTGTAAGATAATTTTGAATCCGAAAAGTTTCTTTCCGGGTTGTAAAGTGTGCAGCATAGAAGTCGTATGGTCAAAAATTCGTGATTGTTGTGTTATCATTTCCGTCAGTCAAACGAAAGCCACGTCAGCGCTGTCTCACACCCATGGGTCCTACATCTGGTTGAACCATCTGGTTCGTATTTTCTTTTCTTTTTATTTCTTTTTTTTCTTTTTTTAAAAGCGTGATTACCTCTCTCCTCAGCACATTCTGTTTGACTGTAGCACGTCGATGGAGACTAAAGAATCGGCTAAGATGGCGTCAGGGGCTAATGGACAGATGACAAAAGTAACTCTAAAAAATACAAATACCACTACTATTACTACTGTATTGTTGGAAATATAATATCAATAGTGATTATTATAATGAAGATGATAATAATAATCAGTTGTGTGCGTATCGCCAGTTGCCAAGTGATTAAGAACCAAATTATTCTCTGTTGACTATTTCATTGGAGACTGTTGCCACCACCTCCCCCCACCCCTTACTCGAACTGCATTCTCTGTCCGGCCCCCCCTCTTCCCTTCCACCGCCGTGCTTTTCAGAAAGTGGAGAGGTCACGTGGTTTTTCCTCCCTTTCCTGCTCCCCCCCCCCCCCCCTCCCCCCCCCCCCTCCCGATTTCACACACCCCACACACAAAACACCAAAAACACACACAACCACACACACACACACACCCCAATACATACACAAACACACACACACAACACACACACACACACACACACACACACCACACACACACACACACAAAAACTCGTGCGCTTGCGCGCGCTGATCACAATTGTTATGTCATGTGGAAATCTTGGTCCTTTCGTCTTCGTCCTACCCATGGTTAACTGGATGCTGCTGGGGGTTTCTCTCTCATTACCCTAAGAGCCCATTTATCACCTTTCCCGAAAGTCTGTTTCCTCCCTCCCCCCTTCCCTCCAGTGCCTTCAGGTTCCTTATTAAATGGTTTACCCCCACTTCCTTTCTTTCTGTGGGTGTGAAACCGAAGTTCACAACATCCTAGGGGAAGGACATTAGGGGTTTCCCACGAAACTCCTCCTTGCAAAAAGCTTGCATTTTTGAGCATTCTAAAACAACTTTCCCATTTTGCCAACATGTAAAACACAGTTCTTCTGAAGGGGATTTTCTGTATGATTATTTTGTGACTGCTTGACCGCCCCTTTAATGTGTTATTTTTCACCTCGGCCATCTTGGTCACCCTGTGAACCAATCTGCAACACACCTTCACCTAGAACTAAACGTTGTTCAGGGGGAAACCCCATGCCAAAAGAAGGGGTGGAGTGGGGTAGGGGTTTTAGTGCTTCTTTCAGTTTAAAAACTGTGTCTATTTTTTCTTGTGATATTGTGCTCGTAAATTTTCATTTTTTTTTTTTATTTTTTTTACTTAAAAAAAAGCTTTTTTGTCTCTGTTTCTTCACTCTTTTTTTTGCCTCTGTGGCCCGTTCTTTACTCTGTGTGTTGAAAGCTCTGCCTGGTGGCCCGTTCTTTACTCTGTGTGTTGAAAGCTCGCCTCTGTGGCCCGTTCTTTACTCTGTGGGGTTGAAAGCTCTGCCTCTGGGGCCCCGTTCTTTACTCTGTGTGTTGAAAGTCTGCCTCTGTGGCCCGTTCTTTACTCTGTGTGTTGAAAGCTCTCCCTCTGTGGCCCGTTCTTTACTCTGTGTGTTGAAAGCTCTGCCTCTGGGGCCCCGTTTTTTTAAACTCTGTGTGTTGAAAGCTCTGCCTCTGTGGCCCGTTTTTTACTCTGTGTGTTGAAAGCTCTCCCTTGTGGCCCGTTCTTTACTTCTGTGTGTTGAAAGCTCTGCCTCTGTGGCCCGTTCTTTACTCTGTGTGTTGAAAGCTCTGCCTCTGTGGCCCGTTCTTTACTCTGTGTTTTGGGAAAGCCTCTGCCTCTGTGGCCCGTTCTTTACTCTGTGTTTTTGAAAGCTCTCCCTCTGTGGCCGTTCTTTACTCTGTGTGTTGAAAGCTCCTGCCTCTGTGGCCCGTTCTTTACTCTGTGTGTTGAACCCTCTGCCTCTGTGGCCCGTTCTTTCCCTCTGTGTGTTGAAAGCTCTGCCTCTGGGGCCCCGTTTCTTTACTCTGTGGTTGAAAGCTCTGCCTCTGGGGGCCCGTTCTTTTACTCTGTGTGTTGAAAGCTCTGCTCTGTGGCCCTTTCTTTACTCTGTGTGTTGAAGTTTCTGCCTCTGTGGCCCGTTCTTTACTCTGTGTGTTGAAAGCTCTGCCTCTGTGGCCCGTTCTTTACTCTGTGTGTTGAAAGCTCTGCCTCTGTGGCCCGTTCTTTACTCTGTGTGTTGAAAGCTCTGCCTCTGTGGCCCGTTCTTTACTCTGTGTGTTGAAAGCTCTGCCTCTGGGGCCCCCGTTCTTACTCTGTGTGTTTGAAAGCTCTGCCTCTGTGGCCCGTTCTTACTTGTGTGTTGAAAGCTCTGCCTCTGGGGCCCCGGGTTCTTTACTCTGTGTTTTTGAACTCTCCCTCTGTGGCCCGTTCTTACTCTGTGTGTTGAAAGCTCTGCCTCTGTGGCCCTTCTTTACTCTGTGTGTTGAAAGCTCTGCCTCTGTGGCCCGTTCTTTACTCTGTGTGTTGAAAGCTCTGCCACTGTGGCCCGTTCTTTACTCGTGTGTTGAAAGCTCTGCCTCTGTGGCCCGTTCTTTATCTGTGTTTTGGGAAAGCTCTGCCTCTGTGGCCCGTTTTTTAAACTTGTGTTTTGGGAAAGCTCTGCCTCTGTGGCCCGTTCTTTACTCTGTGTGTTGAAAAGCTCTGCCTCTGTGGCCCGTTCTTTACTCTGTGTGTTGAAAGCTCTGCCTCTGTGGCCCGTTCTTTATCTGTTGTGTTGAAAAGTCTGCCTCTGTGGCCCGTTCTTTTACTCTGTGGTTGAAAGCTCTGCCTCTGTGGCCCATTCTTTACTCTGGGGTTTTTGAAAGCCCCTGCCTCTGTGGCCCGTTCTTTACTCTGTGTGTTGAAAGCTCTGCCTCTGTGGCCCGTTTTTACTCTGTGTGTTGAAAGCTCTGCGGGACTGTTTTAATTCGCCCCTTCGCCCCTTCGCCCCTTCGCCCAATCGGAATGCAGGGAGGAGAAGTGGTGGTAGGCTGGGGGAGGATCTTTTAATGGAAATAGTGCCTTTTTTCTAGAAACCCGGTGCTAAGAATTTCTTCTTTTATGCTCATCTGTTTTTACGTTACTTTTCCTTTTAAATTTGAGTTTCATGGGGGTTTTTTTTCTCTCAACTGTTGCCCAAACCCAATTTTTCTGTATGTGTGGTCTGTTCCTCTTCCTGTGGTCTGGAAAGCATTTTCTTTTTTTTTCTTGATAAACTTTGTAAGACGCAAGGTTTTTTCTTGCAATCTGGCTGGTTACTTGATAGAGCCTAACCACTGGGCAGGGACTTGCTGTCCATTCTGTGGTGCTGTTCACCAGTTAGGAATATCTTTTTGACTACAAAGCCTCGAAGGGTTATTTTAATCTGTTTTAAAGAAAAATTTGGAGCAAAATGATCAGAGTGATCGGTGCATTCAAGTGGCTATTTTATATCCGACTGAAGGACTGCGATATCAATGTTATTAGGAAGTGTACCCGTACCCATTTCGCTATTGCTTGTTGCTGCTGGTTCAGGTGGATAGTTTTTTTTATTCATTATTGATCAAGAAAAAAAAATGCCTAGAAAGAACAAAGTTTACCTGTAAACCCTGCGTAGTCTGAGTTTTCCCCTTGACGGGAGTGACTTCTCAGTTTTGCTGTTAGTTTGTTTCTTTCGTTTTATTTGCTTGTTTTTGGGGGTAGTCGTTGACAGCCCTGGAAATGCTCTCTGTGGTCTGTTCGAGCTGTACTGAAACATTGTCGTGCTCATCTCCCATTTTTTAGCTTTCAGTTTTGTTCCGATAATGCTGCCGCTTTGAGTAATTCAGTTCTCCTCTAAGCACGAGCATTCTTCTCATGGTGGGTGTGGAGCCCACATGCCAGGATTGTTTTTCACCGTATATCCGGAAATAGCGAGCTCTGACAAAAATCGTCTTCGTTTGTCGCCAGCCATCCGAAAATCCGATGATGTCTGGAGCTGTTCATTAACGTTTGTGAAAGACCCCTTTCCCCCTCAAACTGAAATTCATCACACACACACACAAAAACACACACACACACCACACACACACACACACACACACACACAACACAGTGTCCTGACCGTTTTCTCCGTTGTTCGTTCTGCGTATAATAAATTTACTTCTTGCCCCGACATTAATGCTTTAGGGTTAAACTTCCCTTTAGTCCCAGTACTGTAGGTCAACAAACAGGCAGCCCTACAGGGCCCCCGGATTCACCGTGCCCTGTCTGGAGGCAGTCAAACCGTTATGTTTTACTTTTCTTTTACAGTGACCACGTTTCTGCATCTGGTTGAGTTAGCCTGTGTTACTGAGTTTCTCCCTGCTGTATATTGTTCACACGTTTGAGTCTCCATGCTGTTATTGTTCACACTTTCTGAGTGTAACGAAAACTGCAGCTAGAGTTATTTCATGGCCGTTCTGTGAAACACTTTGCTTTTGATACCACTCATAGTATTTTACAGTGCATCTTTGTTGCGATTATTTGTGATTCCACTGGTTTGTGCCAACAATATTTCGTCGCTGAGATTTCTTGCGCACCCGTTTGAAAATAGCAATAAGCTGATTCAGTATAGACCCGTGCAGAGAAGTGACACTCGAGCCAGGTCCGGGTGAGGTCCCTGTTCAGCTTGAGCATCGACACTCACAAGGTGGAAGGGCAGACGGAACAACCGCAACAGGAAGGCCGTGTGGGGGGGGGGGGGGGGGGGAGGGGGGGGGGAATGGAGGGGAAGAGAAGGATGGCAGAGGGTTTGTGCAACACTACGCCGATATCCCTCAGAACATCAATACAACAGTATGTACTTTCGTCTTTCAACGGCCTGGGTGCTTTCCCGGCTTACTATTTAATGGGTGGGTATATTATTATAGGGAAAGGGTGGGGGGTGGGGTTCCTGAAGCAACTATGTTGAATCCGTTAATTAAAAAAAACCTTGGTCTGGTTTTTTTTTATGTTTATCTATGCGTCTCTTGATTCTCAGTCTGGTGACTCGATATTTACTGACATTGTTTCATTAACGCTTACAGCCCTGATCGGTTTAGTCAGATCACTCAAAATACACAGTTCAGATAGTGCTGCGTTTGACAAAATAATATCCAACGTTTCCCCCAATCCTATTCACAGAGGATTTTCTGATGCTCATCACAACACCTTCTTTTTTTCTTTCATGTGCTTCTCACTTGCATTATTTCATACCAGGGGATTGTACTTTTCATTCCAATTTATTCTCCGCTCCTACTTTTCAAGTTCACTCCTTGGGTGTTGTCCAGAAACCCATCACTTTATGGTATCAAACTTGTTGTGCCATATGAAAGGGTCGGGGCAAACCACCGCCTGTTTCGATCTTCGTCCGTGGCAATTTATCATTTTCCACTGCACTTGTCTTCTTTTTATATGTCATGGAATTTGAACCTGAGGCCCTTCACACACACACACACCTCCCCCGCCCAAACTTTAATCTTTAGCCCTTCCCGCCCATATACGCTGTTGTACATTATTGATGTTTAATGTATTACCAGTTCTCTTTTGTCATATTTGGTCTTTTTCCAAAAAACGTCAACCTTTAAGGCCCTACAGTCGCCCTCCCTTTTATTCTTCTCTGCTTACAAACAGATCCTTTTCTACACTGCTGAAATGTTGTCTGCATTGCTACGCTCTTATGACAGTCATTTCATCGTCGCGACCCCTTTACTTCTCTTTTAGGCGGCATTCAACAACAGGACGGAAGTACCATATTCAATTCATCCACTTCTCCCCCCCTTCCGCCCGTCATAATCATTCTTCTGTTCTTCTCCCATCCATCATTCAAATAGTCCTCACGTTGTCTTCCCTCACATCTGTTGATCTTCGTTCTTCTTTCCTTCACTTGTCCATCCTCATCCTTCTCACATTCCCCAGTTGGTTTAAACGAATTTATTCAAGAAGTACCACAAAAGCAGCAACAACATACAAGACGAGGTACAGCAAGCAAAATGCTTATACCGGTACTCACTAAATATAAAAACAATGGATTGGCTGCCAAAAAAATTGGGAAAATGAAAAGTTTGCATCCAAAAAATAAACTGAAAACAAAAAATTGACCTGAAACAAGTTTAGGGCGGGAAGAGCAAAGCAAGGAAAAAGGAAAATTTCCCAAAACCGAGGCAAAAAGTTCAATTAGAACAAACTATCTGTGCCAGGGGGCTGTAGGCCAGAGACCTCTTTTAAGATTTTAATTTCAAAAAAAGTATTTTGCTTTATGTCATTAGGCAGTAACGCTATTGTCTGAGTTCGAGCTAACTGGAAGAGTGGGCAGTGCAACAAAAAGTGATTGGCGTCTTCAACAGGATAACCACCCGTTAATGCCCACACTGTTTTGACCCGGTGTCGTTTAAATAAGTAACTGTTCAAGTCACTCATTTCCGTCTCGTTTGCAAATTATTATTTTTAGATTGTCTGTCTTGCAAATAATAATAAGAAGGGAACAACTGTATCTGTATTACTAAGGGAACGCTTAAAACAAAACTAAGAGAAAAAAGGACTGCTTAATTTTATCAGGAAGACTTCCAAAAAAATAGTAATGGAAGGAAAAATTTATTAATTTTTACAGTTCCAGTCTGCACCTTTGGGAATTGTCTTTCCCGGGGGATTTCGTCTGTGATAAGAATTGATTGAAGCAACCAGAGGAGGAAGACGTTCAACTAAATAAATGGCGCAGTGGCCATTAACAATTTTGAAATACAATATGAGTTTATGACCGACGAGTCTTTTTAAGGGACCCTTAGTCCTGATTCATTAAATTTGTTTTTTGATGATCAGTACCACGAACTGAACCAGTGATTGTTCCTAATTTGCGTCCAAATTGAGGTTTTCAAGTCTTTGCTTTGTTTATTCGTACAGTTGTCCCGAAAAAAAACATCTGAGAAGTCAAAAATGAGGTAGAATAAATGATTTTTACATAGTAAGAAGAGATTTACGACTCAATCTGTACTTGTATGTCCGAAGCGTGCAATAAGGACACGGCACTTGGATAAACTAGATTTAATATGGAGGTCCTATTTACAGTTGCTTTGTATCATTAAACCTAGATGCTTATGGGAGTCTGATCCCTGCAATATCACATCACTTAATTTCAAGGGCTGTGTTTGGGGTACTGTGTGATTGGAAATTAATAATTTAGTTTTGGATTGGTTGAATTCTACTTTCCAAGCAGAAGCCCACTTTCTTATCTTGTCAAGATCTGAATTAAAATGTCTTCCTGAGTTGGGTGTTATCTAACACCAGATATATGCTAGTATCAATCGGCAAATAATTTGATCATTGATTCAATATCATGTGCAATATCATTTATGTAGACAGGAATAGACGGGGTCCAAGAACAGAACCTGCGGAACACTGCTGATATTGGAAGGTAGGACGATTATTTCCTTTTAGAACAACAGCCTGGGACCGATCTCTTAGATGTCAGTAAACCATTCGAGAAGTTGTCCACGGATACCCAAAGCAGACAGTTTATGTAATAATGCTTGGGTGCCACACTTTATCGAAGGCTTTAGATATGTCAAAAAAATTGCTTGTGCAGTTGTTTTAGCTTCTAAAAATTTGCAAAAGTCATCGTATAACTCAAAAGTTGAAAGACAGTCGAGTCATGTGGAATAAACCCAGACTGAGCAGTTGCTAAAGGATTGTTATCTGTGATGTATTTGAAAACATGTTTTTGAATACATTTCTCCAGTACTTTGCCTACACAGCTCAAGAACGAAATGGGGCGGTAATTTCCACACTTGTTTCTGTCTCCTTTTTTGAATATTGGAGTTACATGGGCTAGTTTCCATACGGATGGAAACCTACATTCTGTTAATGAAAAGGTTAAACAAAAAGTCAATGGTTCACAGACAACATCTGCAGCAGCTACTAACACTTTGTTATGGACTAAATCAGGCCCTACTGATTTTTTACAGTCAAGACTCTTCAATATTCCAATACTATATTTGTAGAAAGTCAACTGATCTATGGACCCGTTGAGTTCATTTAATCCATGAATTTTCAGCTCCACCATTCACCGAACACTGCGCAGCAAAGTATGTATTGAATACAGTGGTTTGTCTTTCATGGAGTAGTAAACTATACCTTTTTCTTCTATTGGAGGAATATCGCTTGATGCATACCTTTGGTTAAAATGAAATTTTTTTTCTAGTTTCCACCCCCCTTTGACCCAAAAACCCGCAAGGAAAGAAAAAACTATCAAGTTCAAGTGGTACCAGCCTTTTTTAATCTGATTTTTTTCTGAAAGGTGTTCGGATTCGATAAAAATAATCCCCATGCCCAACCAAAAATTTAAGGATTTGTAATTGGAATGGCATTTTTTTTTTAAATTTTTTTGTTTCAATAGTTACCATGGAGCATCAGTTCTTTGACTGAATTTCTTTAACTGGCTCCCAAAGTTTTGCCGGTTCAAGTACTTCGACTTTTTTTGGCTCAGATAAATTTGATTAAAAAGACATAATTGCATTCCAGTTAGTATTTGAAAAATTCGGGTAATAAATTTTTGAAACATTAACTTCGAGTAATTATAATTGTGCTCGTAGCATGTTTTTGGTTTGCGATTTTTCAAGGAGCTTTTGGGATGAATGGTCACACAGTCGGTGGCTTTACACCCGTGGTTTGGTAATTTCGGAATGGGTAAGTATAAGGTCTGTATGTTGAAGATTGTTCAGTAAAGGGTTGTTTTTAACCGTTGAAAAAAAATTTTTGTAATCGTTATTTTTGGAAATGTATGGGTTGATTGCACAATCAGATGAAACTCCCGGCAATTATTTTGAGGGTCTTGCGAAAGTTGGATTGATTGGTCGTTAAGCCCCAGAAAAGCTACTTTAAACATCGGGGGCCTGAGATGTTCCAACCAATAAGTATCCTGCCCCAGTTGTCCCCCCCCTCCCGCTTCTAATCGCTAACTCAGATGGGGGCGGGTTTACGATTAAATTTAGTTTTTACATTACAGCGACACCCCCATGTGCGTCTCCCGGCCCGTCACACCTAAGGGGAGGGTTTAAAACCAGGGATCATGACGTCATCGCAGCTGTGGTTTCTGAGAACCCCCGTTTTATACCTTTAAATAAAGCAGTTGCTTCGCATTGAACTAAGGGAATTACAATCAAACTGCGGCTTTTGGTGGCAAAGGAAAATCCTCCAGGTCGTGTTATCTGGTCCAGGGTTAGGGTGAATATCACCCCAAGTTCCCAAAAAACTGAACTAATGCATCACTGAAAGGGAAGCATAAAATTTACCGGTCCATATCCCCCGGACCAAGGCATTTGCAGATTTAAAAATTAGTGCCTTTACAAGAGGGTTTTTTTTAAAACATAAATTTTTGGGAGAAAAACTCCAACTAATGAAAAGGGGAAGGGAAGGGTCAAAGTTAGACGTTGATTTAAAAGGGGATGGGGGGTTAAAAGTGTAACATGCAAAAGATTTTTTAAAGTAATAATTGGGAGCCCCGGTATAGAAAATTCCCACACTGGGTCTGAATCACCAGGCTACAATCAGTCCAGAACGGAGAAGAATTCAAAAAAGTTCAGATGACGCATGGAATGCATTGTTTCTTTTAAAACACCCCGGTGTTGGCAGCATATACACAAAAATAAAAAATATTTTTCCCTAAATTGAAAAAAAAAACATAATTTAATAAGTAAAAAAAAAAAATAATAGAAAATTATGGATTCAATTCCCCCGTTACCGTTCCGTCTCGTGTCGCCATTTCAGTTTCTTTTCTCACTTGTTCTTCATTTTCTTTGTCAGTTCTGCCCCCATCTTACACTCAGTATTTTCGTTTCGTGTTTCATCGCAAAAAATATTAATATCTCATTCTGTCCTCTCAGTTTGTTCATTTTTTGCTGTTTTTGCCCCACTACCTGTCGCTATCCCGTTTTTGTGTGTGTGTGTGTGTTGGCGGCGCGCGCTCTGTATGTTTTTTTGTGGTGTGTGTGGGGGCCGGCGCAGCGTTTTGTGTATTCCTGCGCGCCCGGGTTTGTGTGTTAGTGTGGCGGGGGAAAGGGGGGGGGTTGGACATGGGTCGGCTTTTTCCGGCACCATCAAAAATTTTAGTGTTTGTGGGGAACCAGGAAAGGGGGCAAATGGGGATGGAGAGGTGTGGAATTTAAAAAAGTTTGTTTTAACGAAAGTTTTGGTGTGGTTGTTTGCCAAATATCTTTATGCTTTTTTCGTATTTTTTGCACAATGTGGGAATACGGCTTCATTGGTGTTAGTCGTGGTGCTCTCTCTCTCTCTCTCTCTCTCTTTTCCTCTCTCTCTCTCTCTCTCTCTACTCTCTCTCCTCCTTTTCTCTCTCTCTCTCTCTCTCTCCACCCATTTCTAAGACATTCAGCGCACAAACGTCTATCCAGCATCAGAACTCGAGCCTCGAGCAAACACAGATGACTATACTGGGTACTTTTTGAAGTCAAACTTGCTCATTATCTTATAGGGGATAATGGCCTTCTTGTTTCCGTGGCAATAGCGGCAGCATTGCTGCATGCTGAAGTGGCACAGGCGCTGTTAAATTATCATCAAAATGATCGGTATTTAACTGTGGCGAGCTCGAGTTGGTCGTTTTCACCTGGCCAGAAAATTGACATTGTTTACACCTGGAAAAAAACAGGCGTATGAAGTCGATTTAACTTTAAGTCGTCACACAAGCCCATGGAGTCTAACCATGGGAGCCTGTGAGCGAGACAAGGTGGGGATGGAGAGTTGTGGAATTAAATATATGTGTTGTTTTAACGAATAGTTCTGTGTGGATTGACTTTTCCAAACTATCTTGATGACTTTTTTGGTAGTTTGTAGCACAATGCTGGGAATACGGCTTCGCTTAGTGTTAGTCGTGGTTCTCTCTCTCTCTCTCTCTCTCTCTCTACTCTCTCTCTCTCTCTCTCTCCTCTTTTCTCTCTCTCTCTCTCTCTCTCTCTCTCTCTCTCTCTCTCTCTCTCTCTCAACGTGGAGAAGTAGATACCCAGATACTTATACACATTAACAACAGGCATTATAGATCCGTTGTATGTCCATCTTACTCTCGCTGCAGATACCCACCTTCATGAATACAATTATATTGCTTTTTGACAGGGTTGACTTTTAACTGTAATGAAGCAGCGACACCTTGTAAAGTGTTTAACTGAGTTTTTAATCCTATCACTGTTTCTGATAAAAAAGACCACATCATCAGCTAAAAGGAGAATGAAAATTTCTAGAGCATCGTTTTATGAAATGTGCACCGTGCCTTCCACGACGTAACATTTCCTGTGTCAATTCATTAATAAATAAAGAAAACAAGACAGGACTTGCAGACACCGCCCTGTTTCACACCAGAAGTACATTTAATGTACTCTGTCAAACCTGAACCAGATCGCACTCTTGCCATCACACACTCATACATACTTAAAACACATTTATAAAGTTTCCCATAAACACCGTTTTTCAGCAGGACAAGATGGGGATGGAGAGGTGTGGAATTAAACATGTGTTGTTTTTAAACGAATAGTTCTGGTGTGGGTTGACTTTGCCAGACTATCTTGATGACTATTTTTTGTAGTTTTTAGCACAATGCTGGAATACGGCTTCACTTGGTGTTAGTCGTGGTGCTCTCTCTCTCTCTCTTTCTCTCTCTCTCTCTCTCTCTCTCTCTCTTCTCTCCCCTCTCCTCTCTCTCTCTCCCCTCTCTCTCTCTCTCTCTCTCCACCCATTTCTAAGACATTCAGCGCACAACGTCTATCCAGAATCAGAACTCGAGCCTCAAGCAATCACAGATGACCATACCTGGGGACTTTTTGAAGTCAAACTTGCTCATTATCTTATAGGGGATAATGGCCTTCTTGTTTACATGACAATAGCGGCAGCATCGCTGCATGCTGAAGTGGCACAGGCGGCTGTTAAATCATCATCAAAATGATCGGTATTGAACTGTGTCGAGCTCGAGTTGGTCGTTTCACCTGGCCAGAAATTGACATTGTTTACACCTGGGAAAACACAGGCGTGTGAAGTCGATTTGACTTTAAGTGACATGATTATGGCTTGTATGGTCATTTTATGCACTTTGAAATGTGTGTCCGTGCTGCTGTCGAACCTTGCTGTCACGAACAGTCTCTCGTTTCATTCAGTCATGTCAGATCAGCTTTAGCGTCAGGGACAATGCAGGTGGGAAAATCTGACGGCTGATTTTGTTAGTGAAGGACAGATGAGGGTAAATCTGCATGTGCCTGTGTTGTAGGCTTGTGTGCCACGAACGCCGTGTACCTGATGTGGAAAATTTTGCTGAGCCATGATGTTCAAACGGATCCAGGTCCCAGAACTGCGCAAGAAACGTGTGACATGAAAGACACGGAAAGGGGCAGGGCGGGAGTGTGATGGTGGAGGAGAAGAAGGTGCCTCTGATAATCTCTCTCACATTCTAGCAGCTATCGAGGCCCAAAGTCAGTCATTCAAAGCACAGTTTTGACATACAAAACACACACTTAACTGAACTTAGGGAGAACAAATACAACAGAACAGAAACATCAGGGACGAACGGGGTGAGATAAAGCAAGGCCTAACTAAAGTAGTGGAAAAGTGTGATCAAATAGGCCAACGATGTGGCAGACTAGAAGAAGAGAACAGTTGGCTGTGCATCAGAATGGACACTATGACTGCTGAGTTGGATGATCTGTACACAGAGGCGAAAGAAGGCAGAGAGAGTGTGCATGTGTGTCTGAAAGAGTGGAAGAACTGAAAGAAGTGAATAGACTGACTGATGAGATTGACAGATTGGAGGATTTTTCGCGGCAGGATAATCTCCGTATGTTGGGTCCCTCCTGTGCATGATGGTGGAAAGGAGGGGTATGATGCTTGTGCTCATGCGGTGTGTGCGGCATTGAATGGGGTGGAGGGGGGAAGAAAGTGGAAAGAAGATGACATTGTAAGGGCACACAGATGGGGGGAGCCATGGACAATGATCGTGAAATTTAGTCAGTGGAAGAATAAGATGGAACTGCTCTGGAATAAAGAAGTAAGAGGACAACTGGAAAGAAAGAAAGACTGGCGACAGATTCAACACGCAGGCAACAAAACATTGTACAAATGGGAAAACAACAAGGGAAAGTGCAGTGTTTGTTAAAGGCAAGCTGACCATTCAGACACGTAAATCAGATAATGACAAACAGTTTGGGGAAAGAAATGTTGTTGTTCGTGATGTGCCTGTACCTAAGCCCACCACCACCACCAACCCTAACCCAAACCCTGCCCCCTTTCCTCGTCCACCATGAAAATCAACCCACTCTCCCGTCGCGCCCCCTCCCTCCCCCCACCACTCACAGGTTGCTGACGAAGCCACGTTGCAGACAGGTGACCAGAGGGAGGATGGTGGAGAGCGTGCATTACCAGCCTCTCTCTCTCCCTCCACAACAGAAGGGGGGTGACAGGAGGACGACACGCAGTACGGCGAACAGTTCTGGTTCAGGCACACTAGGCAGGTCACTGGTACGCAGCGTGCAGGCAGCACGGAAACTCGCGAAATCGCAGGCAGTCCCTGCGGCCGCGTTCATACGCTGGCTCCCTTGCGGGTGATAATGCACGGCAGACAGGGATCGGGCAATTACCTTAGCGGGAAAACAGTAACTTGAACAAAGCTAGCTCACAAACAGGGGGACGTAGTCACGCTCGAGTACCAGCTATAACAAAATAACATAAGGCCGATCATCAAACGTCAAGACTTAATTTCCTAAATTACAATGTTGAAAATTTGAAAAATAAACTCGCTGACATTTCTTTCCTTGATTTTGTTACCAAATATGATATAATTTGTTTAACAGAAACGTTCATCGATCATGCTTTTGATTTCAGATTTCCACTTTAAAAATTGTTGCGTTTAGTGCTCGTGCTAAGAAACTGTCTGTGCATGGACGCGTTTCTGGAGGAGTTGTTGTTCTTGTTAAAAAAAAGACTTGGCAAACTTTATACAAGAAAAATGAAATTGATTGTGAGAATGTTGTCGTGATTCAAATTGATAAATGTGTGCTTGGTTTAGATAAAGACGTTGTGTGTTGTAGGGTGCTATGTTGTCCCTGAAGGAGGGCCCCTATACAGACACACTAATCTCACAGATGGTATACTTATGCTTGAAGATAGTCTGCTGCAGTCTCTTTCTGATAGTAATGTTTATTATATTATGTGTGGTGATATGAACGCCAGAACGGGTTGTGAGCAGACAAAGGAGGAAGAAATGTATAATTATGTGTTTGATGTACAAAATGACGATGACAACGATAATGATGAAATTGTTTCTATGAAAAGATGCTCAAAAGATGAAATTGTAAACAAGTTTGGTCGTTCCTTGTTGGACCTTTGCTTTTTGTTTGATTTGTGTATTCTGAATGGTTCGTGTGACACTGATGCTGATGGTGAATTTACTTTTGTTGCTCCTCAGGGTTGTAGTGTAATTGATTATTTTCTAGTATCTAGTGAACTATGTCATATTGTGCTTTAAAGGTGGGGATACTCTATTTTTTGGCATTTGCCAGTTCAATTTACATGGAATTATTGCCCTGTTAAAAAAAGATGTACCGTCAGTTGACAGGGTGAGTGAGGAGTGAGGAGCGAGTGGTGTGGACAGAGGAAAATGTACAACGTTTAGAAATGAATTGTATTCTGATGATTTTAAACAGTGTTTAGTTACAGCTATGAACAACGATAGTTGATGAAAAGTGTGTGGATGTTTTGTTAATGCTTTATATGGAGCTGCAGCATGTATGGTAAGGAAAGTAGGAGGGAAGAAGAAAACAAATGCAGATTGGTTTGACGATGAATGTGAGAAAAGAAGAGGAAGTAAAGAGATTGCTACATATATTTAGAAGGGCTAAATCAAAAGAGACACAAGAAGAAAAGGGTAATTTATATACAAAAGAAAGAAAAGAATATATTGATTTCATCATCATCATTCTCTTGCCCATGATGGGCGTAGAGAGGATGAGAGACGCTCTCGAAGCCAGGCACCGCCATCCGGCCCGGTCCTCTGCCTGTCGCATCAGCGTGGGGCCATCCACCCCTGGTCCATTCTTTGATGTTGTCCATCCAGCATTTGGCTTGTCGTCCCCTTCGTCTGCCGCCTTCCAGCGTGCCCTGGATGACTCTTTTGGGCCAGTGAATTGTGCGTAAGACATGCCCGAACCACGACAGCTTCCTTTGACTGTTGCCAAGGGGGGTTCTTGGGGGCCTGCAAGTGATGTTATTTGGCTCCTCACAAGGTCGTTGTCTTCCGGTCTGCCAAGAGATCCCGAGCAAGCGCCTAAGCATTTAGTTTCAAACGTCTGGATTCTCTTTGTGGTCTCTGCTGTAAATGGTCCACTTTCGCACCATACAGCGGGAGGGACAGCACCAGGGACTTGTACAGTTTCATCTTGTAGGAAAGCTGATCTCCCTGCTCTTCCAGATCTTGTTTAGCTTTGCCATTGCTGCTGTTGCGATCGCTAGTCTGGTCTTGATTTCTGTTGTAGAGCGACCGTCTTTGGTGAGAGTGGCGCCAAGGTATTTGAAAGCGCCCACTTCTTCAAGCTGTTGTCCGTTCATGTAATTTCAGCATGGGTGTTGGTGTGCGTTGACCAGGACTTTGCTTTTTTCTGTGCCCACTTCCATTCCATATGCACCTGCCCTTTCTTCCATCTCTTTGTCAGTCTTGTAGTTCCTCGTTGCTGCCTCCCATCAGGTCGATGTCATCTGCGAACCTCAGATTATTGATGTTCTTCCCCCGATGGAGACAGGGGAGTGGAAGTCATGGAGGTTTCACGCATGATTTTTCCGGGAAAAAGATTGAACAGTACGGGAGTTTGCAGCAGCCTTGATGGACTCCAACTGTGGGTCTTGAAGTAGTCCCCTACTGGTTGTTGAGGAGGACTGCGCTGCTGGCGGTGTTATACAGCGCCTGGATGGTTTGGACGAGACCCTCCTCTATGCCAAACTTTCTGAGCACCTGCCACAGACCCTTGTGCCACACCCCTGTCAAAACGTTTTTCCTAAAGTCAATGAAGTTGTGGAACAGGTCTCTCTGATGTTGCAGATGTTTCTCCATCATATCCGGCAGGTGAAGATCTGTTCTACTGTGCTTCTGCCTGCCCTGAATCCAGCTTGTTCTTCCGCCAGGTGTTCTTCCGCCTCTTTCTTCAGTCGATTAAAGATGACTCTGGACATGATTTTACTGGTGTGGCTAATGAGACTTATGTTCTGTAGTTCGGGGCATTGCGTAGATTTCCCTTTTTTGGCAGGGGGATGATTATGATTGATCCATCTGGGGCCACTGTTTGTCTCCCAATCTTCTGACAAATCGATGTTACAAGAGTGACCAATTCCTTCCCTCCATGTTTGAGCAGCTCTGCTGGAATATTGTCTGCTCCAGGTGTTTTCCCCTTTGCCAGAAGGCTGCCAAATGGCTTCTTCCACTTCTTCTCTCATCACAGGTAGGTGAGGATTCCCTTGATGGGTTGAGTCCCCCAAACAGACTGTCGTCTGGCTGAAAGGGGTAGTTGTAAATTTCTTGGCAGTACTGTGTCCCATCGTTCAAAACAGGGGAGCTTTCTGTCAGCAGCTCGCCTGAGGAAATCCTCGATGACTGAACGATCTGTTTTTGCTGCGTCCTTGTGAGGTTTTTCAGTGTGGGGAAGGGATGTTTGCTGTTTCCCTTTTTTCCCTACCTTCTCGATGTTCTCGCACTGATTATTGATCCATTGTTCTTGGCTTCAATCATTTCCTTCTTTACAAGGTTGTTGGTTTTTCGATACTGTGGGGGCTTGTTCAGAGCTGGAATTTTTCGTATTCTTCAGTGATCTTCTTGTCGCAGAGGTCCAAGGATGTCGTTTGAGATCCATGCTTGGTGTTTCTTCCTCTGTCGCCCAAGTACCTCCTCGCTGTTTCGCAGACTGCCTCATTTTAAGCTGTTTGTGGGGGTCGTTGATGTCATTGTCCAGAGGTTGAGTGCCGCGAACCGCCCCCCACTGTGCCTGGAATGCCCCTTCTATCTCTGGGGCTTTTAACTTCCCCCAGGTCAAACGTGATGCGTGGGTGCGCAGCTTGGTACTTTTTCTTCAATTTGATCTTCATTGTGAGCAGCACGAGATCGTGGTCGCTGCCTATATCAGCTCCGGGGTATGTCCTCGTCTTTGCTTTATTGATGCTTGATTTGAAGCGCCGCGGAGTGAGACAAAGTCGATCTGGTTATGAGTCGTTCCGTTCGGCGCATGCCAGGTTGTTCTTCTTGACAGTTTGTGGGGTAAAGGGGGTTGGGAATGGTGAGCCGATGGTGCAGGCAAACTCCAGAAGGCGAAGTCCCCTGTCGTTAGTTTCCCTGTGCCGTATTGACCCACTGTTCCAGCCCAGTCTTTGTAGGCATCGGGGCCGACTTTGGCGTTGAAGTCCCCCTGAACTATGATGATGTCCTTCTTGGGCTTTTCTGATGGGTCTTCTACTTTCTTTGTAGAATTCTTCCACCGCCTGATCTCGGGCTGGAGTTGAGCATACACCTGTATGATGTTTATGTTCTTTTGGGTTTGGGTGACACACGAAAGCTGATGAATTTTGCTGTTAACAGGGTGCAGCTCAAGATGCATCCTGTGATTTCTTTGCGTACGATGAAACTACCCTTTTTCATGTATGACTCTTCGCCACGTACCACACTGGTTCCTTCCTCTGTGATTGCTTCTCCAAAGCCGTCCATCTTACTCCGACATACCCACAATGTCCCATTGAACGCTCAGCTCGTCTCTAGTTCTTTTACTTTGCCGCACGAAAGGAGTGTACGAACATTCCAGGGTTTCCCAAAGGTAATTTTCTCAGTTGGCAGCTTGTATGATGTCTTTGCCCCAGTAGCTGACTTTTCACTTCCACCCTGTGCTTGTCAGTGGGAAGCGGTCGTTGGGAACCCGGCCCCGGCCGATCCGGTATGTTGCTGGCTATGGTTGTATCTCCATGACTTTTCTGTGGGCTTAGGTTAATCCTTGGTGGCGCCAATCCCCTCTCCAAGTCTCCTACTGTGACAGGTAGTACTGGGCTACAGCTTTACCAGTAGCAGACCATTGATTTTGAATATTGATTTAAGAACAGAAAAAAGGAAATTTGATGAAAACAGAATACTAAGAAATGTCACATAAAGGCAAACATGGTATACAGTTGATTGCAGGTGCTGTTGAACTGTTTATGCTTTTATTTGCAGATGTTGTAATTTTGTTCTCTAGTACTGTTGTTGGGTTGCAAAATGAAATGAATGTTTTAAAAAATGAAGCAGATAGACTTCAATTAAGTGTTAATCTAGAGAAAACAAACATTATTGTCTTTCGTATGGGTGGTTATTTATCCCGGCATGAAAAGTGGTGGTATGGAGATGTAGAAGTAAAAGTAACCAATAATTACAAATATTTGGGATGTTGTTTACAACTCGTTTAAGTCTAAATGCAGGGTGGCGTGAAATCGGCAGAAAGGGTAAGAAGGGGGTTGTAGAAATTCTAAGATGCATGAAAAGACTTAATAGCATTGACCCTTCTTTGTTCTGGAAGTTATTTGACTCACAAATAGCGCCTATGCTGACTTACGCTGCAGAAGTTTGGGGATTAGAAGAAAATTTGGAAATGCAGAAGGTACATACTATGGCTATCAAAGATTCATGAACATTCCACTGCATTCATCAAACACAATGGCTTATAGTGATTCAGGAAGATATGCTTTATTTATTCAAACGTTTTCAAAATCTGTTAAGTATTGGTTAAAATTGACACAACTTCCAACATCAAGGCTATGTAGACAAGCATATGATATGCTATATTTACAAATGGAAAGTGGACACTGTAACTGGGCTAGTAATATTAGGAATAGAGTTTGTTTAGAACTTACCGCCAATGACATTGACAACAAAGCACATGACAAGACACGATGCATTTCAACCACTTGGGTCTTCTTCAGGCGAAAAAATAAATCACATTTAACATGTGGGAAAGTACAAACAAAGAACGAAAAACGAAAACAGAATGAAAAATGACTTATCCGTTGTTGTCCATGTGGTCTGTAGGCGGAAATGACATGGGGCCAGGGGGATTAGGGGAGAGGAAACGGAGGGGGGGGGGGCGTTCGGGGGGTGTGTGTGTGTGATATGATAGGGTTGTGTGTCTAGTTTATTGGGATGGTGTGATATCTTTGTGATGGTTGTGGTAATGGTGGATGATAATAATGTAAGGGGAAAGAAGGGGGGGGGGGAACTGAGGGGAAAAAAAAGGTGGGGGGGGGGGAATTTAAGGGGAAGGATAAAACAAAATTAAGATTAAATAGATGGAGGTTGCTGTAACTACTGTATGAAGTGAGTGAAGGGATTGTGGTGGTGGTGGTGATGTATGTATGTGTGTGTTATGTGTGTGTGTTGGTAGGGGATATTGCCAACTGATGTGGAAGTGGTGGGTATGTGTGTGTTTGGTATTGTTGGATATTGATGCCTTGGGGGTGTAGTTGCCCAGTTTGGCAATGAGATGGGATTCTTGAGTTGTGCGTTCAAAGCTGTCACTCTGTGACTGCCAGAGTGCCATAAACTTTGACATGGTCGATGTTGTGTTGGGTGTGGTTGAAGTGTAGGGCGACGGGTTTGGGTTTGGTGGTGGCGGATGTCAGCCAGGTGTTCAGAGATCGTGTTTCAAGTGTGCGTGACGTTTCCCCTATGTAGATCTTGCCACACAGCTGGCAGTGGATGGCATATATAATGTTGCGGCTCTGACATGAGAATGTGCGGTTGACTGTGAAGGAGTCTTTGGGGCCCTGTAAGATGGTGTCTGGTTTTGGGGAGGGGGCAGATTTTTGCAGTTGGTTTAGAGCAGGGGTGAGTGCCTGGTGGTGTAGCTGTGGTTCTGTTCAAACTGGACCGCACGAGGAGGTCTTTGAGGTTTTTGTCACGTTTGAATGTGATCATGGTTTTGGTATGGAAGGCGGGTTTGTGGTTTTTGTACAATGTGCCAGTTGGATTTGAGGATCCTACAGATGGGAGGGTGTGCGGGGGGTAGAGGAGGTAGGCTGTGGGTCTGTCTGTCTTGGTTGGATGCTGGGTTTTTCCCGAGCAGATGTTCTGGATACAGCTATGGTGCGGCGGAGTGCTGCATTGATGATGGAACTGGGTAAACCGCGGTTGGTGAAAAATTTGACATTTTGGCTGCTTGTATAGTGAAGTCTTCCTCGCAGGAGCAGAGTCTGCGAAGACGGAGAAATTGTGATATGGGATGCTGTCTTTAGTGTATGGGTTGTGGGAGGATGAGTAGTCTAGGTATGCATGTGCGTCGGTGGGTTTGTAGAAAATGGAGGTTTTTGAGTAGGCCTTCTTTAAGGGATAGGTGATGTCTGGGAATTGACCGACTGCGAAATGGTGTAGGTAAGTCGGATAGATGGATGGAAGGTCCTGGGCAAAGTTGAGGAAGTTGAGGAGGTCTTGTTTTGGCATAGATGTGGCTCCCAGTCCATCATCGATATACCTTTTGTACAGTTCAGGTGTGGGGCCTGTGTATGTGTTGAGTAGGCGGTGTTCCAAGTGTCCCATGAAGAGGCAGGCATAGGCTGGTCCCATTTTGGTACCCATGGCAACACCACTAATTTGTGAAAATGTGTGCTTGTTGAATTGAAATGTGTTCAGGGTGAGAACTAATTCAGCGAGTCTGACCAGTGTGGTGGGGGAGGGTGTTGTTGGTTGGTGGGCCGTTTGTCAAGGAAAAATGTGAGGGCCCTTAGTCCATCAGTGTGGGGGATGGGGGTGTAGAGTGACACCACATCAAGTGTGAAGAGGAGGCTGGGTTGAAAAGTGGGGTCTGTGTTGTGCGAGTTAATCATGTTGAGTGTGTGGGTTGTGTCTTTGAGGTATGTGGGGAGGCTTTGTACTATGGGTTGAAGGAGGAAGTCTAGGTATTGCGAAATGTGTTCAGTGGGGCAGCTGCAGGCTGAAACAATGGGTCTCCCAGGTGTGTTCATTTTGTGTATTTTGGGGCGTAGGTAGAAGGTGGGCTGTTTGGTGTCTGTCATAATGAGGAGTTTGGCTGTAGTGGGTAGATTTTGAAATTGGGCTAGTAAAGTAAAACATGTGTGAACTATTAATGGGTTTGGTGTTGTGTGGCTTAGCAAAGAGGTAGGGAACGAAAGGGCATTTATGTCAGAATTTAAGGATCGCTTGAATTGGCATTCAAAAATGGAAGAAAGTGACAAGTATTCGTGGTTTTATTCCTTTAAAAGTATTCTTCAGCCGGAAACGTTTTTGAAATCTGTTACTAATAAATAGCATAGAAGCATATTGGCCAGATTTAGAAGTCGGACCCTTGGTTTTAAAGCAAATAAGAAATGGTTTTGCAATGAAGTTTCTGTTGATGATGTTGTGTGTTGTGTCCAGATAACAGTAAGGAAAATGAAGAGCACTTTTTATTTCAATGTAAGGCATATGAAGATAAAAGGAAAAATTCAAAACTGTTTAATTTGATGCCAGAAAGACCATATACTTTGATTGAACTATTATCTTCTGATGATGAAAATATTGTTCGTCTGTTTGCTAAATATATTGCTGAATGTTATAATATCAGAGAGAAAAAAAAATGTCTATTGCTGTTTCCCTGTGAGACAGTGCTTTGGTTCTCTGTATGTCATAGCTGGTCATTTAGGCCCACGTTTGGTGATCCTTTGTTTGTCGTTAACTTTATTATTCCCAGATAGATCAATCTCTCTCTCTCTCTCTCTCTTCTCTCTCTCTCTCCTCTCTCTCTCTCTCTCTCTCTCTCGCCAGATTATTCCGGTGCCATTTATGTGTTACTTCATTGAGGTATTTCTCCGGTTTGAAAATGTCTTTAACAGAGCTGTGCCAAGCATATTTCTCTGCCTGTTATATGAGCATGCCAGTTCTGTTGAAAACAATCAATAAGCCGTCGTCGGAGTTCCGACAAAAACGCTTTCTCATCACCTACCATCTGCGTAACCCAAACTATTCCAAATCCATTTTTTCGCAGAATACTCTTTATGTCAGACACCCAATTGCAGTATCCAACTTCATCTTATCTGAAGAGCATTTCATATGCCTGTCTACATAAACGTTTTTTTTTCTCAGAAAATCGAATTAGTTTTACCCAGTACCTAATACATTTAACGTAGCTTGTAATAAAGGTGTAGAACTAGAACCCTAGGATTTTTATGCGAACAGAAGATGGTTTGATGCAAATCTTTCCAGCATGTGCCCTCTTACGTTCAGACGGTGTAGAAGACGAAGGCCATTACCTGTTTGACTGTAGGGAATATGAAGCTTTACGTTTGACGTTAATTGTTTTTCAGCAGTATAATATGAAAAGACATAACTTAGTTCGAATAATTTCATCAGCGGATGGAGATACTAGCAAATCTTTTGCGAAGTTTATCGCTGAAGCATATGAACGAAGGAAGAAAATTATTTCCACTTGAAGCAGTTTCCATATTGCGAACTAGAACCTGCGAACAATTCTAAGTGCTTTAAATTGTTATTATTGCAATATATCTGACCATTTCGTGATTGTCGTCGGGTGGTCCATGATTATCTTTACTTTGATTTAGTACTGACGTATGTTTCGTCTGTAATACACATTAAGTTAGATTATTTTGACTGTAGATAGAATGCGGTAGTGCAATTTCCTTTTTGACCCCTTTCTTTCCTTCATATGTATGTGCGTGTGTGTTATATTTTTGTGTGCCCTTTGCAAGAACACTGTTCATTGCCCCCCTTGGCATGAAGGCCAGTTAGGCTATTGTTAATCAAACTGTCAATTGTCAGCTCTCTCTCTCTCTCTCTCTCTCTCTCTCTCTCTCCTCTCTCTTCTCTCTCTCTCTCTCTCTCTCTCTCGCTCTCTGTACTTATACCCACTCTTTCTCTGTCTGTCTATCTTTCTCTCGCCCCCTCCCTCCCACCCTCTCTCTCTCTCTCTCCTCTCCTCTCTCTCTCCTCTCTCTCTCTCTCTCTCTCTCTCTCTCTCTCTGAATTCATGTTAGTTATCTGTGTCTAGTTCTTATGGTACTTCTATGATTGTATTTTCTTGCACTCCTTCATGAGGGGCAAAGGCCTAAAATGAATAGATTATCTTGAGTCTTGAGTCTCTCAGAAGACAAAAAAACTGAAAAATGTGTTTTTTTTAACGTGGATAATCCGACATCATTGCTACAACATCAAGTATTACATGACTTTACAATGTTCATTAAGTCTAAGTTTTTGGATACTAACTTGACTGGAAATTACATTGGCCATTTTACACTGAAATTCGATAATGACAGCAAGGAAAAAGTAAAAAAAAAAGTGACTGCAGTTGATGCTTAACCATAGTCATCATCATCATCATTCTCTTCCCCATGATGGCGTAGAGGAGAGATGAGAGACACTCTCGAAGCCAGACAACCGCCATCCGGCCCTGTCCCTCTGCCTGTCGCATCAGCGTAGGGCCATCCATCCTGTCCATTCTTTGATGTTGTCCATCCAGCATTTGGCTTGTCGTCCCCTTCGTCTGCCGCCTTCCAGCGTGCCCTGGATGACTCTTTTGGCAGTGAATTGTGGCGTATGACATGCCCGAACCACGACAGCTTCCTCTTCTTGACTTTTTTGCCAAGAGGGTTCTTGGGGGCCTGCAAGTGATGTTATTTGGCTCCTCACAAGGTCGTTTGTCTTCCGGTCTTGCCAAGAGATCCCGAGCAAGCGCCTGAAGCATTTAGTTTCAAACGTCTGGATTCTCTTGGTGGTCTCTGCTGTCATGGTCCAGCTTTCGCAGCCATACAGCAGATGGACAGCACCAGGGACTTGTACAGCTTCATCTTTGTAGGAAAGCTGATCTCCCTGCTCTTCCAGATCTTGTTTAGCTTTGGCCATTGCTGCTGTTGCGATCGCTAGCCCTGGTCTTGATTTCTGTTGTAGAGCGACCGTCTTTGGTGATGAGTGGCGCCAAGGTATTTGAAAGCGCCCACTTCTTCAAGCTGTTGTCCGTTCATGTAGATTTCAGCATGGTGTTGGTTGTGCTGTTGACCAGGACTATTGCTTTTTTCTGTGCTCACTTCCATTCCATATGCACCTGCCCTTTCTTCCAGGTCTCTTTGTCAGGTCTTGTAGTTCTTCGTTGCTGCCTCCCATCAGGTCGATGTCATCTGCGAACCTCAGATTATTGATGATTCTTCCTCCGATGGAGACAGTGGAGTGGAAGTCATGGAGGGTTTCACGCATGATGTTTTCCAGGAAGAGATTGAACAGTACGGAGATAGCAGCAGCCTTGACGGACTCCAACTGTGGTCTTGAAGTAGTCCCCTATCTGGTTGTTGAGGAGGACTGCGCTGCTGGCGGTGTTATACAGCGCCTGGATGGTTTGGACGAGACCCTCCTCTATGCCAAACTTTCGAGCACCTGCCACAGACCCTGTGCCACACCCTGTCAAACGCTTTCCTAAAGTCAATGAAGTTGTGGAACAGGTCTCTCTGATGTTGCAGATGTTTCTCCATCAGCATCCGGCAGGTGAAGATCTGTTCTACTGTGCTTCTGCCTGCCCTGAATCCAGCTTGTTCTTCCGCCAGGTGTTCTTCCGCCTCTTTCTTCAGTCGATTCAAGATGACTCTGAGCATGATTTTACTGGTGTGGCTAATGAGACTTATTGTTCTGTAAGTTCTGGCATTGGCGTAGATTTCCCTTTTTGGGCAGGGGGATGATGAGTGATTGAGTTCATTCTGTGGGCCACTGTTTTGTCTCCCAGATCTTCTGACAAATCGATGTTACTAGAGTGACCAATTCCTTCCCTCCATGTTTGAGCAGCTCTGCTGGAATATTGTCTGCTCCAGGTGATTTCCCTGCCGGAAGGCTGCCGATGGCTTCTTCTACTTCTTCTCTCATCACTGGTAGTGGTGAGGATTCCCTTGATGGTGTTGTGTCCCACTCAAACAGACTGTCGTTTGGCTGTATGGGGTAGTTGTAAAGTTCTTGGCAGTACTGTGTCCATCTGTTCAAAACAGCGGAGCTTTCTGTCAGCAGCTCGCCTGAGACATCATCATAGTTCAGGGGGACTTCATCACTCATCACCCCTCGATGACTGACGATCTGTTTTGCTGCGTCTTGGTGAGGTTTTTCATTGTGGGAAGGCATGTTTGCTGTTTCCCTTTTCCTGCCTTTCTCTATGTTCTCGCACTGATTATTGATCCATTGTTCTTTGGCTTCAATCATTTCCTTCTTTACAAGGTTGTTGGTTTTTCGATACTATGCGGCTTGTTCAGGGCTGGAATTTTTCGTATTCTTCAGTGCTTCTTTTGTCGCAGAGGTCAAGGATGTCGTTTGAGATCCATGCTTGGTGTTTCTTCCTCTGTCGCCCAAGTACCTCCTCTGCTGTTTCGCAGACTGCCTCATTGAAGCTGTTTGTGAGGTCGTTGATGTCATTGTCCAGGAGGTTGAGTGCCGCGAACCGCCCCCCGAGCTGTGCCTGGAATGCCTCTTCTATCTCTGGTCTTTTAACTTCTCCAGGTCAAACGTGATGCGTGGCTGCGCAGCTTGGTACTTTTTCTTCAATTTGATCTTCATTGTGAGCAGCACGAGATCGTGGTCGCTGCCTATATCAGCTCCGGGGTATGTCCTCGTCTTTGCTTTATTGATGCTTGATTTGAAGCGCCGCGGAGTGAGGACAAAGTCGATCTGGTTGTGAGTCATTCCGTTCGGCGCTTGCCAGGTTGTTCTTCTTGACAGTTTGTGGGGGTAAAGGGTGTTGGCAATGGTGAGCCGATGGGGGCAGGCAAACTCCAGAAGGCGAAGTTCCCCTGTCGTTAGTTTCCCCTTTGCCGTATTGACCCACTGTTCCAGCCCAGTCTTTGTATGCATCTGGGCCGACTTTGGCGTGAAGTCCCCCTGAACTATGATGAAGTCTTTCCTTGGTGGCTTTTCTGATGTGACTTCTATTCTCGTAGAATTCTTCCACCGCCTGATCTTCGTGGCTGGTAGTTGGAGCATACACCTGATGATGTTGATGTTCTTTGGTTTGGCTGACACACGAATGCTGATGATTTCTGTTAACAGGTGTGCACTCAAGATGCATCCATGATTTCTTTGCGCACGATGAAAGCTACGCCTTTTTCATGTAGTGACTCTTCGCCACTGTACCACATCTTGTGTCCTTCCTCTGTGATTGCTTCTCCAAAGCCTGTTCCATCTTACTTCCGACATACCCACAATGTCCCATTGGGAACGTCCTCAGCTCGTGCTCTAGTTTCTTTTACTTTGCCGCACTGATGGAGTGTACGAACATTTCCCGGTTCCAATGGTAATTTTCTCAGTTTGGCAGCTTGTATATGTCTTTGCCCCAGTAGCTGACTTTTCACTTCCACCCTGGTGCTTGTCAGTGGAAGCGCGGTCGTTGGTAACCCGGGCCCCGGCCGATCCGGTATGTTGCTGGCTATGGTTGTATCTCTCATGACTTTTCTGTGGGGTTAGGTTAATCCTTGGTGGCGCCAATCCCCTCTCCAAGTCTCCTACTGTGACAGGTAGTACTGGCTACAGCTTTACCAGTAGCAGACCATTTGTCTGACCTAACCATAGTATCAAGATACAAACAACAACAATAAACCTCTTACCGCAGTCACAAACCTCGTCCGATCAAAATTGATTTAGGAAGAACAAGAAGTATATTTTTTTCATCCTGCAGAGTTTGTTGTCTGTTAAATAAGCTCTTGACAATCCGGCTTACAAAGCTGGCTTACTATCTTTTTTAGAATATGGTAATTTGTCATAGCTAATCGTTTGTATTCAAAGTTTTTTTATCTTAAATTCAGAAACAAACAAAACATTCTTAGACTCCGACAACGAGTACCTGAAAAGAGCTGGACACACGATGTCTCTCCCTTGATAGTTAGAAATTATAGAAATGAATTATACAAAAAATGCAACGTTGTTTTTTCATCTGTTTCATCAGGTCAAATAGTACCTGTAATGCATCACGAAGAGAACCGACAGGTCAAATTTGGTAATGATGATATTGTTCTGACGGCTGGTGAAAACGTTCACAATTTATCATCTGGGAAAGAGGAAAAGTCAACATTTTATTTCTGAGACTCAAAACATATTAAAAACCGTGTATCCAAATCAGTTTTTGTTTAACGTTAACAGATTGCTCAATCCTAGAATCACGCACACGTTTTGCATTAAAAAAAAAATATTTAAAATGGAAAAGTCATTTTGTCTTGGTATCACTAATATCAACTTCTTTTTCTTAGGTCCGTGTGAAGTCATTGGGGCATCGCACTGAAGAACTGTTCCCCAGACTCCTCCAGTTCTGTCGGTTGTGTTCCGGGGTCTTGGGCTCTACAGTTGTTTCCCTGTCCATTCTGCAATGTTGTCAGTCCATGTGTTTCGGTCTTCCCCGTGATCTCGCTCCTTCAACACTTTCCTGGATGATTATTTCAGCGGGGCCGTTGGATCCTCATGACAATGCCAGCTTAGTTTCTTTACTTTGCTGGTGTCGGCAAATCTTCGTATGGCCCGACGTGCTTTTTGATGGTCTGGCGCACTTTGTTCAATGGTAATATGATCAGTATATCTGATGTATAGTATCTTGCAGTGACATCTTATTTCTATGATAGGGATTTTTTTTCTACCAGGTCCTTGTCGCGTATGCATATAGGAAAATGAAATACACTCGGGCATGTAGGCTAGGGGGCCAGATTTGTATTTTCAGAAAGATTTTCTTGTCTTACTGTACAGGGTTGAATCTGGACGAACTGATTTCTTTGCTGTTCTTGAGAATATAGATGATTTAAATCCCCCATCGCTGAAAACAAAGCCCAGATATCTGAACCGTTAACAGTTCCTAGCTTCTATCCATAGTCATATCAGTACTGGAGGTGGTGTTGTGGCTGACCATTAGCTTGGCTTTCTCGGTGTTGATGTCTAAACTATGTCTCATAGATCTTTCATCCAGTGTTTTAACGAGCTTAGTGAGTTTTTGTTCAGTGCCCGCTAGGCCATCGAAGTTATCTGCAAAAGTAAATGTTCGTGATAGTTCTTCTTGCAGTGCTGATTGTGTTGACTGATCTTCAAGTGATCATTCATGATGCATTTTCAGGACTGTGTTGAAAAGTAGTGGAGAGTGAAGGAATCCTGACGAATACTCACTGATATGTTGACCACTTTCCAGTCGCGCCCTTTGTGAGCACTGCACTGGTCACTTTGGCGTATACTGCTGGATGTTGTTTACTAACTTTGACCCGATATCAAATTTCTTCATAAACGGCCTATAGCACCTTTGGACAGACTCTATCAAGCACATCTTTTAAGTCTGTGAAGACATACTAGAACTCCTGGTGTTGCAGGTGTTTTTGGCGAAGGGATATAGATCTGTTCGATGATACTTCAGCCATTCAGATACAGCGGTATCTGTTTGCACTGTAATCTATTCATAATGATTTTTGAACATCACGTTGCTTACATTGCTGATCTAACTGATCTTGCGGTTGTTTTGGAACTGTTGAGGATTTCCTCTATTGGAAGTGGGACGAATAGAGATCGAGTCTCTTTGGCATTAGTCACTCGCTGGTGTGCCAGATTTTGTTTGCAGATGGCAGTTAATACATCAATCAGTGCCTTTCCGCCATATCATATTCTGCAGGGATGTTGTCAATGATTGCAGCCTTGCCATGTGTCAGCGACCTCACTGCTACTACTTCTCCGACAGACTGAGTGATGGAAAGTCTTTTCCATTTGATGAATGTTGAACCATTAGGATGTCGGGATCTCCTTGGCTATGTTTGTTGTAGAGCTCAAAGCAAAGTTCCGCTGTCTTCTTATGAAGTTTTCCTTTTGCATGTGACAGTGAACGTCTTTGTCCTGAGTGGTGCTGACTTTAATTTGCGGTGGTCAGTTGTTCACAGATGTAAAGGCTCTTTGGTTCGTCATCGTTATCCAGGTCTTTCCCAAAGTTTTTCACACTCTCGTTTTCATCCCTTGTAACATTCACCATTAGCATGCTCTTCTCTCCCCACTCCGTCCATGATTCATTTTCATCACATTTCCACTCTTCATCCCACATCATCATTCACCACTCTTACGTTCTCCTTTTCTATCCCGCCTGCCATTCACAATCACCACGCCCTCCTATTCTCATTCCGTCTGTCATTTCTCATGCTTAAAGTTCTGCCGCTAACTATTCATCGTTCTCAAAATTTCTATCAGTCATCAGTCTCGCCATCTTTTCTTTCTTTTCTCCCATCATCCATTCATCGCTGTGGCGTTCTGTTCTTCCCCTCCAGTCCATCATTGATTCTTCTCCAGTCGTTGTCGTCGTCTCCTCTTGACCGTCGTTGTTCATGACCACGTTCTCCTCTTTTTCTCCAGTCGACCGTTCATCGGTTTTACGATCTGCACATCCGTTCCTGTCTGGCTTTCATCATTCTCACGTTCTGCTTATACGCTCGTACCATCTCGTGTATCGTTCATCACCATTGAGGTGTCTTCCTCTCGTTCATTCTTCTCCTCCTTCTCCTCCTCATCACTATCATCATCATCATCGTCATCATCATCGTCGTCGTCGTCATCATCATCTCTTTCTCTCTCTCTCTCGAGAGAGAGAGAGAGAGAGAGAGAGAGAGAGAGACTCGAGAGAGAGAGAGACTCGAGAGAGAGAGAGAGACTCGAGAGAGAGAGAGAGACGAGAGAGAGAGAGAGAGAGAGAGAGAGAGAGAGAGAGAGAGAGACTGACAGATAGACAGACAGAGACAGAGAGAGAATGAATGAATGAAGTTTAATGCAATTAAACTGTACAGCCCATTTAGCAAACCGGCGCGATGTACAAAGACAAAACGCGACTCGATTTCGATTTTCGTTGACATTGAAACCATAGTAATGTCTTTTTCTTTCGCTCTACATGACAAAATCGCGAACGAGAAAATGTCACTGGTATACATTCACTGTCAGTTCTGTAGACGACGGTCACCCCAGGTGGAACTGGATCAATCCGTGGAGAGCGTGCAGCCGCCGTAGAGCACGTGCTTGCGTCTCCGCATGCTTCGTGTTGCCAACAAGTCGTCCTCTCCGAAGGCTGGCCAGTTTAAAGGGGTCCTCACCCCTAAATAGCATGTTTGGGTTGTTCAAAAGTATGATCGAGCGTGTTTCGATGTACGTGTTACTTTTCTTCTGGAACTCGCTTATATCCGTGTTTCGGGTCGTGCAAGTAGCCAAATCGTGGCTCGCCACGGGGATTGCTGAGCACAGTACGGAAAGGGACGAGAGTCGGGATTCCGCAAGTGACGTATAAATGATAAGACTACCGTGAATGAAAGATATGTCCCTAAAAGCTTTCGCTATGAGGACGTAAAACTCAACTATTTTCCGCGATAATGGCAGATGCTCCCAGCTACGAGTCAAGTTCCAACGAAGAGGACATCGAACGTGAAATTTTCACTTAAGTGTATGGAGTTCAGCCGTACCAGTTTGAACCTACAACTCTTTGTACAGTACCACCTCCCTCGCCATCAGACGCTTGTGTTTCTTTCCAGGCAGTTCGGCATTTTTACAGGTTGACCATATTATGTACATGTACACACATACTCACGACACAGATATTACATGATATACATGCACATACATACATCTGTTCACCACACACACACACACACACACACACACACACACATTACCGTAGAATGTAAATAACTTTAAAATGATTATGTGATACACCACATTTTCCTTCAGTTTTTAGATCTATCAGATAATGCCTTTTCCTTTGAACAGGAGTTTGTCAGCTACTGCATCATCACACCAATTCTCTTCCCTGCTGTAGAAATCTTTTTGATAGCTGTTCACTTTCAGTGATGCGTGACGTGCCGTACATCATATCTAAGCTGCAGATCTAAGCTCATTATTCTCTTACTCCACCAGGGTAGTTTATAGCATACAGACATACCACACCTGCATATATCTTAAAATGCACACTGTCACCATCCTGTATCCAAATACTGATTAATAATTCACTTACTAAAGCATATGGATGTTGGCGGAAACTTGAACTTGCAGGGGTGCCTGATGTTCAGTAATGTCCTGAAAAATAAAAACCCAAACTATTATTCACTGGAGTCCAACAAGCTGTTATTTGTGGACATGGACACTTTCTTGTTTAAAGAATCATACCTTTAGTTTTGTTGGGAACAGCAACAGCAGGGGGGGGGAAATTAATCACAAACTTGCAACAGTTTCAGTGACAGCGGCAGTGTGACTGCAAACCTTACCTTCTTTACGTCTGAGTTTGGCTCTCTTGCTCCTGACAGAATCCGTGTCACTGTTGCGTTTGAGGCTTGCACTTGCAGCTGGCGAATGAACAAGAGTGCTTTAATACATTTTTCTGTTTATAATAGTTGGACAGCATCTTCACGCTGCCTT
>CM031611.1:10783529-10793932 GCA_018398815.1 Conus ventricosus | reverse complement strand
AAGATAGCACAAGCAAGGTCAAAATCTTAGAGTTTGGGGACTGCGCTTTTTTGTTTGTTGTTGTTTTGGGTTTTGGTACAGGACATTCAAGACGTGTACAATCACAGGGACAATGTGTTGTTGCAAAGATAGGTTAAAAAAGCTTGGTAAAAGGACCTGCAAGCTGTGAACTACATGATTTCAGGAGTTTACCTTCCAAGCCCCCCACCCCCACCCCCACCCCCTGCTTCAAATGTTCTTTAAAGTTTGAACAACTTGAACTCTTTATGCACGAGTGTCCAAATGATTGTTGTTAGTTTTACTTTTTTTTTTTCATCTGTAGTTCTTGTCCGCTGCCTGAGAAATGGTTGGTTTTGCCGATGAATGATTTTTCGCGTTCACGGAGGATGGAGGGGGCGAGGTTGGGGGTGGGGTCGTACGTTGGGTGGGTTGTAAGATAATTTGATCCGAAAAAGTTTCTTTCCAGGTGTAAAAGTGTGCAGCATAGAAGTCGTATGGTCAAAATTCGTGATTGTTGTTTTATCATTTCCGTCAGTCTACGAAAGCCACGTCAGCGCTGTCTCACACCCATGTGTCCTACATCTGGTTGAACCATCTGGTTCGTATTTTCTTTTTCTTTTTATTTCTTTTTTTTCTTTTTTTAAAAGCGTGAATACCTCTCTTCCTCAGCACATTCTGTTTGACTGTAGCACAGTCGATGGAGACTAAAGAATCAGGCTAAGATGGCGTCAGAGGGCTAATGGACAGATGACAAAAGTAACTCTAAAAAATACAAATACCACTACTATTACTACTGCTATTGTTGGAAATATAATATCAATAGTGATTATTATAATGAAGATGATAATAATAATACAGTTGTGTGCGTATCGCCAGTTGCCAATGTGATTAAGAACCAAATTATTCTCTGTTGACTATTTCATTGGAGACTGTTGCCACCACCTCTCCCACCCCTTACTACGACTGCATTCTCTGTCCGCCCCACCCTCTTCCCCTTCCACCCGCGTGCCTTTTCAGAAAGTGGAGAGGTCACGTGGTTTTCCTCCCCTTTCCTGCTCCCGCCCCCCCCCCCCTCCCCCCCCCCCCTCCCGACTTCACACACACACACACACACACACACACACACACACACACACACACACACACACACACATACATACACAAAACACACACACACACACACACACACACACACACACACACACCACACACACACACACCACACACACACACACATCGTGCGCTTGCGCGCGCTGATCACAATGTTATGTCATGTGGAACATCTTGGTCCGTCGTCTTCGTCCTACCCACTGGTTAACTGATGCTGCTGGCGTTTCTCTCTCATTATCTAAGAGCCCATTTCATCCTTCCGAAAGTCTGTTTCCTCCCTCCTCCCTTCCCCTCAGTGCCTTCATGGTTCCTTATTCACTGGTTTACCCCCACTTCCTTTCTTTCTGTGGGTGAAACCGAAGTTCACAACATCCTAGAGGAAAGGACATTAGAGGTTCCACGAAACTCCTCCTTGCAATAGCTTGCATTCTCTGAGCATTCTAAAACAACTTTCCCATGTTGCCAACATGTGAACACAGTTCTTCTGAAGGGATTTTCTGTATGATATATTTTGTGACCTGCTTGACCGTCCCTTTAATGTGTTTATTTTCACCTCGGCCATCTTGGTCATCCTGTGAACCAATCTGCAACACACCTCTCACCTAGAACTCACGTTGTTCAGTGGAAACCCCATGCCAAAAGAAGGGGTGAGTGGGGTAGGGGTAGTGCTCTTTCAGTTTAAAACTGTGTCCTAGTTTTCTTGTGATATTGTGCTCGTAATTTTCATCTTCTTTTTTTTATTCTTTTACTTAAAAAAAAGCTTTTTTGTCTCTGTTTCTTCACTCTTTTTTTCTGCCTCTGTGGCCCGTTCTTTACTCTGTGTGTTGAAAGCTCTGCCTCTGTGGCCCGTTCTTTACTCTGTGTGTTGAAAGCTCTGCCTCTGTGGCCCGTTCTTTACTCTGTGTGTTGAAAGCTCTGCCTCTGTGGCCCGTTCTTTACTCTGTGTGTTGAAAGCTCTGCCTCTGTGGCCCGTTCTTTACTCTGTGTGTTGAAAGCTCTGCCTCTGTGGCCCGTTCTTTACTCTGTGTGTTGAAAGCTCTGCCTCTGTGGCCCGTTCTTTACTCTGTGTGTTGAAAGCTTGCCTCTGTGGCCCGTTCTTTACTCTGTGTGTTGAAAGCTCTGCCTCTGTGGCCCGTTCTTTACTCTGTGTGTTGAAAGCTCTGCCTCTGTGGCCCGTTCTTTACTCTGTGTGTTGAAAGCTCTGCCTCTGTGGCCCGTTCTTTACTCTGTGTGTTGAAAGCTCTGCCTCTGTGGCCCGTTCTTTACTCTGTGTGTTGAAAGCTCTGCCTCTGTGGCCCGTTCTTTACTCTGTGTGTTGAAAGCTCTGCCTCTGTGGCCCGTTCTTTACTCTGTGTGTTGAAAGCTCTGCCTCTGTGGCCCGTTCTTTACTCTGTGTGTTGAAAGCTCTGCCTCTGTGGCCCGTTCTTTACTCTGTGTGTTGAAAGCTCTGCCTCTGTGGCCCGTTCTTTACTCTGTGTGTTGAAAGCTCTGCCTCTGTGGCCCGTTCTTTACTCTGTGTGTTGAAAGCTCTGCCTCTGTGGCCCGTTCTTTACTCTGTGTGTTGAAAGCTCTGCCTCTGTGGCCCGTTCTTTACTCTGTGTGTTGAAAGCTCTGCCTCTGTGGCCCGTTCTTTACTCTGTGTGTTGAAAGCTCTGCCTCTGTGGCCCGTTCTTTACTCTGTGTGTTGAAAGCTCTGCCTCTGTGGCCCGTTCTTTACTCTGTGTGTTGAAAGCTCTGCCTCTGTGGCCCGTTCTTTACTCTGTGTGTTGAAAGCTCTGCCTCTGTGGCCCGTTCTTTACTCTGTGTGTTGAAAGCTCTGCCTCTGTGGCCCGTTCTTTACTCTGTGTGTTGAAAGCTCTGCCTCTGTGGCCCGTTCTTTACTCTGTGTGTTGAAAGCTCTGCCTCTGTGGCCGTTCTTTACTCTGTGTGTTGAAAGCTCTGCCACTGTGGCCCGTTCTTTACTCTGTGTGTTGAAAGCTCTGCCTCTGTGGCCCGTTCTTTACTCTGTGTGTTGAAAGCTCTGCCTCTGTGGCCCGTTCTTTACTCTGTGTGTTTGAAAGCTCTGCCTCTGTGGCCCGTTCTTTACTCTGTGTGTTGAAAGCTCTGCCTCTGTGGCCCGTTCTTTACTCTGTGTGTTGAAAGCTCTGCCTCTGTGGCCCGTTCTTTACTCTGTGTGTTGAAAGCTCTGCCTCTGTGGCCCGTTCTTTACTCTGTGTGTTGAAAGCTCTGCCTCTGTGGCCCATTCTTTACTCTGTGTGTTGAAAGCTCTGCCTCTGTGGCCCGTTCTTTACTCTGTGTGTTGAAAGCTCTGCCTCTGTGGCCCGTTCTTTACTCTGTGTGTTGAAAGCTCTGCTGACTGTTTTAATTCGCCCCTTCGCCCCTTCGCCCCTTCGCCCCATCGGAATGCAGGGAGGAGAAGTGGTGGGTAGGCTGGGGGAGGATCTTTTAATGGAAATAGTGCCTTTCTTCTAGAAACCCGGTGCTAAGAATTTCTTCTTTTATGCTCATCTGTTTGACGTTACTTTCCTTTTAAATTTGAGTTTCATGGTGGGTTTTTTTTCTCTCAACTGTTGCCAACCAATTTTCTGTATGTGTGGTCTGTTCCTCTTCCTGTGGTCTGGAAAGCATTTTCTTTTTTTTTTCTTGATAAACTTTGTAAGACGCAAGGTCTTTCTTGCAATCTGGCTGGTTACTAGATAGAGCCTAACCACTGGAGCAGGCACTTGCTGTCCATTCTGTGGTGCTGTTCACCAGTTAGGAATATCTTTCTTGACTACAATGACCTCGAAGGGATATTTTAATCTGTTATTAAAGAAAAATCGGAGCAAAATGATCAGAGTGATCGGTGCACTTCACGTGGCTATTTATATCCGACTGAAGGACTGCAGCATATCAATGTTATGAGGAAGTGTACCTGTATCCCATACGCTATTGCTTGTTGCTGCTGGTTCAGTGTGATAGTTTATTTATTCATTATTGATCAAGAAAAAAAATGCCTAGAAAGAACAAAGTTTACCTGTAAACCATGCGTAAGTCTGAGTTTTCCCTTGACGGGAGTGACTTCTCAGTTTTGCTGTTAGTTTGTTGCTTTCGTTTTATTTGCTTGTTTTTGGGGGTAGTCGTTGACAGCCCTGGAAATGCTCTCTGTGGTCTGTTCGAGCTGTACTGAAACATTGTCCGTGCTCATCTCCGATTTTGAGCTTTCAGTTTTGTTTCCGATAATGCTGCCAGCTTTGAGTAATTCAGTTCTCCTCTAAGCACGAGCATTCTTCTCATGGTGACTGTGGAGCCCACATGCCAGGACTTGTTTTTCACCGTATATCCGGACTAGCGAGCTCTGACAAGATCGTCTTCGTTTGTCGCCAGCCATCCGAAGTCCGATGATGTCTGGAGCTGTTCATTAACGTTTGTGAAAGACGCTTTCCTCTCAAACTGAAATTCATCACACACACACACACACACACACACACACACACACACACACACACACACACACACACACACAGTGTCCTGACCGTTTTCTCCGTTGTACGTTCTGCGTATTATATTCACTTCTTGCCAGACATTAATGCTTTAGGGTTAACTTCCCTTTAGCTCCAGTACTGTAGGTCAACAAACAGGCAGCCATACAGGTGCCCCTGATTCACCGTGCCCTGTCTGGAGGCAGTCAACACCGTATGTTTTACTTTTCTTTTACAGTGACCACGTTTCTGCATCTGGTTGAGTTAGCCTGTGTTACTGAGTTCTCCATGCTGTATATTGTTCACACGTTCTGAGTTCTCCATGCTGTATATTGTTCACACTTTCTGAGTGTAACGAAAACTGCAGCTCAGAGTTATTTCATGGCCGTTCTGTGAAACACTTTGCTTTTGATACCACTCATAGTATTTTACAGTGCATCTTTGTTGCGATTTATTTGTGATTCCACTGGTAGTGCCCAACAATATTTCGTCGCTGAGATTTCTTGCGCACCCGTCGAACTAGCAATAAAGCTGATTCAGTATAGACCCAGTGCAGAGAAGTGACACTCGAGCCAGGTCCGGTGTGAGGTCATGTTCAGCTTGAGCATCGACACTCACAAGGTGGAAGGGCAGACGGAACAACCGCAACAGGAAGGCCGGTCGTGGGGGGGGGGGGGGGGGGGGGAGGGGGGGATGGAGGGGAAGAGAAGGATGGCAGAGGGTTTGTGCAACACTACGCCGATATCATCAGAACATCAATACAACAGTATGTACTTTCGTCTTTCAACGGCCTGGGTGCTTTACCCAGAGCTTACTATTTAATGGGGTGGGTATGATTATTAATGGGAAAGGGTGGGGGTGGGGTTCCTGAAGCAACTATGTTGAATCACGTTAATTAAAAAACCTTGGTCTGGTTTTTTTTTATGTTGATCTATGCGTCTCTTGATTCTCAGTCTGGTGACTCGATATTTACTGACATTGTTTCATTAACGCTTACAGCCCTGATACGGTTTACGTCAGATCACTCAAAATACACAGTTCAGATAGATGCTGCGTTTGACAATTAAATATCCAACTTTCCCCCAATTCCTATTCACAGAGGATTTTCTGATGCTCATCACAACACCTTCTTTTATTTCCTTTCATGTGCTTCTCACTTGCATTATTTCATACCAGGGTATTGTACTTTTCATTCCAATTTATTCTCCGCTCCCTACTTTTCAAGTTCACTCCTTGATGTTGTCCAGAAACCCATCACTTTATGGTATCAACTTGTTGTGCACATACTGAAAGGGTCGGACAAACCACCGCCTGTTTCGATCTTCGTCCAGTGGCAATTTATCATTTTTCCACTGCACTTGTCTTCTTTTGATATGTCATGGATTTGAACCTGAGGCCCTTCACACACACACACACCCTCCCCCGCCCAAACTTTAATCTTTAGCCCTTCCGCCCATATACGCTGTTGTACATTATTGATGTTTATGTATTACCAGTTCTCTTTATGTCATATTTGGTCTTTTCCAAACACGTCAACCTTTAAGGCCCTACAGTCGCCCCTCCCTTTCATTCTTCTCTGCTACAAACAGATCCTTTTCTACACTGCTGAAATGTTGTCTGCATTGCTACGCTCTTATGACAGTCATTTCCATCGTCGCGACCCCTTTACTTCTCTTTAGGCGGCATTCAACAACAGGACGGAAGTACCATATTCAATTCTATCCACTTCTCCCCTTCCTATCCCGCCCGTCATAATCATTCTTCTGTTCTTCTCCCATCCATCATTCACTAGTCCTCACGTTGTCTTCTCCTCACATCTGTTGATCTTCGTTCTTCTTTCCTTCACTTGTCCATCACTCATCCTTCTCACATTCCCAGTTGGTTTAAACGAATTTATTCAAGAAGTACACACAAAAGCAGCAACAACATACAAGACGAGTACAGCAAGCAAAATGCTTATACACGGTACTCACTAAATATAAAAACAATGGATTGGCTGCAAAAAAATTGAACATGAACGTTTGCATCCAAAAAATAATCTGAAAACAAATATTGACCTGAAACAAGTTTTAGGGCGGGAAGAGCAAAGCAAGGAAAAGGAAAATCCAACACCGAGGCAAAAAAGTTCAATTAGAACAAACTATCTGTGCCAGGGCAGGCTGTAGGCCAGAGACCTCTTTTAAGATTGTAATACAAAAAAAGTATTTTGCTTTTATGTCATTAGGCAGTAACGCTATTGTCTGAGTTCGAGCTAACTGGAGAGTGGGCAGTGCAACAAAAAGTGATTGGCGTCTTCAACAGGATAACCACAGTTACATGCTACACTGTTTGACAGGTGTCGTTTAAATAAGTAACTGTTCAAGTCACTCATTTCCAGTCTCAGTTTGCAAATTATTATTTCAGATTGTCTGTCTTGCAAATAATAATAAGAAGGAACAACTGTATCTGTATTACTAAGGTAACGCTTAACAAAACTAAGAGAAACAGACTGCTTAATGTTATCAGGAAGACTTCCAAAGAATAGTAATGGAAGGAAAGAATTATAATTTATACAGTTCCAGTCTGCACCTTGGTACTTGTCTTTCCCGGGGATTTCGTCTGTGATAAGAATTGATTGAAGCAACCAGAGGAGGAAGACGTTCAACTAAATAAATGGCGCAGTGCCATTAACAATTTTGAAATACAATATGAGTTTATGACGACGACGTCTTTTAAGGGACGTTAGTCCTGATTCATTATATAGTTTTTGATGATCAGTACCACGAACTGAACCAGTGATTGTCCTAATAGCGTCCAAATTGAGGTTTTCAAGATCTTTGCTTTGTTTATTCGTACAGTTGTCCCGAATAACATCTGAGAAGTCAAAATGAGGTAGAATAAATGATTTTATACATAGTAAGAAGAGATTTACGACTCAATCTGTACTTGTATGTCCGAAGACGTGCAATAAGGACACGGCACTTGGATAAACTAGATTTAATATGGAGGTCCTATTTACAGTTGCTTTGTATCATTAAACCTAGATGCTTATGGGAGTCTGATCCCTGCAATATCACATCACTTAATTTCAAGGGCTGTGTTTGGGGTACTGTGTGATTGGAAATTAATAATTTAGTTTTGGATTGGTTGAATTCTACTTTCCAAGCAGAAGCCCACTTTCTTATCTTGTCAAGATCTGAATTAAAATGTCTGTCCTGAGTTGGGTGTTATCTAACACCAGATATATGCTAGTATCATCGGCAAATAATTTGATCATTGATTCAATATCATGTGCAATATCATTTATGTAGACAAGGAATAGACGGGGTCCAAGAACAGAACCTTGCGGAAACACCTGCTGATATTGGAAGGTAGGACGATTTATTTCCTTTTAGAACAACAGCCTGGGACCGATCTCTTAGATGTCAGTAAACCATTCGAGAAGTTGTCCACGGATACCCAAAGCAGACAGTTTATGTAATAATGCTTGGTGCCACACTTTATCGAAGGCTTTAGATATGTCAAAAAAATTGCTTGTGCAGTTGTTTTAGCTTCTAAAAAAATTTGCAAAAGTCATCGTATATACTCAAAAGTTGAAAGACAGTCGAGTCATGTGGAATAAACCCAGACTGAGCAGTTGCTAAAGGATTGTTATCTGTGATGTATTTGAAAACATGTTTTTGAATACATTTCTCCAGTACTTTGCCTACACAGCTCAAGAACGAAATGGGGCGGTAATTTCCACACTTGTTTCTGTCTCCTTTTTTGAATATTGGAGTTACATGGGCTAGTTTCCATACGGATGGAAACCTACATTCTGTTAATGAACGGTTAAACAAAAAAGTCAATGGTTCACAGACAACATCTGCAGCAGCTACTAACACTTTGTTATGGACTAAATCAGGCCCTACTGATTTTTTACAGTCAAGACTCTTCAATATTTCCAATACTATATTTGTAGAAAGTCAACTGATCTATGGACCCGTTGAGTTCATTTAATCCATGAATCTCAGCTCCACCATTCACCCGAACACTGCGCAGCAAAGTATGTATTGAATACAGTTGGTTTGTCTTTCATGGAGTAGTAAACTATACCATTTTCTTCTATTGGAGGAATATCGTCTTGATGCATACCTTTGGTTAAAATGAATGTTTTTACTAGTTTCCACCAGTCCTTTGATCCAAAACCGCAAGGAGAAGAAATACAACTACCCAAGTTCAAGTGCGTACTCAGCCTTTCTTAATCTGATTTTTTCTGTAAGGTCGTTACGGATTCGATGAAATAATGCCCATGTCCAACCAAAATTTAAGGATTTGCTAATCTGTGAATGGCATTTTTCTTTTTTATAATTTTTTGTTTCAATAGTTATCCATGGAGCATCACGTTCTTTGACTGTAATTTCTTTAACTGGCATACAAAGTTTTGCCGTGTTCATGAGTACTTCTGACATTTTTCAGCAGCAGCATCAATTGATTCTAAAGACATAATTGCATTCCAGTTAGTATTTGATAATTCGGTAATCAATTTTGCAACATCTAACTTCGAGTAATTATAAATTGTGCGTCTGTAGCATGTGTTGGACCTATGACGATTTTTCAAGAGAGCATTTGGTGATGAATGGTCACTACAGATCGGTGGCATTACATCCGTGGTTTGGATCATATCAGGACATGGTGTAAGTATAAGGTCTAGTAATGTTGAAGATTGTTCAGTAACACGGGTTGTTTCTTAACCAGTTGAAATAAACTATTTGTAATCGTTATATTCTGGAGATGATATGGGAGTTGATTTGCACAATCAGCATTGAAATCTCCAAGAGCAATATATTTATGAGGAGTCTTGCCTGCAAGTTGGATTGATTGGTCGATTAAGCCCCAGTAAGCTACATTAACATCAGGAGGCCTGTAGAATGTTCCAACCAATAATGTATCCTGACCCAGTTTAGTCTCCACCCATACCGCTTCTAAATCTGCTACACTCAGATCAGGCCTGGGTTTACAGATTAATTTAGTTTTTACATATACAGCGACACCACCATGTGCGTCTCCAGGCCTGTCACACCTAAGGGGAGGGTGAAAACCAGGGATCATGACGTCATCGTCAGCTGTGGTTTCTGAGAACCATGTTTCTGATACACTTATAACATCAAAGCAGCTTGCTTCGCATTGAACTAAGGGAATTGACATACTCAAACTGCGCGCATTTAGGTGGACAATGGAAAATCCATCCAGGTCGATGTTATCTGGTCCAGGGTTAGGGTGAATATCACCGCAAGTTCCAGAAGCAACTGAACTAATAGCATACACTGAAAGGTAAGCATAAGATTACCTGGTCCAGTATACCCATGGACACTAAGGTCATTGCATGATTTAAGGTTAGTAGCCTTTACAAGAGGCTTTCTTTAATACATAAATTTGGGTAGAATGAACTCCAACATAATGAAGGTGAAGGATGCAAGAGTCAAAGCTCTAGATCTGTATGATGTTAAAAGGAGGATGGGGGTAAAAGTGCTAACAGTGACAAAAGACATTTTGTATGTAGATAATTGGAGAGCCCTGGTATAGAACATTCCGACACTGGCTCTGAACTCACCCAGGCTACAATTCATGTCACAGAACGGAGCAAGAATTCAAACAGTTCAGATGACAGCATCGGAATGCCATTGTTTCTTAAAATCACCCCGGTGTTGGTCAGCATAGTACACAAAAATAATAATATATTTTGCCCTAACAAGTGAAAAATAGACATAATTGAATAGAAGTAAAAAGAAAAATAATAGTAAGTATATGGATTCAATTCCCCAGTTACCGTTCCGTCTCTGTGTCGCCATTCTCATGTTCTCTTCTTCTCAT
>CM031611.1:10771029-10781029 GCA_018398815.1 Conus ventricosus | reverse complement strand
TGAGGGTAAATCTGCATGTGCCTGTGGTTGTAGGCTTGTGTGCCACGAACGCCGTGTACCTGATGTGGAAAATTTTGCTGAGCCATGATGTTCAAACGGATCCAGGTCCCAGAACTGCGCAAGAAACGTGTGACATGAAAGACACGGAAAGGGGCAGGGCGGAGAGTGTGATGGTGGAGGAGAAGAAGGGTGCCTCTGATAATCTCTCTCACATTCTAGCAGCTATCGAGGCCCAAAGTCAGTCATTCAAAGCACAGTTTGACATACAAAACACACACTTAACTGAACTTAGGGAGGAACAAATACAACAGAACAGAAACATCAGGGACGAACTGGGTGAGATAAAGCAAGGCCTAACTAAAGTAGTGGAAAAGTGTGATCAAATAGGCCAACGATGTGGCAGACTAGAAGAAGAGAACAGTTGGCTGTGCAATCAGAATGGACACTATGACTGCTGAGTTGGATGATCTGTACACAGAGGCGAAAGAAGGCAGAGAGAGGTGTGCATGTGTGTCTGAAAGAGTGGAAGAACTGAAAGAAGTGAATAGACTGACTGATGAGATTGACAGATTGGAGGATTTTTCGCGGCAGGATAATCTCCGTATGTTTGGGTCCCTCCTGTGCATGATGGTGGAAAGGAGGGGTATGATGCTTGTGCTCATGCGGTTGTGTGCGGCATTGAATGGGGTGGAGGGGGGAAGAAAGTGGAAAGAAGATGACATTGTAAGGGCACACAGAGTGGGGGGAGCCATGGACAATGATCGTGAAATTTAGTCAGTGGAAGAATAAGATGGAACTGCTCTGGAATAAAGAAGTAAGAGGACAACTGGAAAGAAAGAAAGACTGGCGACAGATTCAACACGCAGGCAACAAAACATTGTACAAATGGCAAAACAACAAGGGAAAGTAGCAGTGTTTGTTAAAGGCAAGCTGACCATTCAGACACGTAAATCAGATAATGACAAACAGTTTGGGGAAAGAAATGTTGTTGTTCGTGATGTGCCTGTACCTAAGCCCACCACCACCACCAACCCTAACCCAAACCCTGCCCCCTTTCCTCGTCCACCATGAAAATCAACCCACTCTCCCGTCGCGCCCCCTCCCTCCCCCCACCACTCACAGGTTGCTGACGAAGCCACGTTGCAGACAGGTGACCAGAGGGAGGATGGTGGAGAGCGTGCATTACCAGCCTCTCTCTCTCCCTCCACAACAGAAGGGGGGTGACAGGAGGACGACACGCAGTACGGCGAACAGTTCTGGTTCAGGCACACTAGCAGGTCACTGGTACGCAGCGTGCAGGCAGCACGGGAAACTCGCGAAATCGCAGGCAGTCCCTGCGGCCGCGTTCATACGCTGGCTCCCTTGCGGGTGATAATGCACGGCAGACAGGGATCGGGCAATTACCTTAGCGGGAAAAACAGTAACTTGAACAAAGCTAGCTCACAAACAGGGGGAGTATGTCACGCTCGAGTACCAGCTATAACAAAATAACATAAGGCCGATCATCAAACGTCAAGACTTAATTTCCTAAATTACAATGTTGAAAATTTGAAAAATAAACTCGCTGACATTTCTTTCCTTGATTTTGTTACCAATATGAATAATTTGTTTAACAGAAACGTTCATCGATCATGCTTTTGATTTCAGATTTCACTTTAAAATTGTTGCGTTTAGTGCTCGTGCTAAGAAACTGTCTGTGCATGGACGCGTTTCTGGAGGAGTTGTTGTTTCTTGTTAAAAAAAAAGACTTGGCAAACTTTATACAAGAAAATGAAATTGATTGTGAGAATGTTGTCGTGATTCAAATTGATAAATGTGTGCTTGGTTTAGATAAAGACGTTGTGTGTTGTAGGGTGCTATGTTGTCCCTGAAGGAGGGCCCCTATACAGACACACTAATCTCACAGATGGTATACTTATGCTTGAAGATAGTCTGCTGCAGTCTCTTTCTGATAGTAATGTTTATTATATTATGTGTGGTGATATGAACGCCAGAACGGGTTGTGAGCAGACAAAGGAGAAGAAATGTATAATTATGTGTTTTTATGTACAAAATGACGATGACAACGATAATGATGAAATTGTTTCTATGAAAAGATGCTCAAAAGATGAAATTGTAAACAAGTTTGGTCGTTCCTTGTTGGACCTTTGCTTTTTGTTTGATTTGTGTATTCTGAATGGTTCGTGTGACACTGATGCTGATGGTGAATTTACTTTTGTTGCTCCTCAGGGTTGTAGTGTAATTGATTATTTTCTAGTATTAGTGAACTATGTTCATATTGTGCTTTAAAGGTGGGGGATACTCTATTTTTTGGCATTTGCCAGTTCAATTTACATGGAATTATTGCCCTGTTAAAAAAAGATGTACGTCAGTTGACAGGGTGAGTGAGGAGTGAGGAGCGAGTGGTGTGGACAGAGGAAAATGTACAAACGTTTAAGAATGAATTGTATTTGATGATTTTAAACAGTGTTTAGTTACAGCTATGAACACGTAGTTGATGAAAAGTGTGTGATGTTTTGTTAATGCTTTATATGGAGCTGCAGCATGTATGGTAAGGAAGTAGGAGGGAAGAAGAAAACAATGCAGATTGGTTTGACGATGAATGTGAGAAAAAGAAGAGGGAAGTAAAGAGATTGCTACATATATTTAGAAGGGCTAATCAAAAGAGACACAAGAAGAAAAGGGTAATTTATATACAAAAGAAAGAAAAGAATATATTGATTTCATCTCATCATTCTCTTGCCCATGATGGGCGTAGAGGAGAGATGAGAGACGCTCTCGAAGCAGGCACCGCCATCCGGCCCTGTCCTCTGCTGTCGCATCAGCGTAGGGCCATCATCCTGGTCCATTCTTTGATGTTGTCCATCCAGCATTTGGCTTGTCGTCCCTTCGTCTGCCGCCTTCCAGCGTGCCCTGGATGACTCTTTTGGGCAGTGAATTGTGGCGTATGACATGCCGAACCACGACAGCTTCCTCTTCTTGATGTTGCAAGAGGGGTTCTTGGGGGCCTGCAAGTGATGTTATTTGGCTCCTCACAAGGTCGTTTGTCTTCCGGTCTTGCCAAGAGATCCCGAGCAAGCGCCTGAAGCATTTAGTTTCAAACGTCTGGATTCTCTGGTGGTCTCTGCTGTCATGGTCCAGCTTTCGCAGCCATACAGCAGGATGGACAGCACCAGGGACTTGTACAGCTTCATCTTTGTAGGAAAGCTGATCTCCCTGCTCTTCCAGATCTTGTTTAGCTTTGCCATTGCTGCTGTAGCGATCGCTAGTCTGGTCTTGATTTCTGTTGTAGAGCGACCGTCTTTGGTGAGAGTGGCGCCAAGGTATTTGAAAGCGCCCACTTCTTCAAGCTGTTGTCCGTTCATGTAGATTTCAGCAGGGTGTGGTTGTGCTGTTGACCAGGACTTTGCTTTTTTCTGTGCTCACTTCCATTCCATATGCACCTGCCCTTTCTTCCAGTCTCTTGTCAGGTCTTGTAGTTCCTCGTTGCTGCCTCCCATCAGGTCGATGTCATCTGCGAACTCAGATTATTGATGGTTCTTCCTCGATGGAGACAGTGAGTGGAAGTCATGGAGGGTTTCACGCATGATGTTTTCCAGGAAAAGATTGAACAGTACGGGAGATAGCAGGCAGCCTTGATGGACTCCAACTGTGGTCTTGAAGTAGTCCCCTATCTGGTTGTTGAGGAGGGACTGCGCTGCTGGCGGTGTTATACAGCGCCTGGATGGTTTGGACGAGACCCTCCTCTATGCCAAACTTTCTGAGCACCTGCCACAGACCCTTGTGCCACACCCTGTCAAACGCTTTCCTAAAGTCAATGAAGTTGTGGAACAGGTCTCTCTGATGTTGCAGATGTTTCTCCATCAGTATCCGGCAGGTGAAGATCTGTTCTACTGTGCTTCTGCCTGCCCTGAATCCAGCTTGTTCTTCCGCCAGGTGTTCTTCCGCCTCTTTCTTCAGTCGATTCAAGATGACTCTGAGCATGATTTTACTGGTGTGGCTAATGAGACTTATTGTTCTGTAGTTCTGGCATTGGCGTAGATTTCCCTTTTTGGGCAGGGGGATGATGAGTGATTGAGTCCATTCTGTGGGCCACTTTTTTTGTCTCCCAGATCTTCTGACAAATCGATGTTACTAGAGTGACCAATTCCTTCCCTCCATGTTTGAGCAGCTCTGCTGGAATATTGTCTGCTCCAGGTGATTTCCCTGCCAGAAGGCTGCCGATGGCTTCTTCCACTTCTTCTCTCATCACTGGTAGTGGTGAGGATTCCCTTGATGGTGTTGAGTCCCCTCAAACAGACTGTCGTTCTGGCTGTATAGGGTAGTTGTAAAGTTCTTGGCAGTACTGTGTCCATCTGTTCAAACAGCGGAGCTTTCTGTCAGCAGCTCGCTGAGGTATCCTCGATGACTGACGATCTGTTTTGCTGCGTCTTGGTGAGGTTTTTCAGTGTGGTGAAGGCATGTTTGCTGTTTCCCTTTTCCATACCTTTCTCGATGTTCTCGCACTGATTATTGATCCATTGTTCTTTGGCTTCAATCATTTCCTTCTTTACAAGGTTGTTGGTTTTTCGATACTGTGCGGCTTGTTCAGAGCTGGAATTTTTTCGTATTCTTCAGTGATTTCTTTTGTCGCAGAGGTCAAGGATGTCGTTTGAGATCCATGCTTGGTGTTTCTTCCTCTGTCGCCCAAGTACCTCCTGCTGGTTTCGCAGACTGCCTCATTGAAGCTGTTTGTGAGGTCGTTGATGTCATTGTCAGGAGGTTGAGTGCGCGAACCGCCCCCGAGCTGTGCCTGGAATGCCTCTTCTATCTCTGGGTCTTTTAACTTCTCCAGGTCAAACGTGATGCGTGGCTGCGCAGCTTGGTACTTTTTCTTCAATTTGATCTTCATTGTGAGCAGCACGAGATCGTGGTCGCTGCCTATATCAGCTCCGGGGTATGTCCTCGTCTTTGCTTTATTGATGCTTGATTTGAAGCGCCGCGGAGTGAGGACAAAGTCGATCTGGATATGAGTCGTTCCGTTCGGCGCATGCCAGGTTGTTCTTCTTGACAGTTTGTGGGGGTAAAGGGTGTTGGCAATGGTGAGCCGATGGGTGCAGGCAAACTCCAGAAGGCGAAGTCCCCTGTCGTTAGTTTCCCTGTGCCGTATTGACCCACTGTTCCAGCCCAGTCTTTGTAGGCATCTGGGCCGACTTTGGCGTTGAAGTCCCCCTGAACTATGATGATGTCCTTCTTGGGGCTTTTTGATGGTGTCTTCTACTTTCTCGTAGAATTCTTCCACCGCCTGATCTTCGTGGCTGGTAGTTGGAGCATACACTGTATGATGTTGATGTTCTTTGGTTTGGCTGACACACGAATGCTGATGATTCTGCTGTTAACAGGTGTGCAGCTCAAGATGCATCCTGTGATTTCTTTGCGTACGATGAAAGCTACGCCTTTTTCATGTAGTGACTCTTCGCCACTGTACCACATCTGTGTCCTTCCTCTGTGATTGCTTCTCCAAAGCCTGTCCATCTTACTTCCGACATACCCACAATGTCCCATTGGTAACGTCTCAGCTCGTGCTCTAGTTCTTTACTTTGCCGCACTGATGGAGTGTACGAACATTCCAGGTTCCAATGGTAATTTTCTCAGTTGGCAGCTTGTATGATGTCTTTGCCCAGTAGCTGACTTTTCACTTCCACCTGGTGCTTGTCAGTGGGGAAGCGCGGTCGTTGGTAACCCGGGCCCCGGCCGATCCGGTATGTTGCTGGCTATGGTTGTATCTCTCATGACTTTTCTGTGGGCTTAGGTTAATCCTTGGTGGCGCCAATCCCCTCTCCAAGTCTCCTACTGTGACAGGTAGTACTGGGCTACAGCTTTACCAGTAGCAGACCATTGATTTTGAATATTGATTTAAGAACAGAAAAAAGGAAATTTGATGAAAACAGATTACTAAGAAATGTCACATAAAGGCAAACATGGTATACAGTTGATTGCAGGTGCTGTTGAACTGTTTATGCTTTTATTTGCAGATGTTGTAATTTTGTTCTCTAGTACTGTTGTTGGGTTGCAAAATGAAATGAATGTTTTAAAAAATGAAGCAGATAGACTTCAATTAAGTGTTAATCTAGAGAAAACAAACATTATTGTCTTTCGTATGGGTGGTTATTTACCGGCATGAAAAGTGGTGGTATGGAGATGTAGAAGTAAAAGTAACCAATAATTACAAATATTTGGGGATGTTGTTTACAACTCGTTTAAGTCTAAATGCAGGGTGGCGTGAAATCGGCAGAAAGGGTAAGAAGGGGGTTGTAGAAATTCTAAGATGCATGAAAAGACTTAATAGCATTGACCCTTCTTTGTTCTGGAAGTTATTTGACTCACAAATAGCGCCTATGCTGACTTACGCTGCAGAAGTTTGGGGGATTAGAAGAAAATTTGGAAATGCAGAAGGTACATACTATGGCTATCAAAAGATTCATGAACATTCCACTGCATTCATCAAACACAATGGCTTATAGTGATTCAGGAAGATATGCTTTATTTATTCAAACGTTTTCAAAATCTGTTAAGTATTGGTTAAAATTGACACAACTTCCAACATCAAGGCTATGTAGACAAGCATATGATATGCTATATTTACAAATGGAAAGTGGACACTGTAACTGGGCTAGTAATATTAGGAATAGAGTTTGTTTAGAACTTACCGCCAATGACATTGACAAACAAGCACATGACAAGACACGATGCATTTCAACCACTTGGGTCTTCTTCAGGCGAAAAAATAAATCACATTTAACATGTGGGAAAGTACAAACAAAGAACGAAAAACGAAAACAGAATGAAAAATGACTTATCCGTTGTTGTCCATGTGGTCTGTAGGCGGAAATGACATGGGCCAGGGGGATTATGGGAGAGGAAACGGAGGGGGGGGGGGGGGTGCGTCGGGGGAGTGTGTGTGTGTGATATGATAGGGTTGTGTGTCTAGTTTATTGGGATGGTGTGATATCTTTGTGAGGTTGTGGTAATGGTGGATTGATAATAATGGTAAGGGGAAAGAAGGGGGGGGGGGGGGAAACTGAGGGGAAAAAAAGGTGGGGGGGGGGGAATTTAAGGGGAAGGATAAAACAAAATTAAGATTAAATAGATGGAGGGTTGCTGTAAACTACTGTATGAAGTGAGTGAAGGGGATGTGGTGGTGGTGGTGGTGTATGTATGTGTGTGTGTATGTGTGTGTGTTGGTAGGGGATATTGCCAACTGATGTGGAAGTGGTGGGTATGTGTGTTTGGTTATTGTTGGATATTGATGCCTTGGGGGTGTAGTGTGCCCAGTTTGGCAATGAGATGGGATTCTTGAGTTGTGCGTTCAAAGCTGTCACTCTGTGACTGCCAGAGTGCCATAACTTTGACATGGTCGATGTTGTGTTGGGTGTGGTTGAAGTGTAGGGCGACGGGTTTGGGTCGGTGGTGGCGGATGTCAGCCAGGTGTTCAGAGATGCGTGTTTCAAGTGTGCGTGACGTTTCCCCTATGTAGATTTGCCACACAGCTGGCAGTGGATGGCATATATAATGTTGCGGCTCTGACATGAGAATGTGCGGTTGACTGTGAAGGAGTCTTTGGGCCCTGTAAGATGGTGTCTGGTTTGGTGAGGGGCAGATTTTGCAGTTGGGTTTAGAGCAGGGGTGAGTGCTGGTGGTGTAGCTGTGGTTCTGTTCAAACTGGACCGCACGAGGAGGTCTTTGAGGTTTTTGTCACGTTTGAATGTGATCATGGGTTTGGTATGGAAGGCGGGTTTGTGGTTATGTACAATGTGCCAGTTGGATTTGAGGATCCTACAGATGGGGAGGGTGTGCGGGTGGTAGAGGAGGTAGGCTGTGGGGTCTGTCTGTCTTGGTTGGATGCTGGGTTTCCAGAGCAGATGTTCTGGATACAGCTATGGTGCGGCGGAGTGCTGCATTGATGATGGAACTGGGGTATCCGCGGTTGGTGAAAAATATGTGACATTTTGGCTGCTTGTATAGTGAAGTCTTTCCTCGCTGGAGCAGAGTCTGCGAAGACGGAGAAATTGTGAGTATGGGATGCTGTCTTTAGTGTATGGGTTGTGGAGGATGAGTAGTCTAGGTATGCATGTGCGTCGGTGGGTTTGTAGAAAATGGAGGTTTTGAGTAGGGCCTTCTTTAAGGGAGATGGTGATGTCTGGGAAGTTGACCGACTGCGAAATGGTGTAGGTAAGTCGGATAGATGGATGGAAGGTCTGGGCAAAGTTGAGGAAGTTGAGGAGGTCTTGTTTTGGCATAGATGTGGCTCCCAGTCCATCATCGATTACTTTTGTACAGTTCAGGTGTGGGGCCTGTGTATGTGTTGAGTAGGCGGTGTTCCAAGTGTCCATGAAGAGGCAGCATAGGCTGGTCCCATTTTGGTACCCATGGCAACACCACTAATTGTGAAAATGTGTGCTTGTTGAATTGAAATGTGTTCAGGGTGAGAACTAATTCAGCGAGTCTGACCAGTGTGGTGGTGGGAGGGTGTTGTTGGTTGGGGGGCCGTTTGTCAAGGAAAAATGTGGGGCCCTTAGTCCATCAGTGTGGGGGTATGGAGGTGTAGAGTGACACCACATCAAGTGTGAAGAGGAGGCTGGGTTGAAAAGTGGGGTCTGTGTTGTGCGAGTTAATCATGTTGAGTGTGTGGGTTGTGTCTTTGAGGTATGTGGGGAGGCTTGTACTATGGGTTGAAGGAGGAGTCTAGGTATGCGAAATGTGTTCAGTGGGGCAGCTGCAGGCTGAAACATGGGTCTGCAGGTGTGTTCATTTTGTATATTTTGGGGCGTAGGTAGAAGGTGGGCTGTTTGGTGTCTGTCATAATGAGGAGTTTGGCTGTAGTGGGTAGATTTTGAAATTGGGCTAGTAAAGTAAAACATGTGTGAACTTATTAATGGTTTGGTGTTGTGTGGCTTAGCAAAGAGGTAGGGAACGAAAGGGCATTTATGTCAGAATTTAAGGATCGCTTGAATTGGCATTCAAAAATGGAAGAAAGTGACAAGTATTCGTGGTTTTATTCCTTTAAAAGTATTCTTCAGCCGGAAACGTTTTTGAAATCTGTTACTAATAAATAGCATAGAAGCATATTGGCCAGATTTAGAAGTCGGACCCTTGGTTTTAAAGCAAATAAGAAATGGTTTTGCAATGAAGTTTCTGTTGATGATGTTTGTGTGTTGTGTCCAGATAACAGTAGGAAAATGAAGAGCATTTTTATTTCAATGTAAGGCATATGAAAGATAAAAGGAAAAATTCAAAACTGTTTAATTTGATGCCAGAAAGACCATATACTTTGATTGAACTATTATCTTCTGATGATGAAAATATTGTTCGTCTGTTTGCTAAATATATTGTGAATGTTATAATATCAGAGAGAAAAAAAAAATGTCTATTGCTGTTTCCCTGTGAGACAGTGCTTTGGTTTCTGTATGTATAGCTGGTCATTTAGGCCCACGTTTGGTGATCCTTTGTTTGTCGTTAACTTTATTATATCCAGATAGATCAATCTCTCTCTCTCTCTCTCTCTCTCTCTCTCTTCTCTCCTCTCTCTCTCTCTCTCTCTCGCCAGATTATTCCGGTGCCATTTATTGTGTTACTTCATTGAGGTATTTCTCCGGTTTGAATATGTCTTTAACAGAGCTGTGCCAAGCATATTTCTCATCTGTTATATGAGCATGCCAGTTCTGTTGAAAACAATCAATAAGCCGTCGTCGGAGTTCCGACAAAAACGCTTTCTCATCACCTACCATCTGCGTAACCCAAACTATTCCAAATCCATTTTTTCGCAGAATACTTCTTTATGTCAGACACCCAAATTGCAGTATCCAACTTCATTTATCTGAAGAGCATTTCATATGCCTGTCTACATAAACGTTTTTTTTCTCAGAAAATCGAATTAGTTTTACCCAGTACTAATACATTTTAACGTAGCTTGTAATAAAGGTGTAGAACTAGACCCAGGATTATGCGAACAAGTGGATTT
>CM031611.1:10763494-10770029 GCA_018398815.1 Conus ventricosus | reverse complement strand
TAAATACAACAAAACAATTCTTAGACTCGACAACGAGTACTGAAAAGAGCTGGACACACGATGTCTCTCCTTGATAGTTAGAAATTATAGAATGAATTATACAAAAAATGCAACGTTGTTCTTTCATCTGTTTCATCAGGTCAAATAGTACTGTAATGCATCACGAAGAGAACCGACAGGTCAAATTTGGTAATGATGATATTGTTCTGACGGCTGGTGAAAACGTTCACAATTTTATCATCTGGGAAAGAGGAAAAGTCAACATTTTATTTTCTGAGACTCAAGAACATATTAAAACCGTGTATCCAAATCAGTTTTTGTTTAACGTTAACAGATTGCTCAATCCTAGAATCACGCACACGTTTTGCATTAAAAAAAAATATTTTAAATGGAAAAGTCATTTTGTCTTGGTATCACTAATATCAACTTCTTTTTCTTAGGTCCGTGTGAAGTCATTGGGGCATCGCACTGAAGAACTGTTCCCCAGACTCCTCCAGTTCTGTCGGTTGTGTTCCGGGGTCTTGGGCTCTACAGTTGTTTCCCTGTCCATTCTGCAATGTTGTCAGTCCATGTGTTTCGGTCTTCCCCGTGATCTCGCTCCTTCAACACTTTCTGGATGATTTATTCAGCGGGGCCGTTGGATCCTCATGACAATGCCAGCTTAGTTTCTTTACTTTGCTGGTGTCGGCAAATCTTCGTATGGCCCGACGTGCTTTTTGATGGTCTGGCGCACTTTGTTCAATGGTAATATGATCAGTATATCTGATGTATAGTATCTTGCAGTGACATCTTATTTCTATGATAGGGATTTTTTTTCTACCAGGTCCTTGTCGCGTATGCATATAGGAAAATGAAATACACTCGGGCATGTAGGCTAGGGGCCAGATTTGTATTTCAGAAAGATTTTCTTGTCTTACTGTACAGGGTTGAATCTGGACGAACTGATTTCTTTGCTGTTCTTGAGAATATAGATGATTTAAATCCCCCATCGCTGAAAACAAAGCCCAGATATCTGAACCGTTTAACAGTTCCTAGCTTCTATCCATAGTCATATCAGTACTGGAGGTGGTGTTGTGGCTGACCATTAGCTTGGCTTTCTCGGTGTTGATGTCTAAACTATGTCTCATAGATCTTTCATCCAGTGTTTTAACGAGCTTAGTGAGTTTTTGTTCAGTGCCCGCTAGGCCATCGAAGTTATCTGCAAAAGTAAATGTTCGTGATAGTTCTTCTTGCAGTGCTGATTGTGTTGACTGATCTTCAAGTGGATCATTCATGATGCATTTCAGGACTGTGTTGAAAAGTAGTGGAGAGTGAAGGAATCCTGACGAATACTCACTGATATGTTGACCACTTTCAGTCGCGCCCTTTGTGAGCACTGCACTGGTCACTTTGGCGTATACTGCTGGATGTTGTTTACTAACTTTGACCCGATATCAAATTTCTTCATAACGGCCTATAGCACCTTTGGACAGACTCTATCAAGCACATCTTTTAAGTCTGTGAAGACATACTAGAACTCCTGGTGTTGCAGGTGTTTTTGGCGAAGGGATATAGATCTGTTCGATGATACTTCAGCCATTCAGATACAGCGGTATCTGTTTGCAGCTGTAATCTATTCATAATGATTTTGAACATCACGTTGCTTACATTGCTGATCTAACTGATCTTGCGGTTGTTTTGGAACTGTTGAGGATTTCCTCTATTGGAAGTGGGACGAATAGAGATCGAGTCTCTTTGGCATTAGTCACTCGCTGGTGTGCCAGATTTTGTTGCAGATGGCAGTTAATACATCAATCAGTGCCTTTCCGCCATATCATATTCTGCAGGGATGTTGTCAATGATTGCAGCCTTGCCATGTGTCAGCGACCTCACTGCTACTACTTCTCCGACAGACTGAGTGATGGAAAGTCTTTTCCATTTGATGAATGTTGAACCATTAGGATGTCGGGATCTCCTTGGCTATGTTTGTTGTAGAGCTCAAAGCAAAGTTCCGCTGTCTTCTTATGAAGTTTCCTTTTGCATGTGACAGTGAACGTCTTTGTCCTGAGTGGTGCTGACTTTAATTTGCGGTGGTCAGTTGTTCACAGATGTAAAGGCTCTTTGGTTCGTCATCGTTATCCAGGTCTTTCCCAAAGTTTTCACACTCTCGTTTTCATCCCTTGTAACATTCACCATTAGCATGCTCTTCTCTCCCCACTCCGTCCATGATTCATTTTCATCACATTTCCACTCTTCATCCACATCATCATTCACCACTCTTACGTTCTCCTTTTCTATCCCGCCTGCCATTCACAATCACACGCCCTCCATTCTCATTCCGTCTGTCATTTCTCATGCTTAAAGTTCTGCCGCTAACTATTCATCGTTCTCAAAATTTCTATCAGTCATCAGTCTCGCCATCTTTTCTTTTCTTTTCTCCCATCATCCATTCATCGCTGTGGCGTTCTGTTCTTCCCCTCCAGTCCATCATTGATTCTTCTCCAGTCGTTGTCGTCGTCTCCTCTTGACCGTCGTTGTTCATGACCACGTTCTCCTCTTTTTCTCCAGTCGACCGTTCATCGGTTTTACGATCTGCACATCCGTTCCTGTCTGGCTTTCATCATTCTCACGTTCTGCTTATACGCTCGTACCATCTCGTGTATCGTTCATCACCATTGAGGTGTCTTCCTCTCGTTCATTCTTCTCCTCCTTCTCCTCCTCATCACTATCATCATCATCATCGTCATCATCATCGTCGTCGTCGTCATCATCATCTCTTTCTCTCTCGAGAGAGAGAGAGAGAGAGAGAGAGAGAGAGAGAGAGACTCGAGAGAGAGAGAGACTCGAGAGAGAGAGAGAGACTCGAGAGAGAGAGAGAGACGAGAGAGAGAGAGAGAGAGAGAGAGAGAGAGAGAGAGAGAGAGAGACTGACAGATAGACAGACAGAGACAGAAGAGAATGAATGAATGAAGTTTAATGCAATTAACTGTACAGCCCATTTAGCAAACCGGCGCGATGTACAAAGACAAAACGCGACTCGATTTCGATTTTCGTTGACATTGAAACCATAGTAATGTCTTTTTCTTTCGCTCTACATGACAAAATCGCGAACGAGAAAATGTCACTGGTATACATTCACTGTCAGTTCTGTAGACGACGGTCACCCCAGGTGGAACTGGATCAATCCGTGGAGAGCGTGCAGCCGCCGTAGAGCACGTGCTTGCGTCTCCGCATGCTTCGTGTTGCCAACAAGTCGTCCTCTCCGAAGGCTGGCCAGTTTAAAGGGGTCCTCACCCCTAAATAGCATGTTTGGGTTGTTCAAAAGTATGATCGAGCGTGTTTCGATGTACGTGTTACTTTTCTTCTGGAACTCGCTTATATCCGTGTTTCGGGTCGTGCAAGTAGCCAAATCGTGGCTCGCCACGGGGATTGCTGAGCACAGTACGGAAAGGGACGAGAGTCGGGGATTCCGCAAGTGACGTATAAATGATAAGACTACCGTGAATGAAAGATATGTCCCTAAAAGCTTTCGCTATGAGGACGTAAAACTCAACTATTTTCCGCGATAATGGCAGATGCTCCCAGCTACGAGTCAAGTTCCAACGAAGAGGACATCGAACGTGAAATTTTCACTTAAGTGTATGGAGTTCAGCCGTACCAGTTTGAACCTACAACTCTTTGTACAGTACCACCTCCCCCGCCATCAGACGCTTGTGTTTCTTTCCAGGCAGTCGGCATTTTTACAGGTTGACCATATTATGTACATGTACACACATACTCACGACACAGATATTACATGATATACATGCCATACATACATCTGTTCACACACACACACACACACACACACACACACACACACATTACCGTAGAATGTAAATAACTTTAAAATGATATGTGATACACCACATTTTCCTTCAGTTGTTTAGATCTATCAGATAATGCCTTTTCCTTTGAACAGGAGTTTGTCAGCTACTGCATCATCACACCAATTCTCTTCCCTGCTGTAGAAATCTTTTTGATAGCTGTTCACTTTCAGTGATGCGTGACGTGCCGTACATCATATCTAAGCTGCAGATCTAAGCTCATTATTCTCTTACTCACCAGGGTAGTTTATAGCATACAGACATACCACACCTGCATATATCTTAAAATGCACACTGTCACCATCCTGTATCCAAATACTGATTAATAATTCACTTACTAAAGCATATGGATGTTGGGCGGAAACTTGAACTTGCAGGGGTGCCTGATGTTCAGTAATGTCCTGAAAAATAAAAACCCAAACTATTATTCACTGGAGTCCAACAAGCTGTTATTTGTGGACATGGACACTTTCTTGTTTAAAGAATCATACCTTTAGTTTTGTTGGGAACAGCAACAGCAGGGGGGGGGAAATTAATCACAAACTTGCAACAGTTTCAGTGACAGCGGGCAGTGTGACTGCAAACCTTACCTTCTTTACGTCTGAGTTTGGCTCTCTTGCTCCTGACAGAATCCGTGTCACTGTTGCGTTTGAGGCTTGCACTTGCAGCTGGCGAATGAACAGAGAGTGCTTTAATACATTTTTCTGTTATAATATATAGTTGGCACAGCATCCTCTTTCAGCTGTCTTCGGACCTGAATTCCAGCTTCCACCTTTACCTTCTAGGTATGTTGGTCTTGGAAATTGCTCTTCAAAGTGACGACAGCAAATGCCATGATAACTGTCCCGAAGAACAAAATCTTTCCTCGTTGTGGTGACATTTATCCACAATCGCCTAAACTGGCTGGAAGCACCTGGAAAAGCATGAACGCTTACTCTTTGCTTATTTCCTGATGAAATACCGCAACCAGACAGCACATATTCTCCTCATCTCACTTCAGCCGAACACGAAGAGCGACTTGGCTTTTCTACGTCATCAACCGGGAAACCCCCTTTTATCGAAATCGAGGCTCTCGTTCCTGTTTCAGCCTCTCGCTTTCCCGGTCCGCAGGAAATGCTGCTCTCACTGCAAGATGAGAGCACAGGCGGCCGATTCGGGGCTGGGTTTCGCAATACGACCACTGTCACGACCGACCCCTGGAGGTCTGCCCTGACAGGATCGGTCTAGGTGGGAGTGAAGGGAGTGACTGACCTCACACGCCCCGCAAGAGACCACACAATAAAGATTACGATACAACACCCCATTTATTCACACCAGCAAAATAAACATTCCAACACACACACCATGCACGATCACAATCAAGCACTCCAACGCACACAACATGCACAATCACAATCAAGCACTCCGACACCCACAACATGCACGATTATAAATAAACATTTCACCATACGACGTACACAATCACAATTACAGCATTCCAGCACACGTAACATATACACAATTATAAAGAAACATTTCCAGCATCGATCCCTTCTAACACCATGGAGTGCGTCCACACCCCTGCCTCTGTCAAGTCTACTGGGAGCACCCTGTCGCACTAGGTGCTCCGAACCGGGTCGGTTCTCGCAGGGAGTCGCTCAAAGCCGACACCCTCGACTCACAAGCAGGCAGTGAAGAGCGTGTCCCGGAGGGGGGGGGAAACGTGGCGCTGTTACTGGAGGTCCTGGATGGGGGTCAGGGCCGGCCAGTCAAGACGGCGGGCTCCTCTACCAGTCCGCGGTCCCGACCAGGGCGTGGCCTCGACCAGCGCGTGGCACCATCCAGTCCGCGGTTCCAGCCAGAGCGTGGCCTCAACCAGCACGTGGCACCATCCAGTCCGTGGTCTCAGCCAGAGCGTGGCCTCAACCAGCACGTGGCACCCATCCAGTCCGTGGTCTCAGCCAGAGCGTGGCCTCAACCAGCACGTAGCACCATCCAGTCCGTACTCCAGGTGAAGCCCCCGGGAGGGGGAGGGGAAACGTAGCTGGGAGGAGAGAAGAAAGGGAGGGAAGGAAGAAGGAAGGAGGAAGGAAGAAGGGTACTGGAACCCCGCCGTCAGTACAGTCTGACCCATGCTGTCAAATCTTAACAGCCACTCGCATGATGGGCGAGGGGAAGTCTACTAAACGCACACAGTAAACCCATCGAACCAGGAATGTTCACTAGGGTCTTCTCACACGATGCAGGTAAAAGACTGCATTAAATCAACAGGTTATAAAACAAATATGAATTATCTTCACCCTTCTCTCACTCACATTTAACATTCACCTTTCTTAGGAAATAACCAACACAGCGACCATCGCTTTATACCTGCCACCACATCTGCAAATAATAATTCAATGGCCTAATTGTCACATTTTATAAACACATTTCAAAATAACACAAATCTCCAACCACGCATCCTAACGACAAATCATGCGTACGCACGCTCGCGAACATAAAACTCGTTCTCCTTGCAACACACAAACAGACGGTGGCCGAAAGATAAGAGTCCGGCGAATGTGACAGGGGCGGACGAGCGAGACCAAGCAAGTACCAACCCTGAATCACCAGGTTCTCTCCCATCCCCACCGACTACCGCATCACCAGATGCATAAACAGGAGAAAGAATTTTGGAAATAATTTAGAATTGCCAGGTTAAAGATTGAATT
>CM031611.1:10738494-10758494 GCA_018398815.1 Conus ventricosus | reverse complement strand
TGACATGTGGGACGTGGAAGCAGGGTATGATGACATGTGGGACGTGGAAGCAGGGTATGACATGTGGGATGTGGAAGGAGGGTATGATGACATGTGGGACGGGAAGCAGAGTATGACATGTGGGATGTGGAAGCAGTATGACATGTGGGATGTGGAAGCAGAGTATGACATGTGGGATGTGGAAGCAGAGTATGACATGTGGGATATGGAAGCAGGGTATGACATGTGGGAGGTGGAAGCAGGGTATGACATGTGGGACGTGGAAGCAGGGTATGATGACATGTGGAATGTGGAAGCATGGTATGACATGTGGGACGTGGAAGCAGAGTATGACATGTGGGACGTGGAAGCAGGGTATGACATGTGGGACGTGGAAGCAGGGTATGATGACATTGGGACGTGGAAGCAGAGTATGACATGTGGGACGTGGAAGCAGGGTATGACATGTGGGACGTGGAAGCAGGGTATGGACATGTGGGACATGGAAGCAGGTATGACATGTGGGACATGGAAGCAGGGTTTGACATGTGGGACGTGGAAGCAGGGTATGACATGTGGGACGTGGAAGCAGGGTATGATGACATGTGGGACGTGGAAGCAGAGTTGACGTATGGGACGTGGAAGCAGGGTATGACATGTGGGACGTGGAAGCAGGGTATGACATGTGGGACGTGGAAGCAGGGTATGACATGTGGGACGTGGAAGCAGGGTATGATGACATTGTGGGACGTGGAAGCAGGGTTGATGAGCATGTGGGACATGGAAGCAGGGTTATGATGACATGTGGGACGTGGAAGCAGGGTATGATGCATGTGGGACATGGAAGCAGGTATGACATGTGGGACGTGGAAGCAGAGTATGACATGTGGGACATGGAAGCAGGGTATGACATGTGGGACGTGGAAGCAGGGTATGACATGTGGGACGTGGAAGCAGAGTATGACATGTGGGATGTGGAAGCAGGGTATGATGACAGGTGGGACGTGGAAGCAGGGTATGACATGTGGGACGTGGATGCAGGGTATGCCAAGAGCACGGGGTGGTGGATGCAGTGTACAACATGGTAGCGGGTATAAAAGAAGGGAATGCAGCGTCCAACGTGGTAGCGGGAATAAAGGACGGGAATGCAGCGTACAACATGGTAGCGGGTGTAATGGACGATAATGCAGCGTACAACTGTAGCGGGTATAAAGGACGGGAATGCAGCGTATGAGATGGTAGAGTGTATAAAGGACGGGAATGCAGCGTACACATGGTAGTGGGAATAAAGGACGGGAATGCAGCGTACAACATGGTAGTGGGTATAAAGGACGGGAATGCAGTGTCCAACATGGTAGTGGATAAAGGATGGGAATGCAGCGTACAACATGGTAGTGGGTATAAAGGATGGAATGCAGCGTACAAACATAGTAGTGGGTATAAAGGACGGGAATGCCGTGTCCAACATGGTAGTGGATATAAAGGATGGAATGCAGCGTACAACATGGTATGGGTATTAAAGGACGGGAATGCAGCGTATAACATGGTAGTGGGTATAAAGGATGGGAATGCAGCGTACAACATGGTAGTGGGTATAAAGGACGGGAATGCAGTGTCCAACATGGTAATGGATATAAAGGATGGGAATGCAGCGTACAACATGGTAGTGGGAATAAAGGACGGGAATGCAGCGTACAACATGGTAGTGGGTATAAAGGACGGGAATACAGCGTACAACATGGTAGTGGGAATAAAGGACGGGAATGCAGCGTACAACATGGTAGTGGGTTAAAGGACGGAAATGCAGTGTCCAACATGGTAGTGGATATAAAGGACGGGAGTGCAGCGTGCAACATCGTATCGGGTACAAAGGACGGGAATGCAGCGTACAACATGGTAGTGTTTATAAAGGACGGGAATTCAGCGTACAACATGGTAGCGGGTGTAAAGGACGGGAATGCAGCGTACGCATGGTAGCGGGTATAAAGGTCGGAAATGCAGCGTATGACATGGGTGGATATACGGCGGTCGCGGTTGCTGGACGTGATATGGGTGGGGAGTACAGGGAGTGCAGATTTCAGAGCTCGACATGGATAGTGGTAGCGGGCTCGGATATCAGATCATGGTGTTGGGGTGTGTGGGGGAGAGGGGGGCGTAGAATTCAGATGACATGGGCGTGTGGGGGGAGGCGTAGGCGTAGAATTCAGATCATGACATAGGTGGGGTGGAGGGGAGGCGTAGAATTACGATCATGACGTAGGTGTGGGTGGGGGGGGGGGGCGGTGCGTAGAATTCAAATCATGATGTATGGGGGGGGGGGAGGGCATAGAATTCAGATAATGACGTAGCTGTAGGGGGGGGGGGGGGAAGGGGTAGTGTGTGTGGGGAGGAGAGGGGTAGAATTCAGATCATGAAATAGGTGTGTGTGGGGGGGGGGGGGGGCTAGAATTCAGATCATGACGTAGGTATGTGTAGGAGTGGGGGAGAGGCGTAGAATTCAGATCATGACATAGGTGGGGGAAGACGTAGAATTCAGACCATGACATAGGTGTGGGGGGAGGCGTAGAATTCAGACCATGACATAAGTGTAGGGGGTGTGGGGGACGCGTAGAATTCAGACCATGACATGATCGGGAAAGAAAGAAAGGGTGTGTGAATGTGTGCACAATTCAACAAAACAGATCATATTAAAACGAGGAACGTTGATCGCTAGGCTTAAATGAGTTTAGCAATCTTAGCTTGAAAGCACGTAAGCAATGTTCGCTCGCGCTCAAGCACACACAAACACACTCACACACACACACACACACACACACACCACACACACACACAACACACACCACACCACACACACCACACACACACACACACACACACACACACACACACAACACACGCACGCACGCACGCGCGCGCACACGCACCACACACACGCACACACACACACACACATACATACACCTTCTTTCGACACATCTGCATTGTTACCCATGTACCACCCATTCTCGCTTTCTTCATTAATTATTCTCTTTCTTGATTCTTGTCCTCCCCCTTTCCCCCTTCACTCCCTCGGTCTCTTTCTTTCCCAGTCACCCTATGTTTTGCTGCTGGCTTCTTGTTTTTCCTTTGAATAACATTAAATCAATAGTGTTCAGATATATAAGATCCTAACTCGTTAGGTTTTAACGGGTGGTTTCAGTCACAGAATGAATGTCTTTACTGCTGCTGGTATGTTCACAGTTGTAGAGTACTGAAGCTTTGCAGTTTGATTGTTATTTTCTGAAACGCCAGGACAAGGGTTGTCACCTGCGGGAGCTGAAGGCAGTGCGAGTGACAGAGATTAAAAATAAAGATGCTGAACGAAGGCACCAAACTGGGTATCGGTGATTCTGCTATCGTGTTGTCATGGGAACAGTCGTGGCTGTCGATTTATCTAAAAAAAAAAAAAAAAAAAAAAAGGTCCGAAGATGTCAGTACCCTCCATATGTGACATTGGCACCTTGTGAGCTCCCTCCTCTCTCTCTCTCTCTCTCTCTCTCTCTCTCTCTCTCTCTCTCTCTCTCTCTCTCTCCTCTCTGTCTCTCTCTCTCTCTCTCTCTCTCTCTCTCTCTCTTCTGTCTGTCTGTCTCTCTCTCTCTCTCTCTCTCTCTCTCTCTCTCTCTCTCTCTCTCTCTCTCTCTCTTCTCTTACATAAACATACTCACGCCTAAGCACACACAAAGGAAGAGGGAGAGAGAGAGGCAGGCTAGGAATGAGAGGCAAGGGGGGTAGTAATCATATTTTTATGTCCCAATGGACTACGTTCAGCAGCTTAGAAATTCTAAAACCGGTGTCGTATAATATCTGGGAACCGTGATATCTGGGAACGCGTTCCCAGATTTCCTGAACTTCCAATCGTGAAGTCTGGGAACTGGTGTGAAATCTGTGTACTTTGAGAAAATCATGCCAAGAAATTAATGGGGGGGGGAAAGTGGCCAAAGAAGGCCAAAGATCTCAATTGCACCTAAATAAATTGTTTCCTACCTTATCTCGAAAATCCATTTTTTTTTCGTCTTCTTTCTGCTCTGCTGGGCTCTGAAAGACCACGTTCCCAGATATCACGGGCCTTCCCAGATATCACAGTACATTTTGGGAACGCGTTCCTAAAAACATCTGTGATATCTGGGAAGCCTTCCCAGATATCACGTTCCCAGATTTCACGCGACACCGAATCGGAACGATAGGAGATGAAAGAGGAAGAAAACAAAAAGATGGAGGGAGGTGGGGGTTAGTGGGAACGCAGAAAGAGGAAGATGAAGAAGACGCCATGGAGGAGAGGGGAAAAAAGGGTAGCAGGAGAAGACAGGAAGAAAAAAAGAGGACAGGGACAAGGCTGAAGAAATAGTAAAAGGGGACGAGAAAAGAAGAAGAAGAAGGAAAAGAAGAAGAAGAAATGATATTAATAATAAAATAGAAGATAAGAAGGAGGAGGCTGAGGAACATAAGGATAATGTGAAGGGGGGGGATGTAGTAGGGGGTGATGGAGAAAAGGAGGACGACTACAACACGACAAAAGGAAGGGCGAGAGGGGGAGGGAGAAAATAAAATGAGATGAGGAAGAGGATTGAGAAAAAAAAAAAGAAAAGGAAGAGGTACAGAGCATTAAAGCGAAGAAAGAAAACGAGAAGAAAGAACAGGAGGAGGAGAAAAAAAGAAGATTGCCGGAAGAAAAGACAATGAATAGAAGAAGAAAACAGGAAAAAGGTTAATCAACCAACCAAAAAACACGCACGCACGCACGCACACGCACACACACACACACACACACACACACACACCACACACACACACACACACACACATACATGACATGGGAATGTGGGGGATGTGGGTGGAAGTCCTTGCAATCCCTCGGGGAAGGGAGGGGTTGTCAAAGAACCCATTGGCACCATAGCGTGACATTGTCCGCCGCTATCGTCACCCTGCCCACCATTGCTCTCACAGTGCACGGTCGGCGTCGGAGTGCTCCGTGGTTACCGTTTTCACCTAGCTGGCCTCACAAGGTTCTCCGTTCGATTCCGTTCAACAGTGGGGGGAAAAAGTCAAAAAGAACATAGAGAGAGAAAGAGGTAGATAGTTAGATAGGCACAGAGAGAGAGAGAGAGAGAGAGAGAGAATTTTATTCATTAAGGCCAAAGCCTCATTGGAAGGCGTGTGGACATTAATGATCAATTTAACAAGATGATAGTGTCAGTCCATCATCTGCTTCAAAACTAAACCAAAGACCACATGGAAACGTTTTACCAGCTTACAAAGAGAGGGAGAGAGAGGTGTCATAGTTGTGCTGCCTATTTCAAGGTGTTTTTGTTTTGATGGTGTGAGTAAAACCTTCGTCAGCCACCCGCCCCACGCCCGCCCCGTCTCCCCTCCTTCTCCAGCCCCCCCCCCCTCCTCCCTTACTCTTCAAGGATGATATCCCCCGTCTGTCATAGTTTGGTGTGTGCTTGCCTCCTTTGTTCTGTGAATAGGCCGTTTTGACACTCTATTCTTTGGTGTGTGCTTGCCTCCTTTGTTCTGTGAAATAGGCCGTTTTCACACTCTATTCTTTGGTGTGTGCTTTCCTCCTTTGTTCTGTGAAATAGGCCGTTTTGACACTCTATTCTTTGGTGTGTGCCTTCTTCTTTTGTTCTGTGAAATAGGCCGTTTTGACACTCTATTCTTTGGTGTGTGCCTTCTTCTTTTGTTCTGTGAAATAGGCCGTTTTGACACTCTATTCTTTGGTGTGTGCCTTCTTCTTTTGTTCTGTGAAATAGGCCGTTTTGACACTCTATTTTTTGGTGTGTGTCTTCCTCCCTTTTGTTCTATGAAATAGGCCGTTTTGACACTCTATTTTTTGGTGTGTGTCTTCCTCCTTTTTGTTCTATGAAATAGGCCGTTTTGACACTCTATTTTTTGGTGTGTGTCTTCCTCCTTTTTGTTCTATGAAATTGGCCGTTTTGACACTCTATTTTTTGGTGTGTGTCTTCCTCCTTTTTGTTCTATGAAATAGGCCGTTTTGACACTCTATTTTTTGGTGTGTGTCTTCCTCCTTTTTGTTCTATGAAATAGGCCGTTTTGACACTATTTTTTGGTGTGTGTCTTCCTCCTTTTTGTTCTATGAAATAGGCCGTTTTGACACTCTATTTTTTGGTGTGTGTCTTCCTCCTTTTTGTTCTATGAAATAGGCCGTTTTGACACTCTATTTTTTGGTGTGTGTCTTCCTCCTTTTTGTTCTATGAAATTGGCCGTTTTGACACTCTATTTTTTGGTGTGTGTCTTCCTCCTTTTTGTTCTATGAAATAGGCCGTTTTGACACTCTATTTTTTGGTGTGTGTCTTCCTCCTTTTTGTTCTATGAAATAGGCCGTTTTGACACTCTATTTTTTGGTGTGTGTCTTCCTCCTTTTTGTTCTATGAAATAGGCCGTTTTGACACTCTATTTTTTGGTGTGTGTCTTCCTCCTTTTTGTTCTATGAAATAGGCCGTTTTGACACTCTATTTTTTGGTGTGTGCCTTCTTCCTTTGTGTGTGTGTGTGTGTGTGTGTGTGTGTGTGTGTGTGTGTGTGTGTGTGTGTGTGTGTGTGTGTAGACCAAATTATCTTTATTGAGGTTTAAAGAATAAGCTTTCCACCTTTTCTTTACGTCCTGCCCTCATAAAAAAAAGAAACAAACAAACACAGCAAATAACCACGTGTGTGTGTGTGTCTGTCTGTCTGTGTGTGCTGAGAACTCTGTAATTGCTTAGGGCTATTTAAGATTAAACGCTATCAATATTCATTATTATTAATGTTGTTGTTGTTGTTTTATATTGTAGCTAACTTTCCGTGATTATAGGAAGCTTTGTCTGGTCCAGTGACGCCGGTTTCGCAGTCAGACATTGTTGTTGGTCGTTTGAATCGCTGTGGGACCCAATATATATCAATGGCTACTTCCTCTGTCGACATTTATATGCTGTCGTCCTGGGGGTATAATAATAATAAAATAATAATGAATACTTATATAGCGCCTACTCTCGACTATTGGCCAAGCTCTAAGCGCTTTACAATCCACACTCGTTTACACAACGGGCTGCCTACCTGGGTAGTGCCGACTGAAGAGCTGCCAGCTGGCGCTTCATTCAGTCGTTTCCCGTGTCATCCAGTCAATATCTTCCAATATCGCTCACTCAATATCCTTGCTTCCTTCATTCTTTCCATTTCATACGCAGGGTGCATGCTATGTGTAACGTGTCATCCATACCAACGGCCAAACTGGCCTTCTCTGTCAACCTCGGGTGATGTCGATGGAGGAAGGACTAGCGCACAGCCCAAACACACTCACAGCTTGCTTACAATCTCATTCATATATCATGCATTCGTCACATCAAACCACTAGTAAAGTCTATAACTTTACTACACATGATCATAGAACGAAACATCAATGCATATGGAATCAAACAAAATAAAACATTCTCTCTTTCCTGAACTTCACAAAATCATTTATCTAAACATCATTAACTAACCCGGGTATAAATAGATTTCTACTTTACCTGGCCAGGTGATCTTAACTATTCACGAATCACTGTCTTTTCTTTTCTTTTTTTTTTTCTTTTCACTGTCACTTTCACAAGCACAACACAACGGCTGGCACCGGTCAGGTTAGACTACTGGCACCGGTCGAGCTGGACTGCTGGCACTGGTCAGGTTAGACCGCTGGTGTTGGTCAGGTTGGACTGCCGATGAAAGTGGCGCTGGCCAAGTATGAGGTCGAACCCGGTTAAGATGGAACAGTGACTATCAACATCGATCTGTTCTCCTTTCTTTCTTCCTGCATTAACGCATTGCACTCTCTCTCTCTCTTCTAGTCTGCTCTATCAAATGGACATGGTTGCTTTCTTCTCCTTTTCTTTTCTTTCTTTTTTTCTTCATTAGTTAGCAACTCTCTCTCTCCACATCTCTCTTTAGTCCTTCCTCTGCATACTTTATCTGGTGCTAATGCCTTCACTTGGTTCTCTTCTCTCCTCCCCTCATCTCTCTGCTTCTCTCTCGAGCAGACCTACATCCAGAACCTCTTCCTCTCTCTCTCTCTGTCCGTCTTCCGTTCTCCCCCTCTCTCTCACTCACACATTACTTTATTCCCTACCTACGTGTCCAAGGGTGAGTACCATCGGTCAGGATTTTTATCGCCTCGTACCCGACGTTATCTCCCTCTAATTCCATTGGATATTCAAATCATGACAGTCACGCCTACACGCCTTACTCTCTGTGGTGGTCAATTGGTCATTTAATTGATTAGCTTGATTTCACCCCACCACACACTACCTTCCCCTCTCTTCGTTCCGGCGACGTCGTAAATTGGCTAGATCAGTCTGAGCCAGGCGTCGAGACTCGTCTGACCAGACATCGAGGCGTCGGTCAGCTACTTAGTCTGTCTGGCTGGACAGATCGTCTCCGTAGAGGATTAGGATTAGTCTCCTCGCTGTGCCCAAATTGGCTGGATGAGTCTGATCCGGGCGTCGAGACTCGTTTGACCAGACATCGAGGCGTCGGTCAGCTACTTAGTCCGTCTGGCTGGCGCTCAGAATATTTGAGTTTGAGCTTATGTCCACACAACCTGGACCACGACTTTGGTTGTTTATTTTTTTGTCTGTGACAATTTCCCCCTTGCAAAAGACTATGCACCGCATTGTCTCAAAACAACGGTACAAAAAAAGACAACAACCGAATTTGCTGACACACAGCTACACGTGCAAAGTTTGAAAAATACTTTACAACCAACGGTTTATAAATTATAAAATATATCATTAGTGAATACCACTCCAATGAGTTATCATTGACGTGCGCTCTTGCGTTATTTCGACTCATTTTATAACGACCTCTGTGCGCACCTATGCAATTCCCCTACCTGCGGATTTGCCACATCTTCTCTTCACAATTTCTATGAAAAGCACAATATAATATGATCACGATCCATGACACTTCACTGAGGAATCTCCATCCTCACTATTCGCAAATAATGCGTCACTACACAAGCGACTGTATGCTCCAAGCATAACTACATTTACATGAACAAATCTCACACAAAAATATGAACCATAGCCAACTGGGAATGAACCCATATCCAATCAACATAACTGTAATCAACACATATCAACAAAGCACCCCGGATATGACTGACTTCCTCTGAGTTGCAGCTTGCTAGACTACGCGACTTAAATAGTCAGCTCCGACATTCTGTCGACCTGGAATGTACTGGACTCGATACCTGTAGGGCTGCAATGCCATTGCCCAACGCAGCACTCTGCTGTTTTTCAACTGCGCCTCCTGCAGGAATTTGAGTGGTTGATGATCAGTCTCTATCACGAACTCTTTCCCATACAAGTATTTGTGGAATTTCTGCACGGCCCACACAACGGCTAAACACTCCTTCTCCACCGTTGCGTACCCTTCTTCACACTTTGTCAACTTCCTGCTAGCATATCTCGCAGGAAACTCGACCCCTTCATGCTCCTGCAACAATACTGCACCTATCCCACCACCTGATGCATCAGTCCGCAACAGAAATGGTTTAGACATATCAGGTAGCTTCAAGATGGGACGGGAACCTAGTCTTTCCAACACCGTCTGCAGTGCTTGCTCTGCAGCGTCTGACCACTCGACCACTGCCGGTTTCCCTGCCTTGACCAAATCACTGAGAGGACTCGTGATTGCTGCGAAGTTTGGAACAAACTCCCTATAGAAACCAATAAAACCTAGCAGACTCCTGACTTCTGTTTTGGTCTTTGGTCTCTCTGAATTCATCATCTTCTCCACCTTTCCTCTTTCCGGCTGCTTTGTGTCGCCTCCGACAACAAAACCTAGGAACTCCTACTGTCTAGCCCTTCATACAGTGACACATCCCTGTATGACTCTTCTGGAAACTTAGGCAACAAAATCTCCCCTTCTTCTGCTGGGTCTCTTTCACCTCATCAATGATTGCTGCTGCGCCTATGTGCTGAGTCTCACGCTGAATATATTTGCGGAGAAAATTCGCATGGAAAAGTTTTAGTTTCCCATTCACATCAAATCGGTAATCCCGACCGACCTTTTCAGTGATGGTGAATGGTCCTTTCCAATGCATCAGCAGCTTGCTGTGACCCGTGGGAAGCAGTACCAGGACTTGATCTCCCACCTTGAGGGATTGCTTCCTCACCTTCCTGTCATATTGCTTCTTCTGACCGACCCTAGCCTCCTGCAAACTTTCCTTTGCAACCTTACATGTCTCATACCTGTACCCACCTTTGGAACAGGGCGAGATTGGGCCAATCAGATCAACAGCCACTCTTCTGAACGGTGTGTCAATTAAAGGGGGATGTTTAAGAGGCGCCTTCCTCTTCACCCCTCTTGTGGCTGACCTTTGACACACGTCACATGACATGCAGAAACGCTTGATGTCTGCCATTGCCCTGGCCAATGAAAATCATCGAAGATTCGGTCAGCTGTTTTGCTGGTGCCGAGATGACCCGCCATGAGCGACTCGTGACCCACTGACATGACAGTGTCACGATAACCTGCTGGCACCTCTAACTGAGTGGTCACCTTACCTGTCTTCCCCTTGGTGAACACTCGGTACAACAGCCCGCCTTTCACAAGAAATTCTGTCTCACCTCCTCTAACCACCTGTTTCTCTCCACCTCTTGCCAACTCCCAAGACTTCACGAGCGAAGGGTCTTGTTCCTGCGCTGCCCTAAACTCATCAGGCGACACATCTATGCCTGACTTCCTTGCTGGAACGACTAACGGTTTATCAACCTTTTCCTCCTTCTTGCTCCGTGTTTGAACTGCTGCCCCTGTGGCAGTCAACAACTCGGGATCCCCTGGATCCCTTGCACCTGGAATATTTCCGATGATCAAATCATGAAGGGGTTTCTCCATCACCAACGCAGACAACTCGCCTGAGAAGTAAGGGGTACGTACTTCTATCTTAGCAACTGGAAACTCCCTCACAGTGCCATCGATTAGAGTACAGGTCTGAATTTGCCCTGTCAAATCCCCTTTCTCGACCAGCGTTGTTCGTACTACCCCGCATGAACAACCAGTGTCTCGTAACACTTTCACCCTCTGCTGGCCAATCCACCTTCTTCCACTGGTAACGAACCACTCAGCCTAGTGCCCTCCATCCCTGACACTGACTGCTGTCCAGTGCTAGCCATAGGCCGCACTCCACCCTCTTCAGACTGAATCCCTTTTGGTTCCACTGCAGGTCGTTTCCCTGGCGACCTTATCCACCTCTTGCAAGGCTGCTGCCTTCTGGAACCTCATGCGACAATCCCTCGCCACATGTCCCTTCTTGTGACAAATGAAACACCTAATGTCCTTTGCCCTTCCTTCTGCCCACCACTGGGTTTGCAGACTTTGCAGAAAACTCCCCTGGTCTCCTTGCACTCTTCTCACTGTGCCTAGCACCTGTTTCTCCTGCACCTTAGTGCCCAAACGTGCCTCTCTATACACCTCTGCGAACTTCAACAACTCCCTGCTGTCTCTGGCTGTCTCTCTTTCAAATGTATGGTTAACTCAGGGCCGCAACCTGACAAAATCTGTTCCTTCATAACTAGTTCTTTCATTCAGCGAACTCCTTTTTCGTACCACTCAACTCTAACCACTTCTCAAAATAGTGATCTAAACGTGCACCAAACTGAGTGTACGTTTCACCTGCTTGCAATCTAGCTGATCGAAACTTCTTTCTGAACCCCTCCTCTGTGAGGTCAAAATCCTTTCATCAACGATTCCTTCACAGCGCCGAAATCAGACTGTTGTTCTGCTGGTAACGCAGTGAAAATCTGTAATGCCTTACCCGTCAGTAACGCTGACAAAATGACTGCCCACTCTTCTGATGGCCAACCCTGACTGGTCGCAAACGTTTCGAAACGACTGATGTATGCATCAATCGAATCAGTTCCTTCAGAGAATTTGGGCAACTTTGGTTGGGGGGCGTAACTGCGCACAGAGTCACTGGAAACTGAACTCCCATCCTCGGTGGTCTCCCTTTGTATTCTCACTTTCTCTAACTCTAATTGAACCTTTAATCTTTCCGTTTCCTGCTTCATTCTTTCTGTTTCCTGCGTTTCCCTAGCCTGATTATCATTAGCCTGAATCCTTAATCTTTCTGTTTCTGTGCTTCCCTTATTCTTTCTGTTTCCTGCTCTGCGCTAGCTTTAGTCCTTTCCTGCTCTGCTATTTCTACTGCAACACGGCGTCTTTCCGTGCGTTCATCTCTTTCCATCTTTTGTTGGTTTTCAACGAATGCACGCAACCCATCTCCTGAGTAACCTAGATCACGAGCGACGCTCACAAGTTGTTCAATAGGGGGTTCTTTTCTTCCGCCATTATATCTTCCTCTTTTTTTTTTTTTGAACAAGATTTTATAACTACGACAGCCAAACTGGTGGTTACCGACACGAGTGACGTATAGCACAATCCTATGAATGATAATATTAGCTTGGGAAACGTAGTTAGTTTTTATAAGACGCCCAGCGCCTGACCCAACTATGAGAGCGAATTATAGGCAATCTGTGCGAAATAAGTACTCTGGGGCTGAAATGCCAAGCCTAGTATTAACTATCTTGGAAGCAATGCCAAGCCTAGAATTTAACTATCTTGGGAACATACAGTAAGCACAACCCCTTGTCTTAGGATTACAATACTTGAATCCCACCAGCTTCCTCTCTGAGAAGTTGAACAATTTATAATAAATGGGCCAGAATATCCTGGCAGGCTCGCCAATTAAATTGTCAACCTCGGGTGATGTCGATGGAGGAAGGACTAGCGCACAGCCCAAACACACTCACAGCTTGCTTACAATCTCATTCATATATCATGCATTCGTCACATCAAACCACTAGTAAAGTCTATAACTTTACTACACATGATCATAGAACGAAACATCAATGCATATGGAATCAAACAAAATAAAACATTCTCTCTTTCCTGAACTTCACAAAATCATTTATCTAAAACATCATTAACTAACCGGGTATAAATAGATTTCTGCTTTACCTGGCCAGGTGATCTTAACTATTCACGAATCACTGTTCTTTTTTCTTTTTTTTTTCTTTTCACTGTCACTTTCACAAGCACAACACAATGGCTGGCACCGGTCAGGTTAGACTACTGGCACCGGTCGAGCTGGACTGCTGGCACTGGTCAGGTTAGACCGCTGGCGTTGGTCAGGTTGGACTGCCGATGAAAGTGGCGCTGGCCAAGTATGAGGTCGAACCCCGGTTAAGATGGAACAGTGACTATCAACATCGATCTGTTCTCCTTTCTTTCTTCCTGCATTAACGCATTGCACTCTCTCTCTCTCTTCTAGTCTGCTCTATCAAATGGACATGGTTGCTTTCTTCTCCTTTTCTTTTCTTTCTTTTTTTCTTCATTAGTTAGCAACTCTCTCTCTCCACATCTCTCTTTAGTCCTTCCTCTGCAGACTTTATCTGGTGCTAATGCCTTCACTTGGTTCTCTTCTCTCCTCCCCTCATCTCTCTGCTTCTCTCTCGAGCAGACCTACATCCAGAACCTCTTCCTCTCTCTCTCTCTGTCCGTCCTCCGTTCTCCCCCCTCTCTCTCACTCACACATTACTTTATTCCCTACCTACGTGTCCAAGGGTGAGTACCATTGGTCAGTATTTTTACCGCCTCGTACCGACGTTATCTCCCTCTAATTCCATTGGATATTCAAATCATGACAGTCACGCCTACACGCTTACTCTCTGTGATGGTCAATTGGTCATTTAATTGATTAGCTTGATTTCACCCCACCACACACTACCTTCCCCTCTCTTCGTTCCGGCGACGTCGTAAATTGGCTAGATCAGTCTGAGCCAGGCGTCGAGACTCGTCTGACCAGACATCGAGGCGTCGGTCAGCTACTTAGTCTGTCTGGCTGGACAGATCGTCTCCGTAGAGGATTAGGATTAGTCTCCTCGCTGTGCCCAAATTGGCTGGATGAGTCTGATCCGGGCGTTTGAGACTCGTTTGACCAGACATCGAGGCGTCGGTCAGCTACTTAGTCCGTCTGGCTGGCGCTCAGAATATTTGAGTTTGAGCTTATGTCCACACAAACCTGGACCACGACTTTGGTTGTTTATTTTTTTGTCCGTGACATTCTCTTCCGAAAGTTGGTGATGGGATTTTACGTGTGTGCAAGATGTTATGCGTGCGTTCACACACGGAACCTCGGTTTATAGTCTCATTCGAAGGACTGTATGGGAAATGGAGTCAGAACCAATGTTAACTCCGAGGGAGAAATCCCCTGTACCAAAACGGCCCAGCGGAGATTCGAACCTGCGACCCCAGGATCACGAGTCCGGCGCTCTACCAACTGAGCTATTCCGGCCCCGGGGTATGAGTGTGGTGTTAGGCCCTCCGCCCCTTTCCACTCCCTCCATCACCAGCCGTCCCTACCCTCTCACTCACCCGGGACGATCAAGACTCGCTTTGGTGAGTTTGCATGTAAAATCTAGAATGCAGGCCTGTCTAACTAACCGGTATAGTGTGTGTCACCGATCGGCGGTACTAAACCAGCATATCCATGTGCTTAGGTTGGTGATGGTTCAAGATAGAGAGCGTGTGCGCATATGTGTGCGAGTGCGCGTGTGTAAGATTGAGGTTTTGGTTAAGGTGGAAGGTTAGGCTAGGTAGGGGGGCTGGGGAAATAGAACATACAATATTCTTGAATTCCAATCTTCACTTATGGAAGGAGTGGAAGCGGGAGGTTGGTTTCGTTCCCGATTGTTACCCTTTTGTTACTTTGGTTCTACACCAGAGAAGGCGGGGCAGGATATCGGCTGTTGTTGGGTTGTCAAGTCTGTGAGTTGTTGTGGTAAATTGTCGTCTTGTTGCACGAGCAACAACTAGTCCGTTGGTCGGGCGTGTCAGCTCTGCGGAGGGATACGCTGCTCTGACCAATCGCTGTTTTGTGTTGTGAGTAGAGTTCGCTTGATTCCAACCAGGGCGGAATGCGTTGGGGTAGCTTCACTTCGGTCCCTGGTGTTCGTCGGAGTGGACGTACTCCTTGTAGGTGCGGCGGCAGCGCCGTTAGTTTTTGAGGAGTGACTTCGAGTTATAGTTAGTGCCAGGTCCTAGTCGGGTTTGGGTGCCCTTGGCCTGTGCCGAGTCGGTGTCGTCTTTGTTTTCAGCCAGTTGCAGAACTGGTGTGGTTGAACGTCTGTTTGTCCAGGTTGGTGATTTGTTAGGTTCATGGTGGTGATGTCCGTCGTGTTGTCTTGTATTATGGCGAGTTGTACTGTAGTTGTCTCATGTTATGTTTAGTTGTATTATGTTTGTTGCGTATACTGGTTGTCTGGTATGATGTCTTGGTTCTGTGATTAAAACTTCTTGTCAGCCGGTTTGTGTTGTTACCTCTTTTCTGTATATGCTGTAAGTAGTGTACATAGTGGTTCCTGAGTTCGATTGTCATGTGAGTTTGGCTAGACAATGTGGGTTCGATATAATAACCGTTGATGGACGGTGATGTAGATATTGTTTGTGGTTATTTCATGTTATTTCAGTGGGTTCAATAAGAAGGTAATATGAGGTTGCATTTTGTTGAGGATCATAATATGAGTCAGGTGCAGGTATGTCTGCGTGAATCGTAAAGGGATTGTGCTCAATTTCAGTTGTAAATTGTAGTGGTTCGTTGAAATTGATTAACGATTTCGGAAGTTGACCTGCACAGCATTGGAATCGGTTAACTGTGCAGTAGGGCCAAGGCTGATTTGTAGTCGAGTGGTTTATACTGGAGTACGGTCGTGACTATTCAACTTATATTGGTGTCTTCTAACTTTCGTTACGAGTCATGGTTCTCGACGCGGGTGTCGTGCGCGTGCAGACTGTATTGGTGACGTACGCATTTGGTACAGGACAGTGAGTCCATATGGTTAGAAGTTTTGTAAAGCAAGTGACAGTCGTCACACATGCAGGCATGTATGGGTTTGTGACAGAATAGGGTTTGAGAAAGATATCTTAGGTTGTGGGGAGACGGTCCCATTATGAATTTTAGTAAGCAGAAAGAAGCTTAAGGCGAGTGACTTAGCAGTCGGTAGAATAAGAATGGATGGTGTGTAGCATGTAATATTGTATGAAGTGTGATTGTGTTGGCATAACAAGGATTAACCACTGGGTTATCTGACAAGAGATGACATGAGAGTGAGGTGCTGGATGGAAATTTTGGCGAACAAATCATGTTGTGTTGATATATGATTATAATTGACAGTGTAAAGAGGGGTAAGAATGTGAAGGATTGTGGCTGCGAGCCGATTCTCTTGTATGAACATGCTAGAACTGTGAACCGCTAAAAATTGATAAGTTTTTTTTGTTTGTTTTTGAAAGATGTGTATTACTACGGATTATTAGTAGGAGACATCTGGTGAAGTCACCCACTTCCTAAACTACTTAGCATTTCCTAGGAATGGCCATGGAGTCTGCGTTGGATCGCTTAAGATTTGTTTTCTTTCTCCGAGATTTGGGTGCGATTCATAATTCCATATGTAATAGCGTGGATTGGCTCAGGGAGAATATTGTTTTGCTGCTGTGGTAAGGGTTGGCAGGAAATGGGTCTGATAACCCCAAAGCGAGTAACGGGTTGGGTGTATTCGAAATTCAAGGGGTCACTCTCATGCCCGAGTGGGAAGTAGGCAAGGGAGATGGAGAGTTAAAGCTTTACCAGGTAGCCTATGGGCCTTGATGACTCGGGTAGTAGCAACATTACAGTAGTGGCCTACAGTTGTGTCAGCAGGTATCCTGTTCCGTCCTGAGGCTGGGGCCAGACCACCGCAGTCTACTGCCGCGTGCCGGCAGGTGAGCGGCGGTTTCCCGTTGCCTGCTGCTTTCCCGGGAGAGGGAGGCCATCCGGGCCGTCTGCCGTCTGTGAGGCAGCTCTCCTCCTGCTACCGGGGTTCTTCCGGGAGTTCTCCAGCCACCTGTTGCTCTTCCCTGTTCGGGCGTCCTGTGAGAGGGCGCTGCACCAGGCTTTCCCTCACCCTCAGTGTCCGGCGGGGCCTTCAGAGGAGGAGGCGTCGAGCCCGGATCCGTGGAGAGGGCGTCTGGTGTGTGTGTGCGTTGGGTGTCGCGCTCATCGCAGAGAGGAGTCAGTCTGCGAGGAGCCACGGTCAGCGCCGGGGTGCAGAATCTTCCGGGGAGGTGTCAGCCTGCGAGGGGCCACGTACAGCGCCGAGGACTGGAGCTTTCCGGGCCGGGATGGGTTGTCCCATGGTTGTGGTAGAAGGGGTGTAGCGTTAGGCAGTAGGGGTGTTAGCTACTGCCTCCTTTTAGGACGTAGTGGCCAGCGCAGTGTAGGGTACTTGTCGTTGCCTCCTTTAGGGACGCAGCGACCAGTTTGGTAGTGATCCGGGTCAAAGAGAAGGGCGAGTCCTGGGGAAAGGGTGGGGGTAGTAGTAGTTTAGAGATTAGTCCCTTGGGTTAGTCCTTGTCCCTAGTATTTAGCCACCACGTGTGCGGGCTATCTCTGCATCCCTAGGTCGCAGTGATATACCGCAACTGGTGCTTTAGCATAGGTTAAGGTTCTCAGGGTCGTAGCAGGGTAGTGTGGGTCAGTGAAGAAGTGAGATACCGGTGTGTGGTTGTGGATGGACGTGAGTGGTGGCGCCATAGTGTGTGTGTGAAATAAAGAAGTGCGCATGATTGTAAAGCTGTGTTAGTGTGCTGTGTTGTCTGCTCTAGTGTGTAATAGGCGTGGGTAGGGTGGTAGGGCCGTCCGGCTTAGCGACCGTGACAGTGTGGCTCAAGCAGAATACTTTGTATTCATACTGGAAGCATGTTTTATTTCATGCCGCAACCCCTACCACCCTCTCCGTGTCCTGACTTCCTTTCTACAGTAAATTAGACAAATATGAACAGAAATGGGAGAAAATGTTGGAGAAAAGTTTTACATTCATTTACGTGGGTGAAAAAAAATGAAGGCAAACACTAGAGTTGAGTAGGACGGTGGAGAGAGAGAGAGAGAGGGACAGAGAGAGAGATTTTATTTACGAGGCGATTAGATAAGAACCGTTGTGCGTCTTTACATCCAGTCCTGGTCCAGAATAGGAAATACAATACGTAAAGAAATAATAGTTCAAATAAATCGATCGCGCAATGATAATGCTATGTCAATAAGTGGGGGAGAGAGAGAGACTTTTGACACTTTGATATTTCATTGTCATCACCAAAGAGGTCTTTGTGGTTTTGTGTGTGTGTGTGTGTGTGTGTGTGTGTGTGTGTGTGTGGAGGGGGGGGGTAATGAAAAGGGAAAAAGACAATAAAAACAAAACAGGAAGTAACGAACAACAAAAAGGAACACAAAAATCAAATGCAAAGTAAATTTTTTTTTCCGAACTGTAACATCTTTATTACACTTTTAGAAGAAACTTCCGCCACTAACAAAACGATGAGAAAACAAAAAGACGTGAATGCGGTCAGTTCTCATACCTTCCTGAAATGAGCCAGCCACGGGGAGGAGAGCAACATTCAAATGTTCGTATGGGCCTCACACAGAGAGAAGAATAAACCTCACAAACTTGTACTGAGATAAGAGAGAATGAACCCTCACAGCAGTTTGGCACAGGACTAGAATACAACAAGCTGGCAGATATCCATATGGAGAATTAAAGGGGAATCAGCTCTTGGATGTATGAATTAGAAATGAAACAACTGTCGGTTCCTGATGTGAGGATGGGAGCAAAACCAACTCTCGGGTGTACAATTCTGAAGGGAACCAACTCTCATGTTGTTGTAGGTACAATCATGCAACACTCAAAGATGTACATTAAAAGTGGACTAACTTTTGGGTCTTGAAAAAGAGGACAAAGAAGAATCAACTCTTAATTTACAGAGTGAACGTACGCTCAGATAGTGTTATGCATAGCAAGGGAAACAATCCTTTCAAAGTGGACGACAGCGGAACGAACTCAACAAATGGTGAGAGGGAAAAGACCTCTCAGGCCTGAACGTGGGCATTACACGGTAGGAGGAAAACCAAGATGAATTACAGTCGAGAATGGACAGAAGTTAAATAACGCTTTAAAAAAAAGTACGAAAAGCGGACAAACGGGGGAAGCAATTATCAGATGTTAATAAAGGCTAGAGGGGCAGCAACCCTCAAAGGTCGATGCGGACTCGCCCCCCTTTGGCCTGGTCGTTCTTGTCTTTGATGTAGGCGATGCCCCTCATCTGCAGGTCGGTGGAGTCGGTGTCGCTGCCGTCGGCGTTGGCGTGCCAGCTCCAGGCGCCGGCGTAGCCGAAGTAGTAGGCGTAGTTGAAGAGCTGTTCTATCGTCTGTCCCGCTCCCCTGTGCTGGTTGAACTCGGCGATCACCAGGGGCTTATCCAGGTGGTAATCGTTGGCATGGTGCTGGGAGTGAGTGAATGAATGAATGAGTGAATATATGTATGAAGAAAGGGAGGAAGAAAAGAAGGAATGGCTGGAAGACTGTTAGAAAAAAAGGAGTGAACGAAAGATTGGTGTGTACGTGGAATATTTTTTTTTTAGAAAAACGAATATGGGGCTGATTGATTTTATCAGTTAACTACTTGATTGTGGAAGACTGTAGGAAAGATGCGCAAAAGAACGAATAACAAATGAATGAATAGTACCTGACTGAAAATACTTGGGAAGAAGAGAACGAATGAATTAAGAAATGCATCAATGAATTAATGAGCGGACAGGTAAATACATACATGTAAAACCAAATGATTGTGTGAATCAGTGTATGAATTCAACGGCAAAAGGATAAAAACAAACTGTGGAATAGGTATGTGAATAAACAGGTGTATTTACTGATTAGTTCGTTCGTTCGTTCTTTTCTTCGTTCGTTTGTTCGTTCGTTCGTTCGTCAGCTAGTCAGTTTGTTTACTTTTATGTTTGTTCAATAGTCAGTCTGTCAGTTAGTTAGTCAGTTTATAGGTTGGTTCGTTGGTTATTGATTGGTTAGCTGTTTAATCAATTGATTTCTTGGTTGGTCAGTTAGTTGGTGAATGAATGAATTGATGGTCT
>CM031611.1:10730994-10733494 GCA_018398815.1 Conus ventricosus | reverse complement strand
CAGCCGAAAAGAGTTACAGCTGGATCTGGTCGAGGAGGGACAAAAGTGAACTTCGTAAAAGCTTGAATTTCCAAACTTAGAACAGGTGTCCCGTTAGCAGTGGGGGTAAAACATCCGTCTAAAAAAAAAGGCACGCCTTGAGACTCCCACCCATTCAGAAGTTGCGAGTTCGAATCGGAGAAAAACAAATTGGCAGTAAAGAGGCAATTGGGGGTCATAACCTGGATGCGGCCTGGCCGCTTGGAGTGTAAGGAGTTCAGACCTAAAACAACTACTCTTAGGACCTTGTGCAGTCAAACTCTCCCTGTAGTTTCTTCCTACTAGGGACGGGGTGAGCGTCTGCCTCCAAAGGGTGCCACCACATCAAGCCAACGACAGTCCCATGAACTTGCCATACCGACGATTTCAACACGAACCCACCACGGACATGCATGCAGAGAGGAAATCCAAAATGAGGTCACCGTGAGAGCAGGGCATTAAGGGCCACGTCATCCAATACTTTTGTTTTCTAATGATGATTCATGAGAATAGGAATGGTAGAGAAGATGATTTAGAGGTTCGTTCTGATCGGAAGGCTACGTGATAGGATTACACTCTACTCTTTTATAATATATCCTGGCGTCACTTACAGATACAGACACTTGCAGCGTCAGTTAGGAAATTTTAGGAACACAGTCAGAGACGCAGCAGCCAGTCATAAAGGGAATGAAACTCAACAGTCTTCCCATCCGAGTTCAAAGGACACTTAACTGTGGGCGGCAGTTGGCCGAGGTTGAAAAATCCTACAATTAAATGCTCTTGACAGGATTCGAACTCACGTGTTCCCATCCCTGAGTCCGCGAAGCAGTCCACTGCACCCGATCGGTGCGTATTCGTTTTAGTCGTCAGGTTAGTTGGTTGGTCGGTGGGCTGGTTGGTTGGCTGGTTGGTGGGTGGGTGGGTTGGTTGGCTGGTTGGTTGGTTTGTTCCTTGGTTGGGTGCTTGGCTGCTTGCATGGTTGGTGGCTTGTTCGACTGGGAGGAGGAAGGCTACATAAAGTTAGTTGCAGGGCTTCACATCCCATGTAGCAAAGCTGCTCAGCCCATTCACGACCTCATAGCTCACCTCTGCATCTGCTTGATGGTGAAGGCCTTCCCCGCCCAGCCGGCCCCGGAGCCGGCCAGGTAGGAGGAGTCCTGACAGTGGTCGGAGCTGTGGTGGTCCGTGCGGAGCAGGCCCTCCATCTCGTTGATGATGTCCCAGCCCCCCAGGGCCGGGTGGTCCTTCACGGCCCGCACCCAGGGGATCAGGGCGTTGTCCAGGTAGGACTGCAGCTTGGAGGTGTCGGTGATGAGACCCTCCAGACGCCTGCAAGGCATCAGAGCAAGGCAGCTAGAGGCTGCAACTAAGTCTATGACCTGAAAGACCCTTAACGGTGCTTCGGAAGACGATGTTGCCAAGAACATACCACTCTCAGTTGTTGTTTCACTTATGTCATTGGTTTCTTTCTTTTTTTTTTTGATGTGGTCAATGCGTCAGTTTCGTAACAGTACACATATTCGAACTTTTTCTTCTTTCTTTTTTTTTCTAGGGGGAGGGGGGAGGTTAAGGATGGGGTGAGGGAAGTTGGGCGGGAGATGGGGCGGAAATCTACTTCTTTGGTTACCACCAGTTGATTCCTTTCTGATCAATGCTTCACTTCAACCTGTTCTTTGTGAAACGGTCCAGTTTGTGTTTCTATTGTACACCCCAGACCTCTAAAGAGACAAAGGGATTCAGCTATTGAATGTTTTTTCCTTGAATATTATACGTACACTAGCAACACCTGGTATAGGATACTATTTCGCTTCGTACGGCCTATTTTTTTTTACTACACATGTAGGCTCCTGTAAGTGTTGAGTCGTGTCGTGTCGTGTCGTGATGTGTTGTGATAATTGTTCTGTGTTTTATTGCATTGTCGTGTGGTGCATTGTTATGTATGTTCCGCGCTGCTTATTTTTTGCTATGTTTCGCATTCTTGTTTTTGGGTTGTTTGTATTGTATGGCAGTGTCGTGTGGTGCCGTGCAGTGCAGTGCAGTGTAGTGTAGTATAGTATAGTATAGTACAGTGCAGTGTAGTGTAGTGTAGTATAGTATAGTACAGTGCAGTGTAGTGTAGTGTAGTATAGTACAGTGTAGTGTAGTGTAGTATAGTGCAGTGTAGTGTAGTATAGTACAGTGCAGTGCAGTGTAGTATAGTACAGTGCAGTGTAGTGTAGTATAGTACAGTGTAGTGTAGTATAGTACAGTGCAGTGTAGTATAGTACAGTGCAGTGTAGTGTAGTATAGTATAGTACAGTGTAGTGTAGTATAGTACAGTGTAGTGTAGTATAGTACAGTACAGTGTAGTGTAGTATAGTGCAGTGTAGTGTAGTATAGTACAGTGCAGTGTAGTGTAGTGTAGTGTTGTACAGTGCAGTGTAGTGTAGTATAGTGTAGTGCAGTGTAGTGTAGTATAGTACAGTGCAGTGTAGTGTAGTGT
>CM031611.1:10723494-10725994 GCA_018398815.1 Conus ventricosus | reverse complement strand
ATAGTGTTTGTAACCCACTAGGAGTTTCAGCAGTGGCAAAGTATCCATAGTTACAACAGTGAATGTTGTCCAGTCATAAGGTTCATAGCCCAGTAGTAGTAGTCAGTAGAAGTTGTAGCTGTAGTAATAGTAACAGTAGTAACAGTAGCAGTAGCAATGGTGGTGGTGGTAGTGGTGGTGGCAGTAGCAGTAGCAATAGTGGCAATGATGATGGTGGTGGTGGTGGTAGTGGCAGTAGTAGTAGCAGTAATACGAGTAGTTTTGGTAATAGTAGTAGTAAAGGTGATACAGGTAGTAAAGGTGGAAGCAGAAGGAGGAGGAGTTAGTAGACTTAATCTGTATTATCCTGTTATTGTTTTAAAGCCCAGCCAGTTACATTCATCGACGTATCACAGATTCATAGCGACTTCAGTTTATACAGCGTGTGCAATAATTCTAGACTTAATATCGAATTAATTCTACGCAACAACAACAAAAATACTGGGTAGAAACATACAAAACAGAACAACAGCATTGAGAATAGAGAGATTACACTTTCAGATCCTGTACATGGAAGAGTACTAAACATACCCCCCCCCCCCAATACCACACCCACACACATCCTGAATCTCCCCTTCCTCTTCTCTCCCCCTTTCCCCTCCCCTACACCTCACTCTTTCCGCTCTCCCACACCCCTACCCCCTTCTCCAACAAATCGTGGTCATGTCAAAAGACTTAACAGTAACCGATGAAGGCTTTTCGAATCAATGTTGTCCAGAAAAACCGCTGCCATTGGCAACAATCGCTGCTCAGGAGTAGCAAGTGTAAACTGCAAGATTGTGGCCATACCTCCCAGCCACTCAACCCCTTTTCCCTTCAACACCGTACAGATAGTATTTAACAAGTCTCATCAAAACCATGTCTTCATTTTAGCACAAACAAACAATCGTATGTACGTTTTCGTACGGAAACGAAAAATGTAGGCGGACTAAAGCTTGCTGGCGAATGTTGTTGTTGCACTTTCGACGCAAAATGAACTTGAAGTGTATAATTGCTCTGGAAATAAAAGCATTCGGGCGAATCTGTATTTGTAGGTCTTCGTGGAAACGGATTGGTTCCCAGACAACTGTTAGTTAACGCGCTCACTGTCATTCACGGAACACTAACAATGTGTGTTCTTTTCTTGCTTTAAGAGGTAAAACAAAAGAACAAAGTTGTCTCTTATATATTATGTGTGTGTGCGTGCGTGCGCGCGCGCGTGCGTGTGTATGTGTGTGTATGTATGCATGCATGCATAGATAGATGGATAGATAAATAGATATTGAGAGAGAGGGAGAGAGAGAGATTTGTAGATACGGTCAGATGAACTTTTATATACAGTACAAAAATATACAGACACGAACAGTGAAAATGAAGGAATGAGGAAACTATGAGGGTAAATAGGGTATGAGGAAGACAGAAAGGTCGAGGAACAAGGTGGTGTTCTGAAGGGGTAGGGAGCGCTGACGAATAGCCCGACAGATGCTGAAAGAGACCGACAAACAGGGATGAACATGATTATAGTATGTATGACAAAAGGTACGTTTATCAGAGAGAGAAAAAAGAAAAAGAAAAAAACTGCACACATGAAGATGAAGAAGCCAAAGAAAGAAGGAAAAGAAAGGAAGAGAAAAGGAAAGAAAGAAAGAAAGAAAATTATAAAGAATGAAACAGGTGAGGAAGAAGGTAAGGTAAGGTAATGTTGCTTATAGCCCAGCCGACCGCAAAGGGCTACATCAAGGCTGTCACCACGTTAAAATCATCTCATCTAATAAAAAAATATATATATATATATATATAAAAACTTTCACACGTCTCCTTAAAATACATCTTCTAAAAACGCACCAGAAACTTCGTTAAAAACCTTTCTTCCGTAAAATCTTAAATCAGATGAAAAATGTCAAATCTCTCTCAGAAACTCAAATGATCACGTCAGAAGGGACATCTCTGAACATGGTTTTCGTGGCCTCTGCTGTAAAGTGTCTATGTCTCACATCGTGCAAGTCCCAACAACGTAAAAGAATGTGTTTCACTGTGAGTGGAACATGACATGGAATACGCCATGGAGCTTCTTCACCTTTTAAAAGATAAGAATGGCTAGGCGGGGAGGGGATAAAAAAACAAAACACTTGTCTGACCTTCACGACTCTGCCTGGGAACACACGAAGGAAGCTGTGTCGGGCGATGGCCAGATTACCCCACAGATCCTCTGTCGGATTGCTGGTCTAGGAGACCGTGGACGCTTTAAATACAGACCACGCTGATAACGCCTGTTTTCCACTGTCTGTCATCTTCAAAACCAGTGTGTCGTGCGTGGAACGTCTCTCGGCTTCACAGAAGTGACATGGGGGTGATGAATGATTAATGAAGTTTGCATGTTGTCTGTGCATGTGGGGAAGGGGTGGGGGTAGAGGGGGGGGGGGGTGGAGGGGAGAGAGAAAAGGGGAGGAGTGAGAAAGAGATGCATGAGTGCATTTGTGTG
>CM031611.1:10705994-10720994 GCA_018398815.1 Conus ventricosus | reverse complement strand
GACTACCCCACACTCATTACAGACCTGACTACCCCACACTCATTACAGACCTGACTACCCCACGCTCATTACAGACCTGACTACCCCACACTCATTACAGACCTGACTACCCCACGCTCATTACAGACCTGACTACCCCACGCTCATTACAGACCTGACTACCCACACTCATTACAGACCTGACTACCCCACACTCATTACAGACCTGACTACCCCACACTCATTACAGACCTGACTACCCCACACTCATTACAGACCTGACTACCCCACACTCATTACAGACCTGACTACCCCACACTCATTACAGACAACAGTCATCTTATCTGTTTTGAAGATGAAGACGGTTTTAAACGGATGAAGGTGAAGTCGAAACTAGATGATTTAAAGCTGTCTTTTTGTTTTAATTTTATTCTTAACTGTTGCTGTTTATCAGTTGTCGTTGATGTTCTTGTTGTTTCTCTCGTTGTTCGTGTCTCCGTCTCTCTTATTCATAAATGTTATTGTACAAGTCGGCCAACCAACTTTGACCAATCACCGCAGGGGGACAGCAACGCCAACCAACTGCACAGACGACAGTCTGGAATACCTTGTCCTTAAGGGTCTTCGGCCAGTAGGACATTAAACTCTATCAATCTCCCTTCCACGGCCATTGTGATTCACATAAGTCGTTAAACTCTCTTGCGACTGTCATCACATGTGCCGAGAAATCATGAAAATGTCCTCCTAAATCCCTATCGAACAATCGTAGAGAAAGAGGGGAAAAAAAAAAAACACCTTCCTGAATCCGTGATATATTCCAGACATGGATCAAAACTGAAGATGGATCGCTAACACTCACTCCCTCTACGGCTTAATTGTTACATTTGTGTTATGGATATTATTCAAAATGTCTATTTAAAAAAAAAATCCACACACCAAAAAAACAAACAAACGTAGGTTGCCTCAGTTTGTTTGTTTTTTTCTGAAGGCACGGAAAGCCCCATGGCACCTGCATGCCAAACTCACGAATCATGCCAAGGGTGGGTGCGGAAAGCCCCATGGCACCTGCATGCCAAACTCACGAATCATGCCAAGGGGTGGGTGCGGAAAGCCCCATGGCACCTGCATGCCAAACTCACGAATCATGCCAAGGGGTGGGTGCGGAAAGCCCCATGGCACCTGCATGCCAAACTCACGAATCATGCCAAGGGGTGGGTGCGGAAAGCCCCATGGCACCTGCATGCCAAACTCACGAATCATGCCAAGGGTGGGTGCGGAAAGCAACATGGCACCTGCATGCCAAACTCACGAATCATGCCAAGGGGTGGGTACCAGATCTCGTGCAGACGACACTGCGGAAGGTGAAGTCACTCAGAAGATGACATTTTGTCAGTCAACATGCAAGACGTCCAAGAGTTTCCCGGTTTGTGCCGTGTAAATGCTTTCCCTACATTGAAATGGTTCGAATACTTTTTAATTTCTACATATAACACTACAACAACTTTTAGGCCAGTTACCTGCCCTGTCCTTCCACTTGTTTGATTGCAGTTCAAGATCAGGGTTCAAGGTCAGTTTCAGAAGACATTATTTACACCAGTGTCTTGGTATTGTGAATGGTCATGGCAAAAAGACAGAAGTTAAAGGGTCGGTAACTCGCTCCAATTCCTCATTGCTCACCTCTGGCTGAGTTTCGTTCGCTTGTACACGTGACTGACCACTTCCGTTCCGGAGAATTGTTCAGTGGGTTGGCTGCCCTTTCTCGTTAGCATGTATGCCGGCTTTTCGTCGTGCGGTGTTCAGCGAGGTCGTTCTACTGCCTGCACGTTGGCTTTGACTGCCAGCCAACTACTGTGTGTGTGTGTGTGTGTGTGTGTGTGTGTGTGTGTGTGTGTGTGTGTGTGTGTGTGTGTGAGTGTCTGTGTGTCTCTCTCTGTTTTTCTGTGTGTGTGCGTGTGTGTGCGTGGGTGCGTGCGTGCGTGCGTGCGTGTGTGTGTGTGTGTGTGTGTGTGTGTGTGTGTGTGTGTGTGTGTGTGTGTGTGTGTGTGTGTGTGTGTGTGTGTGTGAGTGTCTGTGTGTCTCTGTGTGTATCTGTTTTTCTGTGTGTGCGTGCGTGCGTGCGTGCGTGCGTGTGTGCGTGTGTTGTGTGTGTGTGTGTGTGTGTGTGTGTGTGTGTGTGTGTGTGTGTGTTCTTCAAATTAGGCATTTTGATTATTATCAGCCAATGAGACCAACAGTAAGAAGTGGATGCCTTCAGTATGCTTAGTGGAATTCTAACAGCGGTCTAAGGGAGAAAAGCTCTGGCTGCATTTTCACTGGACTGCAAGAGTTGCGTCTCTTTCTTGTACTGTTTTTGCCGACAACTGTCACCGAAAATGTTTGATGTTTGGACCCCAAAGCGGAAATGTTTTTTATCGTGGATGTCAGGCTACGGATATTGTGCTGTGGGCTTTGTGGTGAATTTATACTGTCTTCAATTTTCACCCCATACAATGGCATGATCGAGGACTTAATCCTCAGCATAGGTTTTTTGTTTGGTTGGTTGGTTGGTTTTTTTGTTTGTTTGTTTTTTTATTGTAGAAATTGTCTTCGAGGTTAGAAAAAAAAAAGTGGAAGTTTGTTCGTATGAGGAGGACGTTTTAGTGTTTTGTTCGACCCTCTTGTCGTCTGCCATGTCACGTGTCACACGTCTGTCACGGCGAAACATGCTGGTCATTATCCCATGGACAAAAGCTACAAAAAGCCTCTCTCTGCGTTGCAGTCCAGCCCGCTGTTAAACCGATTGTTTAGAGAAGATTCATGGGGGTGATCTGTAACCCACGGAGTCTGTAATATTGAGAGGCAGTTATTTCAGAGAAGGCTAAATATGTGATGTTCATTCTTAGTGGGCCATTACTACTTTCTTCGACTGATGGATATTAAAACCAAGAAAAAAAATGATTTTTGAATGCTGATCTTCTGTTTCAGCCATACGAACTGTCTTTGAGGATGTTCAGAAGACTTACAAGAGGGAAAAAATGTCAAAATAAAAGAACTGAAATGGTGGGCCGGAATAGCTCAGTTGGTAGAGCGCCGGACTCGTGATCCTGGGGTTGCGGGTTCGAATTTCGGTACTGGGGGATTTTTCCCTCGGAGTTAACATTGGTTCTGACTCCATTCCCCATACAGTCCTTCGAATGAGACTATAAACCGAGGTTCCGTGTGTGAACGCACACATAACATCTTGTACACACGTAAAATCCCATCACCAACTTTCGGAAGAGAAGGCCAGTTTGGCCGTTGGTATGGATGACACGTTACACATAGCATGCACCTTCCCCGAAGATGGAGTATGGCTGCCTTAATGGCGGGATAGAAAACGGTCATACGCACAAAAGTCCACTGCCTGTCTCTACAGGCAGTGTCCGCAGGAGTATCAGCCTGCGTACGCAGAAAGAAAGAAAGAAAGAAAAGAAAGAACTGAAATCGTCAGCGTTTCTGTCATAGACATTGAGGGTTTCTGTGCTGTTATCTTTTTCCTATTGGAAATCTTCTGGACATCTGGAAAGATAGTTTGCCGTGGAGAACAGTTCGCCTGTGTTATTTTTCCTGAAAACATAAGTGCGCCGGTAGCATTCTTGAAGCAGACGACTGTTGTGATGACTGCAAGACAATGCAGACAGTGACGTTCTGCGGATTATGCTCGTGTTCATGTGTGGCTCGGTTTTATTCATAATCACACACACACACACACACACACACTCACGCACGCACGCACGCACACTTACACACACACACACACACACATATACACACAAACACACACTCGCACGCACGCACGCAAGTACACACACACATACACACAAAAACACACACACACACATACACACATATACACACAATCTTTAACAAATCACTGCAAATCTCTGTCTGTGTGTGTGTGAGTGTGTGTGTGTGTGTGTGTGTGTGTGTGTGTGTGTGTGTGGTGTGTGTGTGTGTGTGTATGTGTGTGTATGTGTGTGTGGGGGAGGGGGGGTGCGCTCGCATGCTTATATGTGTATTTACTAATATTTACTATCGCTGTTTACTTCAATATTTTAATCTGAAGGACAGAAGTCGAAATAAAACAAAGCCGCTATTTTTTTTTCTATCCGTCCTTCTTTCATTCGTTTGAAGGCAGCGCAATACATGAGTTCAACACCACCAGTGTTGCCTCTGTTCATAACATACCACAGCCTCATAGTGTTATATTTTCACAGGTGCAAATAAAGAATGGTTGAATAAAAAGCATTGACTAGTTTTGTTTTGATGTCATTTACTTATTATGGGCGCAGACGAGGACGGCAGAGAAAGAGCTGGTCCGAAAAAAATAAAGGACTGGACCAAAATGACCATGCCAGATCTCCACGACAGCTACAAACAGAAGAGCCTGGAGAGAAACGGCGGCTGCCTCATCACGTCCTCCCAACGACCCCAGCGGTCAGGGCCTAGGGGAATGATTGACTGACTTACTATGATTATCACTGCTCTCCGGAGGAAGACATATGGATAGTGGTAGATTATCGGTTCCTGGACGGATAGGGGAGGATTTGGAAGGACATACAGAAAAGGGGGGAGGGCAGCATTTTTTTCTTCTTCTCTCGTTACAAGAATTTTCAGGCAGGTGGGTACCTTATCAATCATAAAGTTTGTCTTCTCTACTTATTCTTACGAAACTTGTAATCCTGTTGTTTGGCCCTCGGCATTCACTGTTTCAACATGTAGACATGCATTGGACGGTACGTTTTTCACACACACACACACACACACACACACACACACACACACACACACACACACACACACACACACTGTGATACACAAACACACACACACCCACGCACGCACGCACGGACGCACGCACTGTCACACACACACACACACACACACACACACACACACACACACACACACACACACACACATATGACCTCTTGATGAAAACTGGTTGCATTCACATATTCCATCTTTATTTCATTAGATTGTAGTAACCAAACACAGAACATAAGACAAAAGCACCCATATACAATGAGCACAGACTGTAAAATGAGCACAGACTGTAAAATGAGTTTCCACATTCCACGCCAACAGAAACATGGCCGTCATGGACATTTTGAACAGTTGCTTCATTTTATTTTTGTTTTTTTAACATCACTGTTGCGGTCACTATTCTTATGATTTTGTTGACGATGATGGTAATCCTTGTCAGCATTTACTATATCATTCTGCTTGTAAATATCTTTTTGTCTCTGTACATTTCTTTATTCAATTTTTTTTCCCTAAAAGTTCAAATCTTTGCCAAGTCATTACTATAATGATTGAAGAATTGTTGGCCTGCACTTGTTTTCCCCCACTACTTAATTGTTCAGCATTATATTGTTTGGTCAATTAGTGGGAGATTGCATCTCTTAGGAGATCCAAGTAAAGGTTGTTTTGTACAATTCTTAGCCGCTTACAATGCTTGGGTTATTGAACAGCAGAGCTGACCACTCAGACTGTTCCACATCTTTTGATCTCCCTTGCATCCTTGAATGGATCCTCAAGCATAGGCTCAAAGATTGTCCCCTTCATCTTATACTGTTTGCAAAATGCTTTTAGTTTTTCAGCAACTTTTTCCCTCTCCACACTTTCGTTTTGTTCCATTTACTACCCTTCGCTGGCTGCTTCGGGGGTGCTGTTGGATTCTTTTTTGAACCCTTGGTGGTGAGAACACCACAGAATTATGGACTGTTGTGTGTCTCTATTTGACACCAAGCGCACAAACACAATCAGCCGTGTCTCCCTGATGAGTCCGATCCAACGGACGAATGGCCTAGGAGCAGGCAATACAAACAGATGTGCCTCCGAGATGGATTACGATGGATTTCTCATGCAGCTAGTGAAGGGTTTCTTGTATTTAAATTGTATTCCCCCATTTTCTTCATCTTCAAAAAAAATATATTTTTTTTAAAGTTCAAATCTTTGCCAGGTCTTTACTATAATGATTGAAGCATTGTTGGCCTGCACTTGTTTCCCCCACTACTTAATTGTTCAACATTCCTTTATTTGTTAGATTTTTTACTAAACTCATCATCACCGTGTTCTTGTCGCTGTGCGACTTATAAAGATGGGTACATTTACACAAAGTAATATGACTTTGAGCAGAATGCATTTACAGATATAATCTTGCATCCAATAATTTTTGTAACTTTGATGTCGAAATAAAGAAGGAATAAAAAAAAAACCCATGGCTATTAGAATACCACAAAATTGACATGTTAAATATTTGACATGCAAAGCCATCCCCGCAGGAACGCCATAAGCAGTTTATTGTCAAGAAACATTTGTCACCAAGAAGAAAATGTGCGATGTGACATCCTTTCAGTCCCTTCACGCGCACACACCATGGGCACTGATGCCGTGTCCAAATGTTATCTCCGAAGAAAGAACGTGGCTTACTGGAGTGTTGGAATGACAACCAACATAGCACCAATGATAAGTCAAAGACTGGAAGTGTTGGAATGGCGCGAACATACTAGCACCAATGATAAGTCTCAGAACTGTAGCTGAAGAATCCTCATGCAGAAAAAGAACAGGAGAAGGAAGAAAAGATGGAAGCAAGAAGAAAAACATTAAAAGACGGGATTGAGAAAAAGAGAGAAGGAGGGTTAAAAAGGAAAGAGTGTAGGAAGGAAAGAGAGTATGAAGACAGGAAGGAAAGAGAGTAGGAAGGCAGGAAGGAAAGAGTGTAGGAAGGCAGGAAGGAAAGAGTGTAGGAAGGCAGGATGGAAAGAGTGTAGGAAGGCAGGAAGGAAAGAGTGTAGGAAGGCAGGAAGGAAAGAGTGTAGGAAGGAAAGAGTGTAGGAAGGCAGGAAGGAAAGAGTGTAGGAAGGTAGGAAGGAAAGAGTGTAGGAAGGCACAAATGCATCGAATAATTGCAACTAATGTAGCTCTGAAAGAAATGGGAATAGTAGAAAGTTATAACTGTAGTTTCTGTGAAGAGGAAATAGACAGCATTGAACATATATGACCTTCCACCACAAAACCAGTCTTAACTCGATTTTTGAAGTTCTGAGATATACACATATTTAAAATCTACATATTTTTCTGACTAATTTGATATAAAAATGAACGCTATAGGGCAAAAAATAAGAAAGTTATGGTCATTTGAAGTGGGTTACTGTGCCAATGGCCATTTGGAGAAAACCGCTTCTAAAGTTTTTGCTATCATCTCCAGCATATTTTCCTTAGCAACGGCATCTTACTTTTTAACCATACTTATTTTTAGATGACACACAGAGAAACCGGGAGAGCGTCACACACGCTTTCGAACGGTATATAAACACGATGGGGTTCTGTAAGGGTTGAAGTTTTAGGCGAGTGAAAATGGGTCATTTTGCGTTAAAAGAAATTCATTTTGATTCAAGGTTAGGCTTTTAAATCTCAATTTTAACTAATGTATTGGTTGTTTTGGAGCACATGGATAGTGCCACGTGAACGTTTAGGGTGTAAGGAACACATTTCTGCAAAAAAGTCGAAATGCCCCAAGTAGACCCTCACCAGCTATTTTCAGCTGTAGCCGTGAAGTAGGCCGCGCGAGTTGAGACTGGTTTCGTGGTGGCGGGTCACATATGTTCTGGAGATGCATACACGTCAATGAGTTCTGGAAATCATTGCAAGAATTAATAAAAGGAAAGTGTTTAATAGCGAATAACCTGTATCTGACTGAAAACACAATAATATTTGGAGCAGATGACAATTCCACAACTGATACTACATTCGATCTTATAATAATCATTGTCAAACACTACATTTTTAGCTGTAAAATAAACAAATGTAAGCCTTCAATAACAGTATTTCTAAAAATAATAAAGAGAAGATATAATCTTGAAAAATACATAGCAACTGTGCAATTGAATCTGCTAAAATTTAACACTAATTGGATCAATTATGAAGTATTATTTGAACATTGATCATCAAAATCGTAAGATACCTGGATTTAATACGTGCATGAGAGAATATGTTCAGGATGTGCAGGTAATTTCACATGGTATTCAAATATCATTGAGTGTGGTTGTGGCCTGTGGCCCGCTGCTTGTCTGGAATGGCAGTACCGCGGCTGGGACCCGTAGGTCGATCGGCAACTTAGCTGGTAGGTTGGTTGGTCGGCGGGGCGCGGCTGTGGTGTAGCGGTGTCATGTTGGTAGCGGGCTTAAGAGCACATAATTAACTTTCTTTTGATTGTTAAAGAAATATGAAGACACAGATGGACGGGATTTCGGTGCTGGTGTGTACACCCAGCTGGGAAATGCTTATTAAGTATGTTTAAATCTATATTTTGAAGGATCATTGCAGTGAACATAATTATGTACATTATGCGTTATATACAACAGCTATAACATGGTACCACACGGAGAAAACATTACTTCATTATTATAAATTGTATAATTATGTATGTTGTTTAAGTATTATGAATTCATAAGAACAGAGAAAGTGGGGGGGGGGGGTAGGGAGGGGAGGGGGTGTGAGTGGAGTGAGCGGGTGTGTTTGTTTGCCTTTATGTGCTTGTAGTTGGTAAGAACTCAGAGGATTGTGCTTAGTGAATTTTGTTTGTTTGTGTATGTGTGTATATCCAACAAAAAGAAAGGAACCTTTCCTCGGCATACATTGAACTCTCACTCAAATCCATTCAAATCGGAAAAAAAAAAGATAACTCGTTTCCAATACGTTTCACGGAATATTTACTACAATATTGTCAAACATGTACAGATATGATTTACAACAAAAAATGTGTGTTAATTTGCATCCGGAAAAGTACAGCAAAGAGAAAGATCATGTTGATGAAAGAATGGAGAAGAGAGAAGAAGAACTGTGGAATGGAAGAGAGAATGAGGAAAGAAATAATAAATGTATTAAAATAAAGAGTGTAGGAAGGCGAAGGAAGAGTGAGAAGGAGAAAGTGAGGAAAGTGTAGGCAGTGGAGGGTGTAGGAGGCGAGGGGTGTAGAAGGCAGGAGGAAGGTGTAGGAAGTAGAAGGAAGATGTAGGAATGCAGAAAAGTGTAGGAAGGTAGTTGGAGTAGTGTGGAGGTAGAGGAAGAGTGTAGTGTAAGGCAGGAAGTGAAAGAGTGTAAAGGAGAAGAAAGATGTAGAAGGAATGAGTGTAGAAGTATGAAGCAAAGAGTGTAGGTGGAAGGAAAGAGTGTAGGGGTGAAAGGAAAGATGTGTAGGTAAGGTAGATTGAAAAAGTTAGAAGGTCAGGAGGAAAGATGTAGAGTATGAAGAAAGGATAGGTGAAGGAAAATCTAGTGTATGGAAAAGTATGAAGGAATGTGTAAGTAGGAATAAGAGTGTAAAGGCAGAAGAAAGGTGTAGGAAGGTAGGAGGAAAGAGTGTAGGAAGGAGAGTGTAGAAGGCAGGAAGGAAAGTGTAGGAAGGTAGGAAGGAAAGAGTGTAGAGAAAGAAAGAGGAGAAGGCAGGAAGAAAGAGTGTAGAAGGTAGGAAGGAAAGAGTGTAGGAAGAAAAAGTAGTAGAGGCAGATGGAAAGAGTGTAGGAAGGAAAAGTGTAGGAAGGCAGGAAGAAGATGTAGGAAGGCAGAAAAGAGTGTAGGAAGGAAAGAGTGTAGGAAGGCAGGAAGGAAAGAGTAGTAGGAAAAGAGTGTAGAAGGAGAAGAAAGATGTAGGAAGGAAAGAGTGTAGGAAGTAGAAGGAAAGATGTAGGAAAATAAAGAGTGTAGGAAGGAGGAAGGAAAGAGTGTAGGAAGGAAAGAGTGTAGGAAGGTAGGAAGGAAAGAGTGTAGGAGAAGAAAATGGAAGAGTGTAGGAAGGTAGGAAGGAAAGAGTGTGAGGAAAGGAAAGAGTGTAGGAAGGTAGGAAGGAAAGAGTAGAGGAGAAGGAAAGGTGTAGGAAGGAAAGGAAGGTAGTGTAGAGAAAGGAGGAAGGAAGAGTGTAGGAAGGCAGGAAGGAAAGAGTGTAGGAAGAAAGAGTGTAGGAAGGTAGGAAGGAAAGGAGTGTAGGAAGAAGAGTGTAGGAGAGGAAATAAGAGTGTAGGAAGGAAGAAGGAAGGGAAGGAAGGTGTAGGAAGGCAGGAAGGAAAGAGTGTAGGAAGGAAAGAGTGTAGGAAGGCAGGAAGGAAATAGAGGTAGGAAGGAAAGTTAGAGTAGAAGAAGTGTAGGAGAAAGAGTTAGGAAAGGAAAGAGTGTAGGAAGGTAGGAAGGAAAGAGTGTAGAAGAAAGATGTAGGAGAGAAGAAGAGTGTAGGAAGGAAAGAGGTAGGAAGGTAGGAAGGAAAGAGTGTAGGAAGGAGAAAGAGTGTAGGAAGGCAAAAGAAGAGAGGAAAGAAGTGTAGGAAGGAAGTGAAAGAGAAGAAGGTTAGAAGGAAGGTTAGGAAGAGAAGGAAAGAGTGTAGGAAGGGAAAGAGTGTAGGAGGAAAGGGTAGGAAGGAAAGAGTGTAGGAAGGTAAAGAAGAGTGTGAAGGAAGGTAGGAAGGAGAAGAGTGTAGAAAGGCAGGAAGGAAAGAGTGTAGGAAGGAAAGAGTTGGAAGAGGAAGGTAGAAGGAAAAGAGTGTAAGAAGGAAAAAAAGTGTAGGAAGGTAGGAAGGAAAGAGTTAGAAGTAAAGTGTAGAGGAAAGAGTGTAGGAAGGTAGAAGAGAAAGGAAAGAGTGTGGTTAGGGAGGAAAGAAGAGTAGGAAAGAGTGAAGGAGGAGGAAGTTAGGAAGGAGAAAGAGTGTAGGAAGGTAGGAAGGAAAGAGTGTAGGAAGTTAGGAAGGAAGAGATGTGATAGGAAGTAGTAGGAAGTGAAAGAAGTGTAACGAATGAGGAAGGAGAGAGTGTAGGAAAGGTAGGAAGGAAAGAGTGTAGGAAGGAAAGAGTGTAGGAAGGTAGGAAGGAAAGAGTGTAGAGTGAAGGTTAAGTGAAGGAAAGAGTGTAGGAAGGTAGGAAGGAAGAGAGTGTAGGAGGTAGGAAGGAAAGAGTGTAGGAAGGTAGGAAGGAAAGAAGTGTAGGGTAAGGAAAGAGGTGTAGGAAAGGGTAGGAAGGAAGAGAGCGTGAGTAGAGAGGTAGGAAGGAAAGAGTGTAGGAAGGTAGGAAGAAAAGTGAGAGAGTGTAGAAGGTAGGAAGGAGTAAGAGTGAGGAAGGTTAGGAAGGAAAGGAGTGTAGGAAGGCAGGAAGGAAAGAGTGTAGGAAGGCAGGAAGGAAAGAGTGTAGGAAGGAAAGAGTGTAGGAAGGTAGGAAGGAAAGAGTGTAGGAGGGTAGGAAGGAAAGAGTGTAGGAAGGAAAGAGTGTAGGAAGGTAGGAAGGAAAGAGTGTAGGAGGGTAGGAAGGAAAGAGTGTAGGAAGGTAGGAAGAAAATAAGCGAGATAGCAATGATGGAAGAACGGAAAGAGTGCAGGAAAGGTGCTGGTCAAAATAACCAAAAAAAAAGTAAGAAAGAAGAATCAGAGAAAGATGGAAAGAAAGCAGACCAGAAAGAAGGAAGAAAAAGATCGAGGTGAGGAATGAAGAAGAGAAGGAAACGGGGGAAGGGAAGAAAGGGGAAGGGAGGGAAAGGAAAGAGGAGGGAGGAGGGGGACTACAGATCGTGCTGCCTCAGGAGGAGGGGGAGTTTGGTTTCATGATCAGCAGCTCCGTCTCTTCCGGTCGCATGTGTCGGGTCATCTTTGCCAGCGATTTCCTCAGCAGCTTCTCCAGCTTGTTCTTCTTCAGTAAGAGAAGTTCCTGCAACAAGGTCAAGGACAAGTGTTCTTTAACCGACTCTTCATGGAGTGTGAAGGAGATCAACACTACGACCTGCACAACAGGTCCCCCACATCGTTATCCCAGTCTCTGGGTATGGAGAATAGAAGCCACTGTTGTTGTAAAATGAGTTCAAGGTCAAAACCTTATTTGAAATTACTTGCAACGTGGAGATAATCAACAACAACTAAGGATCAACAAGTTACAGTTTAAGTGTTATTTGATTTGTTATCGTAGAATGGAATCGATAGAATTTCGATTACATATTTAAACATAAACTGCGCTAATCTGGAATAGCAATTATTACACAACATTTCCAAATTCAATACAGTTTCTTAATTTCAGACGATTGTAATTTATGTGGTAAAGATGTTTCATACAATGATGTGATATTTCCTTGATTGAGTCGTTGATTCGCATGCAATAACACCATACACCAAGCATGGTATCATTCACTGGTTTATATACTGAGTGAGCAGGACTTGAAACAAGTCCACCATTTTTGTCTTGCAGCCAGTATATGATGTGACATTTCAGTGGAAAAAAGCGTTGATTTGCATGCAGTAAGAAAGTGAGTAAATCACACCAAACACTTCATCATTTTGCAGTAACAAAGTGGGTAAATCACACCAAACACTTCATCATTTTGCAGTAACAAAGTGGGTAAATCACACCAAGCACTTCATCATTTTGCAGTAACAAAGTGGGTAAATCACACCAAACACTTCATCATTTTGCAGTAACAAAGTGGGTAAATCACACCAAACACTTCATCATTTTGCAGTAACAAAGTGGGCAAATCACACCAAACACTTCATCATTTTGCAGTAACAAAGTGGGCAAATCACACCAAACACTTCATCGTTTGGCAGTAACAAAGTGGGTAAATCACACCAAACACTTCATCATTTTCTTGTTTGCATATTGAGTGAACAAACCTTCAAACGCGTCCACCATTGTTTGTTTTGCGGCCAGCACATGTTGGCATTACCAGAATTCAGAGTCCCTACATACTGATACCCAGTGTCTTTGGACATGATCTGATCTTCGTTCCGTCCAAAACCACAAACGCGTGGATTCAGTGAGTTAAGGCCTAGCAAATGCACAACAAATGTAGAGGACACATGAAGTTGGATGCGCACAAAATCAACATCAACATTGCACAGACAGGTGTGCTCCATGGGCACGTTACCTAACGGGCTTTTACACAGGAAATCCTCAACTGGAACGTTGTTCTGTTTACAAACAAAACCAAAAAGAATTGAAACAAATGACCACAACAGGAGGATTTCCGACCTTGAAGGTCGTGGGGGTTACGGTGGAACTTCACAACAGGAGGATTGCCGACCTTGAAGGTCGTGGGGGTTACGGTGGAACTTCACAACAGGGATTGCCGACCTTGAAGGTCGTGGGGTTTACGGTGGAACTTCACAACAGGAGGATTGCCGACCTTAAAGGTCGTGGGGGTTACGGTGGACCTTCAATAGGAACTGACCTGTACACTGAACAGCCGGATCTGCTTCGTCCTGTCCTCGGTGATGTCGGCCAGGTGTTGTTGTTCCCTGGCGATGAGGTCTTTGGCCCTCGGCCCCATCACCCACGACCACATCACCACCCGACCCCTCAGACACTGCCATCAAAGGTCAAGACACAATGTTCAATCCACATTTCTTGGGGATGGGGCTACATGACATTTTTTTTTCGTTTACTAATTCAGGGCTTAATCGTAGTGTCACTGTGTTCCATAGTCCCTCAGTTTATTCATGGATATGTTTTACTTGTCTCTATGTTGGATGTGTGCGATGGGAGCCCGAGGTTTTGAGTCGAGTGATACTATTAAAACGGATGCTTGATGTGCGTGACGGTCGAAACTTGCAAAGCTTGTGTAGCTTGTTCAAGTCCTTTTGAATGCATTGGTTGAACGAACCGTTGAAACTAGAAATTACAGTTACAAGATGATCACTCACACGGTGCAACTGTGTGGATTTTGCGTGTTTGCGTTTCTGCTATCTTCTTCTGTGTTACTGCAGGTAGAAAATGCTGACACATTTTAAACAGCACTGAAGGGTAGCCATTTTTTGCTCTAAATTATCAAAGGTTCACAACTCCAAATCGCACAAATACAGGATTGAGCAGGAGTGGTATATCTTTAATTCTATTACCAGGAGAGAACAGCTAATATCACATTATATGACAACGTGCCACCAATGGCACTATTTACCCTCGACTAATGACAAACTTTATGATCCACGTCTGTACCAACCTTCCTCATTATTATTTTAACTATAGCGTCATGATCAATTTAGTACAAATACTTTGCAGCATACGGCAACACGACCAAAACTCATTGCCCACAATGCACATGACAACACGACCAAACACTCATTGCTCCCAATGCACGTGACAACACAACCAAACACTCACTGCTCCCAATGCACGTGACAACACAACCAAACTACTTACTGCTCCCAATGCACGTGACAACACAACCAAACACTCATTTTTCCCAACGCACGTGACAACACAACCAAACACTCACTGCTCCTAGCATGTGACAACACGACCAAACACTCACTGCTCCCTATGCACGTGACAGCACAACCAAACACTCACTGCTCCCTATGCATGTGACAACACGACCAAACACTCACTGCTCCCTATGCATGTGACAACACGACCAAACACTCACTGCTCCCTATGCATGTGACAACACGACCAAACACTCACTGCTCCCTATGCACGTGACAGCACAACCAAACACTCACTGCTCCTATGCATGTGACAACACGACCAAACACTCACTGCTCCCTATGCACGTGACAACAGGACCAAACACTCACTGCTCCCTATGCACGTGACAGCACAACCAAACACTCATTGCTCCCAACCCACGTGACAACACAACCAAACACTCATTGATTGCTTCCAATGCACGTGACAACACAACCAAACACTCATTGCTCCCAATGCACGTGACAACACAACCAAACACTCATTGCTCCCAATGCACGTGACAATACAACCAAACACTCATTGCTCCCAATGCACGTAACAACACAACCAGACACTCATTGCTCCCAATGCACGTGACAACACAACCAAACACTCATTTTTCCCAACGCATGTGACAACACAACCAAACACTCACTGCTCCCAATGCACGTGACAACACGACCAAACACTCATTGCTCCCAATGCACGTGACAACACGACCAAACACTCACTGCTCCCTATGCACGTGACAACAGGACCAAACACTCATTGCTCCCAATGCACGTGACAACACGACCAAACACTC
>CM031611.1:10683494-10695994 GCA_018398815.1 Conus ventricosus | reverse complement strand
ACCTTCCCCGAAGTTAGAGTATGGCTGCCTTAATGGCGGGATAAAAAAAAAGAAACGGCCATACACACAAACTCCACTCCAGCCTGCGTAGGCAGAAGAAGAAGAATCATTAACGCATTTATTATCGTATTGTATTGTATTGTATTGTATTGTATTGTATTGTATTGTATTGTATGTATTGTATCGTTCATCGCCGCAAAATTCGTGCCTCCCCCCCCCCCCCCCCCCCCACCACCCCTCCCAGGAAAAAAGATTACGTCACCCACCCACCACGCTATCGATTGTTTTATCTGCACGCGTATGTTTCTGTTTACCTACTGTGGCGGATGTTTTTCGTCCAAAATTTTGCCAGAATAACTTCAAAAGAAAACGTTCTTACTGTACTGAACAACAACAACAACAACAACAACAACAACAACAACAACCATGAAGGAAGAAAACGAGACAACAGGGAGCGGAAAAGCACTCACGTAATACTCCAGAAACTGCTGCTGCCTCTTTCGCAGCTTGCTGGGCTCTAAGGGGTGTCGGCGGAGTCCGATGTTGACGCGCTTCCTCAAGCAGGCCATCACCCGGGAGAAAGAACGTCCTGACAGGGTTCTTCCACCTGTAGTCCTCCTCCGCCTGTCGCAACCTCTCTCTCTCCAGGTGGCGTTTAAGTCTTCGCGAGGCCTTCTCCAGACTCTGACGCATGTCGTGCTGGAGCAGGTCCGCGTAGATTTTATGCTCGAAGTCCACCTGTATGTTCAGCTTCCGGGGCTGCTCCGCCGCTTCCTCGTTCTCCAGGTTCGGGTTCGTTCCTGAGGTAGAGGCGGCCGCGACCTTGCTGGTGGTAGCGTCCGAGCTGGATGGTGCTGCTGTGGTTCCCGAGTCTGGTTGAGGAAGCTCGACACCTCCGTGACCTGCGGTTCTGCGGACTCGGACCACACTCTGACCTGGTAGCTGCTGACGGTGACAGCGTGTTCTTTTAGGAGACTGTCCCGGGAACACGCGCCTTCAAGATTGGGTTGTTTTGATTCTGAAGCGTCTTCGAGGTCTTCCCCGTCTGGCGTTTGCGTGCCGCTATGTCTTCATCGTCTTCTCTGTCGACTGGTGTGCTTGCGTATATGTCTTCAAAATCATCTTCGTGCGATTTTTTTGGTGAGTAGATATCTTCAAAATCGTCTTCGTGCGCTTTTTTGGGTGCGTAGATATCTTCAAAATCATCTTCGTGCACTTTTTTGGTGCGTAGATATCTTCAAATCATCTTCGCGCACATTTTTTGGTGCGTAGAATCTTCAAAATCATCTTCGCGCGCTTTTTTTTGGCGCGTAGATATCTTCAAAATCGTCTTCATCTAGTTGTTTCAGGGTTTGTGTGTCTTCGGAATCGTCCCCATTCAGTCGTTGCAAGTTCTCCGTGCCTTCAGCTTCAGCCAAACTGTTGACGGTAGAGGTGGTACTGAACAAGCTACTTTCGTTTCCGCTGGTCTCTCCGCTGCCAACCTCTCCACCGAAAACTCCGTCGATCGACGATCGGTTTGTTTTTTTGTCCCTGCGTTAGAGGTTGTTCGGGGTTTCTTCACTGTTGTTATCAGTCTCTCGACGAGGACCGCGTCGCCGCTGTCATCGCTCAGAAGGCTTGTATTGCTTTGGTGACGTTCATCGCTGCGACTGCGTGGATGGTTTGGACTGCTTGGGTGGCTTGGATTGCTTTGATCGATCGATTCCTGCTAATTCAAACCAGTGACGTGGGTGAGATTTATGGTACATCTTATTGAAAAGTGTCTGTGTATAATATGTCTGTCTGTCAGTCTTTCTGTCTGTGTTTTGTACGCTTTGTTTGTTAAAGGTGTGCTTAACTGTACGCAAGTGAGCGAGTGAATGAGGGGAGAGTGAGAGAGCGCGTGTGTGCATGTGTATGTCTGTGTGTCTGTGTATGTGTGTCTATTTGCCTGTCTGTCTGACTGTCTATCTGTCTATCTGTATGTCACTGTCTCTGTGTGACTGTGCGAGTCTGTGGGCCTGTATGTGTGTGTGTTTGTCTGTATCTGAGCTTGTGTTTCTATGTGTGTCTGCACACACACACACACACACACACACACACACACACACACACACACACACATATTATATATATATATATATATATATATATATATATTATATATATATATATATATATATATATATATATACAACAAACTAATAAATTCCAAGGATAAGTACCGAGCACCGTTCCAGCAACTTACAGAGCAGCTTGGTGTTGCAATGACTGCAAGAAATATTGAATTATAAACAAAGCTTGCTCTTATGTCTTAGATTGAAGAAATAGGGGAGAGATAAGCATTCATATCTGCAGTGGTAGATGTTTCTGCCTAACTAACAGTATGTGCTTGAGTGGGGTGAATGGGGAAAAATCAAATAAATGCTTCTCAAAATGAGCCTTCAGCAAGCTTATAGTCTCCAAGGGGGAGACATCCTCCAATAGGGAGGGAAACTCACTAACATATAACTCCTGGTCATATACCAATATTTTGAAACCTGGTTGTTTCTCCTCGGTGACCGCGGAAAGTGGTAATTTGACTCCTCTGCCTTTTCAGTTTTAAGAAGAATGCAATCCCAGAAAAGGCTGGTGTGCAATACCGTAGTATGTTTGTTGAGTTTTCAAAAAACCACCCAAAGGTGCCACCTAAGAAGCAAAAGAAAATCATGAAAGAGCAATATCGGTATATGACCAGGAGTTATATGTTAGTGAGTTTCCCTCCCTATTGGAGGATGTCTCCCCCTTGGAGACTATAAGCTTGCTGAAGGCTCATTTTGAGAAGCATTTATTTGATTTTTCCCCATTCACCCACTCAAGCACATACTGTTAGTTAGGCAGAATCATCTACCACTGCAGATATGAATGTTTATCTCTCCCCCTATTTCTTCAATCCAAGACATAAGAGCAAGCTTGTTTATAATTCAATATTTCTTGCAGTCATTGCAACACCAAGCTGCTCTGTAAGTTGCTGGAACGGTGCTCGGTACTTATCCTTGGAATTTATTAGTTTGTTGTATTTTAGTCCCTTGCAGATTCATTCCAAGAACTGGCCCTCAGCACTTGTGTCTTAAGAGGTTATCTTTTTATATTTTCTACTTTTTTGCAAGAAAATGTAGCTTGTTTTGCTCTTTCATGATTTTCTTTTGCTTCTTAGTGGCACCTTTGGTGGTTTTTTGAAAACTCAACAAACATACTACGGTATGCACACCAGCCTTTTCGGGGTTTGCATTCTTCTTAAAACTGAAAAGGCAGAGGAATCAAATAACCATTTTCCGGGGTCACTGAGGAGAAACAACCGGGTTTTGAAATATCGGTTTATGACCGGGATTTTTATGTTAATGATTTTCCTCCCTATTGGAGGTTTGCTCCCCCTTGGGAGACTATAAGTTTGCTGAAGGCTCATTTTGAGAAGCATTATTGATTTTTTCCCCAATCACCCCACTCAAGCATATACTGTAGGCAGAATCATCTACCACGCAGATATGAATGCTTATCTCTCTCCCCTATTTCTTCAATCTAAGACAAAGAGCAAGCTTTGTTTATAATTCTATATATATAATACCCCACACCACTGACCTCTGAGTCTGGCGACGGGGGGGGCTGGCCTACAAGTGATGGAGCGGAGACGCGAACCGTCCCTCCGCCAGGCTCCTGGACGGCAGCGGCCACAGGCCCCGCAGGGAGGGATGGTCAGTGCTGGGGGTTGAACTGTTCATGGACTGCAGCACTGGACAGGAAATGGGGGGGGGATGCCAAGGGTTGTCTTATGCATAGAAAGAGACAACACAGTGAAAGATACAGACGGGGGGGGGGGGGGGGGGGGGGGGGGGGGGCCGGAGACAAAGAGACAGGCAAAAGACAAAGACAGAAAGAGAGGGAGCAAGAAGAGAGAGGAGGATATGGGCAGAGAGATAGTCAAGAAGTAAGACAGCCACAAAGCAAACAGACAGAGAACAAGGGCAGACACATAGACTGAGAGAAGACAGACAGAAATACAGAGAGAGACAAGAATGGGAGTAGGGAAGAGGCAAGCGAGTGAAGGAGACAGACAGACAGTCTGGCACAGAGAGAGAGAGAGAGAGAGATTACACAGACAAATGATAAGTTTCAGCTCTACAAAAAGACACCGACAGATAGAGATAGATGGGATTGCGGGAGCGAGCGTGCGATAGTGAGGGGGGGGGGGGAGAAGAGAAGAGGGGGAAAGAGACAGACAGAGGGGTGAAAAAACACAGGCAGACAAACAAGCAGAAAGACGGATCGTGCATGAGAGAGAGAGAGAGAGGAGAGAGAGAGAGAGAGATTACACAGACAAATGGTCAGTTTCAGTTCGAATCAGAGATTCGATCAAACGTCATGAATACATGTAAACCTCTTTTTTTCACCTCCCAACCCTTAAACCCCCCCCCCCCCCCCCCCCCCCCCCCAAAAACCCAAACACCAACCGCACCCCCACAAACTCACAAACACCCCCCCCCCCCCCCCCCCCCCTCCCACCACACAAACACAATACAACATACACACAGGACAGAACAACAAACCACCAGTCCAAACAGCAACACAACCCAAAACTGCGCTCCTCCCCCCAGCCCCCACCCCCACCCCCACCCCCCCCCCCCCCCCTGTAAATTGCCGTAATAATCACCATCCACTGCCGCCATGATTTGGGCTCTCTTCTCGCGTCTCTCAGCAAAGCGTACGTCTTGTACAGCTGTCCCACCACTCTGCACAACATCAAGTTACAGCTGTCCCACCACTCTGCACAACATCAAGTTACAGCTGTCCCACCACTCTGCACAACATCAAGTTACAGCTGTCCCACCACTCTGCACAACATCAAGTTACAGCTGTCCCACCACTCTGCACAACATCAAGTAGTTGGTTTTTTTCTTTATTTTTTTTTAAAGAAGGTTGTATTTTGATGTTCTATAGATGAGTTCATTTTTCTTTTCTTTTTTTTTTTTTTTTTTTTTGTTTTGTTTTTTTTTTTAAAGACTTGAGAGTTGACTGGAGCTGAATTCAACGCGGTGACAGACTTGATATGGTTCTTTGCGGTCGGCTGGGCTATAAGCTATACTCTCCTCTCTCTCTCTCTCTCTCTCTCTCTCTCTCTCTCTCTCTCTCTCTTCTCTCTGGAATAATTGTCTAATGCGCTAATATCATTGTTTTCAAATGTTTCAAAAACAGATCGTAATTCTTCGTAACATCAATGTTCTGTACTACATTTCATTTGCAAAATGTATCACTCAGTGTAAGCAAACATAGCATATACCTCTTCTGCATCTGATTCCACGGTCTACACATAAGCTTTTCATACTCTGACATCCTAATACAGATGCGTGGCAAAATGGTGTGCATCTTGCAGGATCGTTTCAGCGGTCTACACATAAACGTATCAAATACACTGTCCTCAGAACATACCATTAAATGACTGCTGACACGGCGCATGATCTTGCAGAACCATTTCAGCGACTTAAACATCAATGTTTGATACACTGACTTCATAACTTCTTCTTCTTCTGCGTACGCAGGCTGATGCGCCTGCGGACACCCCTGTATAGGGAGTGGAGTTTTGTGTGTACGACCCGTTTTTTTATCCTGCCATTAAGGCAGCCATACTCCAACTTCGGGGAACCAGGTTAGTTAATTATCATCAATTGCAGTCACGGCGCACACCCGCCCATGTGTGTGTGTGTGTGTGTGTGTGTGTGTGTGTGTGTGTGTGTGAATAAATGAATGAATGTGTATGTACGTGGTGTGTGTGCGTGTGTGTGAGAGAAAGAGAGAGAGAAAGAGAGAGAGTGTGTGTATGTTGTGTGCGCGCGCGTGCATCTGTGTGTGCCTGTGTCCATACACGTGGGAGAGCGTGTGTTCGTCGGCATAAAGTGTATTGCGCGCGCATGTGTGTGTGTGTGTGTGTGTGTGTGTGTGTGTGTGTGTGTGTGTGTGTGTGTGTGTGTGTGTGTGTGCGTGCGTGTGTGCGCGCGTGCGCGTGCGCGTGTCTGTGTGCGTGTGTTTACAAAACGGATCCGTCTTTTTTTCTCTGTGTCTGTTTGTTCGTTTGTACGTTGTTATTTACCTTTTGACAGATTTTTCTTCTTGTATTTGGTTCTCGAAGAATCTTGCTGCCCCTGGTGTGTTCAGCATGTCCCTTATGTACGCCTGAAAGAGGAAAAATAATTATCATCATCGTCATCATCATCATCATCATCATGGTAACTATATTCGTAATATATACATTTGTAGTGCTCATCCAAATATAGGCAACAAACGCGTCAAAGACTGACCACAAAAGTGTCTGTTCTTTCAAAGCCAGTCGATTTCATTCTTTCTTCTTTTCTTTTATACTAAATCTTTTTTTTTTAATTAATGTTACAAATCTTCAAACGTAGCTCTAAATACAGCTTTCAACTGATATAGTACATTTTCAAAGAACTTTACAATCTCTCTCTCTCTCTCTCTCTCTCTCTCTCTCTCTCTCTCTTCTCTCTCTCCTCTCTCTCTCTCTCTCTCTCTCTCTCCCTCTCTCTCTCTCTTCTCTCTCCTCTCTCTCTCTCTCTCTTTCTCTCTCCCTTTCTGTCTCTCTCTCTCTCTCCTCCTCTATCTCTCTCTCCCTCTCTCTCTCTCTATCTCTCTCTCTCTCCTCTCTCTCTCTCTCTCTCTCTCTCTCTCTCTCTCTCTCTCTCTCACACACAAAACAAACTCACTCTGATTCTCCCCACGGGGCAATGTCTCTGGGCGAGGGTCAGTTCCCTGGTCAGATGCCCAGGACTGCAGGTGGTCAGTAAATGCCAGATGGCCTGACGACACAGCCAACACAACACATCAACTATCAGCTGCACGTGCCCTGTGATCACCGGTCAGCTAGGAATGAGCTGGATGCTCCGGTAACAGTGAACACGAATCAGCGATGAATTCAATGATCTGATATTAAAAATCCACTGTGAGCTAACTGATCTGATAAGAGCGAACGTAGATCAACCGTGGGTTGTAGGATCTCAAAACAGTCAACACGCACAACAAATCGACCATGAATGGTATGATCTGATAACAGTGAACACAAATCAACGAAGAGTTAGGTAGCATGATAAGAATGAATACAGACCATCAATGTGTTGGATGATCTCATAAAACAGTTAACACAAATAATCTGTCTGTCCGTCTGTCGATAAGTTTACGCCAAACTTAATGGACATCGTTTAACCAAACTTTGCGAAAAGTAGACTGTGGCCCCACCATAAACCTATTCTATTTTGGCACAGACCCGTGCTACGAATCCGGATTAAAGAAAGAATCCTGGATCCGTCCATCAGGATTGTACCGGGGGTAAAAACAAATCGACTAATTTTTAATGAAGCTTAGCGGTTAGATGACATTTGGCCCAATAATAACCCCTTCGAAATGTGCCGCGGATTCGTTGTGAGGGGCACGATCAAAAGGTCGGTCCACATTGTGTTCAACCTTGGTAGGGGTGTGCGTTCTCCCTATTGCCTTTCTACTTAGCACTGGTATTACTCACCTGGGCTTTGCTGTCCAGGCTGTCTGGCAGACCGTGAAGGAGCATGGCTTCCATAGCGTGGCACACCCTGTCGGTGTGTTCACACCTGTACAGAAAAACAACCGATAGTCATATCAAGATGGAACATGTACCTTTACAACGAAAACCAACGCCCCTGTAAGCAACGCACCATGTAAACAAACAGACTGCCACTCAAGCTAAGTTTGTTTACTCAAGCTAGCTCTACAGAATTCTCTTCCTTTAATACAGGAATGCACAATCAATGTTCACGCGTGTGTGTTTAAGCTCAGGCGCGCACACACGCGTGCGCGCGCGCGCGCGCACACACACACACACACACACACACACACACACACACACACTTTTTTGAACCCTTGGTGGTGAGAACACCACAGAATTATGGACTATGGTGTGTCTCTATTTGACGCCAAGAGCACAGACACAATCAGCCGTGTCTCCATGATGAGTCCGATCCAGGGGACGAAAGGCCTAGGAGCAGGCAATACCAATAGATCTGCCTTCGAGAGGGATTACGATGGTTCCCTTAGCTAGTGAAGGTTATATATATATATATATATATATATATATATATATATATATATATATATATATATATTATATATATATATATATATTCCCATTTTCTTCATCTTCATTTTTTTTTCAAATCTTTGCCAAGTCATTACTATAATGATGGAAGAATTGTTAACCTGCACTTGTTTTCCCCACTACTTAATTGTTCAGCATTATATTGTTTGGTCAATCAGTGGGCGATTGCATCTCTTAGGAGATCGAAGTTGTTCTGCACAATTCTTAGCCGCGAACAATGCATGGGTTATTGAACAGCAGAGCTGACGACTCAGACTGTTCCATATCTTTTGATCTCCCTTGCATCCTTGAATGGATCCTCAAGCATAGGCTCAAAGATTGTCCCCTACATTTTAGACTGTTTGCATAATGCTTTTAGTTTTTCAGCAACTTTTTCCTCTCTGCACGTTCGTTTTCTTTTATTTGCTACCTTTCGCTGGCTGCTGTGAGGGTGCTGTTGGATTCTTTTTTGAACCCTTCATGGTGAGAACACCACAGAATTATGAACTGTGGTGTGCCTCTATTTGACGCCAAGAGCAAACACAATCAGTTGTGTCTCTCCGATGAGTCCAATCCAGCGGACAAACGCTTAAGACCAGGCAATACATTTAGATATGCCTTCGAGAGGGATTATGATGGTTCCCTCATGCTGCTAGTGAAGGGTTTTCTAAATTTATATATATACATATTCCTTTTTATGTATATATTTTGCGAAGTCATTACTATAATGACGGAAGGTTTGTTAACCTGCACTTGTGTTTCCCCGCTACATAATTGTCATACACAGAGAGAAACAAACACACACTGAGTTAGGAGGTACGCGCGTGCGTTTACACACACACACACGGAAATATGGTTGAGAGTCTGTTGTTATCATACGCATATTCTCTGCGATAGACATGAACTTATTGTTATCATCATCTCTCTGAAAGAGATATCATTCTCTCTCTCCAGAATAGAGTTTTCACACACACGGAAATATGGTTGAGAGTATGTTGTTAACATGCGCATATTCTCTCTCTGTGGTAGAGATGAACCGTCATCTCTCTCTCTGAAAGAGATATCATTCTCTCTCCACAATATGAAAAGACTTACCCATAATGTAACTGGACGGCAGACCTGCCGTCCACAGCGTTGGACAGGAGCAGCTGCTTCGCTCCGTCCACCATCTCCACCATGACGCCTGTCACAAACAAAGCAAAACACCCACAGGATTCAGCTGTGTCCACCACATAACTGTTCTGGCCATGCAGTATAGAGAGTGCGGGTGGGTGTGTCCACTCCTCACGTGGCTACGGTGGTCAGCGGGGCAAGGAAGAAACAGGACGATCTTTATGTGTGCGGGCGCGCGCGCGTGTGTATGTGTACGTGCGTGTGTGTGAGTGAGGGTTGATGTTTTAGTTGTTGTTTATTTAATTTATCGTTTACTTACATTAAGTGGTATTTGACGATTAAAGGAAAAACAGGGATATAAATCCATTATTGGAACGGTATTGTCTCAAATATTTCAGCGGCACAATTTTTGTAAAAAGATCTCTTCTGGCAATGAACGATACTGCTTACAGGACACTATCTGGAGGAGACTATAAGATTATAAAGTGAAGAAACGGATGTTATTATGCTCCAAAGGGATACATTTGTTAATTGGTTAAAACCTGTTCCAGAGAATAATCAGTCAAGCACGCGCACGTCCGCGCATATATATATATATATATATATATATATATATATATATAGTTAAAACAAGTTTTAAGATTCCTCTTTTAACTTGTTTTAACTAATGTTGCTCCCCAAGGGGTTGAGCACTTAAAAAATTGTTTTAGGCATTTTAAATATACTGATCTATATATATATATATATATATATATGTGTGTGTGTGTGTGTGTGTGTGTGTGTGTGTGTGTGTGTGTGTGTGTACTTGTGTATCCCCTGCGCTCAGCTAAACTATCATAATGGTAATTGCATCGTGTGTGTATATATATAGATAACAAACAAGAATGATAACTCTTGCTGCAGTAATGGAACAATTACACAACCCTCTTCTTAAGAGGTATGCGCGTGCGCGCGCGCGCACGCACACACACACACACACACACACACACACACACACACACACACACACACACACACACACACACCACGCGTGCAGAAATATGGTTGCAAGTATGGTGTTAACATATTCGCCTGGCACAAATGGCGACACAAGATACACACAACGCCTGGATCCTCTTTGAACTTTCATTCATGATTTGCTTTCCGTCTTGTCCACACTGTGTGTGACCTCCGAATCCCAGTTCGGCTGGACTATAAATCAATGTGATTTAGATTTTCAGATAGTTACATCAAGTTTATTACTCAAATCTGGCGAATTGCTGTTGCTTTTTAGGCTGAGAACGTTCCAGACTGACCAACGCTGGCTAGCGAAGATCACATCTATCAAACTGCACAAAGATACTGGCAGCCGTTTCGACGTGATGTCCAGTCGCACTTTCCCTAAATAAAAATAAAACCTCGTGAAACGGATGACAAATGTAGGCAACATGTCCTTAACAGCCTCTAACAAGGACGTTAATCTCAATCTCTCTCTCTCTCTCCTCTCTCTCTCTCTCTCTCTCTCTCTCTCTCTCTCTCTCTCTGCGCGCGCGGCGTGTGTGTGTGTCTGTGTGTGCGTGCGTGTGTGCGTGTGTGTGTGTGTGTGTGTGTGTGTGTGTGTGTGTGTGTCATTTTCTTACAGTAAACAGAAGAGAGTATTTAAGCCATATGTATCTGGGATACTTGTTAAGATAACGGCTATTCTATAAAGGACCATTGGAAGGAAACTCACGCACACATAACACACACGTCTGCGTGCGCGCGCAGTCTACTCACGCTCGCGTGCGCACACACACACACACACACACACACACGCACGCACGCACGCATGCACGCACACACGCACGCGCGCGCGCGCGCGAGCTCATTCACACACGCGCGCATTCCGGCACATCGGTAGATATTCCTAAATTTTAATATTTACGGAGAGAAGAAATGAGTCATTTACGTCAAATTACCAATGCTTTACTTTCGAAAACTGCTTCATAATCTGAGTGACCCTTCCACCCCCTTCCCTCCTCTCCTTCCTGGACAGGACCCTCCGCAATCGACTGTTGCCATTGTGGTCACTCATGACGTGGAGATAAGAGAATCAGAAAGGTCTGCTGACCAGTCGGCACTTGGCGTTATCGGATCGCCACCGCTACGATGCAGCGGACACAACAAAACTGCCAGATCACTCTGTGTGGGTAAACAGATTATTGCACTGCTCCAGATAAGATTGTCAGAATCGATCGACTCACAGACACAGTACGTTTATGGCCCTTCACGTGTTTGCTTGAAGTCTACGTATGGGTTCATCGTGGCGTCAAAAGGTCCAGATCGAAGTTTTCCTCATCAGAAGCATTGTTTTCATTCTAAAAAAAAAAAAAAGACGCCAGGTATATAGCGCTTCTTTTTTTTTTTAACAGTATTGGTAATTACTTTGCTTTTAGCTCGGATATTTTGCCATACACGCAGCCAGGAGTGAAATCAATCGCCATGATTCAAGTTCACGTGAAGAAGGCAACAGTAATAGCATCGCCATTGTTATTATATTCACTGTACAGATATGTCTGATGGCCAAAGCATCATAACTATTGCCTTGCTTCGTTTCGAAAGTGTCCCCTGTGAATTAACCATCTCAAAAGAATTGGAAATGAAATGAGGCAGGGAACAGTAAACAATGAACAGTAAACACGTGGGGTAACTTTTGCTCCCATAAGAAAACCTAACACAGAGTAACTTTTATTCAAGACTGGCACAGCCTTTTAAACTTGAATAAAATCAGACAAATACATAGACGAACAATCTAATAGTAGGGGAAAAACAAGCGCAGGCCAACAACTCAACTGTCTTCATAGTAATGACTTGGCAAAGATTTGGACTTAAGGGGGGTGGGGGTGGGAGGGGGGAGTTTGAAGATGGAGAGACTGGGAACATGAAATTAAGAAAATATATTACGGATATGAAAACTCTTCACTAGCTGCATAAGGGAACCATCGCAATCCCTTTTGAAGGCAGATGTTTGTATTTGGAGCAGGCAAGACAAATGACAAGACAATTTGTTGCGTATAAGCCTGTGGCCAGTTACAATGTTGACAGAGTGGTTTCTCAGTATACAGTGAGGGGAACGGCAAGCAGCTGTTAAAGTGAGGACGACTTCACACATTGCCAGAAATCCCATATTAATCGCACAAATCGCAGTAAAAACGGGTTCATAAACAAAACTTGCTCTGCGTTTCAAAAACAAGAAGAGGATTTTAGACAAATTCAGCGGAGTATCAAGGCTACTACT
>CM031611.1:10675994-10678494 GCA_018398815.1 Conus ventricosus | reverse complement strand
GCTTCACGTGCTGGTTGATCAGAAACCCTGTGCGTGTTTGAGACAATCGGGTTCGAGCCGACAGCCCTTCAATCTTCGTGAATCATCTTGAAGTTTGGACAGTTGTTTTCAGACTAGGATTAAAGTTCATTGAAAGCAGACAACAGGGTAAACTGGAGTGTGCAGATCTCAGCCACGGTCAAGGGGATTCGACCCTGCGTTCTTTGGTGAAGGCTGCACGCCGGAAGTTTGTCCACGCAGACCATAGAACAGTACAACTCATGGTGCTTGCGCACATTTGCGTGAAGCGCTCGGAGCGCGATCGCTGATTGCAGAAGCAAAATGGCGGCTATTACGATCGCGCGATTTCTGTTTTCGTGATAATTCATTGTTCAGTGTTTAGGTTGGTGATCATAACCGGCATCAAATCGCGAGCATCCAGGGACGTTATCATTTGGATTTTGAACTCCAAACTTAGTGTGCAAGTGATTTTATTTATACAGAGAGAGAGAGAGAGAGAGAGAGAGAGAGAGAGAGAGAGAGAGAGAGAGAGAGAGAGAGAGAGAGAGAGAGACATAACACGCAGTCTTTTCATACGATTACATCCCTGGTCGCTATTCAGGCTCGAAAACAAGGCTTTATTTGTTATCTTTATCTTTTTTTCACGATCACTGATTTTAGAGTTTGTTGTAAAGCCGAAGTGAAGCATGTTCTGTTTCTGAATTGCTGGCGCCCACATTTAACACCACATCGAGGTTGTCGTCGTCAAAAGCGGTCTACAATAAGGTTGCACGAGTGGCCATATTGTTTCGCTGTCACCCAGCACAGTTTGGAAGCCAAAAGAAAACACGTTGATTTGAGCCATGGCTCCCGTCGGCGTTTACTGCAGAACACATCCTTTGATCCATTCCGCACCACATTGTCACCTCCTCCTGCCCCCTCCACACCCTTCACCCTTCACCCCACCCCCACTGCCTCCCCACCTCCCCTAAAAAAAAAACACACAAAGAAAAAACAAAACAAAAACAAAAAAACGGTGTGTTTACTGTGCATGCGAGAAAAAAAATGGAATAAGCAGGCTTTTACGAATCTTTAAGACAATAAACGAGTAAACAAACAAGAAACTGTGATCACATCAGCTCACGAGTAAAAACTAATATTATCCATCAGGGGAAATAATAGCGAGAGGTGGACTGAAAGAGTTACTTCCCAAATTCTTTTTTTTTCTCTTTTTTTAATTCCTTTTTTTTTCTTCTTTTTTTTGAAGCACACAGAAAATGTTAAATGTCAACGAGTATGTCACCACAAAGTTTAAATGCAAATTGTGATTAAAATTCGTGAACACCAGCTTCACAGCGTTCATGTTTGGTGGATAATTTGTGATCAACTGACTGAACGGATCCTGGATGGGCTTTTGATCCGGAACTGCTCCCAAATGATTAAACGGATCCGTCCTCGGCTCTCCTTTGATCGTTTCACCAAGTTCTGTTGAAATCGGTTCAGTCGTGTTTTCATGTTTGCGCCATTCTGTTAACCAGCCAGCCAGCTCACTAAGGCGGGTGAAAACGTCCAACACGGCAGACGGGGAAAGGATCTGTTTGAGAGATCTCTTATAAGATCTTTGAAAAGACAAGACAAAAATGTTTATTCGTAAAGGCCTTGGCCCCTTAGAAGGGGGATACACATAAAATAACGTTGCATAATCCATTACCAAAAATAGTCTAGCACAATCCATTACCAAAAATAGTCTAGCATAATCCTTTACCAATCGGGAAGGTTAACAAACTGAGATATTACAGAATTTCTTCGTTTAAATCCTCTGCACAAATACGCAGCCAGCTGTTTCACTGTTTTATCATTTGTCGACGTCATTAACAAAATCAGTTTGAAGAATGAAGGATGTCTATAGTATTTAGCTGAAAGACACTGTTGTCTAAGATCACTTAATTCAGGACAATAAAGGACAAAATGAACTTCATTTTCCTGTGATTCCTGATAAAATGGACAAGCACTTATTGAACTGCTATGACGCTGCGAATGTGCATAGACATCCGAAACACCAGATCTGAACTTTGGGCATGATATAGTTTAAATGTCTGTCAATATCCATGGACAAATACTTCGGTACGCAATACACAGGATTTAGATCTTTGAAAAGGAAGTTTCAGAGTGGAATGACGGTGGGCGGAAAACTAAGGGAGAGCAATCACTGATCTTCTCAAATTAGACGCGAATTGGATGTTGTATGGAAACGAGGCTGTAGGGAAGCAGACAATGCGAGTTAAAATAATGATAATAATAGTTAACAATGCTAATAAGAATGATGATAGTAATAATGAAAATAATAACAATTATCAAAGTATTTCGAAATTAATTAAAAAAATATGACGATTGTCATTATTCTTATTATCATCAATATTATTGTAACTTGCATGGTCTCCTTCCCAGCACCTTGTTTTTGTGCAACATCCATTTTACACCTAATTTCAGCAGAGGAGCGTTTATCTGCTCTTCGTTTTCA
>CM031611.1:10660994-10673494 GCA_018398815.1 Conus ventricosus | reverse complement strand
CACGCGCGCGCGCGCGCGCGCACACGTGCATGCGTGCAGACACGTATATACATAATGGATCTTTCTCAACACGGTCCCACAACAATAAGCAACATAAATTCCTAAAAGACAACAGAACGACGAAAGAACAAAGTCACAGTCATGATTACAGTGTTTGAAGTCCGGCCGACCGCGGAAGACCAGGCCTACAGCTGCGTTTCCTACACACGAGAAATTCTAGCTATCCTGCCGCGTGGCGAAGATGGTGAGACTACAATAACATATAAAAAGACAGCGTTAGGCAGAAGTAGATTTCACCGCGTCTTTACGACAAAAGTAATCTTTAAGTCTGGACGCGAATTCGATAAACAGGGCTCCCCATGAAGAAAAGCACAAATCTCTGAAATTTTAGGAGGAGGGTCTATGGCTGCGCCAGTCCTACATCCACACCCTCTTTGGAAAATTTTGAAATTTACATAGAAAATGCCGAACCTGGTGCATGCCTAAGCCTACTTTAATATGACAAACGAAAGTGAACAGATAGCCTTTCCCAGCTTACCTACAACAATTCGAGTTGATCTCTATATCGTTCTCTTTAATACCCAGTCAAATCCGGGACATTTGTTCAAATATCTTCGATCAATCTCTTCGATTGCTACTTTTTCATATTCTTTTTCGTCCCTAACTGTTTTCCTCTGGAAAAAAAAAAGGGGGGGGTACTTTTTGTTGATTTCCACTCTAAGTTGTGTGTTTTTTCCTGAAAAAAATGTACTGTTCGCTGATTTCCACTTTAAACTTTTTCCATGAATCTGCAAAATCCCTTAGTGGTGGGATACCAGCATAAATTTGTTAGCACTTTCGCCTGAGAGTGGCAACGTGAAAGAGCTGATGGACACATCACGGTTTACACTACGACGTCCAGATTCCTCAAACCTGATCTTAAGCACAACTGACGCTCCTTCATCACAAATCCCATCCCTTGCGCTGTCCCTCTGTGCCTAGCTTGAAAGCCAGTCCCGAGAGACTCCACCAACATCTAGCTACACCCAGACAGGTCGCAAAGAAATATGGCCACACTCGCCTAACTCGTAAAAATCTACTCGCTTAACTCGTAAAAATCTAGCTATACAACGTCTAAAGAAACACTGCTGAAATGTGACTTTCATGGTCGGTTAGACTGTACACAGCGACAGAACGAGATAACTGGAATTGGTGTCAATCAAAGCATATGCACGTGAACAACACCCCCCCCCCCCCCCCCCCCACCCCCACCCTCCATAAAATGATAAATATGAAGAAAACGATAGTTTAAAAAAAAATATATTAAATGAGGCAGGGAACAGAAAACATTTTCTGCAAGAAGATTCGGTGTCGTAAGCAGCATTCGTTTGGAGTGATCATGGGCGTGTAAATATTTCAACACAGGAGCAGGAGTTACCCTACTTGTTGGCTATCAACGGTGGTTTTAGTCTTTTACTATCATAGCCAAGCACACCACACGGGCCTTTTCTAAGCTGTCGAGCTCACACAGGGAGGGGAGCGGAGGGGGGGTGGAGGGGGGGAGGAAGAGGCTACATATTGAACTGGTCATATCATGAACAATCCCATCACGAAACAGAAAGCAAGCGACGAAAGCAAGTCATGACATGGTGGCTGAACTACTGGCAGTCTTTCAATGGATAGATGGCCGTGCTGGAAGCACCTGTCATTCCGTGCTGGAAGCACCTGCCATTCCGTGCTGGAAGCACCTGCCATTCCGTGCTGGAAGCACCTGCCATTCCGTGCTGGTAGCACCTGCCATTCCGTGCTGGTAGCACCTGCCATTCCGTGCTGGAAGCACCTGTCATTCTGTGCTGGCAGCACCTGTCATTCCGTGCTGGTAGCACCTGCCATTCCGTGCTGGTAGCACCTGTCATTCCGTGCTGGTAGCACCTGCCATTCCGTGCTGGAAGCACCTGTCATTCTGTGCTGGCAGCACCTGTCATTCCGTGCTGGTAGCACCTGCCATTCCGTGCTGGTAGCACCTGTCATTCTGTGCTGGCAGCACCTGTCATTCCGTGCTGGAAGCACCTGTCATTCTGTGCTGGCAGCACCTGCCATTCCGTGCTGGAAGCACCTGTCATTCTGTGCTGGCAGCACCTGTCATTCCGTGCTGGAAGCACCTGTCATTCTGTGCTGGTAGCACCTGCCATTCCGTGCTGGAAGCACCTGTCATTCCGTGCTGGTAGCACCTGCCATTCCGTGCTGGTAGCACCTGTCATTCTGTGCTGGCAGCACCTGTCATTCCGTGCTGGTAGCACCTGCCATTCCGTGCGGGTAGCACCTGCCATTCCGTGCTGGAAGCACCTGTCATTCTGTGCTGGTAGCACCTGTCATTCTGTGCCGGTAGCACCTGTCATTCCGTGCTGGTAGCACCTGCCATTCCGTGCTGGTAGCACCTGCCATTCCGTGCTGGAAGCACCTGCCATTCCGTGCTGGTAGCACCTACCATTCCGTGCTGGAAGCACCTGCCATTCCGTGCTGGTAGCACCTGCCATTCCGTGCTGGAAGCACCTGCCATTCCGTGCTGGTAGCACCTACCATTCCGTGCTGGAAGCACCTGCCATTCCGTGCTGGTAGCACCTGCCATTCCGTGCTGGAAGCATCTGCCATTCCGTGCGGGTAGCACCTGCCATTCCGTGCTGGAAGCACCTGCCATTCCGTGCTGGAAGCACCTGCCATTCCGCTGAATTTCTCACTCCCAGATTAATTAAAGAAAAAAGTAAAGATTTAATGAAAAACGTTCAAATGTGACACACGCTACACAAAAACCTTATGAGCAGATAAACACTGCAGAACGAACAGCCAGTGTCCAGTATGGACACTGAACAATTTTCATTTCCGAGTCACCAAATTCAAATTTTTTTTAAAAAGCTGACTTGTCACAAAATATGACCAGAAGTAAGTGTAAAAGAGCTTCCACAACCAAGACGGAAAATAATCTATAACAGCAGAAAAAAAAACTGTCGTCTAAAGTCTAGAAAGACATTTTTTTTCAAGGTAAAGTCAAAGAGAGTAATAGAAAGGAGGAAGTTTCTAGCACAAATCTTCTAGAAGCGAGGAGCTGTCTGTATCCCCTACGAGGAAAAGTAATAGCAAAATGGCGCCAGACAACATTACACTTTATGAAACTGACTTCACAACATGAAGCATAAGATATTTCTACACGTACACACACATTCACCATCGTGACTTCACAACATGAAGCATAGATGTTTGTACATACACTTTATGCAATTGACTTCACAACATGAAGCATTGATATTTCTACACATACACACAAATTCACCATCGCGACTTGAAGTGTGCACACTAACGCAACATGCTATATGGATCACCGGACACGTCTAATTGCTCCAACCATTTCATGCTATATTAATTACAAGATGTGTGTGTGAGAGAGAGAGAGAGAGAGAGAGAGAGAGAGAGAGAGAGAGAGAGAGAGAGAGAGAGAGACAGACAGACAGACAGACAGAGACAGAGAGCGAGAGGGAGAGAGAAAGTGGGGAGGGTGGAGAGGGTGGAGAGGGAGGGAAGGGGTGAGTAGAGAGAGAGAGAGAGAGAGAGAGAGAGAGAGAGAGACAGACAGACAGACAGACAGACAGACAGACAGACAGAGAGAGAGAGAGAGGACAGTCATACCACGTCAAACATGGAACAATGTCACCATACTTACTCCATTTACCTTTAACACATGCTAAAAAAAAGAAATAATACTAACACAATACATTCAAAGCACAAAGCACATTAATCCCATATGCGCGAGGACTAAGGGACAAAAAATAATCATATCAATTCAACGGAGCGATGCTTCAAAATGGGAATAAACGGAGAACAGGGAGCTGGGGGCTGGAAGAGGGGAGTGGGGGAGGGAGAACAGACAGACGAAGAGAAAGGGAGAGAAGAGAAAAGACAAACCCGGAGATATATATCAACCACATATTTAACTCAAAAAGGTGGCAAAAAAACCTCGCAAATCTGCCATAATTATACACATCACTCAATCAGTCCTTCGAATGATCGTGTGTGAACGCACGCATAACATCTTGCACACACGTAAAATTCCCCCATCACCAACTTTTGGAAGAGAAGGCCAGTTTGGCCGTTGGTATGGATGTCACGTTACACATAGCATGCACCCTGCGTAAGAAATGGAAAGAATGAAGGAAGTAAGGAAATTGAGTGAACGATGTTGAACGATATTGACTGGATGACACGGAAAACGACTGAATGAAGCGCCGGCTGGCAGCTCTTCAGTCGGCACTAACAAGGTAGGCAGCCCGTTGTGTAAACAAGTGTGGATAGTGTAAAGCGCTTAAAGCTTGGTCTCTAGCCGAGAATAGGCGCTATATAAGTATTCATTGTAATAATAGTAAAAATCCCATTGATCGGCAGTAGACATACCATGTCAAACATGGGGCAGTCTCCATAAACCACAGTCAATAAACACTGTGAAACATGGGGCACTGTCTTCATAAACCACAGACAATAAACAGCTGTGAAACATGGGGCACTGTCTCCTTAAAACATGGCCAATAAACAGCTGTGAAACATGGGGCACTGTCTCCATAAACCATAGCGATAAACGGCAGTTATACCATGTCAAATAAGAGACAACGTCACCTTAAAACACATTGACAAATGGCATTCATATCATGTCAAACATGCAATAAATTCACCATAAAACGTAACCGACAAACGGCAGTCATTCCACCTCACATATGCAACAATGTCACCATCAAACATTGCTGTGCCGTGTCAAACATGCAACAATGTCACCATCAAACACTGCTGTGCCGTGTCAAACATGCAACAATGTCACCATCAAACATTGCTGTGCCGTGTCAAACATGCAGCAATGTCACCATCAAACATTGCTGTGCCGTGTCAAACATGCAACAATGTCACCATCAAACATTGCTGTGGCGTGTCAAACATGCAACAATGTCACCATCAAACATTGCTGTGTCGTGTCAAACATGCAACAATGTCACCATCAAACATTGCTGTGCCGTGTCAAACATGCAGCAATGTCACCATCAAACATTGCTGTGCCGTGTCAAACATGCAACAATGTCACCACCAAACATTGCTGTGCCGTGTCAAACATGCAACAATGTCACCATCAAACATTGCTGTGCCGTGTCAAACATGCAACAATGTCACCATCAAACATTGCTGTGTCGTGTCAAACATGCAGCAATGTCACCATCAAACATTGCCGTGCCGTGTCAAACATGCAACAATGTCACCATCAAACATCGCCCACAAACGGCAGTCATACCACTGTCAAACATAGAGTAATGTTACTACCAAACACTGACGACAAACGGTGGTCATATCATGTGAAGAAAGGGGCAGTGTCACCACAAAACATGTCCAACAAACGGCAACCATGCCACGTCAAACATGGGGCAAGTCTTCACAAAACAGCTGACAAACAGCTGTCATACCATGTCAAACATGCGGCAATATTGCCATGTAATGCAACCTGACAGTAACAGTCATACTACGTCCAACATGGGGCAATGTCACCATAACGAATAACGACCAAACGGCAATCACACCATAGCTATACATTCGGCAATGCCGCTAGGAAACATAGCCCACAAAACGCAGTCATTGCATGTTAAACAAGATGAAATGCCATCATACGAAACAGCCAGAAAATGGCAGTCATACCGTGCCAAACATAAAAAATGCCACCATAAAACACACTCCATCGTTGGCAGTCATGTCACGTGAAACATGTGGTAGATCTGTCGTGTAGCATTACATATGTTCTGCCAGATGTACCTAATGCCACTTGCTCACTGCTGGTTTCAAGGGTGGAAGCAGAAAATCACTGATATACTGAAAAGGCCGGGGTCCAGGGGACCACTTCAGGCCCCTGGTGGGGTGCAGAGGCAACACCTTGTTGGGGGGATCTGGGGGGCAACGCCTTGCTAGGGGGCAACGCCCCCCCCCCCCCCCCCCCCAGACGCTGAAGAAAATTTGTCTTGCCTAGACACTTTTGTGGTCTCTCCTTGAGAACAAAGTTAATAATTAACTTCAATACAGACTCCAAATATGACAAAATATGACTTACGGCTTAAAGATCAAACTGAAAATGCTAGGCCAAGTACTTAGAATACATCAGTAAACCATCAAAACAAAATAAGATGCAATGCATTATATATTACTCACCAGTGATGTTGATAGTAGATAGTGGCCAAATTTCACTCACTTAATTTACAAGTTCCAGAAAGAGGATTCCTGTTTTGTTTTTGTTTTTGTTTGTTTGTTTTTGTTTTTCTAGTCTTACATGACTTAAATTTAGCAGAGAATCAATGTCTGCACTAGCACTTGACTGGAACAAACACTGAGCAAAATCAAAAGCTGCAGTGGGCCAAGTCTTACAATAGAAATCAGTGGCTGGTGGCACTGGGTGGCGCCCACTTCATTTGCTTTCCGCAGCCATTTCCGGAACGGAAGATTCAATTCGTCTATCTCATCCATCCATTCATTTCTCCACTTGTTTTTCTTTAGGTAACTGTCGATCTTCTGTGCCTCGTCGTTAATCAGCTCCATTTTTGACAAATATAAAGCACGATGATAATGGTCTTCACGCATTGAAAACAAGATGGCGGATTTCAAATACGAGTGGCGCGAAAAACCTGAATCGGAACACGGAACACGCACACGGAAAAAAAAAGGAAAAATTTGCCATACGGAATTCCGTATCAATACGGAATGTCTCCCATCCCTGTGGTTTTCAGGTTGATAAGTCTTCAAATGTGTATGCATAGACGTACATTGTTTTTGCAAACCTGTGTCAACACGATGATTCTGCTTCTTAACCCACTGACATTTCACAACGTAAGTGACACAACAGGATAAAAATGACTAACAGGTTGAAAGACACCAGTATGATAGAAACTTGCAAGTGATACAATATATTACCTAATTCTACAATACTGAAAGTGAACTCTGTGGTTTAACGGGCAACTATGATAATAATTATACGCAAATATACAAATCAAAATATCCAACGAAATAAATTTACGAAAATAACCAATTGGTCCCCAACAGGGTTAATACGGACTTCCACACAAAAACATTCACGGGCATTTTAGGGACTTTCCAATGACTTTTAATATAAAATGCAGGACTGTAATATAGAAAATATGAGCTTTTGGGTACTTTGGTAGCTTCAGACGATCATTTCAGTAGAATCCGGCTTGAAACTGTAGGCAGGGAAATAGACATTTTCGTTAGACACTAAAAAGCTCAACGCTTGACTTTTTGTAACACAATATTATCAATTCTTTGTATAGTTTTATTTCCTCACCGAAACAAAAATTGCTAAAACAAAATTACGGATTTTAAGTCCTTGAAAATAAGCTCTCAAAATTCGAGAACGTTTAAGGACTTTCGGTGACTTGTGTGAACCCCGACAAAGAAAAGGAAAAAAAACTATAGGTTTTTCAAATGCCTTACTGGTCATAAAATTCATTAAAAACAATAAATACAGATAAATTGATAGATAGAGATAGATAGAAAGAATTGTTTGCTAATCTTCACAAAGTAAAAGAAAAACAGAATGACTTTTTTTAACAGAATTCAATTTAAAGATATGAGTTTAAAAATCGTAAGTTACAGGCTTGAAAGTTTTCACAAAAACACATTTCAGTTTTTATATTTAAAAAGCACAGATAATTAGGGTCAAACGAAAAAAGATTTTTTTTAACAGAATTCAAAGTATGTCTTTTAAAAATTGTACGTTACAGGCTGTAAGGTATAAGAACACATTCCAGATTTTATATAAACAAGGACAGAAAACTAAGGTCATATATGACAAAGATACCCATCAGACAAAGAGCCAACAAAAACTTGTGTTCCTGTAAGCAATCGATCACTACAATAAAAAAACAAATGTCACTGTGACAAAATCGAATTTACTTTAAAACAGTCATTCATCAAAAGGTAGTTTGAGAAGTAGTAACACACAACGGCCACAACTTTTTTTTTAATGAAATGTCGTTGATATTTCCCTGTAACTTCGCTGCATCAGTGTGTACAAAAAAAGTCAAACTGAAGAACAGCCATACTCCTGGCATAAAAGAAAACCTGAAAGCTAAGCTCCCAGCATAACGCTCGCAATCTCTCGAAAAGGACTCCAATCCTCTGGAGATGGATGAGGCTGCCCTTACCGTGTTCCGATTTTTTTTTAACTCAGCAATGCTCGCTATGCTCCCACTGTGAAATCCACTCAACGAACCAACATTTATCTGGATGCCTGGTTGTCTGATTGGTAGAGCACAGTGTTCGTAGTTACATGTTGTGGGTTCAAATCCCGTTGCCGCCCGACACAAAAAAATGGGCTTTTTTCACACCTATCTTGAACAAGTCGACGTTGTAGTGGCTAGACGTTGTAGTGGCTAGACGTTGTAGTGGCTAGACGTTGTAGTGGCTAGACGTTGCGTTCTGACTGGCCACGTTCTCCTCCCTGTCCGCTGGTGCTACTTTCCATGGGTGTAGACGTTCAGCTCGGATGGAACTACAGTATTTATTTTGAATAGTAAAAACCACCAACACTCAATAAGCACATTGCACATTTTCCGTTTATCTATAAAACCTTTATCAAGCATAAAACCATACGCCTATTAAATGACAGCCTGAAGAACCGCACTTTTCATCTTAAAACTGATCGTCTCTCACACTCACTTCACCGAAACTTTCACCTACTACTTTCAAGTCTTGTATCTTAAATCCTTATGCATAAGCCAACCAGAGTTAAAAGAAGAAATAGTAACTATAATCATCCTGTGAAATCAAAACCTGGGGTAGTCAGTCGAGACCCTAAGAACCACCGGAAATCAGCTCAAGCTCACACTGGTGCAAAGAAAGATACTCGATATCAACCCCTTGCCTTCCTTCATCTAATTTCAACGTTGTTGGTTTTTTTCAAAGCATCTTTTGCTTTCAATAAAGTGATGGAGAAATATATTTCATGATTTGAAACATATAAACGGTATTCTGTATACATTCACATCACATTTAGTATGGAGTTTGCTTGTGAGGGTGCCACATGTACAAGATGAACCCCCACCCCACCCCTACCCCACCCCACCATCAGTTTGTGTTCAGCTGTGGATTGCTAATAAACGAGTGGCGCGCACACAACACAAACCCTCACACACACACACACACACACACACACACACACACACACACACCACACACACAGTGCAAAACTATGAACTGTAAAAGGGCAAAATACAAAGATATTCGAGAAGGCACATTCATAGAGATGTATTTTGATGTGAAATTTAAAACGTTTTTTTTTTCAATCTTGCATGGCATATATTACAAAAGTTACAGGTACTTCTATGTGGCTGCACAACCCAATTCACATTCACAAGTATTAACAGACAATGGGCCACTCGCTGAACACAGAATCTGATCTAAATATGAACCCATTTCAATGAATCAACTATAATCATGACGGAATGAACAAGGGTGCTCTCTCAGAACAAAGACTGTCGGAAGAATGATGCTACTCCCATACTATCAATACCAAATCAACAAGCGTTAACAGATAATGACTAAAACCTCAACACAAAAGGTTTTTTTTCCATAATATGAAGTTATCTGAATGAGTACAATGTAAAAGTGAACACATGAACAAATATAAACAGCTGTTGACCACACCCTTAAAACAGAAGTTGATTTTTTTTACACACGTGTAGTTTCCTCGATCTTTTCAATACAACCAAGACAAAATCAACAACTACTGATGGATAATGAGCACATTCTCATCGCAAAGGTATTGTGATACACATGATGTAATCTCACTGTATCCAATATAACCAAGATTCTCAACACAAACGTTCCCCTATACAAATGAAGTTACTTCATTGTAGCCAATATTTACAAAGATGAAATTAACAAATATGTACTGCTAACACAAAAGGCTCTTTGATACTGATGAAGAAACCTCCGTGTACCCAGTTTGTGCAGTAGATTAACAGTTAATACAGTATGATTAACAAATACCAACCTTATAACCATGGTCAAGACACAAACAATATTACAAAGATGAAGTTACTTGTCGGCATGGACAGCAAGTGGTTTGGTTGCCGGTTGAGTGGTTGAAAACTGAGAGCCACTAGCATAGCACGTATTTAAGAGATCAAGCAATTAACTAGAAACTTGGATGAATCAATAAATATGGCAAAATAATGAGTATGTTTTCGTGATGAAACTGTGCACGGAAAACGCCAGGGCAGGCGCACACACACACACACACACACACACACACACACACACACACACACACACACTCACACACATACACGCCACACGCACACACGCACACACACACACACACACACACACACACACACACGCACACGCACGTACACGCCTTGAGTACTCACAAGCACCATCTGTGTGCACAGCTGTTATGATGAGTATTGATGGATATAACAAAGCAAACAAGAAAAAAGTCAACAAAAGTCAACATGCAATCAGTATATGATGAACAAGAGAATCTACAAACACAGCATCAACTAGAAAAGCTCAGAAGCGCACTAGTGAAAAACGTCATTGCACGGAAAGTACCACACGTGGTATTGCAGCAGAAGCTAACGTTTCTGAAAACAAACAACAACAACAAAACCACGGAAATGCCAGAAAAAGGCACCTAAGAAGAAGAAGAAGCAAAATGAGGAATTAACAGGTGATGTTTACAGTGAGTGGGACGAGTACTTTTAAAGTATTATCAAAACATCATTCAAGTGGATTTCAGGACTGGCTGGATATCAGCCATGTAAACATTCATTCAATTTCATTTGTTGTTTGAATGTGGTTCAAAAGACACATATAATACGTCAGAACCCCAAATAGCCTCTTATTCATAAACTGACAAGCGCAGTCCTGTAACACCGAAGTCAATTATAAACAAAACCGTCAAGTCATTTGAATGTGTGCGAGGCACTGGGACTACAAAGAAGTAGGACTGCGTGTGGAAATGTGTATACAGGTATATACTTCTCTGTGTGGCCTTTGGGGATGGCGGGGGGGGGGGGGGGAGTAGAAGGAGTTAGCGGAGTAGGCCGTTTGGAATGGTGTACGTTCCAGTCTTTCCCAATAACAATCTCATCAACACCATGGAGAGAAAACTTCTAAAGAACCTCAAAACAAAACAAAAACAAGAAAAGAAAGAAAAAAAACATGATGCAAAGCATATAAACGTAGTCCCAGTTTATCTTGGATACGCGTGAGCTATTCCATAAAGAGGAAACACCGTTTTGGCCGTTATAGCCGTTAGTAACGGCTATTCTGGTAAACATCGGTCATCATCTGTGACCCGTAATGAACATACCTACAAACTTTCAGAAAGATCGGCCAAGTACTTGCTGAGATTTTCCATCAAGAAGAAAAACCGTTATCGGCCGTTTTAGCCCCTAGTGACGGCTATTCTGGTAAAAAAAACATCGGGCATCATCTGTGACCCATAATGAATATACCTACAAATTTTCAGAAAGATCGGCCACGTACTTTCTGAGATATTCCATAAAGAAGAAAAACCGTGATCGGCCGTTATAGCCGTTAGTAACGGCTATTCTGGTAAAAATAAAACATCGGGCATCATCCGTGATCCATAATGAATATACCTACAAATTTTCAAAAAGATCGGCCAAGTACTTTCTGAGATATTCCATAAAGAAGAAAAACCGTTATGGGCCGTTATAGCCGTTAGTAACTGGGAAAAAGAAAGAAAGAAAGAAAGAAAGAAAAAACGAAAAGTTGTCAAGTTGTATCATGCGGGACAGGGCTGAAAGGGGAGGAGGACGGAATAAGAAAGAGCTGGAGGGGAGAGGTTTAAAGGTATGCACGAGCACCCCCCCCCCCCCCCCCCCCTCTTAAACAGGCAGTTTCACTAGTTTTGGCAGAATGGATGCCCCTACAACTCCTTCCTCTCTTACTCTACCCCCCCCCCCCCCTCCCCCCACCCCCCCCCCCCCCCCCCCCCCCCCCCCCCCCCCCCCCGCCCCTCCTTTCGTCCACCCACCACCCCCTTCCCTCCAACCTGTTTAGGCACTATTTTTCACCTGTGACCACAACGGGTGTACCGAGCATAGCTTCCGTCGTGCATATCTGCCCTTCACGACAAAAATCCTGTAGGTTTTCACTCCTCCCACCCCAGCGTCCGGCATACGAAGTTGTCTTCTCTTGGTGTAGACAGGAGGCAGGCGGGCCGTCTGTCTCTCTCTGAAGTGGGACGGAGGTTGGCAGCGACTCCAGACTCGTGGCGCGCGCTACAAAGGGAACGGGGACCTGTTGCTGGCAGAGCGGATGCTGTCTCCGGCCAGGTCCACGGCCACTGCTGACGGAGGGGGGAGGGGGGGAGAAAGACGAAAGAAAGATATTTGAATTCCACGTGAACCTTTCCTGAACACACGTACTCATGCTCGAGCTCACACACACACACACAC
>CM031611.1:10635994-10653494 GCA_018398815.1 Conus ventricosus | reverse complement strand
ATCACGATGTGGGCTGCATCAACACACACAGACACTACACACTGCAACCACGATTTGGGCTGCACCAACACACACAGACTACACACTGCAATCACGATATGGGCTGCATCAACACACACACACAGAGTACACACTGCAATCACGATTTGGGCTGCACCAACACACACAGACTACACACTGCAATCACGATTTGGGCTGCATCAACACACACAGACTACACACAGCAATCACGATTTGGGCTGCATCAACACACACAGACTACCTACTGCAATCACGATTTGGGCTGCACCAACACACACAGACTACACACTGCAATCACGCTTTGGGCTACCTCAACACATACAGACTACACACTGCAGTCACGATTTGGGCTGCATCAACACACACACACAGACTACACACTGCAATCACGATTTGGGCTGCATCAACACACACAGACTACACACTGCAATCACGATTTGGGCTGCACCAACACACACAGACTACACACTGCAATCACGATTTGGGCTGCACAACACACACAGAGTACACACTGCAATCACGATTTGGGCTGCACCAACACACACAGACTACACACTGCAATCACGATTTGGGCTGCATCAACAACACACACACAGACTACACACTGCAATCACGATTTGGGCTGCACCAACACACACAGACTACACACTGCAATCACGATTTGGGCTGCACCAACACACACAGACTACACACTGCAATCACGATTTGGGCTGCACCAACACACACAGACTACACACTGCAATCACGATTTGGGCTGCACAACACACACAGACTACACACTGCAATCACGATTTGGGCTGCACAAACACACAGACTACACACTGCAATCACGATTTGGGCTGCACCAACACACACAGACTACACACTGCAATCACGATTTGGGCTGCATCAACACACACACACAGACTACACACTGCAATCACGATTTGGGCTGCACCAACACACACACAGACTACACACTGCAATCACGATGTGGGCTGCATCAACACACACAGACACTACACACTGCAACCACGATTTGGGCTGCACCAACACACACAGACTACACACTGCAATCACGATTTGGGCTGCATCAACACACACACACAGAGTACACACTGCAATCACGATTTGGGCTGCACCAACACACACAGACTACACACTGCAATCACGTTTTGGGCTGCATCAACACACACAGACTACACACAGCAATCACGATTTGGGCTGCATCAACACACACAGACTACCTACTGCAATCACGATTTGGGCTGCACCAACACACACAGACTACACACTGCAATCACGCTTTGGGCTACCTCAACACATACAGACTACACACTGCAGTCACGATTTGGGCTGCATCAACACACACACACAGACTACACACTGCAATCACGATTTGGGCTGCATCAACACACACAGAACTACACTGCAATCACGATTTGGGCTGCACCAACACACACAGACTACACACTGCAATCACGATTTGGGCTGCACAACACACACAGAGTACACACTGCAATCACGATTTGGGCTGCACCAACACACACAGACTACACACTGCAATCACGATTTGGCTGCATCAACACACACACACACAGACTACACACTGCAATCACGATTTGGGCTGCACCAACACACACAGACTACACACTGCAATCACGATTTGGGCTGCACCAACACACACAGACTACACACTGCAATCACGATTTGGGCTGCACCAACACACACAGACTACACACTGCAATCACGATTTGGGCTGCACAACACACACAGACTACACACTGCAATCACGATTTGGGCTGCACAAACACACAGACTACACACTGCAATCACGATTTGGGCTGCACCAACACACACAGACTACACACTGTACTGCAATCACGATTTGGGCTGCACCAACACACACAGACTACACACTGCAAACACGATTTGGGCTGCACCAACACACACAGACTACACACTGCAATCACGATTTGGGCTGCACAAACACACAGACTACACACTGCCATAGAGCGATTCACACAGGAAGCAGGCTATTTCAAAGCAAGAAGTATTAAACGCTGTTTACATTTTTTTTCCTCCTGAACATGACCACTATGATGTTTTTTATGAACCTTTAACTAACTACCTATCAGAGTTCGAATACAATTTTCAGTTTAATACAAACACGATAAATCGAGAAAGCAGCTTTAAAGTGTTCATGCTTACCATTTTTCCAAATGTCGTCTTTTAGTTATATTTTGTACATGTTTGCATTTATGTATATCCGTAATGTATGTATATGTGCATGTATATATTTATGAATATGTATACTACGTGTGGTATGTATATATTTGCATCTTTTGTTTAGTATAGTAACTTTAAGAGTCTCCTGCCATTTCCTTTGTCACATGTGTAATTATAAACATTTGAACACATCATAAGTATTAGCTTGTTGTTCAAATTTTCACATTTATTGTAAAACTATGTGATTGTAAAGTGGAAATAAATTTATTTAAACAGTTATATTTTCACAAAGTGAAATTTTCAATTTGCTGTGAAAATACTAACACTTACAACAACAACAACAACAACAACAAAACACACACACACAAATCTCCAGTTTGTAACCTCGCCATGTTTGAGTCCCGCCATTATTATCATTGTCATTACCATCATTATCATCATCATGACAGATGCACTCACCTCCAGCCTGAAGATGAGGGTGTAGATGCCAGCAAACAGCAGTAAGGTGGACACGTAGGACTGAGCCAGGAGCAGCAGGCTCACTCTGTGTTTGTACAGTTGACGTAGCAACCTCACTGTGGTAACACAGGCGAACAAAGAGCAACCGTTTAGCATGAAAAGACATCACTGTCATGTGTAACGAGTGAAAAGACCTTCCGTCAATAACCCGCAACCCGTGGGTTGGGGAGGGGTGGGGGTGACAGTGGGGAGAAGGGGGGAAGAGGGAGGAAGATATCCCGCTGGATCGAAAAAAAAGAGTATAGGTTACATAACGCGCGTTAAGAATTGTACCCGTGCCACGGCAGTGACTGGTAAGGGTGCTGGGACAGACTCCTGGACAACCACGGATCTCCACAAACCAGTCATGCGCCATACGATAGTGGCCAGGTATGGTAACCAGTCTCAACTTAACCTGTCTTAAATCATCAATAATCGTTGTCTCATACCAGTAGGTTATGGAGATGCCACGGCGGACGCTTAGAGCAGCTTAGGATCTCCACAGTCCTCTCTGCCTAGACATGTGAAAATGGGTAGTGGTTGTAACCAGTTCACTTTCACGTTTTCATCCTAAACTCAAAACGCCTTGGGATCTGCCAGTGGCACGTCCACGCTCCACTGACGTAGTGTTTCTCTTCTACATTCGAACATCACAATGATATTAACGAGTCGCATCGTTACAAACTACCGGCTGCAGTAAGGTAAGTCTTGCTACAAAAGGGAAGAATTGACGAAGCTGTGGCGGATACCCTATTCTTTCCTCGTAGAGTTGTGGGCAGAGCTGCATTTCATAAAGGCGATAGGTTTGTTGTTGTTGGCAAACGGGATGAGTTTCTTTGTGACCTCTCCCAAAGACAATTCGGTAGATATGAATGATATATATATATATATATATATATATATATATATATATAATATATATATATATATATATATATATCAGAGGTGCTTTTCACGGCAGCGAGAAATTGCCTGTAGCCAGCGTTTGCCTGACGCTAAAAAAAGAAACGACAGACAAAATGTACAAACATACAACCGCAAGATGAAATACTTTTCAGCAATATTAATACCTCTCTCAGTTCTTAGGACTCTTGCACTGTCACAATACCGATCACTTCAGGCACCAATCAGATGACGTAACTACTTTTCATCTACCAATCAGAGAACGTCTCTCCTTTTGGTGCAGTGTCGGCCATTTTGTCTCGCTTGCAAGAGAACCCCAAGCGATTCTAACGATCTTTTCTCAATGTCTCCCCTCACCTCCTGAGAGGTCGCAAAGAAACTGTGCCGGTCTTGCCAGAATTTTCGCCTCTAGCCTCTACAGAATGCTCCTCTGGACTAACTTGCACTCTAGAAAAGATGATGATTGAGTGGATCGAATTCTTAAAGGTAAGCGTGATCTACATTTGGAATAAAATGACACATTCGCTACAACTTAGTAGTGTGAACCAGACTTGTCAAACAGTTGTGTGACGTTGCCATTATCACACCTTTCAAGAAAAAATCGAATCCGGATCCAGATTCAGAAACCAGGCTTGTTAGGGGGAAAAAAGTAAGTCAGGCTTGTTGCGGAAAAAAGCGAGTCAACCCAGTTGTCTGTCGTTTGTACGGATGTCTCGCAGTCATCACCAAGCAGCAAGTTATCACGGTTATGAAACGCAGCTTCGAAAGCAGGCTTCAATTAGAACCCATTGACCGCCGAATCTTACTGAAAGCAGATCAGTTCGTAACCCCAAACAGGTAAAAAGCGGAGTACAGAATATCTAAAAGTATCCATGGCTTCCCCCGAGTCAGCTTACCATTTCCCGTAAAAACAAAATAAAAATAAAACATCAAAAAAGTGGACAAGGATAGACGGTAGGTCTAATTCGCTTCGCTTCTGGGTGAGTTTTACGGCCTCTTGGCCAGACGCCCTTGGTGACTTAGGTCAACTGTAGTCAGTGAGTTTTACGGCCTCTTGGCCAGACGCCCTTGGTGACTTAGGTCAACTGTAGTCAGTGAGTTTTACGGCCTCTTGGCCAGACGCCCTTGGTGACTTAGGTCAACTGTAGTCAGTGAGTTTTACGGCCTCTTGGCCAGACGCCCTTGGTGACTTAGGTCAACTGTAGTCAGTGAGTTTTACGGCCTCTTGGTCAGACGCCCTTAGTGACCTTAGGTCAACTGTAGTCAACTGCAGCCATGTTTCAGGGGTGGAGTGCCAGATGTCTGGTCACTGGCAGAAATCCGAGACTGGTTCCGGACCGGAGTTCCAATCTTGGTATAGACGACCCGGCTTAAACTTCAAGGGTTTTATCCCCACTAGGGCAGGTGTACATCGCTGCTCTTTGGGAGGCCACACGAACTTGTGTCGAGGCCGTGAGGTTGATGGTCAGCCAGAGGTGAATGTCGGTGGACGTCGTCTTGGTCCTTGGGCGACAGTCTTCATACTCGGGAGGCCATGGTCCTGTGCCGCACGAGGCAGGCTCAGGGATGGAGCGACATGGGCATCGCTTGAGCGCCGCAGTGATGTCCTGTGCCGCACGAGGCAGACTCAGGATGGAGCGGCATGGGTATCGCTTGAGCGCCGCAGTGATGTCCTGTGCCGCACGAGGCAGACTCAGGGATGGAGCGGCATGGGTATCGCTTGAGCGCCGCAGTGATGTCCTGTGCCGCACGAGGCAGACTCAGGGATGGAGCGGCATGGGCATCGCTTGAGCGCCGCAGTGATGTCCTGTGCCGCACGAGGCAGGCTCAGGGATGGAGCAGCATGGGCATCGCTTGAGCGCCGCAGTGATGTCCTGTGCCGCACGAGGCAGGCTCAGGGACGGAGCAGCATGGGCATCGCTTGAGCGCCGCAGTGATGTCCTGTGGTCCTCGCTTATGGCGGCCGAGATGGACATTTTTCAGCCCAAAGCTCCCAAATTTGGAAGGTGCCTTCCATGCCAGACCCAAATATGGCTATACCAGGCCTCGGGTATCGCAGTCAGGCTGCGCTCCAACACGGACCTCTCCCCAAATCTCCAGAAACGGTCCGTCGCCAACATTGGCAAGATCCTCTGTCATCTATGGCGGCGAGGAAGGAAATCTGTGCCCCCTGACCACAGGCCGCACACCAGAAAGGAATGCGCCAAGGCATTGCTGAAGGAGTCGAGTTTTTATAGACTGGAGCTATCGCATTTTTTGAGAATTGTTATTGTGTCTGAAAGCTGATTCTCCTCGTTTTCTTTCATATGGCCATCAAGGTACAATTCAGCTAGTTCCAAGCAGAACGGATTACAATCAAAGGAACGGGACTGTTTAGGCGCTTCCAGCTAGCGCAAAGGTAGGATCACGGGTAACTGCAAAGGTCTCAAATGTGACGTCAACTAAGGAGAAGGTTATGTATCTGAAGACTGTAATTCTATCGTATAACCCCCCCCCCCCCCCCCCCCCCCCATCCCTCCTCCCGCCCCAAACAAGGGAAATATCTGTGGGAGTTGTTCTTTTGATCAATTACCAGTTTAACAGTAAGCGCTGGCTCAGATCTATGACAGGCCTCAAAACGCTTACGTTGATTATAACTATAATGTTGTAGTGCACAATCCTATTTGTGGCGTATGGCCACACGGTAGTCGATGCGCGCCGACGCCAATGTACCATCTCCATTGATAAAGAGCTGCCACACGCTCCCTCTGCACGCGCCGATAGCCACACTGGCCGCGAGCTTAGAGTACAGGGCTAGTATCTGGTCACCTGGTCTGTCTTCCCCATCCCATCACATGGATACGATTGTGTATCATCCCAGTTCAGAAGAAGCCAAGCTGCAATAATAATTGTGTTTGTGCAGACAGTCAAAAAAAAAAAAGTCGAACAATGAAAGTTTAAACTTTACATAGCCAAGGTTTGGGGAGGAAATCAACATTAGGTGAGAGAGACGGAGAGAGACAGAGAGAGAACATCTAAGAGGCGGGACGAGAAGTGTGGAAGGTTGGACAGATAGAAGAGAAGAGTGTGGAGACAGGAGGATGAGGAAGATGAGGTGAGGGACGTGAGAACGAGGGGGGGGGGGGAGGAGGAGAGGACGTGAGAAAGACAAACAAACGGGAGACACAGAGCCACCCCCTCCCTTCTCCCCTCCCCTCCCCCTCCCAGCTACAAGCAGTACTTGGCAAAAGGCCTGCAGGCCCAGGCGTCGACTCGAACAAGTAGTCCGCACCACAGACATAATAATTATACACTTATAATATTATAGTCGATGGTCCGTACACAGCCTGTGGCTGTGTCATTCAGTAAAAGCGACGCCACTGGGGGAGGGGGGGGGGGAGGCTCTACAACAGATGACATAACAGCGAGCACAATGACCACTCCCTGCCAGAAAACCCCCACCGCTCGTGACAGCGGTGACCGCTCTCCCTTGACAAGCAAACAAACGCCGTGTGGCTCACGGGGCCATGAGTTGCTGTGGTCCTCCATGACGTAACCACGGCGGCTGACGGCGGTTTTCAGCGCGCCACCAACACACCGCGCTAAGCAAATTCTGCGGGCCAAAAGGTATGGGAGTTTCGGGGCTTCAAACGGTCGTTATTTTCTAAATGAAAATTGTACTTATTTTTTCTCTCTCCTTTTTTGAATATCAGTATAGTAATAATGTGTCTTTTTTGTTGCCGCCCGATGTTAAAAATCGACTGTGTACAGAGAACTGATGTTTGGCGATTTAAAGAATGAATGGGATTTTACGCCAATAGCCCATCAGACCACACGAAGTGCGTTCAGAGCTGCATTGCGGGCATGAGACAGTGAAACAAAATAAAGATAATACAAACTATCAACCTTAAGACCACAGAACTTTACAATTATGGCACTTACTTCCAGTGAGTATTGGTACTGTTGTTGCATAGATAATTGTCACCAACACCGTGTGCACGCCCATAAATCCAAACTACCCTTTTCTTTAGCATCAACCTGAATGTTCATCCCAAAATACAAATAAACACACACATCAGAGTGCAAAGCAATGGCTTGTTTCGCATGCAATAGCAAAACAAGTGAGAGAATATTATTTTGTATATTTTTCATGTTTGTTATTTGTAATGTCTGTAGTCGTATCATTAAAAAAATTCGCTTGTCTGCTTCAGATAGTGTAGCAAATCTGCGTTTCTTTTCATTCAGTACTCTGCGCGTGCGCGCGCGCGCATGTGTGTGTGTGTGTGTGTGTGTGTGTGTGTGTGTGTGTGTTTCTTGGTTTGTTTTCTGCTATACTATAGCCCGTTTTACTCTGTTCAACGTGCAATGTTTGAGCTGAGTCGACTGCAAAGATAACAGCTAAATCCATACAGAAATGATTTCGCAGTTACTATTCTCATGAAGAGAATTAAAATTTTCGCAAAAGAAAATAACAACTGTGACGTTTTGAACATCACAGTGTTTCATGACAAAAAGGGGCCGTGGGTTTTTTGGGTTTTTTTTTTCAATTTTCTTTTACTGACGAGGCCCAACCATGAAGTGAGGTCACAGGCCCAGACCACCTCTACGTCATATAAATATATGCAAGACACGTAGAATGGAGAATGGGGGTACTGGGGCACTGAACACAACACCGAACCACCTGTCGGCAACACCGTTAATAAGAAAGGAGATTCAAATGTTATTTTTTACGGAGGGCAACAGCGAGATTTGAACTCGCAATCCCCGACTGAAAACTCGAGTCTCTACCACTGTGCCAATCAGGAACTCTCGGATCCTGGTTAGTTACATTCAAATTTAATCTCCACACCACTTATTATGATGACATGACAACCAAACCGGTGAGTGGGTGAAAGGCGCTTACACAACCTTGCATCACCATAGCAAGTTCCCTAAAGGGGCAAGGAAGATGGCGAATTTGATATTGGGGCGCCAGTGTGGTTCAAACTCGCCATATTTGACCGCAAACTCAGTGCTTGACCACTGCGCCAACTAGGCACGCTCAACACAGACAGCCTGTGCATCAGCTAGGACGGACATGTGGCATGCCTTTATCGTAACCGATGCCTGAACGGAGAGAACAGGATCAACAGGCCCAGAGAAAGGTTCATAACTGAGCCCAAAACAGCGCAGTTGTGGCCTGCACCAATCAGTCCCCTCACCCTGTTTGGGAATGGCTACCCGGTAACACTATGACAGACGCGTATCATCTGATGCCGACTGAAGAGCTATGGAGGCTTATCTGTTAACGCACTGTGCGACATCTAGACACACGAAACGAGCTATGAAAGTGAGAACCAATGGCAGTGGAATGCCTGGTTGATTGACAGCAGTGACAGCACGTCACACAATTGTTGCAATGACCAATGGGAGCTCAGCAGTACTGTCACGTGACACGGCACAGCTCACCACTGCAGATAAAGTTTTGTTCAATGTGGAACACTTTACAGGTACAAAGTTTAGTAGTTCATGAAAGGCTACGCTATTTAATGTCAGCGGGAGGCCTGATTGGATTAGGGAGGGGGGGGGGGGGGGGGGAGGGGGGGGGGGGGGGGGGAGGGGGGTTGTCTTGATCTAAAGCCTATGTCACTAATACACGCGAGTTTTTCTTGTTCAGGTGCTCTGGCTTTTTAACAATTGACAAGTGTGACGCACAAGCTATGAGTATGAGTCGTTCTTCAATGAACTGAATTTTAGATCGCCAACCCAGTTCGTCACGTAACTGAACCAGCTTTGTGGTTGGTTCATCAGAATTTCTATTCTCGATTCGTAAGTGCACCTTTTCATTCGGTAATACAGAAATAGTCGAGTTCACAATGCCGTGAAAATAAGCAAATCTTACTTTGGACAGAGACGTGGCTGAAATCGACCTTGTAGCCAATAAATTAGTGAAGAATGTTTTGAGTCAGGAAACATATCTCGGTCTAGTACCAGCGAGCAGGTTGTTTCCTTCCCTGATAAAAGATCGTTCAAACTTCAAGAATGTGTTCCTAGTTTGACGTCTCCCCGCAAATTAATTCGTGGCTCATGGGCTTAAGTTTAGAGAGACACTATGTTCGTCTTTAGTTCGTGATGTCCATTCACGAACCCCCGTGATGTAAAGATTTGTCACTAAGTTGAAGTGAAAAACAAAAAACAAAACAGAAAACACCAACCTACAAAACTGTTAATCGGGTGGTAGTCATCAGGAACACGTTATCTGAGGTATCAACGTTTTGGAATGTGATGTTTAACAGTTTCTACGTCAACAATCGTCCCTTTCTCGCCTCCCCCTTCGCTCCCCCGATCGAAATCTTTGTGAAACACAGCTCGTTGTACTCGCCTTCAACACAGGATGGATTTCCCCATCCACCAACCCCCATCCATCCCCTTGTATTTGATAGGTATTGTTGACTGGCGACTAACGACATTGTGTGTGTGTGTTTCTTTGTTCGTTCGTTTGTATTTGTTGTTGTTGTTGTTTTGTGTTTCTCTCCCTGTATTTGACAGGCATTGTTGACTGGCAGCTAACAGTATTTGTTGTTGTTGTTTTGTGTTTCTCTCCCTGTGTTTGATAGGCATTGTTGACTGGCAGCTAACAGTATTTGTTGTTGTTGTTTTGTGTTTCTCTCCCTGTATTTGACAGGCATTGTTGACTGGCAGCTAACAGTATTTGTTGTTGTTGTTTTGTGTTTCTCTCCCTGTGTTTGATAGGCATTGTTGACTGGCAGCTAACAGTATTTGTTGTTGTTGTTTTGTGTTTCTCTCCCTGTATTTGATAGGCATTGTTGACTGGCAGCTAACAGTATTTGTTGTTGTTGTTGTTTTGTGTTTCTCTCCCTGTATTTGACAGGCATTGTTGACTGGCAGCTAACAGTATTTGTTGTTGTTGTTGTTTTTGTGTTTCTCTCCCTGTGTTTGATGGGAATTGTTGACTGGCAGCTAACAGTATTTTTGTTGTGTTTGTTTTTTGTTGTTCGTTTGTTTTTGTCGTTGTTGCTGTTTTGCTATGTTTTTTCCTTCTTTTTTTTTTTTTTAAATTTTACAGCCAATGCCAGCGAGCTATTTCATTTGGCTTCGTGCTGCTGCTTTGACGCCATTTTACTTCCGCCACCAGCATCGTATCAATACGATTCACCCGCCTCTCGCGGGGTAAAAAAGAAAACCAAACCAAAAAAAAGCAAATCGACACAACATGAAACAAAATCGTAAGTTTCCTGCCGATTCATCCCCCCCCCCTCCCCCCACTTCATCCCCCCCCCCCTCCTGCTCCTCTCCTCCTCCTCCTTTCCCTCTTCTGGAAAGATCATCGCCCTCTTCCATGTCACCCGAGGTGCATGAGTGATGATCAACGTCAGTTAACGACACTTCTGGAAAGATCATCGCCCTCTTCCATGTCACCCGAGGTGCATGAGTGATGATCAACGTCAGTTAACGACACTTCTGGAAAGATCATCGCCCTCTTCCATGTCACCCGAGGTGCATGAGTGATGATCAACGTCAGTTAACGACACTTCTGGAAAGATCATCGCCCTCTTCCATGTCACCCGAGGTGCATGAGTGATGATCAACGTCAGTTAACGACACTTCTGGAAAGATCATCGCCCTCTTCCATGTCACCCGAGGTGCATGAGTGATGATCAACGTCAGTTAACGACACTTCTGGAAAGATCATCGCCCTCTTCCATGTCACCCGAGGTGCATGAGTGATGATCAACGTCAGTTAACGACACTTCTGGAAAGATCATCGCCCTCTTCCATGTCACCCGAGGTGCATGAGTGATGATCAACGTCAGTTAACGACACTTCTGGAAAGATCATCGCCCTCTTCCATGTCACCCGAGGTGCATGAGTGATGATCAACGTCAGTTAACGACACTTCTGGAAAGATCATCGCCCTCTTCCATGTCACCCGAGGTGCATGAGTGATGATCAACGTCAGTTAACGACACTTCTGGAAAGATCATCGCCCTCTTCCATGTCACCCGAGGTGCATGAGTGATGATCAACGTCAGTTAACGACACTTCTGGAAAGATCATCGCCCTCTTCCATGTCACCCGAGGTGCATGAGTGATGATCAACGTCAGTTAACGACACTTCTGGAAAGATCATCGCCCTCTTCCATGTCACCCGAGGTGCATGAGTGATGATCAACGTCAGTTAACGACACTTCTGGAAAGATCATCGCCCTCTTCCATGTCACCCGAGGTGCATGAGTGATGATCAACGTCAGTTAACGACACTTCTGGAAAGATCATCGCCCTCTTCCATGTCACCCGAGGTGCATGAGTGATGATCAACGTCAGTTAACGACACTTCTGGAAAGATCATCGCCCTCTTCCATGTCACCCAAGGTGCATGAGTGATGATCAACGTCAGTTAACGACACTTCTGGAAAGATCATCGCCCTCTTCCATGTCACCCGAGGTGCATGAGTGATGATCAACGTCAGTTAACGACACTTCTGGAAAGATCATCGCCCTCTTCCATGTCACCCGAGGTGCATGAGTGATGATCAACGTCAGTTAACGACACTTCTGGAAAGATCATCGCCCTCTTCCATGTCACCCGAGGTGCATGAGTGATGATCAACGTCAGTTAACGACACTTCTGGAAAGATCATCGCCCTCTTCCATGTCACCCGAGGTGCATGAGTGATGATCAACGTCAGTTAACGACACTTCTGGAAAGATCATCGCCCTCTTCCATGTCACCCGAGGTGCATGAGTGATGGTGAACGTCAGTTAACGACACTTCTGGAAAGATCATCGCCCTCTTCCATATCACCCGAGGTGCATGAGTGATGATGAACGTCAGTTAACGACACTTCTGGAAAGATCATCGCCCTCTTCCATATCACCCGAGGTGCATGAGTGATGATGAACGTCAGTTAACGACACTTCTGGAAAGATCATCGCCCTCTTCCATATCACCCGAGGTGCATGAGTGATGATCAACGTCAGTTAACGACACTTCTGGAAAGATCATCGCCCTCTTCCATATCACCCGAGGTGCATGAGTGATGATCAACGTCAGTTAACGACACTTCTGGAAAGATCATCGCCCTCTTCCATATCACCTGAGGTGCATGAGTGATGATCAACGTCAGTTAACGACACTTCTGGAAAGATCATCGCCCTCTTCCATATCACCTGAGGTGCATGAGTGATGGTGAACGTCAGTTAACGACACTTCTGGAAAGATCATCGCCCTCTTCCATATCACCCGAGGTGCATGAGTGATGATCAACGTCAGTTAACGACACTTCTGGAAAGATCATCGCCCTCTTCCATATCACCCGAGGTGCATGAGTGATGATCAACGTCAGTTAACGACACTTCTGGAAAGATCATCGCCCTCTTCCATATCACCCGAGGTGCATGAGTGATGATCAACGTCAGTTAACGACACTTCTGGAAAGATCATCGCCCTCTTCCATATCACCCGAGGTGCATGAGTGATGATCAACGTCAGTTAACGACACTTCTGGAAAGATCATCGCCCTCTTCCATATCACCTGAGGTGCATGAGTGATGATCAACGTCAGTTAACGACACTTCTGGAAAGATCATCGCCCTCTTCCATATCACCTGAGGTGCATGAGTGATGATCAACGTCAGTTAACGACACTTCTGGAAAGATCATCGCCCTCTTCCATATCACCTGAGGTGCATGAGTGATGATCAACGTCAGTTAACGACACTTCTGGAAAGATCATCGCCCTCTTCCATATCACCTGAGGTGCATGAGTGATGATCAACGTCAGTTAACGACACTTCTGGAAAGATCATCGCCCTCTTCCATATCACCTGAGGTGCATGAGTGATGATCAACGTCAGTTAACGACACTTCTGGAAAGATCATCGCCCTCTTCCATATCACCTGAGGTGCATGAGTGATGATCAACGTCAGTTAACGACACTTCTGGAAAGATCATCGCCCTCTTCCATATCACCTGAGGTGCATGAGTGATGATCAACGTCAGTTAACGACACTTCTGGAAAGATCATCGCCCCTCCATATCACCTGAGGTGCATGAGTGATGATCAACGTCAGTTAACGACACTTCTGGAAAGATCATCGCCCTCTTCCATATCACCTGAGGTGCATGAGTGATGATCAACGTCAGTTAACGACACTTCTGGAAAGATCATCGCCCTCTTCCATATCACCTGAGGTGCATGAGTGATGATCAACGTCAGTTAACGACACTTCTGGAAAGATCATCGCCCTCTTCCATATCACCTGAGGTGCATGAGTGATGATGAACGTCAGTTAACGACACTTCTGGAAAGATCATCGCCCTCTTCCATATCACCTGAGGTGCATGAGTGATGATGAACGTCAGTTAACGACACCGCTGCAATGACTGTTGTTGTCAGCCTCATGATCAGTGACATGAGTGATGATCAATGTCAGTTAACGACACCGCTACAACGGCTGTTGTTGTCAGCATGATCAGTGACATGAGTGATGATGAATGACAGTTAACGACACCGTTGTAACGACTGTTGTTGTCAACCTCATGATCAGTGACATGAGTGATGATCAATGTCAGTTAACGACACCGCTGCAATGACTGTTGTTGTCAGCCTCATGATCAGTGACATGAGTGATGATGAATGACAGTTAACGACACCGTTGTAACGACTGTTGTTGTCAACCTCATGATCAGTGACAGGAGTGATGATGAATTAAGTTAACGACACCGCTGTAACGACTGTTGTCAACCTCATGATCAGTGACATGAGTGATGATGAATTAAGTTAACGACACCGCTGTAACGACTGTTGTCAACCTCATGGTCAGTGACATGAGTGATGATGAACGTCAGTTAACGACACCGCTGTAACGGCTGTTGTTGTCAGCCTCATGATCAGTGACATGAGTGATGATGAATTAAGTTAACGACACCGCTGTAACGACTGTTGTTGCCAACCTCATGGTCAGTGACATGAGTGATGATGAACGTCAGTTAACGACACCGCTGTAACGGCTGTTGTTGTCAGCCTCATGGTCAATGACATGAGTGATGATCGACGTCAGTTAACGACACCGCTGTAACGACTGTTGTTGTCAACCTCATGATCAGTGACATAAGTGAGGCGAGAAACGAGTCCCTCCCTGCCCCAGCAGCACTTCTGCAGGCTGAACTGGAGAACGCAGGATAGACAGACTCTGATAAGGAACAGCCAGCCTGAGTCTCAGTGTTAACGGAGGAGCATAATGGACGGCAGGACGTGTGGTGCATTAGCCCTCAAACACATTGCTGGACGTTCCTTCCTCTATCGACGGAGAACGGAAAAGACAACTCCGCTGCTCCTTCTCTCCCCATTCCGTGCCCCCCCCCCCCCCCCTCCCTTCAGCTACAAGTACAGTTTACCAGTGAAGGATCCCCCCCCCCCCCCCCCCCCCCTTTAAAAGCTTTTATACGTTAATGGTTAGGGTTTGGATTTGGGTGAGGGTCTGGTTGGGTTTAAGGTCATGCATTCTAGAGCTGTAAAGTTTTCCTATATTCTAATGGAATTTCCAATCAGCACTGAATAAACGCGTCGCCCAGGCACATTAAACCAGACCCAACAAAAGCAGATGCATGAACAAATAAATGTGCAAGCACAAGATAGGAAGCAACCGATTCAAAATATGGCAATGTGGCAAGGAAAGAAAACTCTCTGTATAAAAGTGAAAACAGCATCAAAGAAAAGGGGAAGAAAAGCGGCAGTCATCATCTGCAGGTACTTTGTGCACAGGTTTGTAAAGAGTTGCCATTTGACACTTCGTGGGTCGCTCAGTTTACACAGATTCTCTCGGTGAACAGGCAATTAAAACAGGTTGTTTTGTATGGCTGATGAATCTGTGAGACCATTTTCTACATGAAAGAGGCAAGACGTGGTTTGCTACTTGAAGCTGGGAGAAGAGAAAGCTTAGAAGTCAGGGGACTGTTGGGAACGGGAAGAAAAAAGAAAAAGGAGAAATGGAAGAGAGAGAGAGAGAGAGAGAGAGAGAGAGAGAGAGAGAGAGAGAGAGAGAGAGAGAGAGAGAGAGAGAGACAGACAGACAGACAGACAGACAGTGTGGATGACTGATCTTCAGTTTCAGTTTCAGTTTCATCAAGGAGGCGTCACTGCGTGCGGACTAGTCCATACACGCTACACCACATCCGCTAAGTTTTGAGACCACACTACGCATGATTTGAAGCTGATTGGCTAGGCAAATGAATTACAGAAAGAGAAACAGGCTGAGAGACTTATTGAAGAGAGAGAGAGAGAGAGAGAGAGAGAGAGAGAGAGAGAGAGAGAGAGAGAGAGAATATCTGATCGGGGATGGAGGAGAGACAGAGACAGACAGACAGACAGACAGACGGACTGTCCGACATTTAGAGTAACTGACGAAGACAGAGAAAGATGTACACGTTGGAAGACAGAGAGACACTGCTTACCGGAAACCATAATGATGAAAAGAAGATTGACAAGCTGGACCAAGATCATCGTTATACCTGTCTGAAACACACACACACACACACACACACACACACACACACACACACACACACACACACACACACACACACACAAGTTAAATAAAGAGAAACTATGAAATGAGAACACGTGCAAGTCAATCCCAGCCAATATCCATTATCACCATACCATTCATCATCGATCACTGCCATCAATTTTTCCATCTTCAGTCAGTCACATGTTTCATCAATTATCTCACTTACAAGAAAATCATAATCAGCTAAAGGCACAGCCTAATCATCAAGTACATTCATTATTTGTATCGATCAGCAGCATGAAACATCGCCATCAATCATCAAAGTCGCCATAAAAATCTGTTATCGATCATGACGCGGGGTTTGTCCCAAGAGATGGCAATACCTTCACAAGATGTTGACCTCATGGACATCACTGCTTAGTCAGAACTATTTCGGACCTGTGTCCACCCACCCATGATCCAGGTTGACCAACAACCACCCACACCACTCACCCCCCCCCCCCCTTCAAACCACTACCACCACCCTTTCTCGCCTCTACCCTCTCTCTCTCTCCTCACCCTCACCCCCTCCCATCCCATCCAGCCCCTGCCCCACCTCCCAATGTGGTCTGAGAGCTGCTGTATGCAGTTTGACCAAGTCTCGGGGAGTTAAAGCAGCATGCATGCAGCATGCGTCAAAGAAACCATGACAGCATGCTGGCCGCACGCTGCAGCAGAATCCACTTTGAACGTGAACAAATACATCTACACTGTTCACAGAAAATAAGATAAAACAACATAAAATAAAGTACAATCAACTGAAATAAAATGAAATAAAGCAAAGTAAAATACAATTAAGTAAAATGAAATGAAATAAAAGAAAAGGAAATAAAGTAAAATAAGATAAAAGGAAATAATATCACATAAAAAAATATAACATAACATAATATAACGTAACATAAAACGAAATTAAAATCAAAGAAAATAAAAAACACACACACACACACACACACACACACACACACACACACACACACACACACACACAGAGGCAACGTAACAAAGCATGAAGACTGCCCTTCGACACAACCACACGCAACAAACAAAACCGAACCAAAATAATCACGTCCTGTAATACTGTTTACAGTCCCACTGACCATGCAGGCCTGCAAGCGAGTTCAAATCAGGTCTTTACACAAACTATGACACCGAGGCAAAAATCCAAAACCAATCCAAAATGAAACGCAACACAATAAGGTATAAAACACCATAGCACCAGGTCGTCGTCTTCTTCTTCTTCTTCTTCTGCTTCTTTCTTCTTCTTCTGCGCACGCAGGCTGATACTCCTGCGGACACTCCCTGAATAGACAGGCAAGTATTAATCCCATCTGCCCAACG
>CM031611.1:10603494-10615994 GCA_018398815.1 Conus ventricosus | reverse complement strand
GTTTAAACAGATACGGTAATCTGTTGTTAAACATGTGTACATCACTGGGTGTATGTCTTTTTCAAAATGTGTATAATGTTGACCGTCAAGGTCAAGGTCATTTCGCACACATGTCAGAAACTGGAAACAGGGGGAATGACTGTTTCATAGCAAGTTTGAAGGTAAAGTGACATCAGGCGGAAATTAAAACAAATATTTATAATAATTATCAGTGAGTCCACCAAAACAACAGGGACAAACAAATTCCAAGACAAACCACGACGCGTTTCGACCTCTTAGGTCCTCTTCAACGCGCCATCTTGCGCCGAATTTGAGAAGGTAAGTGACTGCTTGTTCTTCGTTTTCATTGTCATGTCCTGAATCTTGTTTATATTTCCTGAAGAAGACCTAAGAGATCGAAACGCGTCGTGCTTTGTCTTGTAATCTGTTTGTCTCTGTTGTTTGGCGGGCTCACTAAGAAGTATTATAAAAATTATCTCATAGACTAGAATCTTCCGGTTTGTTTGCTGTTATCAAATCTGTTCTTGTAAACTTTATGTCGCTGAATGAATTGATTCACACACACACACACACACACACACACACACACACACACACACACACACACACACACACACACACACACACACACACACACACATCTGTTCTCGTAAACTTTATGTCGCTGAACGAATTGATTTTCACACACACACACACACACACACACACACACACACACACACACACGCGCGCGCGCGCGCGCATACACACACACACACACACACACACACACACACACACATCTGTTCTTGTAAACTTTATGTCGCTGAATGAATTGATTTTCACACACACACACACACACACACACACACACACGCACACATGCACACGCACGCACGCACGCACACGCACACATACACTCTCTCTCTCTCTCTCTCTCTCTCTCTCTCACACACACACACACACACACACACACACACAGACTCTCTCTCTCTCTCTCTCTCTCTCTCTCTCTCACACACACACACACACACACACACACTCACACTTACTCACACACACACACACACACACACACACACACACACACACACACACACACACACACACACACGCGCGCGCGCGCGCACAGTGTGTCATACAGCACGGTGACTTACTTCTGTCTGGACTTTGGCCGGGGTTTCCCGCACTCTTGGGGAAGATCTCGCGCAGAAACGTAGCTTCGCGGGGAAAATCCGCGGATTTAACCCCGGTGCCCTTCGGGCAACCGCCCGTTCCAGTTAACCAGTTATTTTCATATATTTATATATATTATATTAAAATTACGAAATAAAGTAAAACCACGCAACAATGCATGGGCATGTGTCACTGGTAGGTGAATGAAGCCGTATACCCCCCCGGGTCACCTTCTTGTTTGCCCATGAATTGTTGGTGTTTGTGTGTGTGTGTTTTTAAGGGGCCCAAAAAGAAGGCTTATGGTTGTATTTCATAGGTGTAAACCCTATAGGGTTTTCCCTTTCCCTTACGGGAAACCACGTTTTTCGGGTCTTAGGGCCGCACAAGTTTAAAATAGGGGTAAAACGATTAGAAACTTTGGTGACACAGAATAGGCTAATATGTACCCCTGACTTCAAGGGACTAAGATGTTGGTAGGATGGAAATTTCAGGGAAAAAATGGTTTTTTGACTTAGATGGACTCATGATGTGGTAAAGCGGAGAGTGCGTAAACAAAGGGTTTTAAAAAACAGTTTTGAATTCGCGCAGTAGTGTTTTCTATAGATGCGTGTTTGTCTACAAATTCCAAGGAACATTCTGGGAAAGGGAAAAGGAGGTTTTTTTGATGGGTAATGTTCTGTTATTTTAAACTGTCTTAACTGCCCTTTTTTCAAAAATTTTTTGCCTATAAGAGTATTACATTGTATTCCAGCAATTTTTGTTTTTTTTGGCGTTTTCCTAAAGTATAAGTTTTTGGCTTGGGAAAAAGGAAAAAAAATACTTTCAATATGGGAAGGGTTTTAAAAAGAGGGAAAAATTTGGGGTTTACACCATGATTGTTTTTGTTTTTATTTATAGAGTCAACGTTAATTTTCGTTTTTTTTCCTATCGTTTTATTTTTTGAATTTTTTTTTGTTTTGTATTTGGGCCCCTTTTGTAATGTAGAAGTAGTTATTTTGAGTGAGTGAGGTGGGTTTGTTGTGGTGTGTGGGTTGGGGTGTGTGTTGTGTGTGTGTGTGTGTGTGTGTGTGTGTGTGTTGGTGTGTGTGTGTGTTTCGTATGTGTGTGTGTGTGTGTGTGTGTGTGTGTGTGTGTGTGTGTGTGTGTTGTGTGTGCGCGCGGGGCGCGCGCGCGCGCGTTGTGTGTGTGTGACTCAGACACAGACTCACCTATAAATTGTAACGAGAACCCTTAAGGGTTATAGATACAGCATGGTATCATGAGACATCATGGGTTAATGGACAGACTATATAGGCCTAATTCATCAGGTCCATATAGGGAGCCATTATCGTCTTTTCAAATTTCATGCAATCATGAACGCCGCACGTGTGTGTGTGTGTGTGTGTGTGTGTGTGTTGTGTGTGGTGTGTGTGTGTGTGTGTGTGTGGGTGTGTGTGTGGTGCGTGCGTGTGCGTTTGTGTGTGGTGTGTGTAGTGTTTTGAGGTTTTGTGTGTGTGTGTGTGTGTGTGTGGTGGTGGGGTGTGTGTGTGTGTATGTGTGTGTGTGTGTGTGTGGGGGTTGTGTGGGGTGTGGGGTGTGAGTGAGTGAGAGAGAGAGAGGAGAGAGAGAGAGTGTTGTGTGTGTGTGTGTGTGTTGGGGTTTTGTGTGTGTGTGTGTGTGTGTGTGTGGTGTGTGTGTGCGTGTGTGCGTGCCGTGCGTCGTGCGTGGTGCGTGGTGTGTGGTGTGTGTGTGTGTGTGTGTGGTGTGTGTTGTGTTGTGTGTTGTGTGTGTGCGTGCGTGCTGAGTGTGTGTGGTGTGTGTGTGTGTTGGTGTGTGTGTGTGTGTGTGTGTGTGTGTTGTGGGAAGGATGGAAGGGAGATCAGGAGTAAAAGGGGAGGGGAGAGTGCAAAGGGAGGACCCACTCTCTGCAATGATACTCCACGCCCCTGTTGTTTTTGATCAACCCTCTTCAACACTTTCCCTTTCCGTATCAATTAAGGGGGAGATGGTCTGAGTGTGTGTGGGGGGGGGGGGAGGGGGGGGGAGGATTGGGATGGGTGCCGCTCGCATGCACGCAAGCCGCACACATACAGACTGTCACGCACGAACTGACACGGGTCGCTTCAGTGACAATTGTGGAGTGTGGCCCGTCCATTGCCAGGTTGGCAGTGGCCGTGAAGTGCGTGATTCCTGCCGGGAATTTGCTTACCTGTCAACTCTTGGAGGGGGGAGGGGGGAGAATATTAGACTCCCCGGGAATTAGGGGGGGTTCCTGTGTAAAAAAAAACGTTCGGGAAACTTGATTTTCGTTGTAGGGGGAATTCGTGAATGTGGTGCGTCTTGTGAGTTTCCGAGGTGAATGGGGTGTCGTGTGTTCTGCAAGCAGTACGAATGGGGCTTATCCCAAGGTTTTGCCTCGTGCCCTTTTGTTTCTGCCTTGGGGGCGGGGTTCGGGGTTTATCCCCTCGACCGATTTTAAAGGTTTGGTCCGGGGTGAAGACGATCGATTTTTGGGTGTTCAGCGGGGGTTCTCCCTCCCAGGGCGTTGGCTGTCTGGCTTTCCCCGCGTCTGGGGGGGTGTCCCCTTTTGTGGTCGTTTCCGTTCCCCAAGGTTTCCGGCGAGTTTTATTCCCCTCCCCTAACAGCAAATTGTGAGGGGGGCCTCTCGATTTGGATTTGTCACCCCCACTCCACGCATCCCGGCCCACCCTCCCAGGGGGACGCACGTGGACCCGGGCGGGGTTTTTTTTTCGGTGGGGACCCCGTCTCGCCTCCACGCCGAGGGTTGGCGTTCCCCCCGACTTCAACTGTGTTTTAGGGTGGCAGGCGTCTTGGGGGTTCGCCGCGGTATGCCGTTTGCGGGCGACTCGGGGTTTGGGGGTTGGGTGCCGGGGGGTAGGGGACCCGCTTTCGCGCGTCACAATCCTATTCATGTCAAGCGCTTCGTAAAGGGTTTGGGGCTTTGGGAGGGCATTAGTGTGGGGGCTCTAAAGGCCCGGGGTTTACATAACAAAGGGAAACGCTGTTCCCCGTTGTTTTTTTGGTGTGGGGTTTTTTTTTTTTTGGAATTTTGTTTTTTGTTTTTTTTTCTTGAGTGTCAAGCACCCCCGGGGACTTCGAAGAAGTATTGAAAGTGCCACTTTGGGGTTGGGCAACTTAAACAATCTTGTTGAACTTTTGGGGGGTTGATTGGGTGCCCGGGTAGTTTGAAACCGACCATGAAAAATTGTATAAGGTCTTTTTGGAAAAAAGAAAATCACGGGGGCATCTGGGTTTTATGGGGTATCAACCTTGTTTATATTTCACCGGGGTTCCCAGGGTGAGGGATTTCCCCCTTATCCTTCGGTATTGCCTTCAGGGGGCTAGGTGGTCGTGCCCCTGGGGGGAAAGGGTTTTTATTTTAAATGTGCAGTCATGCGTGCCATGTATGAAAAGGGGGCCAGGTTTGATGGGGGTATTAGAATGTTTTTTTTGGGGGTTTGTTTTTTTTTTTTTTGTTTGTTGTTTTTTTATAAAAGGGTCTTGGTGTTTCATCTGCATTTGGTGGGGGGTGGTGTGTGAATGCAAATAAACCCTTCTTTTGGCCCTTTAAATTTCGTTTGTGTGGGGGTTTTGTTTCTTTCATACTCTCAAAAAAGGGGGGAAAGGGGGGGTTTATAAGGGGGGATAAATACATTACCCCTTTATTTCTTATACAGTACAATATGGTGGAGATGGGGGGTACGAATTTAAATCATTGGACTAAATTCGGGGGGTATAAAAAAAAAAAAAAAAAAAAAAAAGGGTTTTGTTGATTGGGGGAAAGAACTTTTTTGGAATAGTAATTGTACGCGGGGGGGGTTTGGAGGGAGGGGCCCCCGTCATAGGGGGGAAGCGCGGTTATTGGGCAACCCTGAAACATATTTTGCCAGGAAGTTGTCTTGTTTGTTCGGTTTGTGAACCGAGGTATAAGGGTGTTTGTCCCCCTTTTTTTCTCCCAATTACTTTTTATGGTGCGGGAATGTAGGGGGGTCAAAATATTTGAGTAAATGTAAAATGAAATTTTTTCAAATGTTGGGCTTAAGGGTTTTAGTTAACGTGCCTGGGTTTTGGGAGACGGTGTTAAAAAAGACACGGGTTGCCAAGCTAATTGTTTTTATTCACCTGGGGGACTATCAAAATTCGCTTTCGTTTGGAAGAGAGTGAATGTTCCTTGTGGGAATTCTGAAGTTAAAGGAAAAAAAAAAGAAAAAAAAAAGTTTTTTCCCTTGGGTAGAGACTTGATAGTCGTGTAATGGCGTCTAGAACCGATCGCAATTAAGGTCTCAAGGTACCGTAAGTCAGTTGAGTCTGTTGGGGAAAAAGGGGGGGATGTGTCAACCCCTGAAACACCCGGGGGGTCTCCCATGCCCCTCCCTTTTTGGGGCGGAAAAGCTGGGTTGGGGAGAGTCCCCCGGGGGGTGTGCTAAGTTTTTCCCCTACAGTCCGTTTCAGTACTCTACCCCTGGGGATGGGTTGGGGTTGAGAAAGGGGGAATTGGCCCCGTTCATTCTGAAAATGTAGCAAAGGTGCAGAAAGAAGTGAGGAAGCTATCGTTAGGGGGGGCACAGGGGGCTCGGGAAATGTAGGGAAGGGGGGGAAAGGAGCAAGGAGTTACCGTGTTAGCACCACTTAGGAGAGAGGAAAGGAAGCTCGGAAAAGCGTAGGAAAGGGGAAGAGGAAGTGCGGCCAAGGTAGGAAGAGAAAAAGGGAGCGTCCCGGGAGAGGGGAAGCTGCTGCCAGGTTAGGGGAGGGAAAGGGAAGCCGCTCCCAGGGAGGGAAGGCTGCCATTAGGAGAGGGGAAAGGGGAGCTGGGGCTAAGCTTAGGAAAAGGGAAAGGAGGCGCTGCCATTTGGCTACCCTTTTGGCAGAGAAGAGAAAAAAGAATAATTGTTTTCCAGAAACGAGAGAGGCCCAAGAGATGGCTCCCAGAAAGGGGCGCGGATCCCAGGAATTAGAGCGGGATCTCAAAAAACTCAGGGGTGAGATGTGCCCTTAAAACGGGAAAAGTTGAATTGAAAGACAAGAGTAAAGGGGCAGAAAAGGGGCGAAGGGGAAGCGACAAGCCTGTAGCAATTGATCCTTTGCAGATACTGATGAGGGGACATTATTTGCACTTTTACAGGTTGCACGTTTGCCGGGAAAAAGACCGTGGTCCTCTAATAATAGCTCTTTTGGAGGGAAACGAGAGTGCTTTTCTGCGACTAATGCCGTTGATCCGCAATTTCGCCCAATGAAGAAAGCGTTTAGTATTTCCGTTTAAACCCTGGGGCTACCGGAAAAAATTTCGGGGAAGAAAAAAGGGGAGAAACTTTCAGCATTTTTAGACCGGCTAAAGTTTTGTTTCAGCGGGGGTGCTGCAGCCAAAACAAACCAAAGTGGGGCCCCGAAAGTTTCTTTTTCGAGGAACGATTATGGATTTTACTCCGACTTTGTCACGGAATGCATCGAGCGTGTCCTAAGAATGTGAAGCGGGGGCCCTTGGAAGAACTCATAGCAGAACCCGACGAAGGGGCGAAGAGCAAAGAGGCCCTGTAATAAGTGACGCTCACGATTTAAAAACCAAGCCTGGGGTAAAAGTCAAGGAATTCCACAAAAGGGGACCGGGGGCAGCGGGGGAGAAATTTAGAGGGGCTCAGCCACGAATGCGCCCCCCAAAAGGGCCCCTGGGGCGGGGGGTAAATTTTTTAAAGCATCAACGCCCGGTCACCCCAAAAAATTTGCCCCGAATCTTGAGAATTGGTTTTCCAAATTTTTGGTCATGTCTTGGGGGCCCGTAACGGGGGAACTCCCTCGCTGGTGTCCGTGCCCCCGGGAAACCTTTCAGCCCGAAGTGTAGGGTGGGGGTCGGAGAGTCTGGCAAGGGGTTCAGAGAACAGGAATCACAGCCCGGGTCGGGCGGGCGGGGTCCCGGGTGATCCTTTACGGGGGGATCAACGTTGTTTTGAACCCAGGTGTCGTAGCACACTCCCCGGGTCTTTTGTGTACTGGACCGCCGTTTTTTGGGGGAAAGGTTGAGCCTGGTGAGGGGGACCCCGTTGAGGAAGGCTGGTGGGGAATTAATCCCGTGGGGGAGAGCACCATCCTAAAGCCCCAGTATACCCCATCAGGGAGACAAAATCTTCGGAAATGAAGCAAATCGGGAAAATCCCAGGTCGCTGGGTTTTTGGGCTCGTCTAGTCAGGCCCGGGCAGGCCTGCCAACCCTTTTTTTTGAAAGGGGCAATGATGGCTGTCCGAAAGCAGCTGATTCATGGGGGGAAAAAAGGTGATAGCCTTGACGTGCCAGAAGAGCTGCAGAGGAAAAGTTAGTGTTCCATCCCCATAATAGGGTCTCCTTCATGTGGAAAGACCGAGTTTTGGTAGTAAGTACGGAAAGGGGAGTGGAACAAAACCCGTTTGTGTGCCAAGTCTTGGGGGACCATATTAACCTTTGGCACGATATTCCCATGGCTGGACAAATTGGGGGGAAAAAAGACAAAGGGGGGAAAAATTCCCCCACCCATTGGCCCGGAAAGTGCTGACATAGGCAGGGAGTGAAGTCCCGTGTGAAGTGCCAGCGTACCTTGGGAAAAAAGGACGATCAGACCCGGGGCCCCTTGTCAAGGCCTCTTATCAAGAACCATTTGACAGGGTAGGCGGGATAAGGGGGCCCATTTCACCCATTTCGCAACAGGGTGCAGGATATTTTACAGGTGGACTTCGCCACGAGGTACCAGGGCTACCCCCCCTTCGCACGAACCCCGGGGTCAGTTTCGAGGCACTGTTTTCCATGTGGGCCCCAACAGGGGAAATTCCCCATCGGGTTTTTACAGCCCAGGTACTCGTTTAGGTAACGATGAGCCAGGGTTTGGGGGGGGGATTGTCCATCAAGGGGCTGCGCCTACCCCTACCTGCGCAATGCAAGATTATCGAGGCTTCTGGGACCTTAAAAGATGTCCGCAGTTGACTCAAAAAAGCCTGAAGAAAATTTGGGGTCGTTGGGGGCCTGCCGTTTTTCGGTACGGGGGGGCCCCAACAAGCACCCGGTTTTTCCCCCTTCAGTTTCGTTTGGGCCAGATAAGAGGACCAAAAGGTGCGCGTGTTTTGGACCAAACCAGAGACCATGGTGTCCCGACGGGGGGAATATGTGTTCGAAATTTAAGGAACAGAAACGCCCAGTTTTCAGCATAGCCAGGAAAAACTAGGGGAAACACAAGAATTAAAAGCGCCCTTTTTATGTCAGGGCCCGCCCCGCACATCCCAACCCGGGACGAGGGTGCTGGTGTTCACCATCAAGCACAACAATTGGGAAAGGCTTGGCAAAGGCCGTTTCCCCGTAATTGCCAAGGGGGGGAGGGGTGATTACAAATACAGTTCGAGGTCGGGGGGAAAATCTACCACGCCAACCGTTTTAGTCGTTTGTGGAGAGGGGGGAAAGAGTCGAAGCCACCGCAGTGGCGACAGGGTGATTCAGCAGAAGACTCTGTGAGGCGGTGCCAACCCTTGGGGAAAGGGGTTCCGTAGTGCCATGGCTGCGTCAGAACCCCGGAATTTGATTTGGGGCTGAAGAATCACCCCGGAACAGTGCAGCAGTTTGGGCGGCGAGTTCCAGGATGTCTTCCAGACTTTCCGGGTTACCCCGTTGGACCCTGCAAAATCAAGCTGCTTGAGTGTTCCCGTACGATCGAGACCGTATCCCGTCCATATTCCCCAAGGACTGTATTCGTGATGAAGTGGGGATGAGCCCGGAATGGGATCTTGAGAGTCTGTATCTCCCTACTGCTCACCAAAAGGCTAGTGAAAAAAAAATGGAAAGATTTGGTTTGTGTTACTTCCGTCGATTTAAAAAAATAGTTTTATTTATGCAGAGCCTGCCCGAAATAAAGGGACTTATTCGAAAGCGGGAGGGGGGGTTTTCAGTAAGCTTTTACCTGTAAAAGGGGACTGGGAGATACCTTGACGAAGACGACCCCCCAAGACGCGTTCCGACAACAGGGGTTTTTCAGTGGGTTAAGATGCCTTTTGGGCGTGTACTTCGGGGACAGTGTTTCCCCCGGATGAAAAAAGGGGGGTTTCTTCAGCACTGGGGACAGCGTGTTGATAAATCATCGCGATGTGTTGGTGTCAACCGGACAAGAAAAATTTTCGTATTGCGAGCAGTTCGGTGCATTCGGAAATGTGGTCTTCCCCAGGTTCCAAGTGTGAGCTGGGGAAAACTGAGGGGTCCATTTGGGGGAAGATTGGAAGGGTAATCAGGCCCGAGGGAAAACAAAAAGGAGCGATTCGTCAGCTACGCGCCAGCACGAGAAGCAGGGCGCAGTTTCTTGGGTTGGTAGGGTTTACCCACGATTTTTTCCAAAGTTTTCTGAAATGCATTGCCCCCCTGCCCACCAAAGGGGAAAAAGCCCGCATCGTGGGCGGAATCCGGGGGTGGAGGAGGCGTTTCCCGAAGCTGAAAGATTTTTTCTCCACGCCCCCTGTATCCATTTTCCATTCCGGAACATCGGTTTATTCGAAACCGTGCCCTGAAGTGGGGGAGAGCGTGCTGTGTCAGGAACCGACGCGGATCATCCCCGTAGGTGCGCCAGCAAAAAACTCAATCCAGCTGAAAGCAAAATATTCCATCATGGAAAAGGAAAGTTTGGCTTCTGGTATGGGCGGGTTTAGAAATTTTAAACCCACCTTTTTGGGTAAATTTACCCTAAAAGCGGGCCATTCGCCCTTCAGTATTTGGGGGGGGCAAATCGCCGTGGGCGGGTCACTAGATGGGCGTTGTTACCAAACCTTTTTTGTTTGTATGGGGGCAATTTAGGACGTGGAATTGTTGCAGATTTTTTGGGGCTATGGAGTAAGGGGTTTTGTCCGAAGTTAAAACAGAGGAGAGGGGTTTTTTTATTTTCCAAATGCTGTAAACTAAGGGCTTGTTTGTGCGTTCCTTAGGTTTTTATTTAAAGGTATACTTTAAAACTTGGGGGGAAAGGGTTTTGCACGCCAAATGACCGGTCGCTTCAGTGACAAATTGTGGAGTGTGGGCCCCTCATTGCAGGTTGGCGTGGCCGGGAAGTGCGTGATTCTGCCGGGAAATTTTCTTCCTTAAAATCTTGGAGGGGGGGGGGAGGAGATATTAGACTCGCCGGAATAGGGGGTTTACGTGTGTAAACAAACGTTCGGGGAAAAATTGAGTTCTTCGATGTAAGGGGGGGTTTCCTGAATGTGAGTTTTGTCTTGTGAGTTTCCCAGTGAACTCGGGTGGCGTGTGGTCCAAGTCAGTACGAAAATGAGGCGTTATCCCGAAAGGGTTTGGGGGCCTGTGTATGTTTGTTTTGCCGTTGGGGCAGGGGTTCGGGTATGCCCCGACCCACTTTTTAAGGGTTTTGGTACCCGGGTGAAGACATCGATTTTTGGTGTTCGCGGCGGGTTCTGCATTACCCGGGGTTGGGGTGTTGCAGTGTCCCGGCGTCTGGGGTGCGTCCATTTGTGTCGTTTCTGTTTTCCAAAGGGTTTTGGCGAGTTTTTGTACCCCCCACACGCAAATCTGTGAGGGTCGGCCTCTCGGTTTGGGGTTGTCACCGCCACTTCCCTGTCATCCCCGCCCCCCCCCCTTTCCGGAGTGGGGCGCACGGGAGCCGGCAGGTGGTTCCGGGCGGGACGCCGTTCGCCCCCAAGTCCGGGGTTTTGGAGTTCCCCGACTTCAACTGTTCTTCGGGGGGGCAGGGTCTTGGGGGTTCGCCCCCCGGTATGCCTTTTGCGGGCGACTCGCGAGTGGGTTGGTGCCGGGGGAGGGGAAACCCCCCTTTGACGCGTCACGAAACCTACTTTATGTCAAACGCTTCAGTGAAGGTTTTGCTTTGGGCTTTCATTATGGAGGGGGTCGTAAAACAGCCGCGTCTACAAAAACCCTATTGGAAAAGCTGTGTCGCCGTTGTTTTTTTTTTTGGGGTGTGGTTTTTTTTTTTTTTTTTTGGGAATTTGTTTGTTTTTTTTTTTTTTGCATGTGTCAAGCACCCGCCAGGGCTTCGAGAAGTATTGAAAGTTTCCCCATTGGGGTTTGGGAACTGAACAATCTGTGTTGAACATTTTTTGGGGGTTTAGTTTGGGTTGGGTAGTTTTTACACCGAACATGAAAAAATTTTTTTTAAAGAGTCATTTTGGAAAAAGAAAAATCAGTGGGCATCTCGGGGTTTTTTGAGGATCAACCTTGCTGTTTTCAGCCCGGGGTTACCAGTGATGGATTTCACCCCATCCCTTTTTGGTATGGCCTTCGGGGGGAGGGGTGGCTGTGCTCCCGGGGAAAGGGGGTTAATTAATGTGCATACATGCGGCACATGTATGCATAAGGGGCCCCGCATGAGGTGGGTATTGAGGTATCGTTGTATTTTGGGGGTTTTTTTTTTTTTTTTTTGTTTGTTGTTTTTTTATATCAAGGGATTGGGGTTTTTATCTGATTCTTGGGGGAAGTGCTGTTAAACAAAAAAACCTTTGTTTGTGCCCGAATTTTGTTTGGTGTGTTTGTTGTGGGCTTCTACTCTCATAAAAGGGGGAAAGGGGGGGTTATAAAAGGGGGTAAAAATCATAATCCCCGTCTACTGTCTTAACAGTGACACGACCCTACAAATAGAGACAGACAGCAGAAAAACAGAGAGCTCAACTCACATGCAATGAATTCCGGTCAACAGCGCTCGAAAATTTTATTTTCCGTCGGGGAATAACGGGGGCGGTGTGTGTGTGTGTGTGTGGGGGGGGGGGGGGGGGGGGGGGTGCTGCTTGAAAGGGTTTGAATGAGTAAGTTTCAAAGTGAGGCAGGCTAACTGCAGACAATAATGGAAACAAACTTAAAAGAAAGATTACTGTACCGCCGAACGAAAGGGACTAACAAATTACAAAACAGAATACGACGCGTTTCGACCTCTTTGATCTTCTGCTTCTTCAGGCAAGGCAAACAACATTGAGGACGATGAAAACGAAAGAAACAATGATCGCTGCTCTCCTCAAATTGGGCACGGATTTTGGAAAAAAAAATGGAAAGTTAAATAGGCAGGTAGGGAAAACTAAGATTCGGACGAGAAAAGAGAAAAAGGAAGATTTTAAACACCATGTGTGTTAACGCAGAGAGAAATGCAAAAGGGACAAGGGGAGAAGACCAGATTGGGGAAAAGGGAAAGAAGTGTGTCAGTTTCTATTTATAGATCTGTACACTTTTTTTTTAAATTCTTTTTTTATTCTTCAAACTTTTTTCTATTTATACAAATTTTACAAAATTTACACAACTGGGCAATAATTAAGCAGATCGATAAATCTGAGGTGATTTAGTCAATAGGCTGATCCAAATGAATACTAAAGTTATCAGCGATGATGTAGGGGCCTAAG
>CM031611.1:10595994-10598494 GCA_018398815.1 Conus ventricosus | reverse complement strand
TGTACAGCATGATGATGTTTGCATCGCGCATGTCTGGGGTACAGTCCCTTCCTCCCAACACTTTAGCAGAAGCTCATGGAGGTGACTGAGGAGAGATCTCTCCTTGCCGGCTTTGATGACTTCTGGCAGAATGCCGTCGCTACCTGGAGCCTTACCACAGGCTAGCGAGTCGATGGCCTTGCTGAGTTCCTCACTGGTGGGTGGGGCGTCAAGCTCCTCCATGGCGGGCTGGGGGATGGTGTTTTCGATGGCTGTGTGGGTGACTGAGTTCTCCCTGGAGTACAGCTCCTGTAGTGTTCCACCCATCTCTCCATGTGTTTGCTGCGGTCGGTGACGACATCCCCGAGGTAGATTTTAGAAGAGCAATATTGATGGCGCTAGGTTCCCCGTAGTTGGAGTAAGGCTACCTTAATGGTGGGATAAAAAAAACAGTATACACACAAAACTCCACCCCCTTTGTTGGGTTGGTGGGATTAATCCTTGCCTGTCTATACAGGGAGTGTCGGCAGGAGTATCAGCCTGCCTACACAGAAAAAAAGAATGGCGCTAGGGCCAAACGCTTTCTTAATGCCATGTTCGGAGGTATCCGGCGCAGTTGTTGCCGCAGTCGGCGGGGATCTGGATGCCCTGGCACATGTTCAGCCAGTACTCCTTGGCGCATTGACCGGCGGTCTGCTCAGTGTTGTTGCCGGCTTTTTGGAGTGCATCCAATGTCTTTGCAGAGGGCTCTCTCTTGTGATTGAAGAGCGCGGCTTGCTTAGCAGCAATGGCAGGCCCCATCTTCACGATTCCTGCCTCAAACCAGTCTTCATTCCTCCTCACTCTCTTCCCGAATGTGTCCGAGGCGGTTTGGTAGGTGGCATCGCGGATGTGCTTCCAACGTGATGAAGCGCTGTCTGTCGGGCAGTCCTCTAGGGCCTTGTCAATGGGCTCTGGCAAAGCGTTCGCGCAGTTCGGGCACTGACGTCATGGCTATGTTGATTCGAGGACGTCCCTGCTGCTTGGAACAGTGGATTCGCTTGGGTCGAAGACGCACCTTGTTGCCGACCAGGGAGTGGTCGGTGTCGCAGTCAGTACTGTGGTAGCTGCGGGTGACGAGCACGTGGTTGAGCAAGGGTCTTTGGGGGATCACGAAGTCCAGCTGATGCTAGTGGCGGGATCTACGGTGCCTCCAGGACACTCTGTGGTGTGGATTGGTGAGGAAGAAGGTGTTCATAATACAGAGGTCATGGAGGGAACAAAGCTCAAGTTGCCGCTGTCCGTTCTCATTGAGCTTGCCGATGCCAAAGCGGCCGATGCAGCAGGGCCAGGAGCTGTGGTCTGCACCAATCGGGCGAGCATTTCTTCTCCACGAGGCTGCCATTGGAGGGGAGGTTTGTCTCTTGCAGCGCAACGATGTCAGTGTTGAACCTCTTCAGCTCGTGGTCGATGATGGCTGTTTTTCTACCGTTGTCAACGGTGTGTGTGTGTGTGTGTGTGTGTGTGTGTGTGTGTGTGTGTGTGTGTGTGTGCGTGTGCGTGCGTGCGTGTGTGTGTGTGTGTGTGTGTGTGTGTGTGTGTGTGTGTGTGTGTGTGTGTGTGTGTGTGTGTGTGTGTACGCGCGTGCGTGAGTGTACAAGAGTGGGGTTGCGGAGAGAAGGGAGAAGTGGGAAAGAAAGTGAGGTTCCCAAGCAAGACCAGGCGTTCCATTGCAGGTACCTCTCTGATCTTGGCTTCCAGCTCTTCGTAGACCTCATCGTTGGCCTCAGCTGTAGAGCAGAGTAGGGGGGGGGGGGGGGGGCGTAGACGCTAAATATGTTTAGTCCAGTAGAGGTTGTGAGCCGCAGAAAGATTATTCGTACTGTCCGTTTGGAGGGTGCTTCAACTGAGGACAGGAGAGAGTTTCGCACTGCGAATCCGACGCCTGGCTCCAGTCCGTGCCAAAAGAACGTGTAGTTCTTCTCCCTGAGGCTGCCATTGGAGGGGAGGAGGCTTGTCTCTTGCAGCGAGACGATGTCAATGTGGAACCTCTTCAGCTCGTGGTCGATGATGACTGTTTTTCTGGCGTTGTCAACTTGTGTACATAATTATGTGTGTGTGTGTGTGTGTGTGTGTGTGTGTGTGTGTGTGTGTGTGTGTGTGTGTGTGTGCGTGCGTGCGTGCGTGCGTGCGTGCGTGCGTGCGTGTGTGTGTGTGTGTGTGTGTGTGTGTGTGTGTGTGTGTGTGTGTGTGTGTGTGTACGCGCGTGCGTGCATGCGTATACAGGAGTGGGATTGTGGAGAGAAGGGAGAAGTGGGAAGGAAAGTGAGGTTTGAGCATGGAAAGCGGTTTCCTATTTTCTGAATGACTTTCATCGACTGGTCTGAGGTCATTTACCCTGACCCAGACTTCAGCAGTCTGAGCGGTAGTAATCTCCCTGATTCCCCCCCCTCCCCCCCTCCCCCACCTGCAAAGTACATGAAGTGAAGAAAAGACAGAATGAAAACGAAAGTCGCTTTGCGTGGAAGAGTTCGAGGACCAA
>CM031611.1:10583494-10585994 GCA_018398815.1 Conus ventricosus | reverse complement strand
GAACTCCCCTGCGTCCTTCAGTCCTCAGCCTGGTGCAGAGCGGTAGAGACGTCGTGTAACCGGCTCGCTCCGTCACGATGTCCATCTTCAGGACAGAAGTCATAGAGAGAGGACAGAATCAATATCTTTGTCTCTGGCTAGCTGGCGTTCCATCTCCAGGTCTGACCAGCGCGCTGGGCTAATGCGTAGGTCAGACATGTGGTAAGTCTTAGTCGTGAGATCCTCTTCTTCAGTTTCATCGTGAAGTCATTTATCCATCAGCTAATAAATCATGAGCAGTGTGGTCTTGCAACTTAGCGGATGTGGTATAGCGTACATGGACTAGTCCGCACGCAGTGACGCCTCATTGAGGAAACTGAAACTGAAGGCAATCATCTATTCCTGTTGATCTGACTGGCTCTGTCCGCCTTGGCTTCAAGGCTGTGTCAGACCAACTGACATAGGCTAGAACACCAAGGCTATATCAAAATGTTGTTATGCTCTGCATAGTTATGCGGAGATTGTCTTCATGTGTGACAAGCTCCTAGCATAACATTATCAGTCTCCAAAATCCCCCGAAGTCGGAGTGTGGCTGCCCATGTGGCGGGGTAATCAAAAACGGTCACACGCGTAATGTTCTCATCCCCAGCTGATGCATTTGAACCATAGTGTTCAAGTGCTTCGGGCTGTTTGGATGATCCCTGTGGTCTTTTAGCCAGGGTACAACAGCAGCAACAACAACAACAACAACAACTGGCTCTGTGTCCTCCTCCTGTTTACCGGACTGGCTGTCTCACCGCCACTCTTCACAGCTGATAGCGTCAAAATGTCAAATCTGAATCACACACACGGTGGGTTGCGTGTTGACAAAGGCTACACACAGCCACTGCGCCGATTTCGCTTCACAGCGCTTAGCAAAGGATCTGGTATACGTGGGTTAACTTACTGGGGCAGGCCGGCCAGTGAAACGATTGTCTCCCCTGTAAGTGGGCAGTTACCCGCGTAAACAAAGAGCGACATAGTGGGGAAACAAGGCGAGATACCGATACTGTCCACTCTGAATCTTGGCTCAGGACTTCTTGGCTCTGTCCCTAGGACACATTTCTGTTACACACTGCAGGTGGTCATGGAGAGGAGGACATGGTGAGATAGACACATCGCAAGCAGCCATCAGAGGTTCTGACTCTGCCAGCCGTGTGACGTGTCGAATGGCTCTCTTTATTAGAACAATAAACAAGTGGGGTAACTCTTGCTCCCATAAGAAAACCTAACACAGAGTAACTTTTATTCAAGACTGGCACAGCCTTTTAAACTTGAATAAAGTCACCACACTGAAAAACCTCACCAAGACGCAGCAACACAGATCGTCAGTCATCGAGGATACCTCAGGCGAGCTGCTGACAGAAAGCTCCGCTGTTTTGAACAGATGGACACAGTACTGCCAAGAACTTTACAACTACCCTATACAGCCAGACGACAGTCTGTTTGAGGGGGACTCAACACCATCAAGGGAATCCTCACCACTACTAGTGATGAGAGAAGAAGTGGAAGAAGCCATCGGCAGCCTTCCGGCAGGGAAATCACCTGGAGCAGACAATATTCCAGCAGAGCTGCTCAAACATGGAGGGAAGGAATTGGTCACTCTAGTAACATCGATTTGTCAGAAGATCTGGGAGACAAAACAGTGGCCCACAGAATGGACTCAATCACTCATCATCCCCCTGCCCAAAAAGGGAAATCTACGCCAATGCCAGAACTACAGAACAATAAGTCTCATTAGCCACACCAGTAAAATCATGCTCAGAGTCATCTTGAATCGACTGAAGAAAGAGGCGGAAGAACACCTGGCGGAAGAACAAGCTGGATTCAGGGCAGGCAGAAGCACAGTAGAACAGATCTTCACCTGCCGGATACTGATGGAGAAACATCTACAACATCAGAGAGACCTGTTCCACAACTTCATTGACTTTAGGAAAGCGTTTGACAGGGTGTGGCACAAGGGTCTGTGGCAGGTGCTCAGAAAGTTTGGCATAGAGGAGGGTCTTGTCCAAACCATCCAGGCGCTGTATAACACCGCCAGCAGCGCAGTCCTCCTCAACAACCAGATAGGGGACTACTTCAAGACCACAGTTGGAGTCCGTCAAGGCTGCCTGCTATCTCCCGTACTGTTCAATCTTTTCCTGGAAAACATCATGCGTGAAACCCTCCATGACTTCCACTCCACTGTCTCCATCGGAGGAAGAACCATCAATAATCTGAGGTTCGCAGATGACATCGACCTGATGGGAGGCAGCAACGAAGAACTACAAGACCTGACAAAGAGACTGGAAGAAAGGGCAGGTGCATATGGAATGGAAGTGAGCACAGAAAAAAGCAAAGTCCTGGTCAACAGCACAACCAACACCCATGCTGAAATCTACATGAACGGACAACAGCTTGAAGAAGTGGGCGCTTTCAAATACCTTGGCGCCACTCTCACCAAAGACGGTCTCTCTACAACAGAAATCAAGACCAGACTAGC